>PUFA01000110.1:3730000-4930000 GCA_003508835.1 Eonycteris spelaea
CTGAATATGGTACTTGCAAATTTATTCGACTTTTTGTCATTAAGCTACAAACTATTTTGAAATAGGGGCTGTATGTTGTTCCCTAGTATATCTTTCGTTCCTAGCAGGGTGACTGGCATCTAGGACATGGTGAGTAAATAATGTGTTGAATAACTCAGGAAGGAAAGAAACTGTGAAGATTATGAAGGAAATCTGATATTACTAAATAATGGAGAGCTATTGAACTTCCCATGCCAAAATTGTGCTAAGTGTCATACAAATTATAACCTCTAATCCTTGAAATCCTGATGACAAGTGGCTCTATAATACAGACAGAAAAATGAGTGTCAAGGAGTTAAAATCACTGTTGATGAAAAGTACATATGTGTTGGCTTAAAGGAGCAAAATGAGAATAAATGAGAAAATTTTTTTTAAGTTTTATGTTATTAGTGAGAAAATTTGAATATGCACAAAGAGTAAAGATAATTCATTGGTGGGGTGACATCAATAAAGATGTTGGAGAAGTAGATACCAATAAATGAGCAGAAAACTGCACAAGAAATAAACTCTGTCAGACCTCTGAAAGAATTGTCAAAGGTTTACAGCAATAAAAGAAACACTCTGAATTTATATACAAAAGCAACCATAACGCTAAGATCAAATCTCAACATTATTCCAGAGTGATAGATGATATAATCTGTTATGAAAAGCAAGACATTACTAACATGTATTTGGGAGAAAACCCAGGGGAACATGTGTGGGAGATGGTTTCTAAAAGTATTAGGCCCAACAAAGGAAGGACTAATAACACTTGGATTGGACTGAATTATATTGATATTTAGATACAGTCCCATCAGGAATTACCCTGAAGGACATTGGTGAAGACAAATCTTTCTAGGAGGCAGAAGTTCATTTCATAGAGTACACAGGTTGTCCACTATGTCCGTTATTGGTACGTGGGAGCTGACCAAAATGAAGATCTATACTGATTTATGGGGCACCTGCTAATAGTTTGGCTGACTGGTTAGGCACTTTGAAGAAATAAGATTAGAATATTGGTAACAAATATGCTTTGGGAAGAAATATGTGGGTTGACCTCTCAGAATAGACACAGAGGATATGAAGACATTTTTGTCTCCTGTGAATGCTAAACAAAAGGCAGCAACTACAGAGGAGACTCTCAATAATATGTAGACCAAATAATGCCTTTGTGGGTGTCAGTCAGCCTCTTTCCCCAGCAAACCCAGTTCTTGCCCAATGGACCCATGAACAAACTAGCCATGATGGTAAGAATGTAGGCTATGCATAGACCCAACATGAACTTTCTCTTACCAAGGCTGACTTGACTATTACTAATTTGTAGCCTTATCTGCCAACATCTGAGATCAACACTGGCTTACCAGTATGGCACCATTCCTGAACACCACCCTGCCACCTAGTGGCAAGTTAAATTACATTGGCCCACTTTCTTTATGGAACCAAGAAAGATTTGTCCTCATTAGAATAGACATATATTGTAGAGATGGATTTGTCTTCTCTGTCAGTAATATTTCTTATACCACCATCTGTGGACTCACGGGATGCCCCATCCACCATCACAGCATTGCATTAGACCAAGAAATGTATTTTACAGCAAAGGAAGTGCAGCAATGGCCTCGTGCCTTGGAATCAATTACCCTACACCTCATCATTCAAAAGCAATTGGCATAATTGAAAGATAAAATGACTTATTAAAGACTCAGTTATGGTGTTAATTGGGAAATAACAGCCTGAAAAGGTGACGTTCTGTTTTACATAGTGCAGTTTATGTTTTGAATTAGATACCATTGCATGGTAACGTTTTTCCCATAGTCAGAATCGAGGGGTGGAAGTGGAAGTGGTTATATGTAATAACCCCTTGCAGAATTTTTACTTCCCATCCTGGCAACTTTGAGCTCTGCTGGATTGTAGATTTTAGCCCACAAGTAATGCTTCCAATAGGGGATTTGATGGCTCCCCAACAATGGCTCCACCAAATTGGAAGATGAGAATTCCACTTGGTCATTTTGTGCTCCCTAGGCCACCAAACCAAGAAGGGGGAAAAAAAGTATGTGTGTAGGGGGGTGATAAAAATGAGCAGACCTACTGGCTGGAGTGATTGATTTTGAGTACTAAGGGTAAAAGGTAAATCTGATTGCTGCTGCACAATACGGCAAGGAGAAAATGTCTGAAATTCACAGGAATCTCCATGTGACAGTTAGCACTTCCACCTCCAACAGTAAAGGTTAGTGGAAAACGACATCAACTAAAATTAGTCAGGATGACTGAGGACTCAGACTCTTCAGAAATGAAAGCTTGGGTCACTCTGTCAAGTAACGAACCCAGAACAGCTGAGGTTCTGGCTGAGATTCAGGGAGGTATGGGATGGTAAGTGAAGGATGCCGGAGATACCAACTATGACCTTGAGACCAGTTACAGAAACGAAGACTTTAGTAGCTTTACAAATGTACTTTATGCTTGGTACATGCCTATTTATATATATATATATATTAATCATTCTCTTCTTTCTCCTCCCCATTTAAAAAATTCACATACAGTTATTGGAGGTTAATAAAGTTATGAGAGGTAAAAAAGATCATTGGAGATATTGGAGGTAAATAATTATCTATCAATTGAAATTTAGCTAACGGAAGATTTTGTAAGAAGGTAACTGAATATTAGAAGTAATTAATATAGCCCACAATGGACACAATGACTGTTGGGACCATGTGTCTTTCCATTTGAAGGAGTGAAAACTTAGTTACTTGTAAAAAGAATAGCTGTGGCTTGTCGCAAGGGCGTTTGAACATTGTAGAACAGTGCAAATGAAAGCTGAGTAGCCAAGGGTGTGAACTGTGGCAATTTTCAATTATTTATCTCTCATCTCTGAATATACCCTTCAGTATGTGTTCTATGATAAAGTATTCAAGTACTTCTCTTTTAAAGTGAGCACACGTTCAGATTTCTTGGCAGAGTGTGCTGCTGGAGGGATATTGCAGAAGGAAGAGGTGAGAAGGTGTTGACAGTGAGCATAAAAGTTCATGCAGTGGAGCCTGCCCCAGCTGTGGGTCAGAATTTGCTCTCTGCCTGGTGATCACTTTTCTGTAGTCCTCTCAGTGTGGAAACCAAAACCCCTACATCGTCTGCACACAGCACCTGTGAGGCAGAGGGTCACATACCAAGCACCCTCTTTCTCTGCGAGCCCAAATGCAGCTTCTGTATGCAGCGGAGCTCTGGGGTTGCCTATTGTTTACCCAGAATCTCCAGACCTGTTCTGGTTTAGCTAGACTACTGAACTTCTCTGTTATCTGTAGCTGAACCATACCTCTTCTCCAAAATCGGAACCCCTTCCATGTTTCTCCTCGAATGATGTCATTTCGCTCAATGTCATTTCATTATAATGTTGATAAGATGCTGTAGGAACTTAACGCCTTAATGCTTGCTTATATCAATTAACCTGTGGTAAAATTAGTTTCATTATACGTTGTTTCACTTAAAGTCATAGAACCTGTCAGCAACATAAGTGAAAACTTACCATACTCTCCCTTAGTACTACAGTACCATATAGACTTCCCTTATATCTTATACTTACTCCTTTACTAGAGTTAATATTTTTATGTTAAAGTCTCTCTATTTAACATTGTGTTGTTTCTATCTTTTGCTTGGACCCAGACACTAAAATAATCTTTTTGATTCAATATTAAATTCTTTGGATGTAATAATGGTAAAGACAAACACACAAAATTATGATACTCATTACCTCTGAGGAAGAAAGTAAGATTAGAGTCGGAGGCTTAAGGTATAACCTTTTTTGCAATACGTGAAATTTTGATTGGGAAAATATTATACATACATTATGCAATTAACAAAAAATTTAAGTGAAAAGTTGTTCCTTTTGAAATGTTAAAAATTTTATTAAATGTACATATATAGTTATTCTGAACCTATTTATAAAGGGATACAGTTTATTAATATATTCAGCAAAAGTTATTTACATTCATATATAAATTTTATTTCTGGGCATTATTTGTCATATCACTGGTCTGGTCTACCTGTAACTTGAACTTCTAAGTTAAGATAAGCCACAGCTAATCACCTATTTGCAGCATTATGCCAGAGGAAGGGGCAGATCTGATTTGAGGATTACTGCTAGTTGTTGCTTCTCAACCTGTGTGCCTGTTGTTAAACTTTTTTCAAGACTTGGTAGCAAAAGTTTTAAAAATGTGATTCTTTCACTCCCTCAATGGAATATTATATTGGAAAATAGAGAATCCATGATTATTAATGTGGTTTCAATGCATTTTAAAAATATTACCTTAATTTTTTTTAAAGTTCACTTTTTTAAGTTTAATACTTGTACTGGTTGAAAAATCATTATAAAATTTTTAATATTTCATCTCTTTCATACATTCTCATTACACAGGCACACACACACACACACACACACACACATACAGTAAGGCATTGCTGCATTATTATCACACTAGGTTAAAAGTTTGGATGTCTGGAAATTCTAATTAAATGTCAACAAGATACTGTGTTTTCTTAAAATGTTTTAGAGAAGCCTACAAATTGGGTATGGTATTCACTTTAAGGAAAATGCACAGGTAAATAAATGTGTCCAAGAAAAAATTAGGAAAGAAAAAGGAGGTCTAGGTATGGTGGAAACTATTAAATATTCTTTTTTTCCCCAAAAAATTATCAACTGAAAATCTAATTAAAATGTAGAATTCATAGCAATCACTACATTGGGTCTGACTTTTGTATATGTCGGAATGGAAATAAATTGAAATATTCCTATTAAAATGATGACTGATTAATATGAAACCTTAGATTTGACAACTTGCTCATGCAGTAAGATCTCAATTTGTTATATTGTCTCTTGTTCATGGGGCTGTGGTTGTTTAATCTAAGACGACAATATGAATTAAAAACATACATGAGAAAAGAGATAAATCATTTTCTGAAGGGTTCATTATGATTTGCTTTGCATTATCAGAGATTCAGCTTTGATAGATACTACAAAGACATTCTGGGTAGTTGAACTCTAAGGAAGGAAGGAACACTCCTCCTCCCTCTTTCTCCTCCTCTTTTCCTTCTCCTCCTCCTCCTCTTTCTCCTCCTCTTTTCCTTCTCCTCCTCCTCCTCTTCCTCCATCTCTCCCTCTTTCTCCTTTTCTTCCTCCTCCTTCTTCTCCTCCTTCCCTTGCTCCTCCTCCTTTGTCTTCTTTCTTATTATTATAGTAGTCCTCCCTTATCCATAGGAGATACATTCCAAAACTCCAGGTGGATGCCTGAAACCATGGAGAGTGCTGAACCTTATGTATACTATATTTTTCCTGTACATACATACCTATGATGAAATTTAAATTATAAATTAAGCACATTAAGAGATTAATGACAATAATAAAATACAACAATTATAACAACATACTGTAATAAAATTGTGTGACCATGATCTCTTAAAATATCTTATTGTACTGTACTCACCCTTCACAATTTTTTTCCTTCTTCATAATTTCATGACACAAGATTTGTTCTTACTATAGATGTTAGCAACTTCACATGTGTGATTTTTTTTTCCTTTCCTTATTAAATTTAGAACTTTCACTTAAAAGAAGCACTTTACAGCTTCTCTTTGGCATATTCAAATCAAATTGCCTGCATCACTAGTCTTGAGCTTTGGGGCCATTGTTAAAAAATAAGGGTTACTTGAACACAAGCACTGAAATACTGTAACAGCTGATCTGATAACAGAGAGAGCTACTAAGTGACTAACAGGTGGGAGCCTAAACAGTGTGGATATGCTGGAAAACTGATGATTCACATCCTGGGCAGGATAGAGCAAGACAGCATTAGATTTCATTACACTACTCAGAAAGATGCGTAATTTAAACTTTTGAATTGTTTATTTCTGGAATTTTCTATTTTATATTTTCGGACCATGGTTGACTGCAGGTAACTGAAACTGAGAGCAAAACCTCAGATATGGGTGGAATACTGTATTATTGTTATTATTACTTGTGCTTTTCCATACTGATTGCCAAATGTCTATGTCACATCTGTGAGTGGGTGGGGATTGCTTGGTGTGAAAAAAAGGTAATAGTCTGTAGTATTCAACATGATGAACTCTAGAGGCCCACTGTGATTGAATCCAGGCTCAGTTCTTTGCTGGCTCTGCAAAGTTAGGCAAGTCCCTAAACCTTCATCTCCACTCTAACAGGGGTGTAATAATTGTAACTCCCACAGTTTTATGAAGATTGAAACATTTGTAGGATAACCTATCGCATATAATCAATATATGTTATCTATCATTTTTATTTTCATCTTTAAAATCCTTGCTAATTTTTGTCAGGCAATTTGATTGAAAATTTGATTTTAACTTAATTTTTGTTGTTATACTTTTGTAGTCTTGCCAAAGTAATTTTTATATTTTTTACTTAAGAGATGTATGAAAAATTACTTTCATATTAATTCATATATCTTTTGATTACTATTTATGGTTAATCACTCTGATGACTGGATGGCTTTTTGGAAGGTTATCATTACTATAATCACCAAGATTTGTATAATCTCCTAGGAAATTAAGCTTATTGTGCTAAAATGTAAGCTGCTTGAGAACAGAAACTTTGCACATGGTCTATCATATAGTACATGTCCAATAAATATTTGTTGAATCAGTAAATTAATATATTTGGTAAACAAAAACATAGTCCTCTGACTTACCACACACCCAAACTCTCTCTTTGTTAAAATCAAGAAGGCTGCAATTTCAAATGGTTGCTAGCATATGTATTCCATGCAATGTACCAAGAGTTTCTAAAATAGAAGTCTCAAAGGAAGATAGACTTTGCTTCCAGAGAAGAGTTTTGTACCTGGGTCAGAAATGATTTTCTTTGGATGCATAAGACTTTGGATGATCACAGGACAGCAGCAGGCTTGAGATTGTCTTGGCATGACTGGAGGTGACTGGAGAGACGCAAGCAGAATCTAAGAAATCTCTTAAACAGAGGGGGAAAGAAAACTCCATTACCAGTGGCAAGCAGGCCATAAGAGGGTGTTGGACCAACTTCTGGGCTCCTACAAATTTCTGTGAAGTTTGTCAGATTATTTTCCCACAAGTATTATAGTTGTTTGAATGGAGCACAAAGTCAAAACCACTCCATTGCACTCTGACACCCTTGCTTTTCTTTACTTTTTTCCCCTGTTTTGATGTTAATGGAATTTAATCCAGTGCTTTACTTCCATAGCAGATGAAAAATCCAGACTTAAAATACTGCCACAGATTAATGTAAAAGAGTTCTGGGTTAACTATCCTGTCAAAAAGCATAATCGAAATGTTAATTCTATAGAAGTATTTGGACCGATGAGTCACAAGGAAAATAGGCTGAGTGTGTGAGATATGTTAAAATAAGAAAATGTTTATTTTCACTGAAGGGAAACTAGAATGGAAAGAAAAGGTCATGTAAAGTAGTTTTAAGAAGTAAATATTTGTGGAATTAGTTTTTATACTGCAAATTGTGAGAAATAATTACACAATCAGACTGTGTCCATACCTGTCTACCCAGTTGTTCATTCGGGAAGGTAATGCCTGCCCAACCCTAGTGGCATTTGAGAATGTGTGGGGGTGTTTGTTACTTCGATGGGGGAGGGGACACTACTGGGATTGAGGATGACAGTGTGTGTGAGTGCGTGTGTGTGAAAGAGAGATTTTATCAACTATCCTTTGCTAATATTCTTTTTGAGAAACATGGTATTATGGGAAAGTAGCATTATATATAGCTTTGAAAATGATATTAAATAAAATCACAAGGAAACTATCAAACAAGCCTTAACTGAGAGTCATTCTACAAAGTAGCTGGCATGCACGCTTCAGTAATAGCAATTTAAGAAAAGATAAGAAAAGTAAGGACTGAAGCAGATTGAGGGGGAATAAAGAGACACATCAGTTACATGAAAAAAAAAAGATCCTAGGCTGGATTCTGGACTGTTGGGGTGCGGGGGAGGAAGACAGTATTGGGACAATTGGCAAAAATTGAATTTAGACTATATGAAAGATATAATCTATCTAACAACCAAGTTCCCTAAGTCTGATCATAGTTTCATGACCGTGTAGGAAAATGCCCTTGTTCTTAGAAAATACATGCTGAAGTATTTAAAAGTGAAGAGTCATGGTGAATGCCACTCGCTCTCTCCACACAAGATGTAAGAAGAATTGGTCTCTAATAAATGTGTACCCATGTCCATACTGATGTCCATAACCCATAACTATATCTATCTATATAAAGTAGAACACATTTGATAAAATAGTAACATTTATAACTGCAGGTGAAATGTACATGGTAATTCATTGTACTCCACTTACAAATTTTTTGTTTAATTTTTTAATAAAAAGTTTTCTTAAGGAGGAAGATTCGGGGATTGCTCTATTTAAAAGCTACAGGCATATGTGAGGAGTAAATCTGCTTCTGAAACAGGACAATTGCAATGTCATAGATGACATATGATGGTTTTAATTAAATAGCCTTTGAAATGTAGTATTAACTAGAACAATGACATTTCTGGACCCAGGGAAGTGATTTATCACCAACGTTTAAAATTTTTTATTTAAAGATAAGTCTATGTGACCCTAACACACATCATTAAAATTCAGTTTTAAAATAACTATGATTGTCTCTCACCTTAAGCAAAATAACAACAGCTTGATTGAGTTTTTCAGTTTTGAAATGCTGTTTGGAGTCATGTAGTCTATTAAACCAATCCAGATTGTTGAGTTAGGTTGAAATGAACTAGGAATCAAGCTACTACTATTTGCTTAGTATAGCACAACCAGATATTCTGGACACATTTGGATTCATGATTAGGGTATTACTACTTTGTGGTTAAATATGAGAGACAACAAAGGTCCTGAAAAGAGTTTATTTTCCATCATAATGTCTCTCTCTCTCTTTCTCCATCTCTCTGTCTCTGTTTCTGTCTGTCTGTCTCTGTCTCTCTGTCTGTTTCTATTTCTGTCTCCCTCTGTCTCTCTGTCTCTGTCTCTGTCTCCCTCTTTCTCTCTTTCTTTGTCTCTGTCTCCATTTCTGTCTTTCTATCTCACTCTCTGTCTCTCTGTTTCTCCCTCTGTCTCTTTCTCTGTTTCTCTCTCTTCTTCTTCTTCTTCTGCATTAGTACCCATGTGAGCATGTGCTCTTTCTTTTTCTATACTGGAAAAGTGTATTTGAAGTGTCACTGTCACTTCATGCTTTTGGTTGCTTGAGGGAGCACATACACCACTTATGACCCTTGGCTGTGTCCCTGAGATGTTTAAGCCTTTGCAGTTAAGGGTAATTGGGAGTAGAATACACTTTGTTCTGTACAGTGTTAAAAAATGGGCCCCTTTGTTTGCCCAACCTTTATGAACTTCCGTTTACTTCAATGGCAAGTGAAACATTTGTGTAAGAAAGAAATATTGTCTTCAATGGGAAATGCATTCCATGTGTGTTATATTTCACACTATGACAGATTTTTCTTGAGCCTATACTATTTTTTTTCATGACTTTTTACAGGGGTCAGTATTTTAAGGCAATCATTATTTGCATTTAAGGGAATGGATGATAAATATTAAATACTTTAAGATATTTAACTATTTCAACTCAAGTTCCCAATAAAAAAACTCCCACAGTTTTATATGAAAAGAACTCGAACAATTTCCTTTGAAATAAAACCATCTATTTTCATGAGACACAGGGACAAGAGTTTACGGATGGAAGATGAAGGGACATGTAAGCGTTCATATCCTGTCACTTTTGTGAATTTTCTCAGTTAATGTTGGCTTTGTCTGTCCACTTTAATCTTGCCTTACTCAGCAAGCGATATCACAAGGTCCAAGATTCCAGAGGGACAGGACTAGCAGTGTCTCCAAGTGGTCTGAAAATCTAGTTTAAAGATTTTTCTGAACCGTATAGCAGAATCTTGGAGACACATTTTTGCAGTAAAAAGAGAAGTTTTGTACTTACATATGTCCCAAGGGAGGGGAGAGCTGTAGGAGGTGGGACAGCATTGATGAGTTGTCAATAGATAGAACCACAGAATTTGCAAAGGAAGAAGAAAAGAGAGAAATGAGCAGACCCACTCTGATACCCAGTCAAATTTATGGATTCCACTCTAAGAAATGTACGTGTGCATACACGCCAGCTGGAGGAATTTGCAGATCTCTGAGGACTGTCCATGGACCCATGTGGAACCTTAGCAGGTAACAGTGCGGTAGGTTTACAGAGAGACCTCCGGCCTTTAGATCCGCCTCCCCTCCTTTCTTCCTTATGAGGCATCAGGGTCTTCAAGTCATTTTAAGAAGTCAACCTCTTGCCCTCTGGGACTTTATTAAGTACAGTAATTCTATTGCCCTACACATAAACCCTGTGACACATTCCCTGACAGTAATCCATCCCTTACAGAGCTTAGGGGCCACAGAATGTTTTCATTACAGAGCTCTGGTCTTCCTCTTGTCTAGGACTTTAAGTACCAATGTTCAGCCACTTAATGAAGACCTCATTGGGAGCCTTGGCCAGGTTTGTGACAAGGGGGTACAGTGTCCTGGGCTTATGGTCAGGCTGTATCTAAGGATGCTTGCATTTAAGGATGCTTTTCCAGTTCCCTCAATTCCACTAAAAGTTTCTGAACCTATTTTTCTTAATTGTTTCAATATAAGCCTAGAAAGTGGAACACTGCCTAGAAGGAGCCCAGCATTTGTGTATATTCAACCATAATGTAAGGTGACTACTGTTATAGATTCTGTGTATGTCTCAAAGAGCATTTCCCATTTATTTCTCTATGCTTTAACAATTCTTGACTTCTCGGATTTGCTGTTCAAAGCGTAGTGCAGGATCAGGGGCAGCAGAAGTATCCCCTGGTAGGTCATTACAAATGCAAAGTCCCAGGTTGTACACTGGACCTGCTGAATCAGAATGTGCCCTATAACAAAACCCACAGAGGATTCTAATGCATTTCAAAGTTCGAGAAGCTCTGGTTAGAATGGATTTAGTTGATGCTTCTGAATTACTTCGTCTATAAGGTCGGAATCTAATGCATTTTTTCTACCACACAAATAACCAAATGGCTCAGTGTAAAATTTATTCTGATTAATGGATTAAAAAATTTTTTTCAAATTAATTTGGAAAACTGTTTTGAATTTTGTATGTCAAACTGTTAAAAATAAGTCAAAAAATTCTATATACACTAGCCAAAATTTTTAAGAAATGAGGTCTGTTATAATCCAGCCTAATAAAAAAAGTAGTCAGCACATAGTATTGTGACAAGTACCTGTGCTGTACGTAGTGCTTCATATATTTTTTCTAAACAAAAACTGCATGACGTGACTATCATCATATTTCCCACATGAAAACAAGAGGCCCAATGAAGTTATGAGCTCACTCACAGCACAACACTCATTGACTCCATACTTTGGGCTGTCTCACTGTGAATCTCCTCCAAGTTTTTTGTCGTGGGAGGAGGGGGTTGTCCTGTGCTTTGTGGGATATTTGGCAGCACCACTGCTCTCTACCCATTAGATGCCAGTAGCAAGCCACCCACCGCTCACTATACTTCATATCCCCTTCCCCTATCTCCTATACCTCCCCGCATTCTCTTCCCTTTCCCACCCTCACCTCCCACCATTATGAAAACTAAAAATGTCACCAGACAATGCAAAATGTCCCTGGGGGGCAAAATCACCTCTGGTTGAAATTACTAGCATAGAAATATGTGTAGTTTTATTTATTTATTTATTATTTCTTTATTGTGTAATTCTTCCTAATGAGACTGCCCCCTTCTGGTTAATTAAAGTTTCCAGGTAACCACGGTTTTAAGCTTCCACAATTGATGCTAGTTTGTTTTTTCTGCTTTCTTACAGTTCCATACTTGTATGAAAAAGGGCATTCAACTTCTGCTTAATTATTCTAACCATTGTGATCACAAGTTTATGTCTTAGTACTCTTCCGTGGTTGTATCATAGGCACTGCCTGTAGAAAGGTAAAGAGATGCTCTTATGATGGGAACAGTTTTAGTCTAGTGGATGAACATGCAGGCTATTGAGCCCATATTCCTCCCTACCACTTGTAGCGGTGTGATCTTGAGTTAGTTTGGGAAGCTCTGGTTAGAGAGCTGCTTCCATTCTGTTTTCTCTGTGCAATAGAGTCCTACCAAATTGGGTTGTTTTGAGAATTAAATGATATGTCCCACTAGCACAGAATAGTTTCTAACACAGAGATATCAATAATTGTTTTTATTATTATTCCTTTGAATATTACCTATACTTCAGGATCTTTTTAGGGACAGAAAGAGGTTCAGACTCTCTCTCTCATACATACATATTCCAAGTGTTTTTAAATTTTATTCAGATCAAAGTTTTAGCTTATACGTTACTTATTTAAATTGTGTAACATATTTCATTTCCACCACAGAATTTCCTTGGAAGAAGTTGGGACTATTACTGAAACAGATGAGATGATTATTAAAATTTGCTACTCTTGATTCAATTCAAAGACAGTTCAAAAATGAAAAAACTGATCATGTGAAAGAAGGTTACCTTTGGTGCTTTGGGATGAGGGTAGATTAAAGGAACCTTGCAAAGTGTCTTCACGTTTCATATTTTTAATCTGAGAGTTGGTTACATGGAAGAGTTCAGTTTGTTAAAATTCATCCAGCTGTTCACTTATTATTCAGGCACCTTTATATATAGCATATATAAAAGTCAAACATACACACTAGTAAAAGTCCAAACATACACACTAAGCATTTATAGAAAAATAAAAACCTTGTTCTATACCTAACAATATTATTTTTGAGAAAAGTAGAGAATCTGAGAGATAATATGTTTTTGGTATTTTGTTACATTATGGCTCCTACATTACTCAGATGGTTTTCTAGGGAAGCCTGATTTCATAAACTCTGTCTGTGCTTGTGTTATAATATGGGATGGGGGAATGAAAAGAAGTTATTATATGGTTGTTTACATTCATGTAACCAAATACAAACCTAAATTTTTTTTTTTAACCCAGACATAATATTGAGAAGTGCTACTTGGATGACTTCAACTATATTTTTAGCTTCTCATGCTATTGTTAATGTGAAAAATATAAAACTAAATTATAGGTCCCCCTATTTTCATTATGGGACAATTTTATATCTGTGAAAAATGTTGTATTTTATACTTCCCATATTCTCAAGGCTACATTTCTACTGAAGTTTATCAGCTTTTCTTTGTTTTTGTTTTTTTTAAAATCAATAGCTGGAAAGTTGATATAATCATGGTTTTGTTGCAAAGTTGTCAAAAATAAATACACCACACAAAGCAAAGACAAGGAGATTTAAATCTCAGAAAAAAAAGATGAAATTTAGGTTATAACCATACATGGTGACTAGAGGAGCTGTGAGTGTAATCATCATATTATGCTCAAACCTCTTTTAAGTGCAAAATTTTCATGCCATTCCCCCCCCCAAAAAAAAAACTTCTGCAAAGGAGGCAATTTGACTGATAGGGGTCCCGCGCCTTTTTATTCCTTCTGCCCTATCTCCTATGGAAGTACCAATAAGCAGAGGACCTATAGTAGGACCCAAGGACACAGAGTAGGTGGAAGAGGGGAGTAGAAAAGGAGCAGTTACACCCTTGGTTAAACCCTCAATAAGACAAGTAGCCCATAAAATGGTTTAGAATAGTTTGCTTGTGAAAACTAACTAGAATACTGAAACATTTTTGGTCACTTTTTAACATGCTTGCATTTAAAAACAAAATTTTATGATTTATTTATTGCAGCCTATCTTTATGTATAAGCAACATATATTAATTTCCCCTATGAGAAGAAATTATTGTAAATTTCAAGGCAGATTCACACTGAGGTTCAGATCAGGTGAGATGTTATCACATTCCTTTTCTCCTAAACATAAGCCATGTTTGTTTCCCCAAAGGGCATGGCAGCTTGACATGGGGATTCTTATTGGTCTAGTTAAAAAATAATGCCTGTAACTAATTCTTTTTTAAAAAAATTTCTCTGTTTTTTTCTCATTCCGTGTGCGGCCTCTTCAAGCCCTTTTCACAAAAGAAGGCAGAGTGGTTGGTTAATAAGAAACTACATGCATTGCCTCAGGTTCAAAGGCTAAGAACTGGCTTCGTCCCTGGAATGGAAGGTGGAATCCTGGTGACAGCGCTGGGCATGTCCTTTGTTTCCTCTGCTCACTCAGAGTCTTTGAAAGGTTCTCATTAAGTGCTATTAACAAGCATAAATACGAAGCATGACTACGAAATTCCAGGGAGAGTCAAACAGCAGAATGAACAGTGAGGGGAATGTGAGACAAGCAAAGAACAAAAGTCAGACACCTTAGCAAAATGAAATGACCAATGGCAGACAAGTCTTGAGGGTAACGAGATTGTTTCTGAGTTTGACATAAAGGCTGTAAAAGGATCAGGACCACCAGCTACAGTATCTATATCGTAAAACTTCCCACACATGTTCGTATTTGAGAAACAAGTGATAATTCCATAGAACTAAAGGTAACAACTCCAAGAAAAGACGCCAAAACACAAAAAGGAATAAAAACAGTCACAGAAATGTTGGGAAAGGGGCATCTTTAATATCTAACCTCAGTGACACATTTCTCTAAACTAGAAATGATGCCAGATGTGCCATTTGGGAAGTGATATCAAATGGCGATCCCAGGAATATTCTCTTCTAGATCCCTTGGGTCTGTTAGTTCTTCTGCCTCAATCCGGAGCTTCTTAATCCCTGAAATTGGTGTTGACTTTGTCTCTATCAAATGTCAGCTTATTGTACATTTGCCATTTATTCTCTAAAAATAAGGGTCAACATAAATCAAGTAAAGCAGATGTGAGGCCAACTTTCCACTCAAAGTCAAGCTGATTGTTCAGTGACCTGCTCACAGCTTAGATAACTTACAGCTCTATAGTCAGTCAGCCCCTGGAGCTATCCCCATGAAGCTGAATAACCTCTGTCTCAGCCTGCCAAAAGGTTTCTCAGCTCAGTGCTACCCTTGAATGGCACTCTGTCATTATGCTATATTTAGGCCATGAAAGTTGTAATTAGCTTTGTTCTGCTGCAAACGGATCCAGCCTCACATGCAGTATAAAAGGTAATAAAATAGGTAGGCAGATATAAAAACCTGCATGAGCATCCTATGCAGGAAAATTCCATGATTCCCAAACAGATGAAATAACCAAGGAAAGGAATTTTCATGGCTTCAAAAGCAGTAGAAGCCACCTAAGAAGCCACATCTAGGTAAGGGCAGCTTACAACAGAATATTTAGTCAATGCTTCCATCTCAACCTCACATCAGCCCCTGCTTCTGCCCACAGAGAAACCTGTTCTATAATTTGATTATATTTGGTGGAAGCTGCTTTTTCTGATATGGCACCTTTCGTCTCTTTAAGGGGCCAAATTTGTTTAAAAGTGGACTCTTAGAATTCCATCATTTCGTATTCTGCCTTATCCTTTCTAGATATTGTCTTGGATCTGAGCCATCTGTTTTTGTCACACACAGCAGGAATGAATGTTCCTTATGGGAAAAGAGCTGTTAGGAAGGTACCGAAAGACAAGGTTCACAGTACCAAAATTGCGGTTATGAGTTAATGTATCCCTTTTTATTTGCCACCGTGGCTATGAACAACTTGAAAGTGAAACCTTGTATTGCCTTTTTCACAGGTTTTAGTTAAACATGAGTCAGCTGTAGATTATTAATAAATTCTCATTGAATCATCAAGGGGATGCATTTAGAAAAGAAAATGCTTTCTCAAGACCCAGGTAAAACATTTTTCAAATAATCTTTATTCAGCTATTGACAATAGTTTTGCTTTTTGGCATCATCCAAGACTTTGGGAGCCCTTTATATTTGTCAGTTGGTTCCATGAATAAAAATCTAAATAAAAGAAATAGGTGGATAAATGAAAGATTTTTTAAAAGTACAATTATGAATTTTATGTCTAGAAATATAAAGAGGGAGAAGATAAAAACAAAGGAGGAACAAAGGAGAGCAATGAAAATATATTGATGAGTTGGGATATAATACCTAAGAGTAAACTTGAGGGCAGAAAGTTCTTCAGGAATAAGCTATGGCGTGAGTATTATTTCTTGTATTTTGCGGCTGGTGGGAGATGAAGTTGCTGGGGAAGGCCCCCGCCCCCACATTCAACTTAAAGGAAGGTCTTAAGAGTAAAAAAAGCAAATGGTATCATGCAGACAAGAAGGGACCTAAACACCAGGTAGACATAGAAATTTTCTCTGTGTCCATTTGGATTTGTACATAGTGAGATGAGCAAGACACAAAGGAACATCTAAGACAGAAAGTTCAAACAATACTTTATATCCATGTAGCTTTTAACAATTCACTTAAATATTTTTGCATTAATGTTCATATTCAATTAGCATAACTTTTTGAGGTGGGAATGCTCAAGCTCATTTTTCAGACGAGAGAACCAAGTCTGAAAGCCAAGAAACATGATCGACCAAATGCTCAACTAGTTAAAAGCAGAGGCAAGAATCAAATCTAGATCTGTTTCCAGTTTAATGCTCTTTTAAGTCTTTCACTCCCTTCCCTGAAAAGAGCTTCAACCAGATATCAAGGATTTTACCATTTCCAATAGGGCTCTTAAAGAAAGTGCTTATAATCCACAGCTGAAGTGTAAAAATCCTAGTGCTAGCAGTGTGAGCTTCCATTTCTTGATCGGCTTCAGGAGACAAAAATACCCAATTCCCTCTTTTTGGCCACTGGTTAAAAGGGTGGAGTTTGGGGCTGACGAAGTAATTATAAAGTCAAGGACCTTGAGAAGTCGAGGGTAAAATAAAGACATTTGATCATGTCTACTAATTTCTCTGATGACAATTTTTCCATCGTCCCTAAGAGAGGTGACCAACATTCTAGTGCAAATTTCTTCATTCTAATTGAGTTGGGTTCATATTGATACAGTAAATATGCATTGCTCGGGGGAAGGAGTGAGGCTTGGATTTTTTTTTTTTCTTCTGAGCTTGCGTTTTCTCAGTTTAGACATTGAATATGGTTCAGTTTGTAAGAAGAGGAGAAGGAAAAAACAGGGTATATGAAAGGTTTAGTTATATTTATTTTATGCAGCTTAGTCTTGAATTTTAAGTTCATGTCTTTTTTAATCAATGTATGCTTTTAAAAGAGACAATATAAAATTTTTTTATGCCATATTGTAACAAAAAGTCCAGTTATTAATATTTATGCTATTCATAACAAGTGGCCTTTTTTCATTCACAGAGGGCTTCATGAGTTACTCCAAAGTTGACTTTTTCATATTTCAGAACCAGGCATTTGAAGGATTTCACATTTTACGGTTGATGACAGAAAATGGAAAAAACACAAGTTTTTATCTCCCCCCCTTCTGCTTTCATAATTCTATCCTGGCTTGACATATTTTTTTTTCTTCACTCAAAATTTCCCAAACTATTTATACTGTTGTGATAAGACCAAAATCAGTGAATTTAAGACTGGAAAGAATTCTCCTTAGGAAAATTTGAAAATGTGATTGAGAAGAAAATGGGTGGGAGGAGGGAGAACACGTGTGATGCTGTTTCTTTGACAGGCTGTCAGCTCAGCTCCCTAAGGATTTTAAAAGTTTCTCTCTCACTCTCTCCTCTCTACCTTTCTCTCCCTCCTTCCCTCTCTGCCTCCCATCCTCTCTCTCTCTCTCTGCCCTCTCTCTCTGTATATATGTGTATGTGTGTGTATATCTATATAATATATGAATACTTTCAGCCAACATCCAAAGACAATTAATTTTAAAAATGTTAGAGGTATTTGGAAAGTCTTATTATCAGGCTGAAAAGAAAGAAAATGACCTTTAAGATTAAATCGTATAATCATTATGACATTAGCTTCCATTCTCTCTCTCTCTTTTGGACACAAAACTTCTCACAGGTGGTTCTAATTAGACGTAAATAGTGACAGTGGCCAGTTTGACTGAATCCAGATCCCAGCCAAGAGTAATGGAAAAAAGTCTCGGTTCAGTTTCTTAAAAAATGGAATCTATATTGAGACAGTTCGAGGAAATGACGCCTACGACAAGATGTAAAAACCATGGTTGAGCCCCTTTGTGTTTTCTTCTTTTAAGGAGTCAAAACAGCATAAAACACCTAATGTGTTTCTGGCTGCCCACATTAAATTTCAGGTTTCTTAAAGAAAGTCATGTTCTTTTAAGAACTCTGTCCACTTTGCCATCCAGTACAAAAATACAAGCCATGTATATTCTATATATTGTCAGTCTTTTAATCCTTTTGTTTGGCATAATAGAATGGTTTTGTCCTGTCAGGTTATTTTCTAAATAATTCACTGTTTTCATTAAAACTGAATCACATATAGTTTAGTTGAACCATAAAGAAAGGGAAAAAATCATTTGGGGAATAGTTTCACAAAATCTATCGGTTAGTAAAATTTAGATTGCATAGCTCACATGTTCCATGATAATAACATTTCCCCCAAGTCATATTCTCTGTCTTATTAATTTGCACTAGTGTTCTATGAAGCAAACACTCTCATCCTTGGCTAAGAAATGTCTTCCAAAATCCACGCAGGTATTTTAAGGCCATCCTGAGTAATTTTTATATCTTATTAAGAAGGAGCTTTGCTTATAGTTGTGCCACTACACTAGGAGTGAAGTTTGCAATTCAGACCACATACCATGCACCACTGCTTATCCTCTTCCTGGCAAGGGGCTGCATCTGCCTTCAGGAAGCTGCAGTTTTTCTAATGTGTAGAGGTTGAGCTTGTAGCCTCCCATTCAAGTCATTCTTACAGATTTAACCAAGAAAAAGAGAGAGAGAGAGAGAGAGAGAGAGAGAAAAGGATTACTTACTTATGTAATTATTTACTGATTTTTGCCTACTTTCCAAATATTTAAATACGTTATTGTTAGTCAGTAAATAAAAGAATAAGTGAATCTGAACACTTCCATTTTTCCTTTGAAGTATGATAAGACATGATGTATCAGCCACTGACATCTCACTTTGTGATTTCTTAAGCATGGACACCCAAGCTCTCTGAAACATAGGTGTTCTTGGCTGACTGATTTGATGCACGTCAATAGATTAATAATTGAGTGTGGGAGGAGAAAAGCCCAGAGAAGCCCCATGCACCATCCTCAATATGGTGGTAAATACGTCCTTGACTAACCAATTTTCAGAGCAGTTGGTGATTATCTGTTTCACTTTCTGTACACCTGTCCTGAAAATAGAGTAAAATAGTAAAACTATAATCAAATAGCTTTTAAAACTCTATGTTAATGAAACACAGCTTCATTTTAAACATTTTGAAGATAGTAATTATCATTACTATTCTTTTATCTCATACAAAACTATGCTTGAATTCACAGTACTTACAATTCTTGGATATTATCTTAGAAGAGTCAGCAAGAGTGAAAGTGTGAAGGAAAGCAAATCAAAAGAGTCAGCAGCTTATAAACAGCATGCATTTGTAACTTTTACCATTTAGCAGCTCAGATTTATCTCAATTGAATACCACTTGAAGTTTTTTCCAGCTCTCACTGTTTGCAGACATAAAATATGTTTTTCATATCAGTGCAAAAATGATTGCTCTTTATTGATGGTTAGATTCCTAATGAGGCTGATCTATTGAGAAAGGCCTGGAATGTCAGTCGGTCCTACCCTTTTAACTAATAGTGACAAAATAGATATTCCTGTTCTAGTGCTTTCGAGAATGCCTTTGATCTTATCAGGGGATCCACTGATAATGGCGGGTATCCTGGAGAGAAATATCAGTCTCAAAAGGTAGAACATATTATCAATTTTGCTCCTATCAACACCAATCTAAGGAATTCCAAGAAGCCTGGAGGAGTTATAAAAGATTCAGCAGTTTTATCTCCCAAGGCTGTTCCAGTTCAGAGGAGGTGATAAATATGGAAGAACTAATTGTCTTGGGATAGTATCAGGATTTAACGATTATTTTTTCAGGTGAGGTTCAAGATTGTATACTTTCAGAAAGGAATCATGAGCAAACTTGTTTCTTAACTCCAATCAACCTCACAAGGCTGTGATGGACCGACAGTGCCCTCCAGAAGAAATTTCAGACCCTGATCCAATTTTCCTCTGCCCCATGGATTTTACTGCCCTTAACTCATAAGAAAGATTCAAGGAGCTCGTTTTTGAGTAAGCAATTTTGGTCAGCAGCCTAAGGAAGCTAAAGTCACCTTGGTCATATTTGTTTCCACTTCCGCAACTCCTTTCTGTTTATCTTTACCCTTTTTCTCTGATTGTTACTTTCTGCTTTAATAATCAATCAATCAATCAATCAATCAATCTCTAGTCAGTGGCAGCAGCCAGAAAAATTCCTAAACCATGTGACAGCCTTCATCAACTTCATCACCCCACAGAGGCTTTGGTCGGATCCTCCCTGCTCTTCTCCTAGCTAACAAGACCACCTGTTTTCAAATACCTAACTTCCCCTAGCTGCAATTGAAATTCATCTTTTTTTTTTTTTTTAATCTATGGAGTTACCTATTAGAGTCTACACTGTGGACCTTAGAGTGTTATTGCAACTTTTAATCACATCAGTTCAGCTTTCTCTTTTCTGAAGCTGGAAAATGCCCACCAGGGCCTCTATTTTCTTTGACATTTCTATTGTGTCAAACAAGGAGGTGGGGAGGAGAGCTCAACCTGGCACTATAATCCCAGCCTACTCCCAGTTTTACTTAAAAAGTTGTACTGATTTTTGTTTCGTTTTTGTTTTTGTTTTGTTTGTTTTTGGGGTTTTTTTTTTTTTTTTACCTCTTGATAAATTAACCATGAATTCTCTCCATCAATGTCATAAGCTCACCTAAAGAAACTATAAACCTCACCTTTTTTTCTTTCAAACATAAAAAGGACTATTCACAATAAGTTATTAGTGGTAACACAAAAGCGTAATTAACAAGGGGGGAGACCCAGGCACAGTAATAATTAAATAATCTTCCCCATAGCTTTCTGGGAGATGATGAAGTGAAAAAATTTAGGTGTAACTAGCTTTGGACTCTTCATAAGTCCCACCTCCGCTCTGCTCCTCGGTTTTCCAATTCGTAATTATGGTGATTAGTAGTAGTGTTTTCAAAGATCAATTCCAGTTCTAAAGTGATATATCATTCTAGATTTTAAATATGTACATTTCACTTGAATTTCTCGCAGAAGATATGATATGAATATTGCAATACAAAAAATACTGTGGCTTATGATGACAGCAACCTTTTTAAACTACTATGTAAATAAACTACTGTGTAAACATTTTGACTGGTAAGGACATCTTAATAGTGATGAATAAAATCCATACAATTGGAAGGGAGCGATTTGGGGAGGTCAGTGTTCTCTCTATGCTAGGAGTCCTATTGGCTGAAAGGTCAAAAATCAATACACTTAGTAGGTCTAACTAGTCAGGTGATAGTGTAAGGGAAACAAGTTTATCTGTTACCTGTTTGTTATATTTGTGTGGCATTCTCACTGTGAGGTGTGAGTATTTCTTAGGAATGAATTAGCTGGTTACTAAACTTCCAGACCGCATGCCTCATGCTGGGAGCCCTGCCCCTGTCAATGTAGGAGATGATTCAGGGTGTAAGGATCCAGGAGCCAGTACAGTGTCCTAATTCCATCTTGGAAAATTCCCCACTACCATATAGGGAGGGTCTGGGGGAGCAGGAACATTCCCTGAGGATGAGTTAGAAATACCTGGCACACACACCCTCCTGGTTATTCCTCTCCTGGTAGCCAAGCTTCATCCTCCCTGTGACCTCTGCTTCTTGTCTGGCCACTGACCAAAGTCACAACCAGGATTTTAAACATGCTAACGAAAGAGGAAAGAGGCAAGTGTATTCTTCTCCTTCTATTCTTCTAATTTTTCTCTATTTAGAAATATATTCAAAATATAGCTTCTCTTGTTAGCAGATAAGGAAAAGGCATATACAATCTTAACATATAAAGACCCAGATGTCTGTTACTCCAACACCTAGTCTGACAATTAACACAAAAACTTATAAGAAGGGAGAATTCAAAGACCACCTCCCTCCGTTCGCAGATAAATGGGTTTTGTAACTCTTCAGAAAAGCGACGTTACATCAACTCTGAAAGCTGTAGAATAAGATTCATGATTCTTCATCAAAACAGAGTGCTAAAACTACCACATGCAGGGATTCTGTGCTACCCCAAACAGTTACAATCTAAAAGGAAGGCTTGGGTCCAGCAGGCTTCTGTCAGAGTGTATAAATTCCTTGAAGGCAGCTTTATATTTCTAACTCCTTGAATACTGTGTAACAAAGAGGAGATACTCCTTAAATTCTTGTTAAATAAATGAATGACTAAGCACTCATTGAAGGAATTTAATTCTCCATTTGGTGCCAAGTGATTAGCAAACAAATAATATGCACAGAATCTGATGTGAGAACCTTACAGCATGAGAGAGTTAAACTCAATAATATGAATGGTCTGGAAATGATGCAAAAATTCTATGCAAAAAGATAAATGACATAAAACTCAGAGCATCTTTTCTAGTAAACCATTTTTTAATGTAAATATTATCTGCATATGTGTACCAAAAGGCTAGTGACAATACATCTTCATAGAAATAAAAATTCGAAAGCCATTTTTTCCCCATGATTTCCCATTAGATTTCTTCCCAGAGTTAACCTGTACCATACACATTATGTGAATATGGAAGTCATATGTTCTTTCTGGACTGTTCTTTTCAATTAGGTGGATATCTGGAGAGCTGCATGTAATCTGAATAATGCTTAGACTTGATATAAGCCATTTTAATAGAGAAAGACCCTTTGAAGGTAAGCAAAAGGGATAATGACTCTTGGCAATATTGTTTTTCAGGAAATTTCATTTCTTTCATAGGAAACTGAAAATACTTAGAGGATTAAAGCAAATACAATACACAGATGAAAATCCTCATTTTGGAGCTGGCTTTTCTCAAACAGTTCCTCTATGTTGACTGTTCTAACAATTGTCCCACTTAGCCTTAGGCTCTGTATTGCTGTAGAGTAGAGCATTGTTTAAAAGATGCTTTAGCCAGATAAATCAAGTGTTGCGAAAAAGCATTATGTGTGATATGCTCCCGTGTAGTATTCACAAGTACTCTGTTGAATGCTAACTCCTGGCCAAGGAGTTTTCAAATACCGTAGTTCTTTGCTTCTCTGTCAGGACCTCAGATTTCCCGGCCGTATCCAGAGACATTGATCCAAAGAAGGAATGTAAACGCTGTTTGCTGCAAGGCAGTCTCCGCACTGCTGATCCTAAAATCTGTCCGGGCTCATCATTCATTGAAACACTGCCTCATTTGTGATGTCTAAGAATTTCAGAATATTTTCTTTCCTTTGTGTAATATCAGCAGTTTGTATCCCATGAGAAGTATAAAACTCAGGAATTGCACTTGAAATAGAATCATGCATCCTCAAGGGATTTTAAAATGATCTAAGTAAGACTGCTTTGTAGATGTTAATGTACATAAGAAATTCCTGAGACTCATGTTTAAATACAGATACGTGGCCTTCATGCCCAAACCTGTTTCCGTGATATACGTTGTTATTGATCTGTGCTCGGGATTATCTCTTTTCTCTTGAATTTATTTGTTCAGTTTTTGTCTCTCTTGCATGTCGATTTCTTCAATTGCTTTTTCTGGTGTATCAATTTATACTTGCAAAAGATGGCTTGATTTATCAATCTTAGTAAGTGCAATAGTTATATATGACAGGACACGAATAGTAAAAATTTTGCTCTCGGGGTGATTACAGACTCTCTGGCTCTGAAGAGATGCAAGTGGAGTGGAAGGGAGACAGATGTAGCAAGGTGGGCTCTCCTTTAGGATGGAGGGAGAGTTTGCCTATGGAGCATCAGGGCAAGAGTCTTTTTGTTCCTTTGCCTGTGGAACTACTTTCCTTCTCTCTGCCCCAGTATATCTTCAGAATTACTACTGGGAAGATCCCCCAGCAGTAATACTGTCTTGGCTTCTGCCTGAAGTCAATTGCTTTTGTCGTCAGCTACCTTGGGGGTCAGACTGCCTTTGTGTACCCCGCTGCTCCTAATCACAGTCTGCTTCTGAGGCTCCAACATCAGGTTAATGTAGAGTTCTAATGAGAACTTTTCCTTGCTTTGAAAAACAGTTCCGTCTAAGCCTGTGGTTTGCTGCGGTTCTTCATCATTTTGGCACCACACCTGCTTTGTATCTTCTGGACATTTTTCCTTGTTTGAGCTAGCTGATGTAATCCTCTAAGTTTTCCACTGCTGCTTTAATTTATTCTTTTTATTTTTCTTTTCCTGTGGGGTTTTGAGAGGGAAGAGAGATAAATACATGTGTTCAATAGCCACCTTAAATGTGAAACTGTCAACTGACCTGAAATATGGTTGTTCCTTTACTCAAAATAATTTCTGACACACTAGGAATTCCTTCTGTGGTCTGCAATTCAATAACGCTACCAATTCTATCGTTTAAATCATGTGCTAGCCCCTTTCTGATAGAGTAGTCCACCAATAATAATGTTCCAATTATTATGTTTGACTTCAATTCATAGCCTCTCAGGTCGAGTTAGGACTACTGCGGTCAAGCCAAGATACTTTCAAGTTACTCCCTTTTTCTTTATATTGCTGGTAGTGGAATTGGGGGTGGGCACTGTAAGTTTGGAATTCGCCTGGTAGTAGTTATCGAAATGGCTGATGCAGAGAAGTCACATGTTAAATAGTAATTGATAACATAATGACTTCAATGAAAGGATGAGACGGGGGGATTATGTTTTGACTTTGACAAAGATGTTCAAAAAGCTTCATTTTAAGTCCTCTTCAGGTATATATTTAGTCTTACAGTGTCTGTTGGCTTCCTTCATTGAACAGAATAAAATTATCTGGTAATTTGTGTTAGAAAAGTCAACTTCCAAAGACAGTCTTTTAAACTCATGTGAAAGGAAAGAAGCAGAATACGGTAATAGAAATTTACTATAGAATATAATGATGTTTAATATGAGATTTTATGTTCTCATATTCTATATTATACTATAATATATAGTAACATATAAAAGGTAAATATAGATATATAGTAATGTAGAATAACACAATAATGTAGAATATAGTAATAGAAATATAATATAGAAATGCCAACTCTATATTAAATGATCTTGGTATTTTCAGAGCTATAATTGCTAACTAATTTTAATGTGTTTCTAGCCTCAATTTGTGTGTGTGTGTGTGTGTGTGTGTGTGTGTGTGTAATCTTATTCTGCATCATTAAATTGTAGAAAGGTAGTCTTCTTGTAAGAGTAGTGCTACACAATAATTTCAAGGCAAATATGGTTCTATACCTCTATAAATTCTTCTACTGCCTCCTGTAACTTGTAGGGTTATAGTGTGAAACATGATGAGAACAAGAAGTACCACAAAAACAAGGGATGCACACGGTTAAATATATTTCACAAAGCCCGTTGAATGACACAAACTGACATGTGGAGTTGCCATTCTCTGCATGTGAATTATTCATTTTCTCTTCTTTGGTTGCACTTAGTTCTGTACTGGGAACTCCTTGTCCTTATGTTTCTTAGAACAACATTGATGTTTTTATAATTTCTTTGATAGTAGCATGGAGCTTCCTTTGCCAACTAATTGTTGTTTTGGTGAATGATGCAATAGAAATATGGGGGTTTGGTAATACCAACCTCGTGACAGTACCATGAATGTTTTTTTCATCGAGAATCATGCTTTGACCCCTGGGCATTCATGAATCCATGCACTGCCATGATGGGCCATATAAAATAGATCTCACCAAGCTGTGTGCTGGCTAACTTCCAAAATTGAAAAGGAAACTGCGTGATTAAAAGGAGCTGCAGTCAATGGAAGCTGGGGAGGAGTGTGATGTTGGCATTGCAGCTGTGCCTAGTAAAGCAAGATGAAGAGGATAATTGTACCCTATTCTCATCCCCTTTGTTTGACTTGTAAATTGTCTAGATGGCCTCTAAATTGGTTTTGAGCTTCAAATGGGAATGTGGCTTTCAGTGGAATGTAACATGGGACTTTCCAAGATCTTGTATGTGCTGACTCCCTCATATGATGAATTAGAGAATTATCCATCTGCATTTTAACCAACTACTTTAGGAGGATAAAGTAGATTTGTAGCAAGGTGGGAAGTGAGCTGTAAATGATTGACACGGTCAAAACAACTCAGGATTTTTCCACTTCCTATGTTAGTAATTCAAAACAGCTGCTCAAAACTCTGTCCTCTGGATTCTCTGCCACCAAAATCAACAGGTAGTTTGAGGTGACTCATGAAATAGTAAATACGTCCTTATTGATAAAGACAGGGCTTTAGTTGCAGCGGTACATCGTGACCTCTGTGCCGTCAGTATTCTAGCATCTGAGAATTAGTAGAGTGTGGGATATGACTAACTGAAGACTGTAAGGACTCCCGTCATTCAGGAAACTTGGAGGAGGTAAAAATAGTATGTATGAATCTAAATGGTGAGGAGGTGAAATCTGAAATATATTTAACAAAACCATGCAAGAATAAATCTAAATATTTTCCTGCTTGAGAATGTGCCAGTGTAATTGTCTGGATGGGATGTATGAGTATTTTGATAATGATTTATTAAATCTTTGGATATTTTAAATACTTTTGGAGGGTTAAGTGGCAAAGATTTCATATGATTTACTGGCAAGTAATTAGACATATTCATAAAACTAAAAAAGTGTTATTTACTAACCACAAAGTATGTGTCCTTCCAGCAAGCCACTCAGTGGCAGAGGGGAGTAGCTCATGTTTTTCAGCAACTGAATTTAATTTTTTAATGTGTGCTGTGCTGTGCTGGGGCATAACATATTCTAAATTTGTAGGATTTCTTTTCTAAAGTATGGTGTATCCCTCGAACTTCTCATTTTTCTCAATTCTGGTGTATTCTTTTTGATAGCTTCTTTTTTTGCCACTTGCAGTGAGACTAAGATGACTTAACAGCCAATTTAACTCAATATGAGACATTTGTAGTTTTTCAACCATTGACTCATTTAATAATAGGGGTGGGAGGGATGGAGTCAAATAGTAACCAGACATGGATCATAGGTTATTTATTGATTTCTTTTTGTAGGTTATTTTTGATGGTTTTCTCTCTCTCTTCTCTCTCTCTCTCTCCTCTCTCTCTCTCTCTCTCTCTCTTCTCTCTCTCTCTCTCTCTCTCTGACAAAATAGAAACAAAAGCAGTGATTCACTTCCTGGGCTGTCAGCTGCGACCCTGTCACCTTTGGCAGTGTTCATACACATGCAGACATGTCTCTTCAGCTCCCAGGTGGTTATCCAACGGGAGGTCCTCAGATTAGCATCTCTCGGGCAATCTTTAAAAGGAAAAAAAAGTCAAATTATGAGAGATATTGCACTTGGGGCGTATTGGCTCCAAGAAAAAACAGTGTGAGTAAATCTGTATTCCCTATCCCCCACCTCAGGCTCAAAGGTAAAAATTGTCTAGATTTAAATGAAAATTAGTGTGTGCTTTCCTTTCCTTCCTGTTCTTAGACAATTAGATAAACCCCCCTGAAGGCCTGACAATCAACAGGACAGTCAGTTTGGAGATGCTACTTGTACTATGATAGTGGTATTTGCAAGTCTGGCTAGATCTGCTCCAGAGACAGCGGGGCTGTGGGTGGCCGGTCTTCCCTCCTTTTTGAAATCTTATCATTGTCGGCCTGGCTGAGATAAAGTTTATTCCTAACTTCTTGAAGTTGTGGACATAGATTTGCAAGGGATTTTTTTGTCGGGAGGGTTTATGTAGCCTTTACTTGTACTGGCCACTCAGAAGCCTGACCCCTATAACCCAAGAGGCTATATTTATCTAGGAAAGAAATGACAGATAATTCTTTAACTTTAAAATTTAAATTTAAAATAAAAATAAAAGTTATTTAAGCTTCAAGAGCTAAATGATATCGAAGGCTACACAAATTACTTCAAGATTTCTGGTTTTTTACTAAGATGACCTATGTGATTTTCCATTTACTTTCTAAAGCTACATAATGTTAAACGTATGGATGTGAAATATTTATTTGGTCATAGATTTATGTAAAAGTTGTAGGACCAAGTACATTTTTGAAAAATATGGAATGTCACAATATTTTGAGTGTTAAAAATCTTAAACCAAAGGCTGTTCATGGATATGATCTAAAAACTTCATTGGATATAAGGCATTTAGATGGTTTTAGAACTGAGCACTTCAGCAGATAATAAAAGAATAATGATAAAGCCATTGGGAACCATTTCTGAAGAATAGTTAATATGATTTAAAGACCAGAAGTTGGAGGACAGATCACATTTGGTATCATAAGATAATAATTCTCTGAAATGTTTGAAATAACAAATAAAAGAGTAAAATTATGGTTAGAGTTCACTGGTAAGTGAAACACTATATTAGGGAAAATTATTTTTTGCTAACATTTGTGAAGCAAATTGGACTTACAAAAAAGTAAATGAAATTGTTTAGGAATTAAATTCTTTGGGCAACCATATTTTTTAAAAGAGAACATTTTTAATATCATAAAAGGGAAAAAAAGAAGAAACACTCTTGAAAAATATACTTTTTAAAACTATTAAGATAGAAAGTATTTCTTTTTATTTTATAATGGATGGGAGATGCAGATTTTATATTGGGCAAACCATATTTTACAACGTTCCCTTAGAAATATGGTCAGCCTCTTCTACGTAAGAGACATAATGCCAGCTTCTCCTTATACTCTGCCCAAAATTCCCTTCAGAAGATATCCAGGGTTTCATCCTCAACTCCAAAAAGCAATATTAGAATAGAACATATGGCAGCTCTGCAAAGTTTGTGACAAATATACATTGCAATATTTTCCACATGGTTTCCACATAAACCCTAATTCTATGTCTCAGTATTATTTTGATCTGAAAGAATTTGGAAAGAACTGGGTATCTATTTTATTTACATTAGTGCAGATGTGTGAGTGAATAAATGAATAAAGGACCTACGGTTTTCTCGAATGGCTACAATGTGCAAAGTACTCTGTAAGATACTTTTTTTATACAAATGTTTCATTTAATTTTCACTGTAATTGTCTGCACTTTACAGGTCAGGAAACTGGCCTTCAAGTGGCTTGCCCAAGTTCATATAAACAAATTAATGGCAAAACTGGAATTCAAATGTAGGCCTATTCAATCTTGGTCTACTCAATTACACCAAATTGCCAAAAATCCCATAAGATCCAAAATTTTTTTTCCTTTTTGTACTATATCCTTAATGTAAGCATCGATATGTCTCCAACCTTCTTGAGATGTTATTGGCCATTGATTTTGAATGGCGACATAGGAGGTGTTCAGTATCATTCTGGATAGTAGGAAAAATGCATTAATACTGTATATTTGTGCCTATTGTAGGTGCTGTCATGTCAGTTAGAAAGGTTGACTTAAGGCTAAAACAAGCCTTTCTTTTAAATTAAAAGCATATTGGCTACAACTTTTAACCCCACACGGAGCATGTGAACATGATTCTGCAAAAGTTTCCAGTAAAATGAGGGAGTTAGGTATCCTACTGCTGACAGGTATTGAAGGGAAAAAAATGTAAAATACATTTGAAATTTAGACTTTAGGTAAGAAAAGGGCAAAAACTGAAGTTCTGCAAATGTACATTGAAATTTGAAATCTGATATAAATGGACATACATGCTATGCAGCTGTCCAAAGCAAGCATAAAACTTATTGAAAAATAAAATACAATTAAATATGCAATATTTATATTCAATTTGTGTTTTTCAAGAAACATCATTCCTGAAATGATTTGGCTCTACCAGGTAGTTCAAAGGCCACACACATTGCTTCAGTAGTGAAAAACATGTTATCGGTATCACAGATGTCTACTAAGTGTTTTTTGTGTTTGACCAACAGTTTGTCCAAATCACTGCCATTGTCTTGCTTGTTCTTCCCTCTGCTGTGTCCAGGGAGAGTCTCTATTTTACTTTTGCTTATCTAGGCTTGTCCTTCCCTGTACAATCTTTCCTATCTTTCCCATTATTTATGGATGCTTAATTCTATTGCACAGAGAGCCATATTCCCCTTTCAGTGGCTAACTTTTCATTAATTGTTGAATTTGCTTTTCTCTTAAGACTGCAGCCTTCTGAAATGTTGGAAACATGTTATAATCTTGTTCTGTCTCTATAACTATCTTCAAAAGTCTGGAATGAGGGTTTATCTTTGCACGTTATTTACTAAGAACTAAGGGCAGTGAATACGTTATTAGTTGAAACAATTTCACTCAACATGAGTTAAAACTTTTTAATGAATAGAGCTCTCCATGAAAGGAAAGAGAAAAAAAGAAAAACTATGGTGTGAGGTAGTGAGTATATTCAAGTAGAGACTGAATAATCATTTAGAAGAGATTGGGACTGGCCTGAGATTGGTGATCAGTAGGGTCTTTTGAGCATGGGACCTAGGAGTCAGTGATGCTATTACCCTGGATAGTCCAAGAAGAGAACAAAGAAGGAAGGGTAAAATCAGTTCTATTTTACTTCTTCTTAAAATACAACTTCTCCACCCCAAATCAATCTCCTAATCCAAGGACATGGTCTTGACAGTGTCCTTAGGAATTGCTTATTAGTTATGCATTGCAAAGAGTAGTTGTGAATGGAGATGATTTTATTTCATGCTTATTATGTTAAGGAGTGTAGATTGTTGCACCAGATAATGGGAACCAAAACAAAACTTGCCACCACATTCAAACTCATTTAATTCAATCTGTTTCTTCCTTCACTGAAAATAGGATTCTTCAATATGTCAAGCTTTTCCTTATGAAAATAATTACTCATGTGAGCATGTATTCATTGCCTTATCTCTGCATCAAGGTAGAAAGTGGGCTTGGGCCTGTCTGTGTACTTCAGATGCTGGCTCCATGTGGACATCTGCCCTGGTGGCTTCCTTCAAGGGATGGAGCTAGGCAGAAGCTGGGAATCTTCAGCCCAAACCATCATGAGCACATCCGTCTAAAGAAGTGCACAACGAGTATAGATAGCATCCTATAGCCTTTAAAAGCGAGAGGAATATGGTTCTTCAGGAAAAGGGAGGATGTGGAGTAACTTACAAGCCAAGTAAATTAGATACCATATTAGGCTTTTACCCTGCAAACCTCCAGTTCCTTGTAAAATGAACATACAGTAAAAATTTCTAAAAACCATGGCTAGTGCCTCACTCTAAATATTACTATATATACGTATGTATGTATGTATGTATGTATGTATGTATGTATGTATGTATGTATTCATTCATTCATTCATTTACTAAATATTGGTTTGGTTGGGAAGAACAAATGCACCCAATTTTATGTTTGCACTATTCATATTTTACCTGACAATCTGAGGATACCAAAAATTTGTTTCTGAGTATCGTCAGTCCTTTATTACCCTATAAGAGTCTTCCAGGCTTGGAAAGTAGTGAAGTCTTTATCACTGGTCACACCATAGTAAGGAAAAACTTTCTTTAATCTAAAAGTTATGGTTTATCATTGAAAAGACCATGAATTATTCCTCCACTCTGCAGAAGTGTCTATTCCTGTGACACCCTTCTCTCTGTCTTTTAGGTGAGTGAGTTCAGAAGGTCCATGTGCTTTCTCCTTAATGTAAATCTGTCCATAGTTGGCAAGAGTTTCTACAGTTTCAATAAATTGTAATTGCAAATATGATATTTAGGTTGAATTCAGAAACATAATTAAATTGATGTCACCAATTCATGTCACCTTGCATGAAAAGTTCACAAAGCTTCATCATGCACATCCCAGGACACACATGGTAACAATGATGCTGATGATGCTGACACAGAACCTTGGTGTCAAGTGGCATGTGCTATTAGGTGAATTCCTCGCTATGGTGCCAGTCTTGTCATTTCACCCTCCCGATCATGATTTTCTTATCTGCAGCTTGGTAATACCAAAATGCCTCCACTGGCACCAGCTGCATCTTTGTCATATTGATTCTTTTTCTTCTGACAGACTTACTACAATCACTAAACATGGAAAGATAAGTCCAGACATAGACATTCAGGAGTTCTGAAAAAATATTTAAGGGATGATTTTATTGTCGCTTTGCAGCTTCGTCCTTTTTAAAAAGTGGGGTGGGGGGGGAAACATCAGCAACAGACTCACAAATATAGAGGACAACCTGGTGGCCGCCAGAGAAAGAGGGCGTTTGGAGGCCTCGGAGAATGGGGTGAAGGGTTAAAGAAGTACAAATTAGTAGTTGAAGATGGTCAGGAGAGGTGGAACACAGCATAGGGAATGCAGTCAGCAGTAATGTAATGGCTGGGTGGAGAGCCAGAGAGAAGGAAGGGTAATTGGGAAGATCATTTCGTAAACTATATAAATGTCTAATCAATATACTATATACTTGAAAGTAATAATACAATAAAATAAAATGCTAAAAAGAATCCATCAGCTTTTGATTTTTATTTTTGTTTCTGTGACTCTCCTTCTGATTCCAGGTATAAGAAAGCAAAGAGTTGAAGCTGCAAAACAACAGCCTAAATGAAACCATAAGTTACTAAAATGTGGTCATATTTTCTCAAAGGTCAAGGTTGTTATTCTTATGCTACATTATTGCAGATCTTTTGGTCAGTTATTAGTTGACTATTTATGAACTACCATTGGGTCATGTCTATGACATGACATCAGTTATTTTCTTTTCAGATATTATTGATAACAGCATACACACACACACACACACACACACACACACACACACTAGAGTTATAATCTTTAAAACAGTAGCCACTAGCCACATGTGACTAGTGAACACTTGAAATGTGACTAGTCCAATCGAGATAACTATATATCAAATTTCAAAGTTTTAGCATGGAATAAAGAATGTAAAATGTCATTAACAGTTTTCATGTTGAACACATGTTGAAATGATTGGATTTCAGACACACTGTTAAATCTAACATTTTATTAAAATTTATTTTCTTTTTTTTTTTTTTTTCTGTTGATGATTAGTAAATTTACATTTGTGGGTTGCATTGTGTTTCTACCGGACAACACTGTTTTGGAAAGCTTGTTCATGGCCAGGCAACAAATAAGCATCTTGGAAACATCTATCTAGTTCAAAAGGTGGCAGGCACTTTCCCATCTACAGAATCCATGAGGATCAAGATGCCTCAGGGACCCATATATCCAAGTTACACATGCTGTTCTTTCATACTGGTGGTTCTCATCACATGTCCTCTGTGCTCACTGCTGGTCAGCTCTACATGAAAACTATTTTCCAACTTCCACAATTTATGGCCAGAGTGAGCATCGTTTTGATTTGCTTTCTGCTCAACACAATGTTATTTAAATGAAGGTATTGGGAGATGAAATCGCTAGTGTCTTGTGATGACTGCCAAGCTTTTATTTGAGAGTTTTAAACAGCCATATAAATCATGGTCTTTTATTGTCCTAAGAGAAACATACTATTCTTATTTGAAATATATTGGAAGTTGTAAAATTCTGTCTAAATACAGACTAGTAAGCACCAAGAGAAGGATTCTATGAATGCAATTTGTTAAGTTTTCTTTTGTCAATGGATAGCATAAGCAGAATAAATTAGGTGGAAAAGAACCAAATAGCCCTTCTCAATCCAGAAACCTTTGAATGCCCCTTTCCCTTACGTGTGATAAAGTAACCAAAAGTTACTTTGTTACTAGAACAAAGTATATCCTATATAGACTGACTCACGTTTTCATGCTGTGGTTCCTGTTTAAGCGCCATCGTCTCCCTTCAGTATCCTCTGGCACAGCAGCCGAAGTGATTTTTCCAAAATTCTAAATTATATCATGTCATTTCCCAAATTAAATCCCCTTCATCATGGCATTTAAAACAAAAGCCAAGCTATTTCCCAGGCTGAGGAGGCTGTGCATGCCCTGGCCCTTGCTTATCTCTCTTATCATTTCTCCTTCCTCACAAGGGGCAAGCCACACTAGCACTGTCATTATTCCCAGAATAGACCAAGCTAATTCTTGCCTTTAGCTTTTGCACTTGCTATTTCCTTTGCCCACCCTCTTACCCCAGTTATTCACATGGCTCACACCTTGTCATTCAGATCTCAGCTCAAATGTCACCTCCCAAGCTCCATGACCACCCATCTGTAGCAGTCATTAAGTCACTTTCTGGCTTATCATTCTGTTCCTGTGTGCATAGCACTCTATGATTTCATCTTGTTGTCTTCTTTATTTTCTTTATTATCTAGTCCCCACCATCTTCGCAAACACTCCAGCCCTCTTGAACTAAAACTCCAGGTACTTTATCTTTCTTATTCTTCAGCATATTATGAGCAAATAGTACAGTGCCTGGGTATATAATACACTCCCACTAATTACTTGTGAAATGAATGAAAGTATACGTTGGCATTATATGGAGACAGAGTTTTGACTTGCTTCTGTATTCACAAATTTCTCTTAGTAATTTGAAAATGCTGTACTTCAACATCATCATAAGCTGATAACTTTTTCTTAGAGGAGAAAAAAAATATTTGCCAAATAAATGACAATGTGCGACAGTTCGTTCAATATCAAATATCCAACTTGAGAAACGAATGATGCACTGGTTAGAGGAAGACAAAGACACTGGCTCTTTCTTGACTCACACCGTCCATTTGACCTACTCAGAATCTATTTCTCTACACTGTCTGCCTGGATGTATAGTCTCTAAAATGTGAATCAAGGCCACTCAGTGACTATACTCTAATATTTTTCTTAACTTTGACTGACTGCAGTAATGCAACCCTTCTGATTCTTGACATATTACACAGGCATAACCAGCAGCCCTGCCTCTGGTTGCCATTTAAATGGCAAAATTTTAAATACGTACTAAGCTCAAGACACCCAGGTGGGTTAGCAATGAATTCGACTCTATCCTCTTCTCTACTATGACCATGGTTTGTAGTGAGTTCTGAGTCCTCTTCTTGACCATTCCCCCAAAGGGGGGAAAAATCGAAAAATTAAAATTAAGAAAGCAGGTAATGCTTCATTTAATATGAATACTTGAATGAAAGTATGCATATTGAACTACTTATTTTAATCTGCACAATTGATAGTAAACGAATTTCAATCATTTTAAGGCATATCTTCAGTACACTGTATTTTAAAGAATTTCTCCAGTGAGAATATTTATTTATTTTTATTTTTTGCAGAGCAGAGAATTCTGTACTTCGAATAGCCAACCCATTTTTACATTCTATGAGTTTAAATTTAGAGCTATAATGCCAGCATCAGTCTTTATGGGCACCAGAGAACAGAAAACAGGAAATAAATAGGTTGTACAAATCAACCAATTCTATTTGCATAGTCTTATTTGAACTTAGTGAGATATATATATATATATATAATGTATAGTACTTGAATTCTAATTTTACTTTTGAATTGCTGTTTTACTATTTGTGAAAGCATCTATGTTCTATTTCTGCAGAATCATTTTCTCCCCAAATTAGTAAACCTTTTCAAACATGCCTTGCCTATAGTGTTTAGTGAATTCACAAAGCAGACTTGCTTTATAGAGAGAGTGGCTGCCCATAAAATCTATAAAGAAGTCTTGCAAATACAAATGAGGTTGGCATTTTTGAGATTATCAAAAAGATAGCATGTCATTTTATTCAGATTCCTAGATGGAGGCAGTGAATCAGAGTTCTAAAAAGAGAAACAAGATTTTTAACTTAAAAATGCAGCCCAATTTTAGCAACATCGTTCTTAAAATGTAAGGAGTGTAAAAAAGTATCTTGTTTTAGGCAACCTGTTGATTAGGCATAAAGAAAACTTCTGGCTTATTTATAGACTTCTTGAAATGGTCAGTAGAGCTGAGGAATTCAACAACCTCTCAATTAAAAGAAAAAAACAAAGTCCATAAAAATAAAGATTTGGCTGAAGGAAATGAGATGTCCTCTCAAACATAGCTATCGTTTAAATGTCTTCTAAGGTGTTTCTGTTTTGTTTTCAATGAGCACCAACAGTGAAGCTGGACTCTGGCTGTGAATAGATTTACAGAACAGAAAACAAAAACAAAGCAACAAATAAGGAAAAAAATCTGTACATAATATATGTGTATTTATAATTATTTTGTATATTGGTGTAATAACCGAGAATGAAACTGAAGCATTCTTTTAAAGGTTACATTTGGCTTCAATCCTATCTTGCACTTCTGGTAAGTCTACTCTGTCTCCTGGTGAAGAATGCTCTAAGAACCTCAGGCTGAATTGAAACAGATTCACTCATTCCCCACAAACCCCCAAAAATGTGAATTTGAAAAAAAAAAAATAGTGACAGGGACTGAGTCTCAAAGATATTCCCCAGGAACTCTATCCAGTCTGCGGCACAATATGTGGTCTGACCCAGCTGGGCACCAGGCCGGCCTTGACCGCCATCCTTTCTAGCTGGACTCCTCCCCAAGGTAGGGCTTACCCTCACATAAAATTGCCAACCATGGCCCACGTGGTTATAGAACTAATTTAGCGCCTGTATACTCGATGAATGAAGAATTTCCTCTTGGGACTAAATTATAGGGCTTGTCGGAGTTGCTCTTTCGTGATCTGTTATTTAGAGGTAATTTTCCAAAAGGGCTGGAACACATGGCCATGAGCTAGAATAGGATTCACCATGAGCAGCTGCCATGCTCTGGCCAGCACATCCCACCATGCTCATCCTCTCCACTGGCCTCCCCCGCCTCGATCCTTGCTTCCCCAGAGGGAGGCTCAGCCAACAGAGCTGGACTTACATCAGATCTTTACTTTCCTTCTTAATTAAACCACAAGAATGACATCTGCCCACCTTTTTCTGCTTCCGGGTTTCTAGAAATGTAACGTCTTGTCCCAACATGCTTAAAAACAGATGAGCAGGCCTTCCCCTCAACCCCCAATGTGGATGATTACAACCTTCTGTCAAATTCCACCTACTTTCCCTCCCCTGTTGGCTGGAAGATAAGCTTCTGATCTTCCCTTGGCTTTTTGAACTGTTGGAAGCTGTGTAAACACAAGCTGCAGGTTAGTCAGATTCTGTTTGACCCAAGTCCTGCTGAGTGCAAAGAGATTACATTTGAAAACTCCCTTGTCTAATTAAGCAATGGTGACCTATTGCGGGGTGGTTGCTGATGAGGTCAAGTAGCAAGAGGTCCAGGCTGACCTGTTGCAGCTGGTCATTTGCTGATAAATAAGAACAGCTAGTTTTTACTAAGCCAACTTCCTTACAGAGTTTTCATTTCATAAAACACTCAAATACCCCCTTTTTCCCCCCCTCTGAATTTCTCATGTGCATTTAAGCACTTCAGAGAAATTTTCAACACGAGCCCTTGTTCTGTGATGGCAACCCTTCTTTTCTTGGTCTTTGCACAGCAGTGCCCTGTCTAATGATTCACAAACTTATGTGCTGTGTCTCTAGCTCTATTTGGACTGCTGACTTCTTCCAAAGCCTGAAAGTCAGGTGAGGGCCAGTCCACTTTGAGTATTAACATTTGGGTGTAGTATGGTGGTGAGAGCAGAAGAGGAAGCCCCAAGAAATGGATCCCAAGACCTGGACCAAACTATGTAGATTAAAAACAATCATTTATTGAGCATCCACTATATCGCATATCCTCTTGGAGGATCTTCTCATATATATCTTCAGTCCTTGCCATGAACCTCAGAATAAGTGTTATTATTCCTGTTTCACTGCTAAGATTCCTAAGGCATAAAGAGGTCAGCAACTTTCACAAGGATAGGCAGCCACTAAGTAAAACGAGTAGGATATGACCTTATATGACTTTAGCTTTGAGGTTTGCTCATTCTAGGGAACTGAATGACTCCCTGTGAAAATGGAAGTGTCTGGAGGCCCCAGTGAGGGGCACCGGTTTGATGAATGCAGATTCCCCTCATGAGGAAGTGATAAAAGTGAAGATAAGAACTTTGGAACCATAACTTAGAAAAGTTATCAAAGAAACCCTCCCATTCATTATCATGCCCCCAAGATAGGTTTATCTTTAAATCTCTAGTAGTGGGTGTCTGTTTTTTCTGCCACCAGCATCTATTTCCTGGATTTCTGGGAAAACATACTCAGAATTCAGCTTATGTGTTCTGGCAGGGCCAGAGTCACTCAGATGCCTGGATTGCTGTGATTACATTTGGACCAATCAGAATCATTAAATAAAATACATTTTATGGAAAGTCATGGCACGGACACAGTTGTACCTTCTCCTCTGTCACTGAGTCAGAAAAGACAGTCTGGAGCTACTTCTGCCATCCTGCTACCATATGTAGCCATCTGGATGTATCTGAGAGACAGAAAGAAACTGGCTCTTGGTGTTATTGTTGGAATCATGATCAAGCTGTGTGTGATCTCCCTATGTACTTACTTTAGGAATTTGAAAATGTCTTAGATAATTTCAAACTAAAGAGTTTAAGAGGTTAAGTATTAATATCTTGCCAGATCCATTAATGCATCCATCTGGTAACAGGACAAGAGTGTAATAATCATCTCCCTCTCTTCTACTCCTTTTCCTAGAATCCCACTGCTTTCTCAGTGAGAGGACTTGGAAAGGAGAGGACACACATTTTCATCAATGTGGTTTTTCTCTGTGAGCAAAGGAGGATGCAGTGTTATAATTCTAAAATTATATCTCTTGCAAAATCTTTCAACATGTCCCTCAGTTCATTTTTTAGCCTTCTCATAGGTTGACTATATCAAAAGCTATAGATATTTCTGTTAATCATCCTCAAGAAAACAATGCAAAATCCCTAATAAAAACATTTTCGGATGCCTTGCAATTTTAGTTTTAGACAGTTTTGCACAGTATCCTACATATATTTTTCTGGCTGTGTTTTCAGCTAATGCTCTGTCTTCAGCCTCATATGTAAAACAATTTCATATCCTTTAAAAACTCTACCAAGCCCACAATTCTCACGAATTTATTGGGATAATGAAAAAATGTCTTGTCTCCCTAGTTTTCATTAGAGGGCCTAGTTTCTAACATCACAGACATTTATTTTTACTCTCCTTGATATTCTTGCCAGCTTCTCTGTCATCCACTCTCAATTATGGGATCAAATACTAGATATAAGACTAACATAAAAGCCACATCAACTCTGGGTATAAAAGGAGGATCACAACCCTTTCATGCTGCACTCCTTTACAAAGTAAGGGGGGAAATGTGCTAAAATTACTAAGCTTCCTTAGGGGCAGCTTGTTCAATCAAAAAACCTGATGTCTGTCTGCTCTATTGGGATATTTGATAGCATCATATATATTTCAAACCCAGTAATAATCTATTTTATTTGTACAAGGTTTCAGAGTTTACAAGATACTTTTATATAATTATCTCATTTATTTCTTTTTTCAACCCTATAAGGTTGATATTATTATCCATATTTTAGAGATTAGTATTAGAAGGTTTAGGGATTAAGGGATTTGTCCGGATCTATCCCCAACCCTGCTAATGGTAGGACTGCTTTTTACATTCAAGTGTTCTGATCTAAATTCAGACTCTTTTAAGGTTCTAAATAGCTTATGTGTACCTGGAAATTTTTTTGAATAGAGATGAGGAATTTGAGTTAAAATGCCACCATGTTGCTTCTTTTTCTAAGTTAAAGTGAGCTGATTCTCTCTAAACATCTGAAAATGGCTTCTACTGTTTTCTGTTCATAGTTATCCCTTTGGGGAACCACAGGAATTTTGATTTTTCTGACCATTTGTCCTCTATTGGGCCCAAATGTTTAAAAGACATTATTTTTATATGCCAATGATTGCAGTATTTGCATGTGCAAATCAAGTAATTACTTAACTACCCAAATTGTGCATGCAACTAAGGTAATTATGAACTTAGAAAATTGCTTTAAGAATCTGACTCTGGAAAAATTATGATAGCAGAAAATGAGTGCCGGAGTGGAAATTTCTTGCTAGGCTGATTTTGTTGTCATCGTTGTTTAGTGGAAATCTAAGCTAGGATAATTAAGTTGCTTTCTTAGCCTCAGCTTTGACATGTGAAGAATGAAAATAATAATGTCTGCACTACCTACTTCCACTGAGTAACTTCCATTTGAAGGAAACTGGGACAATGCATAAAAGTGACTTGAAAAAAAAATAACAAAATGTTTAGAAAGGGTATATTATTTTTAAGTGGACTCATTAACCTCCACTTTTGAAATAAGTAGAGATTAATATTTTAATATGAATCATTGGATCATCTACCCAAATATACTTCATATTGTGCCTAAATAAAAAGTAAAAAATAAATTGTGAAAAAATTACAACCATTGTTATCTATCTATGGGTGCATAACAATTTTTCATGTGGTTCTCCTAACAATTAGATGTGTCACATAGAGAAAAAAATATTACATATACAGTTATAGTTAAGGGCTTGTGCCAGTTACTTAAGCTTTTAAGAGGCAGAGTAAGAATTTGGCACCGGTGTCTGACTCCAATTATCTTTTTCAATAATTTGGACTTCCATGTCAGAGAGACCATATTGTCTTTACATTGGCAGTTACAGTCATGAATAGGTCAAGCTACTAAATGAGTTTAGAAATATATCTGCTTCCCAGTAATTTGGGGAATGTGATAACTTATTGGATTAACTTGCAGATTACTATTGCATTATATGCAAGAAAAGGACCCACTAAGAAAACTAATGATGTGTGTAAAAAGATGGAGGCTCTTAAAATTTATATAAGAAAACAAATAAATCTATGGGCTGTGGTTGCCCTGTTTGTTGAAATAGATACAAAGGGATAGCGATAAGACCCAACTCTGTGAGCAGTTTGCTTAGATTCCTGTCACAGTGAGGAAACTCATTTTACTCTCTAAAATTTTCCTGTAATTCATCTGACCTTTCTTCCCAACTGTTAATTATAGAGAGGTAATTATTGTGATTGTCGTTATCATCTAATAAAAACATTCATATATTGATGCAATTCTCCATAAAATACTCTCACAGCTTTGAGCTGCTGTGTAGGTTCTAAAGAGCACAAAAAGATGGAAGGAGTTTGAAGTTTCCAGATCCAAATGACGTTTTAATGGTGATTTTGAGAATGTGTGGCAGAGATGGATCATCAGGTGAGACTGACTCTACATTCTGTTCTCTAACCACAGGAAGTTGCTGTCTCCCTATGTCAACATGATATCTCCAGACAGAAAAGGACCAGAGACATCTTAGACAGTAAATGAGGGTGTTTCAAAGAATATAGGCCACTAAGTCATCCCTACCCAATGACTTGGCAGGATGGAGAATCTTCACCTCTTTTTAGAGTGACAGTATGTCTCAAATTGTGTTTATTCTGGGAAAATCAATAGTCATTAGCATGATTCACATTTGTTCCAGCTTTAGAAAAGGACAGATACGTTATTTACCCCATCCTACTCTATCTTTCATGTCATTTTTTAAAGATCAAACAAGCTTATATGAATAGCTACAATTTCTTAAGCATTTATCAGGTTCCCCATCTCTTGCTAAGAATGAGCTATGCTTTATCTAGTTTAGCCTCCCACAATAGTCCTATGAGTTAGACATTATTCTTAAGTTTACAGATAAGGAAATGGAGCCTTAAAGAGCTTAAGTAACTTGCCTAACTTTACACTGATTGGCTTTTATTTGTAAGTACTCCTTGGAGTGACCTCTGTACTCTGAAAATCCATCATCGGGACTCCAAGATAGACATGCCAAAGATGAACATTCATATATTAAAACAGATTTACTTTCATATATGTCCATCAGATAAAGACATGGGGGCCACATGTTGCCCTCATTGAAAAATCATATTCACGTCATTAGTTTTTTTCACAGAATAATGTTACATTGATAATTCATGATAATGACATTTTCTCAGCACACATGAGATGTCATTTTGAATACACAGTTGTGATAGTAAAGAATGCTTTAACAGTAGGTAAATTTCAATTCTTTGGGAATGCAAACTTGATGTAGAAGATTTTTTTGAATGCCCAGTGTCCCTGCCAATTAATTGAAAGTAGAATGAGAACAATACTCCTACAGAATGAGTTTTGTCTTCATTAAAGGGAGACCACATTTGACCTCTTCCACTCATATTTCAAAATTCTAATTAGCTCACATCAGTATAGCAGGCACAGGTAGCTATCAAGAAGCAGCTGTGTTCCAGGGGCTGAAGATATAAAGATGATGGAATAATCTATCAGGAGAAACATGAACACAGAGGTAGATGGAATTTGAGAACTAATGTTGAGAAAAAATTCCCAAACAAGGTTCTCCAGCTGGGTCCAGGTAAGGAAATTCTGTCCAGATCTATGCTAAATAAATACCTTCATTTCTCTAATTTTGGTTTTCTCCATTTAATTTCTACCTCTAACAATGAGTCAATGAAAATGAAGACTAAAGGTTTTTCACCAATTCCTTGAGGGATCAGGGGTGAGGAGAAAGTCAGTGTGCACCGGTGGCATTGTGGTAGCACAAGAGTCTTGACTACCTCTAAAATAATACTGAAAAGCTCATGATTTATTACAATTAATCATCTAGAGCTATGCTGCCCAATATGGGAGCCACTGGCCATAGGTAGCTACTAGACACTTGGAAGGTGGCTAGTATGAGTTGCAATATGCTGCAGATATAAAATACATACTGGTTTTCAATGACTTACTATGAAAAAATAATATATAATATCTCTTTAACAATTTTATATTGATTACATAGTTAAATGATCATATGTTGAATGTATTGATTTAAGTAAAAGGTACTATTAAAATTAATTACATCTGTTTCTTTTTACTTTTTTTGTGACCATTAGAACATTTAAAATTACTTATATGGTTCACATTTATTCCTAATGGATAATGCCGACATAGAGCTTTCCTGCTCTCACCTGTATAGATCTTTTTAAAGATTTTGCTTGGAAGAGATCATTTATATTTTACATTGAATGGCCTCCCAAATAGCAGAAGGATATTTTGAATCAATGCTGCTTTCCTCTTCCTCTTGCCCCACTGCCAACCAGATTTTTATAAAATATTTTAAATATGATCTATTAAATGCCAAGTAATTGCAGACATCACAAAAGAAGAATATTTGGGGAAAATAGCGAAAGCAAATCTTAGAATTTAGAAAGTTGGCAAAGGACAAAATTAGTCAACAACTTTTTAAAAAATCCTTTTCAGCCGCAACTTTATCAATTGTTCAAAACTAAATTTTACCTATAAAAATAACAGAACATGGGCTTTTCCTAATGTTACCATCTCTTTAATATTGATGGTTTCAAAGTATATTTAACTTAAATGATTACAATTAGAGGTTTAGTATTTAATAAAGATTTCTGTCAGGGGACTCATGTTCTGGCCCTATACATTCTCCAATGTGCCATTCACTCTGTTTCCTTAACCATTAAAAAGTGAATGGAATAAGACATTTCTTATGTTTGTTTTGATTTAGCCTGTTTATGTTTCTACATACACTATAAACCATATTTACAAAAAATAATAAATATAATGACCGAAATGAAATTTCTAGTCTTTTTGTTATTACTCTTCACAAAAGTTATCTGACTCAGTATTTTCCTTTTTCTCCAAAGAGTTGTTTGCTAAATTGTGATCTGTAGCCAAGAAAAAGTTACATAATTTATAGATTACAGTGTTTGAAAGAGCGATTTTATTTCTGCACTTTGTATCTGACATTGAATGTTTTCCTTCATAAGAAAACGAGAAATAGACTATTTGACCCAAAAAATATTTTCAAAAATTTTAAAAAATTTTTTAAATTTTAAAAATTGGAATTAAGAGGAACAAGAGACTGTCGAAGTGATTAATCAAGTGTATATAAAATTAAAATTCTGTTAAGTAGGAGGCTTTTTATTTATTGTTTTAGTTACCAATATAAATGTCTCATAAATAAAAGACAACAAAATCAAACATCTACAACTTAGAAATGATGTAGGAATCACATAATAGAAAATAAGTCAGATGCTAGAACTATATTTTAAATGCATTTCATGTCATTCGCTATTACCATTGTTGTTAGTAATAATAATAATTTTATAAAATTATATTAATTAGCACCTTTCCATCTACCCACTGTGGAGGCTTAGTTCGTCATGATCTCATAGTGCTGTAATAACTATTGTATTAGAAATGCTAGTAATTCAGGTCTATAAAGCCAATGAAAGGCTGTTATAGCTGTAATTTTGTTTCTTAAATTTGCCACTTTTTAAATGTAGACATTAAGCTTATGACTCAGATGTCTACAATATTATGCTTTTGTCATTCCTCTGATATTATAGGTACATAGGGAAAAAAGTATGTTAAAATAATAATTCCCCAGTAAAATAGTGACTCTTTGTATTCATAAATATGTACCAAAGTGCTCTTTGAATAAATATTTGTAAACAGTGTGACACATTTTGATAGCTTATAATCATAACAGTTAATTTTTTTTTAAGGTGATGCCTCCAATGTTTCTAAATCGGTTTTCTCTTTAAATGTCAAATGACAGAAGTAGTATTATTTGCTGCCTTATTGTTTCAACTGTCTGGTTCTAACTTGCTAACATGAATAAAAGGACTCACAACAAAGTAAATAGAAGGATTAGGGAGAGAGGTTGTTGCAAATTTCAGCTACATTTGAACTGTGACTGTTGCAAATAATTTTAACCACTGACTAGGAAATGCTTCATTCTGCCTTCCAAGGATGCATACACATCCTGCTCAGCTCAAGTGACCTGACTAGCATATGTTCTGAAGTTACTAAACTGGACATCTGTACAAGTCTCTCAGTTATCTCTGGAATTTAGATGCTTAGCCTTCTAGATTAGCCTGAATTGCAATAGTTTTGACAATTAGAACCGTTTGGACAATAACCAAAAAATTTAACAACCAAAAAGATGATAAAAGCAGAATAAAGCCAGAGTGTTTGCTGAGTTTACTGCTGGCCAAAGTAGGGAAAAGTTATCCAACATACAAGAGTGAGCCTCTGTAGTATGGGCCTTCAGAATGTCAGAGGATAAGTAAAAGAGAATAGTGAACTGGCTTGTAAATAGGTATATGCACAGAAAAACAGTCCCTGAGCATACCTTCTCCCCAAACAAGGCAGGGGGTAAGTTACAAAGGCTTAAGTTTTCATAAGGGAAAGAGACTGGTTGATTCAAACATGTCTTTGACTTGTCAGTTCTGGATTTGGTGGTTGTAGGGTAGTTCAGCACTAGCCAGTTGCTGAACCCCACATCTCGTTGTGGTTTTCAAGAGCTGTGTTAACCCACAAAGTCCATTAAGGTTAAGTTCAGATAGTTCAGTTGAGTCACAGACCACAAGGAGTGGTTAACCATCAGGCCGCTTTTCTGCTGAGTCTCATCTGTTTTCTAGTAGGGGCTGTTTTGGTTTCTTCTAGAAGCAGTAACACTCATCTGTTGTACAATTTCTCATTCTCTCTAGGCACAGGGTTGAATAACAGGCCCATGGGAATGTGCTTGAAAGCAGAGCAAAGACTTTCTCTATCACAGGTGAAGTAGAGCTTCTTATGGGCTTGCTAAGAAATAGCCATGTGAAGAGGTGGATGTTGGTGATGGAAAAGAAAGTCACTTGAGATGAAACTAGGGGAGAGAGAATGGAATGTGATCAATTTCTCTTCCAAAAGATCATTATAATGAACACTGTTTTTGGAGCCCTGGGTGTGGATGAGATGGGCCAATCTTTCAGATCTCACTTTGGTTTTAAAACTCTCTGATTTAGTTGTCTACATGAAATAATAAGACAATAAGCACTTCTGTGCTTTAGTTAGTGTGATGTGGAAATGGTCTAAATAAAGTCATTTTTATCTTGTATTTTTTTTAAAAAGTATTTTTTCTCAACTATCTTATCAAACACCAGAGAAATGCATCAGACTTGTGTGGGACATTTTTAAGTCTTTTAGTTTTGGTCTTTGCTGTTTGTTTATTTAAAGATAGATTTATTTATTTATTCAAGTATTCAGGTAATGGCCAATGTGCTCATTAATAAAGCATAGTTCTCTTTCCTGGAAGGTGGAAAATATGTACAAAATCTAGTCTCTGCTCTTAAGGAATGTAAACTCTATTGAGTAGAAAAGTAACAGGTGATAATATGGAGATTATTATCATTGCGGTGTTAACTTCAAAGGAGATGAGTAATAATATTAACAGGCACAATTATAACAGTCTTCACAGGGGAAAAAAAAGCAAATTTTGAACTGTATTTTGAAGTAGAGGTTAGGCAGGTGGAGACAAGAGTGAAACTCTTTCCTGGCAGAGGTGACTAGATGTGCAACTCCATAGAGATGTAGGACTATATACTATGGCCTGGGAATAGTGAGCAGGGACATACAGCATAAGCAGAGTAAATGGTAGAGAAAAATCTGGAAAGATAGGAAAAGAAGGGGAAAAGATAGGGCTTTAGATATGAGACTAAACATTTTTGTTGTTGTTGTTATCTTTTCTTTTGTTTGTTTGTTGTTGTAATAGATGGCCGCAGATAACTTTTGTGAACAGAAGTGACTTGCTCTGTCTTGCAAGTTAAGTAGATGCCACTATCTGCCTTATAAAAGATGAATTTAGAGAGCTATGAATCTGATTGGAAAGAGATCACAATAATCTAGGGAGAAGGCAACAAAAAGCCTAGAGGATGGTGGGTGATAAAGACCATGGAAAGACAGGGATTGATTCGCAAGGCATCTGGATAATTATTTTGGTTGATAATAATAGAAAATACCATTTAACACAGCTTAAGGAAAAGTAATATATTAAGGACAAAACAAACAAACAAACCTGTGTTCATAAAAAAATCTAGCATGTGGCTGAGATATAGGCATCCAAAACATACCACCATATTCTGAACTCTCTTCATCTCTTGGCTTTGTACCTTCCATGTTGGGTTTATTTTTAGGTTCTAGATTATGGTCACAAGGATAATAGCAGCTCCAGCCCATCTTCTTTCCAGTGAAGTCCAGCAGAAAAGAGAGTGCTTCTTTCCCTTCCCTGAAACGTTTAAGTAGGCACCTGCTCACCCATGAACTCTTCACTGTACCCACAGACATGCATTCTCTGATTGAACTCTGTGAATGAGAGATGGGAAAGACTTCCTAGGAAAAAGTTGAGATCCTATTTCCAAGAGAATGGAAAATGGATTTTACTGCAACGTCTAAATTTTGTAGAGTATGTGTTACTGTTGTAATTAGAAAATGAATATTACAAAAAATTTATTTTGCTGCAGTCAATTTTTTCTTTTTATACTTCCAAACTCCAGCTGTCTATCTTTGGACTTAAATGTATCCTTCTCTCAGTACCTCATTTACATAGCATTTTACTCACTTTCAAAAGGATTTTCCTCACAAACACACCCAGAAGAAAAAAAAAAAGGTCTAAGGCAGGCAATATCAGACGTCATTATAACATAATCTAATAGTATCCTACTCTGCTCTTTCTTGTCTATATCAACAGTCTGAAATTTTCTGTCAACTCCTACCTCTCCTTGGTCAAATATTGTGATCACATTCCATTCTGAGCCCCAAATCCTCATAGATTGTGAGAGCTCAGCGGAAGTCCATTGAGACAAGAGAACTTTTTCCACAGAATTAAAAGGGGGGAATCACTGAATAATTGACTTGGGGTGATCTACTCACTCCCCGCTTTCCCTCTTACAATTTATTAACATCTAGGTCTTTTGAGACTGTACTTTTCTAGTTTTCTAAGCAGCTCCACCTGCTGGTGCTAGCATGTGTTTCTTTGTGATTTGTACTCTTGCCTCAGATAATGTAGGACTTTTCCTCAAAATATCACCTTCTTTTCATACATTCTTATTTCTGTATCACTTAGTTCCTGGCATGAGAATCAGGGAGACAGATATGTTTTTGGAATATTTTCTTTGACTCTTAAATTGTGTTTCATTTGAGTCACATTTAATTGCTTTCAAGTAAATGGATGAACAATCCTAGAAAATATACCTCACAAGGGTACACTGAGGTTAAGGTTTGGAGGTACGAGCTGCCAATTACCTTCCTCTTAGGCCTCCCAAAGGATAAACTTAGCAGGACTCCAGTGTTTGGAGAACGAAATATTTTATTTGGGAATTCAGCAGACAGTGACTCAGATTTTGAATATCTTGGATCTTTTATGATGCTTGACAAGCAGGTATGAGGCCCACACCTGCTTTGAAAAGTGTAACTAGAGGTTACACTTTTTTCAGAAGCTTCTTGTTCTCTTTTGAGGTCAGCCAGGTGGTTCTAGCCGTATTTCTGATAACTTCTGACCTTGGCATCTCCCAGGGGCTTTTATAAGCTGACCACCCTCTATTCTCATCCATAAAAATATGTCAGTGTTAAAATACTTATTGGCAATTACTTTGGGGACCAAGAAAAAGAAATAAAAAGCATAGTGAGTGAGTGTTTTGAAGGAGCATTGATATTTGGCACACACACTGTTGTTTCTCTTAGGAGCCCATTGATAATAACCACTCATTCATTTTTAGCATCCTTTTGCTCCATGCACTGTAGAGCCAGTAGTTGGCTTTGGACTTGATACTGTTGGCTGGATTAGTTTGTGCCTGGTGAGATAGTGAGGGGAAGGTGCCAAGAAGCTGGGAAAGAGGCTGTGTTTCCCAGCGTTTACTTTTTGATCTTACTCTTCATGTTCTCAGCTCTTTACTTGAAGGAGAAAAAGTCTGCTGTAGTCTATCCAAAGCTTCCTTCCTGGTTATTTTCCCAGAGACTTGGCTTCAAAAATTTGCTCTAGACATATTTATTTGGCATATGGTACATTCGTTCCGTGCCTTTTAGTGTACACACACACACACACACACACACACACACACGTTCAACTCCTGGTTCACTACAGATTTCAAGTTCATAAATCATATTGTCATATCTACTAGGAATTCATTATTAGCCTTTTCTTCACATTCCTCTGCCCAGGGTTATCCTGGATTTTTTTATTAGAATCTCTGCTGTCTTGAGTGCACAAACATAAGAGAACCCAAACAAGAAGGACTAAAGATGTAACACTTGGTTACCAGCGTGATCATTTGGTCCCTTTTTTATTGTATTCTAGTATTTCATATTTAAGCTTTAGCACTAGACTCTATTACCCACTGAGATATTTTCCTACCTGGGCAAACCTTCCTTATAACAATTCCTGGAAGACAGGAACTGTGTTTTCTCTGTTCTCTTAATTTTTTTTTTTGTTGAGCTCATTTCTGCTTGTGTGAAGTTATTCAAGTAAAGAAACACAAAACTAAATTATTTCCAAATAATATTGGAAATAAAGAATTATTGCCAATAATCATTCCTAATGCATCTGCACATCTCTCCCAGCCTTCCCATATTTATAATGAAAGAAAGCAGCAGCTGCTGGGGGTAGTGGACAAATTCGTCTCAAATATCTTGTGTGCTCACTAGGAATGATACCAACGAAGTTAACCAAGTTAACCAATTCCAGATATCTTTAGTCTTATTTATGTTGTAGAGATAGGGATAGTGTGATATTGTTTTATGTCTAAGTTTAGCATGAAAAATCCCTGTTGGTTTCTTAATATCTTTATAACATTTTTTCCTTGCTTTTTCTACACAGTAAGTCCTCTCTCACTGTCCTGGATTCAGCTTTTTTTTTTTTTTTTTTTTTTTTTTTTACTGCCACCTGGTTTTCCACTGGAACCAAATATCCCCTTAACCTGTCTTTCTTTCTAAATACCATTGTGTTTGACTATACCCTTCTCTTTTAAATAGTTTTATTTAAAGCTATATTCATATTTTGAGTTTCTCCAATTAAGATATTCTAATGCTATCATCTTCAAAGTGGATATAATTGTAGATGTTATACATTTATAGGGTTTATTCTATATTCACTGAATTAATTACCTCTCTCCTTGACCTACAGTTATTTCAATGTCATTTAATGATGATGCTCTTATTTTATTTAAAGAAAACACTCCACTTTATTTCAAATGAAAAAATAGACTTTAGTAGCTGAAAGATGATGGAAAAGTTTAGGAATAAAATCAGAAACATTAGTTTCAAATCCCAGCTACCACCTTGACCTTTGCATAGTGGTGTGCTGATAAATGTTTAACCACCAGCTCTAAAGCAAAAACTGGCTTTGATTTGTAGAGCTTGCCAATTTCCATGCAGTATTTTCAAATCCACCATGACTAATTTTAAGCGACAGATGGGAAGTCACCGAACTCAGGGTGGGAAGCAACATGCACAATTGGCTCTGTCCAACCTGTAAGAATTAGATCTAGCATATGACCCATAGACCTTTAGGTATGACACTTAACTTCCTTGAGTCTTAGTTTTCTGCTATATAAAATGGATTATATTAGGACAAAATGAAGTAGTCTATGAGAAAAGCCCTAACACACAGAATCAATAAATACTTTCATAAAATTGTCCTTTAATGTAGCTACCATATTTTGGGGACATATTGTATGTATAAAATAAATATATTACTTTCTTAAAAACTTTGTTGTAAAATTTAATCTTTTTTATCTTAATGCCAAACTTTATCTTTGTAATATTCAGCTTACAGTGTTTTCTGATGAAACCAACTATGTCTAAAATATGTAAAAGGCAGAACTTCTGCAATTACGAAACAAATTCCTTTTTTTGAGCAGATTTATACTGCAGCAGAACTTAATTGTTCAGCATTGATTGCTTGATATTGCAACTGAGTTTGCAACCTATCTCCTAAACCATAGAGAGGGAAGAAAACATGAGAGTCAAAGTTAGGTCTGGTTTTTGCCCATTGGCAAGTCTAGTCCCAACAATTTGGGAAGAGTAACATTTTTTGAACTAGACTACTGAGAAGATTTATTTCATTGAATTATAAAATGTTTGCCATAGTTTCTAATGAATATTGTTAAGCTTTACTTTACTTGAGCTGTGATTGTTTTTGAGGAAGAAATATTCTCTCTTTATTTTAACCTTTTCAGATGAACTTTCCCAAGTTGAATCATTTGCCCTTGCTCTTTCCTATTAAGCAGTGCCAACAAAATAAGTGACTTCTCTCTCCCCTACATTTTTCTCCTTGGCTTGGCTGCCAGCTTTGATTTAATTATCTGTCTCTTCCCTCCCAAAGAAAATGCTAGAGTGATGGAGGGAGGTGACAGGAGAGTGGGTCAAACTGGTCAACAAAAAATCGATCAAACAAGTACCTATCCAACACCTTGTAAGTAGCAGAGACTGTGGTGTAAGCCCTTAATTAAATTCATCAGAGGGAGAGGAAGCCAAGTGCTGTATGGAAGGAAGAAGTATTTTCAGAGATCCACAGTTGCAAGATGCAAGAATAAATATTCAGAATAAAGGTACAAAATATAGAAAATAACTAAAAGGAAAAGGCTTATATATTTGTTTCAGATTGAGTAAAATGCATACAATTTTCATAATTCCCAAAGGTGGATGTAGTGTACATTTACCACTGTCTTTTTAATATTTCACCAGATACTATTCCCTCTTGGAAAACTGATTAGGAATCTATTTGCTTTTCTTTATTCAGTTCCAAAAGCTTCCCATCCATTCAAAGCCCCGTTTAGTGAAATACCATGAAATTCTAATGAAATAAAGGTAATGGCAGAAGGCATATACCACCTTCACCCCCAATAGTTGTTCCTCTTCTAACATGCTAAAAGATGACTTTATGGATATTTATTTGATGTTAGGGCTGTGGGGTTTGGATTCTGAAAGTTTATATTTTTTCATTTTACTGAAAATGAAAATTAGAGGAGGCAGATGGCACAACAGTTAGGAATCAACCATCTCAATGTAGGTAGGCATCTTTTTACATTTCAGCAAATTACTCAGTCAAGCAAAGCCATAAACAGTGTTGTTTCACTGTCAAGTTTCTAGATCTCTTGACTTCTAAATTTCACAAAAGCAAATTTTTTATTATGTAGTACTCAAAATCCAGATTCATACTAAAAATTGCAGTCTTCAGTTTATACAGAGATGTTGGCTTTAATAAGTTGAGGGATTGACAAGTACTATGGTTGCATGGCTGGCAGAATCTGGGAGTACCAGCTGGTTTCTGAAAGTTTTCATCTTAGATATCTACTGATCTACCAATCATCTGTCTTTAATGGGATATTTGATTCAAGTATATTGTGCCTAGTTAATTAAATTTATTTATTATAATTTACACATGCTTCATGAAATCTGAAACTAATCATGGGCATAATTTGAATGTTTTATTATATCTTTTACATGTTACAGTGGCTCTACTTCTCTGACCTTCTGACCGTCTCACATAAAAGATGTTAAATGCCTAACATTGAGAATTTAGTCACTATCTTGCAAATCTGTATGAACAGTGTACATACACAGTGTGACATATGAGTCAGACAGGTCTAGATCTAAACAGTAATCCATTTATTACCAGTGTATAACTTCATAAAATTATCAAAATTCTCTGGGCTTCAGTTTATTCATCAACAAAATGGGGTTAATGATACTATCTTTGCAGGATTGCTCTGAGAATAAAGATGATGAATAAATAGGAATGATCGCAAGTCTTTTCTTTGTTAGTTCCTGTAATTTCCATACAGAAATTTATCCTTGACTTTTCTTTCCTTTTTCTTCAAGAAGGATGAACAGGAAAGGGAGTCCCCTGAAGTATGGTTGATATAAGGCCACATAGTATTGTTCATTCTGTGTGAGACTCTTCCAGCTTTGATACTGAGACCTGGCAGAGCAAACCTCAAATAAACACAGCTGCTTCTGTGTTCCTTCTGGGGTTGTGTGACTGTCTGCATCAACCTCAGGTACATAGCAAGGATTTGGCTTTCAGATAAAGGTTGAAAGTCATAAGAGTACTTATATATTCCACATAACATTTATAGATGGAGAGGTGCAAGCCCATGGAAAATGTCTTTAAGCACAATATTGAGAAGATATTTCCATTCCAGACTGGGCAAGGTAGCAATAAAGAAACATCTACAAGGGATCTTGTTTTCACCTCATTAAACTTCAGGTTCACATTCTATTAGCAGACAGAAAAGATTGATTGACAAAAGAATTTGATGATTAACAAACGTGTATAGAGCTTAAGCATGCCAAAAGTCAGCAGTGATCCTTATGGGGACACAAAATTTCTCTTTATTATGTGTGTGCTCTGTCAGTTATTATAAGGCACTTTATATCCACTTGTAATACCCCAGCAATGTACATACCATTATCCTTAATGGGGACATTGAGGTTCATAAAGGTGGGATAACTAAACTAGTAGATTTGGACTGACAGATCTCAGGGACTAGGATCTTTTCTATTAGACTTGGCTATAATAGTGTAATGGGTGAATGCTTAAGGACCTTTACAATTAAATCATTGTGTGCATGAATAGAACATAAACAAATCACATTGAATATTTTCTTAGCTTGGGTTCTCCAGAAGCAGAGCTTGAGACAGGGATTGGGTACATGACTTATTGAGGGAGTGCTCTCAGGTGAATGAGGTAAGGCAGTGTGGAAAGCAAAAGACAGGAGAGGCATTAAGCAAGAACATGAGTCTATGTCCTTAGCTTGAGCCCATGTAGACCCCTGGAGCGTGAATGGAATCACAAAGAGTATCTCAATTCAATGCAAAAGGGCCATACTTTTTACCCTCTGGATTAGTCATTAGCTGTTGGTTAGCCCTGGAATTTGGGGTGGAGGCTGACCTCCTAGTCAACATGGCTCCTGTTTGGTCAAGGGCAATTCTATGAAGAAAGGAGAAGCTGTGAATTTGCAACTGGGGCAAAGGAGCACTGAGAGTGACCACTGTACATTATATGTGTTGTTCACTTGTACCCAAATCAGGAAATTAGATTATATTTAACATATTTTCTACAACATAGAGCTACTAACCACACTGCAGTTTCAAGCTAAGTCTCCACATCACATGTGTAAGTCTTAAAATTTACCTAAAGGCCACGGTGGTGAAAAACAGAAAGGTAAATGAATGACCACTAATATAGAGCACCTACTATGGCATTTTCCAGAGTTGAACTGACTTAAATCTCACAATTTCCCAGAGATGGAATTCGGCCACCTTTTTGTATGAGATAATTTTTTAAAAAATTCATTTGGTGACAAAATTTGACCTATGAAGTTATGTGTTCATTTATAGACTTCATTTCTTTGAATTCATAGGAATATCCAAATGTTTGAATGGAGAACTATTAATGGGTTTTATTGAAGCGTACCACCCATGTCCCACTAGCATTGTTACATGATGTACGCAGAGTGCACTTTTGGCCATATAATGTCTAGAAAATTCTGAATTCCAAACTATATGGCCTTAAGGGCTTTAGAGAAGAGATTATGACTCTGTCCCACTGTTCCCCCACATGGGTGAGGAATGAAAGCTCAGGAGCTTTGGGCGTCTTTTCCAAGATCAAATAGCTAGTCAGGAGCCTCTATTCACAGTGCATCTATGTGAAAGCTGGATCCCAAATCCTATATCTTCCTTTGTCAGGATCCAGAGATGCTAAACCAAGGCCTAATTCAGGAGAATGTGCCAGCTTTCCTTTCCAAAAGTCAGGCTATAAAAGCACTGATCTCAAAGTTGGATAGGACCTCTAAGAATTAAGTAGTATGAGTAATTTAATAGAGGAATTTGTTTTACAACATCTAACTAGATTATCTGGCAGACATTTTGCACACCTTCAAACTCATTGCTTTGCAATGCATGTCATTTCATAATTCAGTGCACCCTAATGTTTAGAAAGCCCTATATTGAATCAGAATCTATCTCTCTATAAACTCTACTGGGACCAGGACCGTAGTATTTCTTCTACAGTTTACCCTATAATATATGAATAAATTACATATTCTACCTCAATAGGTGTTTTCTTCTTTAAACTTAGTGTCTGCATGCCTTTTGCTATTTTCATCAATTTTTTCTGGAAGACTCTTTTCACAAAGAGCTTCTCCTGAGACTGAGGCTTGCCAGGACTTTAGCATAAAGTGAGGAGGAGGAGGAAGAAGTCAATTAGAAGGAGAATGGGGGAAAAGACATATTTTCAGAACCTTGTCCCTATTAAGAATCAGTCTTTCATTCTAACAGCTGTAAGTTGGTGACTCATTGTTGTTTTGATTTGCATGCCCTAATAGCTAGTTTAGTTGAACATGTTTGTTGGCCATTTGTATGTCTTCTTCAGTGAGGTGTCTGTTCAGGTCCTCTGCCTATTTTTTAGTTGGGTTGTTTATGTTTTTGTTGTTAGTTGTTTGCATTCTTTATATATTTTGGATATTAGTCCTTTATCAGAGGCATTGTTTGCAAATATCTTCTCCCATTCAGTTGATTGCCTCTTTGTTTTGTTGATGGTTTCTTTTGCTGCACACAAGTTTTTTAGTCTCATGTAGTCCCATTTATTTACTTTTGCTTTTACTTCCCTTGTCTTTGAGGTCAAATTCACAAAATCCTCTCGAAATCCAAGGTCCATGAGTTTAGTTCCTTATTTTCTTTTATGCAGTTTATTGTTTCAGGTCTTATACTTAGGTCTTTATTCCATTTCATTCTTTTGCATGTGGCTTTCCAATTCTCCCATCACCATTGAACTGGCTTTCTTTTCTTTATTTTATATTTTTGGCTCTTTTTTTAAAAAAATGATTTGCTCATATACATGTGAGTTTATTTCTGAGTTTGAATGGCTATCATCACCAAGACAAGTAATAACAAGTGTTGGAAGGTTGTAGGGGAAAAGAAACCCTCATCCACTGCTGGTGGGAATGTAAATTGGTACAGCAGCTATGGAAAACAGTATGAAGTGTCCTCAACAATTCAAGAATAAAATTACTGTGTGACCCAGAAATCTTTCTTCTGGGCATCTACCCCCAAAGTTTGAAAACATTTATTTGTAAAGGTATATGAACCCCAATGTTCACTGAAGCATTATTCACAGTGGCCAAGGCAGGGAACAACCAAAGTATACTTTGATAGATGATTGGATTAAGATGTGGTGCATATATACAATGGAATATTACTCAGCCATAAAAAGAGATAAAATACTGCTGCTTGCAACAACATGAATGGATCTTGAGATTATCATGCTAAGCAAAATAAGTCAAGACAGAAAAAATCGAAAACCATATGATTTTACTCATATGTGGGATATAAAACTAAAAGCAACAAATGAACAAGACAAACAAGCAAAACCTCATAGACATAGACAACAGTTTTGTGGTTATTAGAGGAAAAAGAGGGGAGATAGATGAAGGTAAAGGGGATCAAATATATGGTGATGGAAGGGAATTTAAATTTCAGAGGTGAACATATGATGCAATATACATATAATGTATAATTGAATTATACACTTGAAACCTATATAATTTTATTAACTAATGTCACCCCAATAAATTTTTTAAAAAGCATATAGTTCATGAGTTCACACCAAAAAAACAAAGAAAACAAAACAAACAAAAAACAAAATAAAAAAACGGATCAGCCAATCTGACTAAGGGAATACAAACCGAAGGCAAATTCAGCCACAATTTGGGTGGGGTGATTTTGGCTCCAGGAGATTTGCCCCAGCTGTTAAGGCATAGAAGTAGGAGTTACCCATGTAATGATGGTTTTATGGTTCCATGAAGTTCATCCACTCACTGTGGATACTTGCTAGTGACTAGAAAATACTGGGGTTAGGATCCAGCCCACCAACAAAAGTTAAGTGGAACCTTAGAATCCTCATCAGGGTATTGTAGAACAATTTCTTCCTAGGGATTCCAGGTTTGATTTTGGTCTTTTAAAGTATGTGAAGATTTGTCTGAAGAACTACGTCCGTTTTTAGCATATATCTATTAAATAAATAAACAAATGAATAATTAAATGGTTGGCTGAATTGAATGTTTCAGATATTACTTTAAAGTGTACCCATTTAGGATATGCCTTTCTTCTGTTTTTCAATGTCTGTGCATTTTGCCCATATCTGAATTTCCCATTATTCTTGACCTATAAAGGGTATTATTTGTGGAATAGTGAACCTAAAATACCACTGGGAATGAGAGCAGAGATATGGACTAATGCAAACAGTCTTTCTAGTTTTTCAGAAGACAGTCTTGTTTGGTCATATTCAGGGTCATCAAAACCTACCCTGGGACATTTTAAGACAAAGCAATCAAGGCAAAAGGAATAATTGAGTATCACTTAACAGTGTCATGGTAATTGTAGGATATGTCTTACTCTAATAACCTGGAGAACCATAAATATGACAGGTTGTAAGAAATAAAATTTATAAACTTGATTCATTATACCTGTGAAAACATAAATTCTCTAGCCTATATCTTGTTCACTAGAAATTTACCCAAAGGCTTATGTAAGATACAAACACTCTTTTTAAGTTTCGTTTTCTTCTTCCCTGAGATAATATTTTATCTTTAATGTTCCTTGAATCTTATCTTTGAGCTGTTTAGAAAACTTTGTGAAGTGTTTCCAATTACATATTTTATAAAATATTTAAGATCAGTTTTATGAGAGTATTTCCAATAAGGAAGATAAATTAATTTATTAGTTAGGTAGCACACCAGAATATAAACTGAAACCTTTTATGTGAAAAATAAAGGCTGATTTGGATTAATTATAATCTTTTAAAATATTGAAAAGCTTGTTTGAGACTTCTAGCTCAAAAAATAATCACTTTATAACCTACTCTATGTATGCATTATCATCTTTTAAGATATTCCTCTTGTCTCTTCTCTAATAAATATGCATATAACATATTAACATATTATATTCAATATTGTTGTTTGTGCCCAAAAAAGCTATTATCTCCCCACAACTAAGTTTGTGTACATGAATGAGAGAGTGCATTAGAAGGATTTCAAGCTGGGAAAATGAAAAAAAGAGGTTTTATAATCCTAAATTAAATTTCAAATAATTCTATTAATCTGATATATGCTACATACATGTCATGACATTCGGAGAACAGTTACACTTTCTTGGATTTAATTGTGGCTATATCCTTTTGCTGTAGAAATCTGGGATTTTAGTGCTAAAAGGGATCTTAGCTTAGACTAGCATCTTCGATTTATAGATAGCAATTTATACATCATTTTTCTTCACTTGTTGAGGTTAATAATATAATAATAACAAACAACTTTATTTTTTATAATGAAATAATAAATGTTCATGTAAAAAAATTGAGAAATGCTATACACGTGGTCTCCTTAATCCCCAATTGTATTACACAGGTGTAACTACTATTAATGTATGGTTTCCTAGTCTTTTTACTCTTTTAAAAATAGGTCAAATTTTTAAATAATAAAAATGCAAATATGTGTATAAAAAACAAACAATACAGAGGTTATAAAATGAAATATTAAAATTCTCAACTAGATTCTTATTCTGCTAGTTAGCCCATAATTAATAGGTGATCTTAGAAAATCATTATAGTCTCTGGTTCGTAAGTTGTTTACTTATAAAATGTTACATGTGAATTAAAAGTTACTTGTGGCTCTAAAATTTTACTTTCTGTGGGGTGCTGGGAAAAGAACCACTTGTATTCAGACTGTCCAGTTGGAAAATAATCACAAAGACTGAAAGATTATCTCTAACACCTAAGATTTCTAACTTATTTTCTCTTTTTACTTTAATTGACTATAAAAGGCTATCTAACCCAATGATTGATGAAGAGTTTATTGGAGGCACATACTTTTAGGAAATATGTCATAAATTATGGTATTTCCAGCGGTGTGCTGGAGACAGCTTGTACTGGCTTGTGGAGAGCCAATTGTTTGAATCTTTTCCCAACTCTACATTCAGTGTCATTGTTAGTAGATTGAAATTGGCGATTGTGAGAATATAAATACCATGAAAATAAGCAAAGAATACAAATCAGGTTTTTTAAATTTTTTTTTTCCAGAGGGCCAGTATGCAAAAAAAGAATTAACATAAACCTGTGACTACTATCCTTATAAAGACCTGCTTGCTAGGTTGGCCCTTGGCTAGTATCTGGGAAGTTGGGTTATGCGAGGGTTCCTACCATTCCCTAACAGACAAGAGCCTTTAATGTGCCTAGACTGTTTGTGCAAATGATATGGATTCTGCAGAACACCTGCTTTCTCTCTGAGAGTCTGGAATCTTAATATCTTAATATGTGCTAGACAGAGGGTTACCTCATGACCAAATTTCCAATAAAAACCTTAGGAACAGAGTTTCTAATGAGCTTTGTGGTTAGACAACATTTCACATGTATTGTCAGAATTTAATTTTGGAGGAATTAAGTATGTCTTCTGTGACTCTACTGAGACAGGACTCTTGGAAGCTGACCCCAGGTTTCCCTGTGTGCCTTTTCCCTTTGCTTATTTTGCTTTGTCTACTTCTGCTGTAATAAATCATAGCTCTGAGTTCAACTATTTGCTGAGTCTTGTGGGTCTTCCTAGCATATCATCAAACTTGGAGGTGGTTTGAGGGACCCTTAACACAAACAGTTTCTCACCACACCACTGGTCATTTATGAAATTCTATTCAGCCATTAATAAATATGAAACATCACTATAAAGAATGTCCTGGAAAGAGTCTTTGACACGTTGTTAAGGAGGAAACAAAGATGTAATTCATTGAGTATAATATGTGTATATGTGTGTGTTTTTGACAGTATAAGAAATTATATGGAATATTACATATCAAACCATTAATATGTTACTTTTGGATGATGATATTGAATAGACATTGCTTTGTATAATAATAACCAAAAAAATTAAATACTGGAATTTATAAATGACTTTTACATTTTATTTTCCAATATTGAAATAAAAATACAGATTATATAAAATTAAACTTCTGAGTAGTATTACTGGTAATATATTTTTCAGAGTTCTGTATCATGGGAAACTCCAGATTTTAGTCAGCTATAATCACATTTGATATGTTAAGGGCCTCTGAAGCTAATGTAAATTGACTAATAAATGCTAATGAACATTTTTGGTACATGGCCCTCCCTTGTTTCTGTGATTTGTCATGGTTTCCTATTCCAAATGTCAAGGGTGTCTTCATGCTCTGTGTTTAATCTTCATGCACAGGTAGTCAATTTTGTCTTCTCAAATGCTGTTGGTCCAAATTTGTTAAGTCTCTTCCATTTGGTTTCTGGTTGTTCAGTAGTTTTTCTCTGGTATGGATTTGTAAATGGAGATGAATTGGTATCACTGGTAGGTATCAGGAGGATGGATATTTGAATAACTGATATAGGCATACTGGAAATAAAAATAGAATTATGATATATGCAAAATTGAAGCTTTTAGATTAAACCTAGAGGGGTTTTTTTCCCTAGATTTTTCCCAGTTCACTAATAAATAATAAAAGGTATTATTTTCTCATTTATCTCAAATATCTACTGGTAAAATCACCCCCACATTCCACCTCATGGCCCACCTGCAACTCCTCAAGGAGCTATTGCATTCTAAGTATTAGGTCATTATAGTTGTTTTCATACATATTTTCACACTAGACAGTTAAATCAGCTTTGTAACTGTTCTATAAAACTACGTAATTACAGACCTTTCATCTTATTAACTTGGTGCATAACTACTTCAAAGCAGACATGCTGCAGATCAGTTAGGTCAATATTCACATTATATTTTTCAGCTTTTGGTCAGGGGAGGAAGTAAAAATATGGGAAGTTCTAAGTATGTACTAAGAAAGAGTCAGGCATGAACTAAAAATTTCACACCATTATCCAGGACTTGTAAATATCTGGATATTGGATTCTCCATTTATAGCATTATATATGCAAAAAATAAAATGCTATTCTGAATATGTCATTTTTATATGATATTTGAGTCAATTATAAATATAGTCACATTGAGGACTGACAAATCATTGTAAGTCTATTTTATTACAATAAAGAATATGCATTCCATTGTATCCATACCTAGATCTGCAATATTCACACCTGTTACCCAAGATGGCCCGAACTTCTGGCACCTAAGTTTTTAAAAATTTGATGAGTCTTCAGAGGACTCTCTGGATGCTTGGAAATAAAAATGAGAGATGTGCATAAGGTCAATGACTTTGGTGCAAACTCAAATAAACATAAAGAAACGTCTTTATCCATCAGGGGACACCTTTCTCATTTACAAGTTCTTTCCATTGCCATAATTGTGACTGCTTAGGAAGTGCCAGATGTTTACTGTTGGCTTTTTCTTTTCTGTTTCTGGGTGATCACCTTTTTTTTTTTTTTAAAGCCAGTAACATAGTCATTTATTATCATTATCAAGTATTATATACTGTACATAATTGTGTGTGCTGTACTTATTTTTAGCATTTTATTTTATTATTAGTTTCAAGTATACAGTGCATTAGGTAAACATTTATATAGTTGGTAAAATTATCCCCTCCAATTACTCTGTCACCTATCTGGCTCTACACATAGCCATTACTTTCTTCAGTTTTATTCATATTTGCTATAGGAGTCTTATCAGTTAGATGTTTTTTGACAGCACCACCCTCTCCATGTAAATATGCCTCTCCCCATAAGAGACAGAGATAGGTTGATTATCCTCTCACTTACCAAGCCATGTCCAGATGGGGGCTATGCCACTGGATATCCAGCTCTATTGTTGTCCCCCTTCCCTCTTCCCATTCCCATCATTGCCACTTTCCTTCATTCATTGCAAAATGGGTGTGTTGTCTCCTCTTCCACCCAATTCCTGCCATCATTCTTGGTTATTTCCCCATGTATGGCTCATCTGACCACCTGACTACAATTCATGACCTCATTTTTAGGAACTCACCCCTTTGATCCCTCAGTCACTCTCTCTCATGGCTGAACCTGTCATCAGCAAGGCCCGCTCTATTTCTGAACTATTGAATTAAAACATCCCACTCTGAATGACCATACTATACCATTTCGTCTTCAACTTCTGCTTCATTGATATCCATAACACACACCTGACAAAACTATAGGCTAGACCAATCCAGACATTTGTTTTCTTTGTGTCCACAGTCAGGCAGCTGATTGTTTCCAAGAAACACAGTACATATGCTCAAACACACAGAGACATTTACACAGGCAACTTTAAATGAATCATCTTAAAACTTATTTGGATCTGCAGCTCTTGCTTGCCTTCTCTATTAGAGGCATCTCAAATTTTCTTAAATGATTCTCCCCTCTGAATTTGGTACCCATCCCTTCAAAAATATTCTTACTTCTTCTTCAAAGATAAAATGAGTCCCACCAGATATAACAACCTCCACTTCTAGTCATCTTATATCCATACTTAAATCTGTAACTGATGTTGACTGTTTTTTTCTCTGCCTTGTTCTCCTTGCCTTTTCTATCTTCTGACTTCTAACAGTATTTCATCAAGTTCAAATTACTCTTAGTCATTAAAAAAGAAAAAAAACCTACTTCAAGCTCCAACTACCCTGCTCTATTTCTCTCTTCACTCAAGCCAAGTTTTTTCTCCCTTTTTTTAATTGAGGTGAAGCTCACTTAGTACTAAATTAACTATTTTAAAATGAATAATTTAGTGGCTATTGGTACATTAACAATGTTGAACAACCACAACCTCTATCTAGTTTCTAAATATTGTCATCGTCCAAAAATAATACCATGTATTCAATAAGCTGTTACTTCTTAGTCTCCCTTTTCCTAATACTCTAACAACCATCAGTCTGTTTTCTGTATTATGAATTTCTCTATTCTGGACATTTTAGATAAATCAAATCACACACTATGAGACCTTTTGTTTTTGGTTTCTTTTACTTAGCACATTTTCGAGTTCCATCCATGTCATAACATCTTTCTGTACTACATAATTCTTTTTCGTGACTAAATAGCATTCTATTGTATGTATATGCTAAAATTTGTTTATCCATTCATCCATTGATGGCCATTTGGGCTGTATCCATATTTTGGGTATTGTTAATACTGCAGCTATGAATGTGCACATATGTATATTTATCTGAGCACCAATTTTCAATTCTTTTGAGGTATATACCTTTCACTGAAGTTGCTGGATTATACAGTAATTCTATGTTTAACTTTTTGAAGAAGCACCAAACTATTTTCCAGAGCTGCTGAACCATTTTATACCACCATCAGCAATGTATGAGGTTTCTAATTTCTCCACATTCTCACTGATGTTCTTTATTCTCAATTTTTTCTTATAGCCATATTAAATGATGTGAAGAAGTTCCTTATTACAAGGTGGTAGCTCAGAGATCAAGTTTTCCTCTTTCCCCAGAGTTTGCTGCTGTTGATGTTTGATGTTTACAGATGTCCATTTGTTTAGTGACTTTTCTAAATAATTTTGCAAAGATCGTATCCCTTGCCACATTTGGTCATTAAAGTCTTTGTTCTATTATCTCAGTGATCAGCCTATGGCTTGACAGAGATTTCCTTAAATGATTTTCTTAAAGCCTGCCTATAATTCTACCTCAGAGTCATACCCCCTACACTGAGTCCACAGAACCACCAGAGGTAAAAGCCTAAGGTCCACACAGTCTTTTCTGAGCATGCATTAGGTACTGGGAATTTGGGTTTCCCTCTGTCTTCCCAGTATATGTCATGGCCCTTCTGAGCCCTTGAATAAGAACTCATTAACCTTCCTACTTAGCTTCCTACTACTCAGGCCTTTGGGTTCTATCTACTACTTGTCTCATTTGTTTCCTTTGCACAGGTGTATATGTTGTTAAATCTTTCCACAGATGCCCCCACACTTAACTTTGGAAGCCTGGAAAACTACTCCAGCCCAAGGAGTAGAGTAGGGGGAATGATAGAGAGGTGGAGGAATCGGGGTTGGGGGAGGGTTGAAACAAAAGTCAGCCGCTGCCCCATTCTCTCAAGGCACCACCAGACAGATCAAAACGCACCACCAGTTTTAAAAAACCAGGTCTGTATTAGCCTCTGGCATTATCAAGCTGACAAGGAGCACATGCCCCTGCCCACACAGGTGCTGCTGCTACTGTAGGGAATGGGAGGTGGATTCAGATGGGTGGAAATGCCACAGTGCTCTCACACCGAATTTCAGCTGCCCTATGCATTAAACAGTCTCTGGCTCCTGCAAGTTTTGCATTAGATTCCAGAGTTCCAGAAAGGTCAATTCCATTATTTTTTGTCAGTTTATTGGTTGTTTCAGTGGAGGAACCAATTCTTTAAGACCCTATTCTACGAATTTCTGTAATGTCACATGTCAAGCCAAACTTCTTTTATTTGTTATCTAATAGAGTGCTATTCAAAGTGTGATCTCTGGACCAGTGCCAGTCAGCAAAAAATGTTATCTGTCAGAGTTAAGATGAGTTAAGTTCGTATATTGAGAGTATGCATTTAGAAACATGAGAGTGAAATGATATCATATGTTCAAGCAGCAGTCAGTAGACTTGTCTCCTTAAAAAACACAGCAGCAGTCAGTAGACTTGTCTCCTTAAAAACAACACAAATCACCTGTTAGAATAGCTATAATCAACAGGAAAAGTAATAACAAATGTTGGAGAGGAGGGGAGAAAAAGGAACACTCATACACTGCTGGTGGGACTGCAAATTGGTACAGCCACTATGGAAAACAGCATGGAGGTTCCTCAAAAAACTAAGAATTGATATATCATATGATCCAGCAATCCCTCTACTGCGTATTTACCCTAGGAATTGAAAACCCATATCTGAAAAGATATTTGCACACCAATGTTCATAGCATTAGTCACAGTGCCAGGACATAGAAGCAACAAAGTGTCCTATGATAGATGATGGCTAAAGAAGCTGTGGTACATATATACAATGGCGTATTACTCAGCCATAAGAAGAGACGAAATACTGCCATTTGCAACATGAATGGACCTTTAGATAGTCATGCTAAGCAAAATAAACCAGACAGGAAAAGTTGAAAATCACATGATATCACTTATATGTGGGATATAAGCCTAAAAGCAACAAATGAGCAGGACAGACAGAGACTCATGGACATGGACTATAGGCTATGATTACCAGAGGACCATAGACTAGTGGTTACTAGTGGGTGGGGAGGAGTGGCCAGGTGGATGGGGTAAAGGGGGTCAAATATAGGGTTTAGGGGGAGGGTGAAGTGGAAAAAGGGGATCAAATATATGATAGCTGAAGGAAACTGGACTTTGGGTGTAAATACACAATAGAACCTATAGATGTCAAATGATAATGTACACCTGAAAATTATGTAATTGTATTAACTAATGTTACCCCAATAAACTTAATTAAAAATTAAAAAAAAAAAACACACAAATCAGTACCGCACAACAAAAAGTTCAATCCACATATATAATTTTATACTCTTTCTAGTAACCTCTTTTAAAAAGGCAGGTAAAATTAATTTTAGTAACATTTTATTTAACTCAGTATATCCAAAATACTATCATTTCTATGAAATCAGGGAAATTATTAGTTAAGCAGCTTTGAAATATTTGAAATACAGTGATTGTGTGTGTGTACATGTGTGTGTGTATGTGTGTGTGTGTGTGATGTCAGACCATCTCAATTTGTACAACTACATCTGAAGTGCTCGATAGCCACATGTAGCTAGTGGCTACTGCATTTAATAGTGAGATAGATAATCTGGAGTGTTGTCCTACTTGTGAATGGAGTTCCATGTAATGAACTGCATATTTGTATGCAGGCCCCAAATAGTTAGAGAAACATGGCTTACAGCAGCAGTCCCCAACCTTTTTGGCACCAGGAACCAATGCTCCTTGCTCCTATGAAAACTAATGCCTGATGATCTGAGGTGAGCTGAGGCAGTGATGTCAGTCCAGGGAGTGACTGCAAATACAGATGAAGCTTAGCTGGCTAGCCAGTGACTCATCTCCTGCTGTGTGGCTCTATTTCTAAGAGGCTTACCTGTCTGAGGCCAGGGGATAGATGACCCTTGGCTTAAAGGACTGTCTCTATTTTCTGACCTCCTATTTACTTCTTAACTCATTGCATTCTGGCTTCTACCCCACAACTCCACGATATAACTCTTCCAATATCTCCACATTTAACAAATGCTATTTATAATTCTTTATGCATCAATAATATAAAATCTCTTCCTTTGCTTGGATGCTCAGCTACATTTGACTGTGTTATAAAATTTCCCCTTGATATCCTTTGGTCACCTGAATTTTATTATTAACTAATTTTTCATTTATTAAACAAATGTTTATTATTGACTTGGAAATGTGCAAGGTGCTAAGGATACAGTGGCAGGTAAAAATAGACTACTAGAGCCTTTATTCTAATGGTGGAGGCTGCCATCAATCATAAAAAAGAACAACAAAAAATATGAAATTGAAACTGTGGCAAGTGCTGCAAAAATTAAATAAATGGTGCAAATAGCAGAAAATAGTGTTGGTAACTAATATTTATATGGCACATACAAAGTGCCAGACATTTTTCTAAACATTTTACATCTATTAATTCACTTATTCTATGGCCATGCTACCCTGAACAAGTCGGATCCTGTCTGATCTCAGAAGCTAAGCAGGGTTGGGCCTGGTTAGTACTTGGATGGGAGACCACCTAGGAAGACCAGGTGCTATAGGCATAAAAAAACAAACAAAAAAAGGGATCGTAAACTGGCAAGGTCCTTGCAATCTGTGAGGTAATCAAGGGTTGTCTTGCCTAAAAAAAAAAAAAAAAAAATTCACTTAATCTTCAAACAAGACTATGAAGTAGATACTACTATTAGCCACAATTAACAGATGAGAAAACTTAGACAGAACTAGGATAGTTAATATATCCAAGGTCACATAGTACCAAGTGTGGGGCAGGAGTTGGAACCCAGACAATTTTACAACAAGCCATGCATGTGCCCATATCACTAAAGGAGTTAGCTGGAATGGGGAGAAGTTTTTATCTTCCAAGAGTGATGATTAAATCATGAAGAGACCTGTAGGCATGATGAAAATGTGTTCTTCATCTTATAGAAAAGAAGGTAAAGCATTAAAATGCTTTAAAATCAAGTATACTTTATAGGGTAAGGGTGGGTAGACTACTACTGGGATAATATATTATAAAAGGACTAGCTTAATTAGAAGACCAATGCAGCGGTCCAGAAAGAGGTAGCTTGAAAGCAAGATGATGCTTAAACAGATGGAGAGAAGTGGACATACTTTAAAATGTGTGTGTGTGTGTGTGTGTGTGTGTGTGTGTGTGTGTATGGAATCCTCAGTACTTAGTGATAATTGAGTATATATAATTCATAAAAAAATGTCAAGAGTTAGTTCTAAACACGGGTTTGTGACTAGTTGGAATTTGAGATGGAGAACACTTGATAACCAGGATGAATGGGAATGGGAGTTTGGTTTTAAACATGATGCCTTTGAGGGGCCTATGGAACATCCCAGAACCCAGAGGAGAGATGCAATAGAGACAAAATCTATGATCATCTCTTATAGGCAGATGGAGCCATGAGCCCGGGTGCAACCACTTGAGAGAGAAAATACAGAAAGGGAAGATAAGAGGGTCTAAGGTCAAAACTCAAAGAGTTCCAGCATCTAACAGCAGGATACAGGAATTTGATCAAGTGAAGGAGAGAGGGAACAAGAAGTTAGAAGAGCAAGGTCATAATGGATCATGCTGTGCGGTTAGAGCCAATGGAAGAATGTTTCAAGAAGGCAGTGGTTATCACTGACTAATGCTGCTGAGAGACTAGAGAGATAAAGACTGAAAACTGTCCACTAGACATAAAGACACCAAATTCATTGGAAATTTCATTCAGATCTTCCATGAAACTTCCGTGAAACAGAGATCTTATATTGAGCACCTCTTTTGGTAGCAATTGCCACAATTATAACTTAAATTTGTTTCTGTGATTTTTTTCAATTAGTGTATCTCTAACACTAGACTTTAACTTCTAGGAGTGTAGGGACTACTTTTGCTTTAGCAGCTCATGTGTTCATTTGCCACAAGTCAGCACTTACCCTACTGTGTGGGTCACTGTGTGAGTAGCGTATGTGTGTCAAATAAATGATTGACTTGGAAAAGAAAGATTAAACCACTAAAATAGTAGCTCAAACTCCTATTCCACTTTGCTTTCTCTTTTAAGGCTGAAGCTAGTTGATCATTTTTAAGTTACCAAAATGCTATGGGTAGCTTTTTCTTGAAATTTAGGGAAAACTTTTTAATTTCATAAGTTAAAAATATGTAATATTTATTTGTTTACATTACAACACTTTCACATATGATACAGTTTTCCTTATTTTTCAGAACTTCCTTTCTGAACATTTGTACTCCTCAAATGTTACTAAACTTTGATTTGACTCTCACGGACTTTACAATAATTTATTTTCCCAACAAAGCTGTAATCTAAATAGTTTTCCCAAAGAATTGAATTCATAAGAATTCTAGTATGCCCATCATACCTATCGATTTCCTACCCCCATTTATTCTTTTATCATCATCATCAATCCTCATCATTATCTCTACCAATTACTGCCATTCACCAAGATACTAGATCAAAAGCAATCAAATTGTGAATTTTGAAAGTTTTCCCTGGTCTACATTGACATTTATATTTATTTTTTTGGCTTCCAATGCTTTGATTTCTTTTTTCTTTTAGAATATATTGGGAATAACATAGTGTATAAGTTCTGTTCTACTTGACTAATTAAAAAAGAGCAATATATTCAGTAGTCTCACTCTGTAAATCATTCTCATTGTGCAAACCATTAATGTCTCAACAGAAAAGAAGATAAAAATTGCACAAAAGAGAAGGCTCATCATGGATTGAGTAAAAGCTTAGAGACTCATGATTATAAAGCAAGGAAGTATACCAGAAGGACAATTACATACTAAAACTAGGTTCCCTAAGCCTTACACTATTGGGGTTTTTTTTTTTTTTCCCACAAAAATAAGTGGCTTTGTTTATAGCTCTCAATGATGTGCTTTGTTACATACAATCAATCTATCCTTTACCAGGCTGATAACTTGAACAGTGTACAATCTTCAGATTCTCCCCCACTTATTTTCTGCCCATTTTGTTTACCTACTTTTGTGCCATCATAGTAGTCTCTCCTCGCTCTGCTCTTTTTCTCATCACTCTAATAATTAATGTGAGCATTAGAGAGGTTTGATTTCAGATTCATTCACTGTTGGCACCCTGAAAAAGTCTCATTTTCATGGCAAGCAGTTTGGATTGCTCCAAAACAGGGTTTATTTTTAAAGTTCCACATTGCACATTGTTGGCTTTCCAATATCTTCTGGCAATGAGAAGCCAACAAGACAGAACACATAAAAAAGAAGAAAAACACCCAAACATTTTCTCTCTCCTTTTCCATATTCTCCCTAAGCCAAGTTTGGAATAGCTTAAGGGAGGGGTTTTTCTTTCCCTTTTTTCTTTGCCTAGCACTGGCCACTATTAGGCACCTTTTTGGATTCAGACATTTTCCTGTTGGCCTCTCCAGAGGGAATCTACCATTGAGTTCTAGCACGTAATACTTATCCAAGAAACCACTGCTTAAGGGGGAAACAAGCTTTCGGTTGTAGAACAACAGACTCTGTGCTTTAAGGATTCTCTCTGTTAGGGTTCTCCCTGTGAAGTGGAACTAACCACATTCCTTTGGTTTTAAGGATATGCTGAGTCTTTAACCTATTTTATCTCCAAGGATATCTCCTCAAAAAAATAAATCAATAAATAAAGAGGCTGGTGAGGATGTAATAGTATGTTACCGTGTAAGCTGAATCACCACGAGTAGAAGGTAAGTGTTGATCTTTTAAGATGGTTATGAGCAACAGGCCAAAAGTTTTTGCTAAAGGTCTTGAATCTTTCATTGAAGAGTACTATTTCCTTGGAGAAGTAGTCTAAATATCTAATTCACCAGGGTTCCCATTAAATCACCTCTCCTTTGTTTCCCCTTTTCTTTTGTCATGGTACACATCTGCAGTTAAGTACATGAACATTTTCAAAGAATATTTTCCTACACCAGCCATCCCAGATTGTTACCACAAAGGGAGTTGTGTTTTGTGTATAGAATTTTTCCCAATGAATAGTGCATAGATCATTTCACTCCATAGTTTTACTCCAGTCTCAGAACATTTGTGGGCTATTGAATGAAAGCATATAGAGTACCAGTTACCCACTTTCCTTCCCAGTAAACAATGAGGAGAAATAAAGTAAGTTCTGTTTACTAAGAAAAACTGGCTAATCAGGGACAGGTATCAAGGGTAGTGGTGTTTATGTAGAACTTAGCTGAGACTTTGAGTTAGAAAATGAGTTGGCAGAGGCCAAGAAGTAAAATTTAGTTGAGACTCTACTACTGGGAGGACATCTTCTTTGTGCTTCCAATGGATTCTAGGAGTCTAGAAACATATGAATACCCCTTCCCCCAATCTTTTAACACATCAAGGACAAAACGCAAACAAACCTGTATCCTCATCTACACAAGTACAGCAAATAAATAGATATACATTACCTGAGCATTACTGAATAATCCTCTCAATTGATAAATGATGAAAAGTCCTCTTCTGACTTATGTGAGGTTAGGTTGTAGAGATGTTGGGGTCAATTTTAGTGAGCCCCTTTAGAGCCAGTCTGATGTAAGAAGATCATGAGCCAACATTCACAAGCTACACAAAGGAAAGGCTTATTAGGCAGCCAGAAATCCAGACAGCTAGCAGTTTGGCATTATTCTGCTCACCACAGTAGAAATTACCCCAGACTTTGTTAATGCCTGCTTGGTTGCAAATGCTTCACTGCTGCTCATACAGTGCTCCTTGGGCAATGATCCTCATTTGGAAGAGCTGTTGGCAACACACATTTTTTAAAAGCATAAACTGCCAAGCAACAAATACTCTCATCACCAAGTTACAATGATGACAGCAGCAGCAAACAAAAGGATTAGAATCTTCTCATAGGCACATTCTTTTCAGGCAGTAGGGTTCTCTCCATAGACGTTACATTGGGTCTTTATGCTTTTGCCATACTCTTTTAATTATTTTATTCCAGAAGGCACCAATAACATTTGCTCTGCCTTCAATTATACTTCTAGCTTTCATTGATTGCAGAATTGTATTTTCTTGACCAAGGATTAGCAGAGGAACGGAGGTTTATGAGTGCACCAGCCCCATCTTCATGATCTCGAAGACACTGGATACACTTCTAAGAACTTAGCACGTGTGCTAAGAATAATGACCCATATCTGTATCAGGATCAAGCTCAGTTTATACTTCTTTATCTCAGTGGCACCAGTCTCTACATTTCCGGATTTACTTTGAGAGAGCACAATTCAGGGTTCAGTTAATCAAGTGAACATCTCTTATTTTTGCCTGTCAGAGAACTTTTCCCTGCTTCTTCTTGGGAACAGCACCCTGGTTTTCCTTTGTGAGCACCAGCTCTACTCTACTCTCATGTGGTTTGGGTGAGGCTAGCACCATGATTTCTGCATCCCCTCAACAAGGGACAGGACCTACAACAGACTCCACTGGTGGTCTGCCCAGATCCTTTCAGGTCCCCTCTGCATTTTCACGCCTATGATTCTGGCTCCCAACAACTAGCTAAAGCATGGTTGTTAGAGGATTGCCTTTATTGATAATATCACCTTTGCCCTTGCACTAGGCAGGTGGAAAGTTCTTGGGTGGTTAAATCCCCCAGGAGGCACCCTTACCTAATAATTAGTGGACATGGGGACATAAATACCCCAAATATACTCCCGTGCTTCACTCCTTGACAGGGGTAATTCATATATTTTTTTTTTTTGCAAGGGAATATTCTTGCAATATTAAGCTCTGATTTCTCACTGGTATGTGATGTAACATCCTTGTATTGGCTGACTCCTGTCCACACACTGCTATGTTCCTTGCAACTTCCAATAAACCTGTGTTTCGCTGAAATCTTTGGCTCACCATCTGCTTCTGGGAGAACCTAAACTAAGACAAAACCAAAGCCTGGCACATCAAAGCATTCTATCTCCTGGCTTTAGTGACTGATTATAGATGCAAACCTGACTCAAGCCAGACCAGTGACAGACCCAGGCCTTTTCCTGGAATCTTCGAATGAGAAGTAATTTCTGTCGGGATTCCTTAGTGTATGAAATGTAAGCTGGTACTGTCCAATTCCTCATCTTTTCTGACATGAGGAGCCCTTTTGGAATAAAGCCAGAACTCTAGAAAACAGTGCCAAGAAGTGGAGAGGAAATTTTTCTTGATGGATTCAGCCATACCTGAAACTCTGATCTACCCATGGCCTTTCAATTATATGAGCCAATTTCCCATCTCACCATTTTGAAAGCCAATTCAGTTTCTGTTTCTCAAAACTAAAAGAGTTCTGATGAATTCATATATGAGCTAGATTTTTATCTCAGCTTGCTTTGTATGTAGTGCTGGCCAGCAAGATGAGGTTCAGGTACCACAGTCTCTCAACTTATGATACATATGGTGGTCAGCTCTGAATGGAAGTCTAGACTCTGGAATCTGAATATGAGAAACTTGTGTTTTCTCAGTTTTTACCAAACAAAAGTTGAGATAGGCCATTACTCCAATTTTGGTTGTGACAGAGGGAGAAAATGTCTAAATATGTCACCACCTTTCTTCTTACAATGAAAATTTTTATAGGATATCGGCAAATGATCTTTGAGTACAAAACATTATGTAATGAAGTAATTTGTCCACATGATATAAATTACTTTCTTAAATTTTGCTGTATAAGTTGCAGGCTGCATTTTTGTTTTAATTAAGCAATAGCAAGAATTTTTGTGGCATTTCCCTTCCAAGATGTAAACCTACACATATCAGCTTTGTGCACGAGAATCAGAAATTAAAACTGACCACAACTAATGAGAACCTGCTTAGGCCCTTTTATAGGCTCTGCTGAGAGAAGTGCAAAGAGAAACCAGGCTAAGTGAAGAAGAAAAAAATCAGTTGTGCCTTTTCACTAACGTTTAATAATGTATAATCTCCCAGAAAGTAACATATGATCAGAATTATAAATTTTGGTTTGTTGTTATTTCTACCATTAAAGGTTTGTTAAGACCTCAAAGGGATTTGTTGGTCCTTTATATTTTAATTCAACTCCAATATCTTCAATTAGAGCATGTTGTCAGAGTAAATAGTACTCTGCACATACATGGTTGAGAAAGACTGATGCTAAATCTTGAGTTGTACCCACACAAGTGGAGATCCAAGTGTAGGTAGTTACTAAGGGAATCCTTGCTGGCAAGGTGGAGTCTTCTGGATGATCTTTTAAGTGTGTACAGTCTTGCTAGTCTGTGCATATTCTGTGCATGAAGCAACATGCACACAAGTGAGCACCTAGGAGATACTTGTCATCGTTGTTAGCCTTTTTTAGTCTTCTACTTCCACTAGTTAAGTCTCTTGTTCTGGGTTCTACCTCCTTTGCAGGCTTGGTTTTGTGAAGGCATATGGTATCTCCTAGGTATTCCATGGCTCTCAGGAAGAGCACAAAATAAACACAGAGAGAGACCTTTTATTAGCAACTGTACAACAGCAAAAAAGGGCTGGGAAATGTATTCCTTCTGATCCAATCTCTGGAGGCTGCTTGTATTTTGGGGTGTTTTCCAAATTTACTCGGGGGACTGGTGCTAATTGTAGTTGTGTGTGCTTATTTTTAAACTTTTCCTGTTTACTCAATTGGCTTTCGTACCATGGACTTCTCTCCATTACATGTTTGTGGGCCCTATTATGGGTTGTTGTTTTTTTTTTTTTAATTTCTCTCTTCATCCTGTGATTGAATCTCCCCCAAAGATAATCTCTGTAAAAATGTAAGATACCCCAAAGCCAAAGAAAGCAGATAGAGAATTCATAATCTGGTTGTAATCTGTAGAGTGGAGAGATGCTCTGTGGGTTATCCACTGATATGTAATAAACCGCTCCAAAAGTGCATTTCGACAAGGGTTTATTACTTGTCAAGATTATGTGGACTATAGAATAGATCTTCTGTTGGTTTCACCAGAGCTCACTCAAGTGACTGCATTTATCTGGTGGATTGGTTGGAGTTGGAGGGTCTATAATAGTGTCATCTTCTCATAATAAAAGGGAAATGTAAATTGTAAAAGCAGGCAAAACCCCTGACTGTTTTTGTTGAAGTGTTAACAGGTAAACCTAGAGAAGGTACCCCAAATACATCTGTCTCCTCTGATTTAAGAAACTGAGAAATTTCCAGGCTGAAGCTGCAGGTTAATTGCAAAATAATTACATTGTCAAAGATATCATAAGGTAGAGTTTATTCTAAGCTTTCGGCAAAGGTGAACAAATTATCTGGAACAAGGAAGCTTGCTTTTTTCTGATGGTCAGAAAGAAGAGTGCACTGATAAAAGAAATGGTTGACAATTGGTTCTCTGCAAATTATATCTCAATAAAACTCTAAGAAAATGAAAGAAAAACAAACCCCAAACCATGATTTGTAACCTTTGCCAATATTCATCATAAACATTTCTACTACGGCTAATATCAAGCCATTGTTCAGGTTGGGAAAGCATATGCACAATGGACTTGTGAGCCTCTACAAGCCTACTCTAGCACACTGATCAAGACTTATGAAAATGAAAATAAAAAAGCATTACCAAGAAATAGGAAAGAGAAGGTCTCTGGTTTATAAACATGTGGAAGAAATGCAATTTGAACATAGGGATGGGGAATTGGACAGCATCATCAGTGAAATCTTCTGCTACACACATAGGAATACCTCAGGTGTGCTTAAAATATCTAAGGAGGTTGATGGAATGGAAACAGCATGATGAGAGAGTCAGGAATCTGGATATGGTTCTGGTTGTTATTAGCCCAATTGTGTGACCTTGAACATTTGACTTATGCAGGCTCTAAGTTTTCCAAATCACTTTTCTGCCCATCTTTGCTGTGTCAATATATCCTAAGGTAACAATGATGGCTTCCATAGGGAAAAAATATAAAATAGTATGAAGACAGTCATAGTAAGGCAGCAATGGCTTTCTTATTTGTGGCGTAGAATCGAGGATGACCGATCAGGGAGGAGGATGGTCTGGCTGGTTTGATTTAAAACAATGGGGAGAGAGAACATATAGTTCTCAGAACATCTTTATCAGTGGCAGATATTGGTCCTAGAAGAGCACACAATGCCCTTGGCTGCCAGATTGTTTGGCATTATATGTGTGGTAAACCAGCACAGGATAGGAGGAGAAAATGCCTTCAAACTGGTCCAGGTCAGGGGTGATGATGTGGCTTGGCTCACACCTGGAAGAAGCAGACCGGCTCTCCCTAGGGAAACAGCAATAGAGGTATCAACTGAAGTTTATCCCACTCTCACTCCAGCCTCCTCAACGGGTGTTTTCTCATTTTCAAATGGTGTTAGTGTCACTAGAGATCTGATGACAATTCATTAACAAAGAAAATTATTCCTATCAAGGTATTTCTCGTATGTGCAGATTCTATATACTCCTTTTGTGATGTCTCTCCCTGGAAGAGCTTTTAACAACAAAGAAAGATCTTGACTCAAGTTCCAGAATTGTACCCTGTGACATTACCCCAAATTGTTTCATTGACAGAGTCAAATATTGGCAATATCATAAGGTTCAGCTTAAATTTATCAAACGTCTATTTAGCTTAACGGGGTTCCTTAAGATAGCCATAAGTACCAAAGCAGGTCTCTTCAGCATATATGCTTCATGTCTAAAATGTGTTCCAAACTGGCCTTTGCAAATTGTGAATTACACTAAACTTGTTTTTTGATCTCCCTGTCTGCATTCCTCTGGACCCATGACTCACTATCATTACCTTCATTAGGACTTTGGCTCTAACACTTTTTTGAAGGCAAAGACAGAGTTGCTGCTCTTGATCTTGCAGTTCTAACTTCAGGGATTCAAACTGGTGCCCATTGACATCAGCCAACACCATTTGTTCATGCAACAAATATATATGCCTCTGTTTCTCCAGCATATGCTTTTATGGCCACCTGGTGGTTCTTGGGTGCCACTGAGTGCATGGCATTTTGATTTCTTGCTTGACATATTGATTAAAGAAAGAACTATATGCATATAAAGTCAACTAATTCTGAAGCAGGCTCACTCTCCTGAGATTCTAGGACAACTGTGCAAATTTAAGACACTCCACAATAGTGGAGTATACCTATTTATCTACCTACTGCCTCTGACAGAGATAGGTCAGTTATAGAGATTTCACTTTTAACTCTAGACTATCGGACTATACTTGAAAAATTATCATTTTGAAATAAATTTCAAAAAGGTTTAGTTATCCCTTTGCCATGAGCCAACCAGCATCCTAGCCAGATGGTCTGTTTGAGTCCAGGGGGCTGGTCATAACCAACCCAGTTACACTTTTTAGTTTGAGGCCTTTCTCAAAGCAGAGAATTAGCTTGCACTTCTCTGAGGAAGGATCCCTCTATCCTCACTCTAGACAAGGAAGAAGTCCAATCCAAGCTTCATCCCTTCTCTTACTTTGAGGTCTCCTTTGACCATCCATGGTTTTGGTATTTGGGCTTTTCATCTATATCCAGTTGATAATAAATTCTAATAAAACAGGTACACTTACAGCTGACTAGTGAACCTAGTTTTTACCTATATCTTCATGCTCCATAATTAGTGTCCACATGCCCCGTACTCTGCCACTGGGGTCCAAAGAGTGCCATGCAGAAAGTCAGAGCGAAATTACTTTTTTGGGATAAGCACCAGGTTAAAACAGTATGCTGTCTAGGTAAGAACTGGAATGTTATCTTTGTCTCTATCATCTCAATAGATGCCACAGGACAGCTAGGCTCAAACGTGCTCACAGATGAACTCACTTACTCTGAGCTCCAGTGCTGGGGCAGCAGCTCAGATGGTGCCAGGAGCATGTGAGGGAGGAATTGAGTTGTCTGGCTTCAGAGTGAGGGCTGGAGGGGCAGCTTTCTTCCTGACAGAAATGCTGACGGAAGCCATTATTCCTTTGTTGAGCCTTCACACCTCCCAAATTGCAGACTTAGGAAGGCGGCATATTCGAACTAACCTGGCTAATACCAGTCTCTCTGTCCTGATTAACCCAAGCTGCTTCCAGTGGCTTTTCTATATGGCCTGTCTTGGCTCATGCTGCGGACTTTCCTAAAGTCTCAAAAAGGTTCACAAACCCCAGATGAGAAGCATCTGACCTCAATACGCCCTGTACCATTTGCTAAGCAACCCCAAAATTGGCACTAGTGGCAGCTGACCTCAGTTCACAGCTTAGCATCTCCCAAGCACCTTCAAGCCCAGTACAAGAGACAACCATCTTCAGATCACTTTGTAGCTCATACCAAGTGGCCCTGGGCAGGACACAGGCAGCAGCTTACCTTGGCCTGCATCAGAGCCCCTATCAACAGATCCCAGAACCAACACACCCGGTGGCCAGCTTCAGACCACACTAGAGTATCACTCATCCTCCTCCACAAACTACACACTCAAGGGGTAGTTTGGTAGCCACCAAAGCTCTGCTAAGGTGAATCCTGCTCCATAGGGTCAGCCCCTGCACAATATCCTTTCTACTGTAGTCATGGCCAGTACTCATAACCAACCAATCTATGAGGGTCACTCCCTCCCATTGACTTACCAATAGCAATCAAGGCTCAACTACAACAGAAGGTCACACACAACCCACACAAGGAACACACCTGGGTTGCCCAGCTCAGATGACTAGAGAGACTGCACCTCTGAGCCCCACAAGATATCTACTACATAAGGCCACTCTACCAAGACCAGGAGACATCACATCTCTACCTAACATAGAAACAAACACAAAGAGGCAGTTAAAATGAAGAGACAAAGAAATATGTTCCTAATGAAAGGTCAAAATAAAGCTTCAGAAAAAGAATAAACAAAACGGAGACAAACAATCTACCCGATGCAGAGTTCAAGACACTGGCTATAGTGTCAAGATGAGGATGCCCAAAGACCACAATGAGAACTTCAAAAAAGAGATAGGAAACATAAAAATGGAGATACAAAAAAAAAAAAAAAGAACCAGTCAAAAGTGAAAAATACAATGCATTAGATGGAATCAATAGTAGACTAGAGGAAGCAGAGGACTGAATCAGAGATTGGAAGATAAAGTAGCAGAAAATACTCAAACAGAACAGCAATAAGAAAAAGAATCCAAAAAAATGAGGATAGTTTAAGGAGCCTCTAGGACAACATCAAGTGTGCCAACTTTCACATCATAGGAATACCAGAAGGAGAAGAGAAAAATCAAGAAATCAAAAACCTATTTGAAGAAATAATGACAGAAAATTTCCTTAACTTGGCAAAGGAAATAGACATACAAGCCCAGAAAGTGCAGAGAGTCCCAAACAAGATGAACCCAAAGAGACCCACACCAAGATACAACATAATTAAAAGGCCAAAGTTTAAACACCAAGAGAGAATCTTAAAAGCAGCAAGAAAAAACAGTTCATTACCTACAAGGGAGCTTCCATAAGACTGTTAGAGACACTTGTTTGAGAAGAAAAAAAAAAAAAGATCAAAAATGTTAATAACAAAATGGCAATAGCTACTGATCTATCAATGATTATTTTAAATGTAAATGGATTAAATGATTTTTTATTACAAAACATAGAATGGCTGAATGGGTAAGAAAACAAGACCCTTTCACATGCTCCCTACAAGAAACTTACTTTATCTCAAAAGACACACAGACTGAAATTACTTCTTTAAATTACTTCATTAGAATGGAAATTCTAAAAAAAAGCTGGGGTAACAAAACTTACATCAGACAAAATAGGCTTTAAAACAAAGGCTATAACAAGAGACAAAGAAGGATCCAGTAATTCCACTTCTGGGTATTTATCTGAAGAAACCCAAAACACTAATTTAAAAAGATATATGCATCTATATGTTCATTACAGCGTTATTTACAATGAAATAGCTATGGAAGCAACCTAAGTGTTTATTAATAGCTGAATGGATAAAGGAGTGGTACATAGATACAATGGAACATTATTCAGCCATATAAAAGAATGAAATCTTGCCATCTGCAACAACATGGATGGATCTAGAGGGTATTGTGCTAAGTGAAATAAGCCAGACAGAGAAAGACAAATACCATATGATTTTGCTTATATATGGAATCTAAAGAACAAAATAAATGAACAAACTAAAGAGAAATTAACTCATAGATAAAGAGAACATTTCAATTTTAGCCAAATGGGAAGGAAGAGGGGGAATAGAAAAATGAGGAGAAGGAATTAAGAGGTAAAATTGGTAGTTAGAAAATGGTTGTGGGGATGTAAAGTATAGCATAGAGAATATAGTCAATAATATTATAACAATGTATGGTGTCAGATTTATCAGGGTGATCACTTCATAAGTTATATCAATGTCTAATCACTACATTGTACACCTGAAATTAATATTGTATATCAACTGTAATTGAAAAATTAAAAAAAATTTAAAAAAGAAAAAATAAGTTGTTATTAAACTTAAAATAATAATAATAATAATAATAACAGTGCAAAATCAGATTTAAAAAATACTTGTTAGTAACTTCCTAAGAAATGCAATTTTTCTCCTAAAATAATATACACAAATATTTTATTAAATTTCTATAGAAAAGATGATATAAAAATAATAGATATGCTATTAGGGTGCCTGCCTCTTCTACCACTTTCTGTCCACATCTTATTGTTATCAGTTTACATAGAAAAAATATGTACTTTTTCAGGTGTTAATCCCTTTTAATTTCCTGCTCAGAGTCCATCCCCCACAAGAATGACTGCAAAAATACCTAGGCTTATCACACGCTGGTGCTCCCTTTAAAAATTAGTGAAAGGATTCAGAGGCCAATGAGGCTGGTGCTTAACATTGGAGGTCTCCCCTCCCCCAAATGTAAGGTCCTTTAGAAAATCACAGTACTCTTGTGAAGTGGGGGACCTTGAATTTTTATAGGACATGATCTAGAGGAGACTCAAATCATCACTATCTAGATGTGAAGATGTTTGAAGACTTTGAAAAGGATCTAGGCTATAACAAAAATAATTTGTCCTTATAACTTAGAATTTTAAATAACTGTATGCTATGTGTTCTTACCTGCAGTTTTTTTTACTAAGATATTGTTCCAAAGGTTTCAAACGATGCTACCAAACAAACATACCACTCTGTATTCCAAGCTGATTGTTACTAGTCATTGTACTGTATTATTGTGTTCCACATTCAGTGCATATAAAAAATTGACTTTGAACTCCTTTTCCTTCTGTCATTCATGGTTTTATTTTTGGTAGGTAGAGCAGGGTGGGGTATTAACATACAATTTAGATTTGCCAGATTTCCAGTTTTCAAACTTTATATAGTATAATTTAATAAAATAATTAAAGGAAAACAAAATAAAACAAATGTTTCTTCCTCTTCCTTAGCTCATTCAAAATTTAGATTAATTTGTACTCAAGTTGAATATAAAATTGCCTTAATATTTATTCTCACCAGCATTTAAACACATATTCACATCAATTTATAGTCATTTCTGAATATGGAACAGAATTCAGATTGTTCATTTGTTTTACATTGATCCAAATTTTCAAACAAGGGGAGCTTCTTATACATATGCATGTATGTATGTATGCACGTATGTATGTACGTATGTATGTATGTATGTATGTATGTATTATTTATATTTTTATTTTTTAGATGAGGCAATCCTTGGTTGACCTCACAGATTGCAAGGACCTTGTCAGCTTACAATCCCTTATTTTTTAATTTTTTTACGCCTACAGCACCTGATCTTCCTAGGTGGTCTCTCATCAAAGTACTAACCAGGCCCAACCCTGCTTAGCTTCTGAGATCAGACAGGATCAGGCTTGTTCATGGCTGTAGACTGGGAGCTTCTTATATTTAAAATGACATTATGCTGTCATGTTTTTAATTGCTTTGGTTAATTTCTAACAATGGGATTATTCTGGAGTGACAAGATTTTAAATTGCCTGACTAAATATGGCATTCAAAGAGGTTAGACTATCTCCCTCAAATATGAGCTGACTGGAGGAGTCTTATATCCCAACCCTCAGGAAGACAGAAATGAGAAATTATCAAACCTAAGTAGCTGGAAATGAACTTACCTTTCACAACCAGCTGTCTTCCTCCTTCAAATATGCCCACCTTTCCTACCGTTCATTCTACAGATAGATGGGCTGTTTAGCCTGAATTTAAATTTTCTTGTAGGGTAGAGATCCAGATGGATCATAAATTAGGACCAATTAAATGAACAGGATCAAGTCCTCAGGGTGTTAATCTCTTTTATTTATAACTCTGAGAGGAGAAGGCCAACTGTGAAAATGTTAGCAGTGTCATCAATTCCTGTGGCTCCTCTTTATCTCCTAAGATAATTATAAAATTTAAATAAAATTTATTCAAGGCAAATTCTTATTTTCTTTCTTAATATGGTCACTTTTTTAATATTAGAAAGTTTTTAGTTTTCTCTATTAGCATACAATCATTTACTAGAAATAAAATTCCCCCCCAAAGCAGTAAATACTCTTGACAAAACAAAGCAGTGTCCAGATTCTACTCATGATAAGTCAGAAGCTCCATGTTTAATAATAAAATAGGGCACAGTAGTATAGAACTTTACATTATTCACAAGATCTTCACTCATCCAGCAAATATCTCTGAGGATTTACTCTGTGCTGAACATATTGTAAGGGCTGAGAGTGTGAAGCAGACACATCATGGTCTTTGCTTCTAAGAGGTTTGCAGTCTTGTGAGAGAGGCAGGCAAAGTCATCGTAAGTTTTAAAACTGGAGCAAGAGGAAGGAAAAAAGTAAGGGACTCAGGTGGAGGGGTAGGCATAGCAAGGTCAGATGACAAATCCAAAAAACAGGCAGCAGCAGGTGAACGGGGAAGACAGTAGAAACGATCAGGAGCACAGATGATATAACGAGCAGTACAAAATCCCAGGATAATGGAGAACATGGCACATTGAAAGAAACTCAAGTGGTCAAGTTTGTCTGAAAAAGATGCAGGTGGAATACAAAATAAGACTGGTGCGGTAGGGTGGGCTCCCTCTCCATTTGTTTGTTTGTTTGTTTGTTTGTTTATTATGGTGACATTGCTTAACTAAATACAATAGTCAACTTTTTATAATTTTTCTGTTTCCTCTAGACCAATTAGTGGCCATTCTTTCTTGCTGTCCCAGTGGTTCCTATTATCCTCATGTTGACAGGAGGTAGAAAAGCAATTAGGACTCATTTGTTTTGCAACAACATTGTTGTCTGTGCTGATTAACCCCACTGCACACTCAGTCTAACATGCAACGAATGAATATGAACTTGAAATGAGTTAAAATCACTCACATTAAACCACAAAACCCAACAGCTCTCATAAAATCATTTAGTGTCTATTTATTTCTTCTAAGACTCAGGGTGCCCAATGAGTGGTTGAGTGACTTTTTTTTTAATTTATTTTATTTATTTTTATTATTATTATTATTATTATTATTTTATGAAATCATAGGCATTAGGGTAGAGGTTTTTAGAATAAACCTTTTGATAGCTCTGAGTATTTTTTTGGTCCAAATTTAGAATTTGCTCTAGAGAATTGATTTCCCATTTCAAAATAAGGTAGGAATTACTACATCTAGCTTTTAAAATTTTAAGGGGGAACTGTCATTGCAAAATAAGACCTTCAAAGTTACCTATTAACTAAGTTACCTATTAATTAAATTACCAACTCACATATGTATCTGTGTGTGCATGTGTGTATACCATTTGTCCAAGAGTGAGAGTACTCATAAAATTGAGAGTTTATAAAATTTTAGAAGGACCACTGAGCTCAAGTATTGGAACTATAGAGTTTAGAAGAGAAAGCGGGGGTTTACATGAATTAAATGTTTCTATGATCTATTACTGTTTAAACATGGGTCCATCATAGGAATAGAGGGTGGCTGAGGCCAAGAGAAAAGGAACTCCTCCAGCCACTCTTCTCCATTAGACAGGTATTGGTCCTCTTGTTGACATATCTTAGAGACAAGAGAAGTGCTTGTAAATGTCATTATGTACTTAATAATACCTGAATGTTCTTCTATTACAACATTTCTGAACACCACAGAACAATTAGTAGAGAAAAATGGAATTGCATGGTTTAAAGTTCTTTGTGTAGTTATTAATAGAGTTCGTATATAATATATAACCACAAGTGATGTAGCCAAGGATCACCCACTCTTAATCTTCCCTCACTAGAACACTAGCAAATCTCTTAGGATTTTGTTGTTATTATTGTTGCTGTAGGGTTTTTTTGTTTTTTGTTTTTTGTTTTTTGTTTGTTTTTTTTTTGAGGTAGTGATGGGAAGAGGATCTTAAGGAAATACCTGGCCATCATCTAACTTCCTCTGTCTCCAATATCTAGTGTTGATTATTTCCATGTTTCAAAACTGATTTATTTATTTTATAAATATATTTTATTCAGAGAACCTATATCTTGAACTCATCAACCTATTGGAATGTTGAGGTTACTTACCACTTGATGCCTTATTTTTCTATGCTCTCACTACAGTTAGAGGGGTTTTCTAAATATTTAGGTTTTACATAGGGTATGTTTAATGTTAAATGTATAAATCAGTAACTGTTCCAACATTTGCTGAGAGAAGAGTCATTGAAGATATATGGAGCTATTGCATTGGCAGAGGAAGACAGAATCCACTTATATGACATTTTAGAGAGTAATATAAAAGTAGAGTCAATTGTTTTTCTTTGAGTTCAGATGTGGTCATTATACTTCTATGATAGTCTCTCTAATACTTTATTGTGTTTATATTTTTTCAAATCTATTTTCCATGCCACGGGATATTCTCATATGTTCCATTAACCTTTTATAGGTTCCACCAAGCACAGAGCCTGGTATAGGATGTGTCAAATAAATAAGTGGGTGTCAATAAGAGAAGAATAGTCAATAGATTGAGCAAACATAATCTGAGCTTTGAAAAAATTTAAAGAATTTAGTATGATGAAGATAAATTGAAAGTACATGCTAAATGGAGCATATGTAAAGACATGAAAGTGAATATGTTGAGATATATTCAAATATTCATATTAGATTGGCTATCAGCTCTTCAATGCATTTTTAAATTTTACCGTAAATTGATTCTAGAATATGTTCAAAAGATTCCTTTTCTACCCTGAGGATATAGTGAGGTTTTCTCTATCAGTCTACCATCAAGGTTATAATTAAGTCATTGAGTCTGTGGCCTATATTTATGATTACAATATATGATCAAGGGTTAGAAACACCAGGAAAATTGTATTATCACACTAATTATCACATTAAGAGAATGACAGCAGACAAACGTTTCATCTCTTACTAGAAAGAAGAAATCTGACAAAACCTGGGACTACACTTTGATGTTGGATTTGTATATGAAAGTATCAACGCTTGAACTATTTTCAAACAGAACATCCAGTGTTGGTTTCATTCAGGCATTCAGTTTTCTGCTCCACCACCATATTTTTCTTTGAAGTGGTATAGCCTAGAGTTTGTTTTGGGATATATTATTGCAGGTAGAGCAATGAAATTCAAGAAAGTGAAAAAAGAATCAGGCCTCAAAGCCAACAGCAGGTGTTATAAGTTGATCTCTGAAACATGTAAGGTGCTAACAGCCCCAGGCAGTTAGTGTGAGTGGCCTAGATAGGTCACCGGTTGTTTAAGTGTGGTCCTCAGACCAGTAGTATCAGCAGCACCTGGAAAATGCAAATTCTCAGGCTATACTCCAGACCTACTGAATCATAAACTCTCGGGATAGGGGTTAGCAACTTATGTTTTAAGAGGATCTCCTTATGGGGGTTCCATCGACCACTAAAGTTTGAGAACCACTGGCCTAAAATAATGCACCAAATGGATTCACACATCCTTTTTAGTTTTCTAATCCTAATGGCTCTGACTGTGGCATAATCTTCTATAGTAATTCCAGTCCATTTGTAAATTCACTTCTTTGAACAATTTCTAACTTAAATATGTTCTGGATTATGCTGTTTTCTAATTGTTCTATATATGTTCTTTATGCTTCCCTGAAAGTCTGTAAATGCCACCATAAATTGATGTTTCTTATATAACTATATCTTCCTGGATGCAGTAACATGTAAGAATAAGGAATAAACTCTCAAACACTTGTTGGTTTATTAACAATGCTAAGCAGCATCTATAATAAACTCCATAAATGATTATAGAAGAAGCTAATACTACAGTGAACAAATTTCTTTTATTCTCTTTTTAACAATAGTGAGAAAGTCCCAAGTATCTCTCCCTACTCAAGTTCACAGTCAGGAAAATAATAATAATAAAAATGCACAGACGAACTTTCCTATTGAATTATTCTCTAGGGCATGGGGCAGAAACCACGTATAGTTCATTTATATTTGCATCTTACATGTGCAAATGAGTTAAAGGTGCCCAATGTTTATGAGAAGGCATTTAAGGCTGGTAGAAAAAGACAATACAACTTAGTATCATTACCAAGGAGTTTTGAATTCCAATCAAGTTTTGTGTATTGGTTGTTAAAAGACTCTGGAGCCAGCACTTTTGAATTTAAATAAACTGCTAGTGTCTTACCTGCAAGTTACTTAACTTCTTTGTAACTCAGTTACCTAATTTTGAAACTGGAAATAGTAATACTTATGTGGTAATTTTGAAATTTAAATAAGTGATCTAAAGCTTTTAACAAAATGAGTATAGCAAACAAACATCCAGTCGATGAAATTCCATACTGTGTACCGTTCTGTCAGGGTTCTCCAGAGAAATAGAAGCAATAGGGTATGTGTACGTGTGTCTATGTGTGTATGTGTGTGTGTAATACAGATATGTATTAAAATATATAAAATATTTATATTATTATATCATGCATATACTTAGATACATATTATATATATACACACACTATTTTGTTTGTGTGTGTATGTGGAAGAGAGAGAGAATGAGAGAGAGAGAGATTGAAAGGGAAAGACAATTTAAAATTTGCAGGGCAGGCCAGCAGGCTGGAGACCCAAAGGAGTGAATGTTGCAGCTTTGAGCACAAAGGCAGTCTGAAGGCTGAATCCATTCTTCCTCTGGAGGACCTCAATCTTTTTTCTTCAAAGGCTTTCAACTAATTATATGAGGTCCAGCCATATTACAGAGGGAAATTTCCTTTACTCAGAGTCTAAACTGGTGTTTGATCAAACACCTGGGCAACATAGCCTAGCAAAATTGACATAAAATTTACTACACTGAGTCAATCACTTAAATCCCCGGACTGTTCCTTGCTAATAGGTTATACCAGTAAGATTTTCATGCTTTTGTGAACTGATAGCGTTCAACCCTTTTCTTTGCCATAAAGCATATCAGAGTGCAAGGTTTAGCTCATGGTTGATGGGGAGACAAATGAGAAACAGGAGTTGGAGCCTGGACAGATCTGCCAGAATATGACAAGACTCTAGGAAGGTTTCAAATGAAGTAAGTTCAAGAGAATCAGGGTCTTCCATTACTTTTTCTCCATGCCTCAGTGACTCCAGAAGCCACATGTTGAGATGGCAATGTCCTTAAAATGGTGGCATTCTCACACTTGGCATCAATAAGGAATAATAAGGTAGTGGGAGGTGGGGATAATTTCTACTCTACTTCCTCCTCTCCCCTCTTCTGGTGCCAGGAGTTCCCACCAGGCAGCTGAGCTTTGGCTCCCACCATCTTGCAGTAAGTCAATATAGATCAGACCTCCACATTTTCTTTTCAGGTGTCAGCAAGGCCCAGCAGGGAAGTAAAAGTCCCTAGCACCCCAATTTGGAGTTAACAAAGAAGTTTGAGTGGTGCCAGACTTTTGCTGGCATGGGTTTGGAAGGGCCTAGTCGAAAGTGGAAGTCTCCAGCATGGCAAAGCAGCTTTCCTTTAGTCTAATTCTCTGGTTCTCATGGTGCAGCCCCAAGACCTGCAGCATCGGCATCACCTGGAAACATGTTAGAAATTCAAATTCTCAGACACCAACCACTTCAGCTCAATTTATCTACCTGGTCCTCAGGCTATACCTCAATAGGTAGACTATCTGCTAAAAATGAAGATTAAATAGGACCCATAGCTCACAAAATAATATCCAAAATGTCCAGAGTACAGTAGAAAATTACTCTTGGTACCAAGCACCAGGAAAATCACAACTAGAATGAGACCAATCAACAGAGATGACTCAGAGGTTGAAATTCTCTGACAAGAATTTTAAAGCAGTCATTATAAAAATGCTTCAATGAGTAATTACAAATTCCCTTAAGACACATAGAAAAGAATAGAAAATCTCAGCAAAAAGTGAAATTAATAAATAAGACCCAAATTTAAATATTATAACTGAAAAAATATTGAAATTAATAACGTGGTGGATGGGCTCAACCATAGCATAGAGATGATACAGGATAGAATTGGTGAAGTTGAGGACAGATCAATAGAATTTACCCAAACTCAACAGAGAGAGAAAATCTCTGGAAAATAATGAACAACCTCAGAGACTTGTGGGACAGCAACAAGAAATAATGAAAAGACCTCTAGAGACTTGTGGACTGGGACAGCAACAAGAAAGCTAACATCACATGATTAGAGTTGCAGAAGGAAAGAGAAAGAGAGAGAGTGAAGTATATTAAGGGATTTGAAGATACAATGTCTGAAAATGTCCCAGATTTGACAAAAGACATAAAATTACAGATTCAAACAACTGAGAATCACAGTTTGGATAAGTCAGATATTCATGCTAAAACATACCACAATGAAAATTTCTGAAAACTAAAGACAAAGAAAAAAATCTGAAAGGAGCCAGATAGAGATAACACATAATTTATAGGGGAACACAGAATCAAATAACAACATTGTTTTCCATCTGATATCATGAAGGCCAGAAGACAATGGTACATGTTTTTAAGAGAAAACACCTGAAAGAAAAACCCCATCAACTATGCATTCTATATCCAGAGAAAATATCCTTCAAAAAGTAACAGGGTATAAAAACAATTTCAGAATATGGAAAGCTATGAGAATTGTTGCTGGCAAACTAACTCATAAAGAATAGCTAAAAAAATTCTAAACAAAAAGTAATTTGGCAGAGATTGGCTAGCTGGTCTTCATACCTGTCTTGGCTTCATCTTAAGGCTATAGCTAGAACACATTTTCAGCATTCTTTACTCTTAAATGTGATTATGTGATTAAGTTCAAGTCAATGAAATATGATATTCGCTACTTTGAGACTTGTAAAAATCTTCCATTTTTAGCTTTCTAATTTTTTTTTCTTTTTTCATTGGCTTGTGTTAAAAAAGAACGATATGAAAGGAGTTTGAATCCCTGAATCACCATGTGGAGTAGAGCTACCTACCAATTTTGATGAGCTCTTTCGAAATGGAAGTAAATTTCTGCCATTGGGTATCAGACATTATACATTTTTCATTTACTGCTGTTGTTACAGCAGCTGCCATTATTTTGACTGTAAAGTAAAACAACTGATTAAGGGGTAGAGAGGACTAAATGAGATTATTTCTACTATGTTATCAGTAAGTGTTTATACCTTCATCTTTTATAAGCACAGATGACTTTAAAGAATTAGAAAGTGTTTTTTCTGCTTTAAGTCCTAGGAAAGATTAAAATAACATAGTTTTTCTCCTAACATGTAACTGTGATTAATTTCACCGAGGAAAAAAAAGTTGTGTTCAGATAGAAGGGACAAGTAATTTCACTTTCAGGGAAGTTAGATAAGAGTGTGGGGTCAGAGTAAAGGATTTGAGGTCATTGAGTTTCTGTAGCACAGTGGAATAGTGTAGTAGGAAGAGAGAAGAGAAACCTAGAACCGGTTTGTTTAGGCTGTTCCTCTGGCTGATCTTGCCTCTAGTGGAAACATTGAGAAAAATTGTATAATGGGAAATATTAAAAATTGTAGGTTGCAGAGGTAGAAACTGAATGGTGTTAAGAATAAATAGAGGAGTGAAGGAGAAGATTTATATTTGTCAAAATGCATTATCTTAATAAAATAATGCTGCACAATAAGTGAAAATTGTTGGTGTATGCTCTGGTATATATAGATTGATGGAAAGTCAATAGAGTTTTAGATTTAATAAAAAAGCCCACTGTTTTGATCTTTCTGATTATTTTTGAAAGATCTTTGAGGTGTTGTTGTTTTAATATGCAGCTTTCTGCAAATGATTTGTGTATGCATTGCATGTTTATGTGTTTGAGAGAGTGAGAGAAAGAAAGATGGAAAGAGAAAAAGAGATAAAGATTATTAGGTTACCTTTCCCTTTTTCTATTCAAACCAAAGCCCTAGGAATGTAAGGATTGGAGGAGAATAGAAGATCTGTTTTTTCTAAGCAGCCCACGAAGGACTTTTAACCATCAAATTAAGTTAGCAATTCCTATCCTCTCTGCAGTAAGTCAAGAGATCAACAGTAAAGGGGAAATATTTTCTCTGAACCTTGAATGCATTTGTTAAATCATTATCTGAGTCAAATTCCTTGAGATGTTAAATGGAACCCTTGCCAAGATGTGCCTGCCAGAATGAGCAATAAGGATGTGCGTCTCTGTGGGACCTGTACAATGAATCTGAGATGTTTCTGTGAGGTCTTGAGAACTATCGTTTTGTATCAACAGGGGAAATCCACAGAGCTTCTGTTTTAAGATGTTGTATTCAATAGTTAAGCATTTCTTTCAAGCTTACCATATTGCTTTCATTTAGATGTCCCCATTCTTTTGGAAGGCATAGTGATGTGCAGACAATATGCAGAGCCACATCAAACATGATAGTGATCATGGCCAGGAGGCATTTTAGATTTCGTGAATGAATAAAAGCTGCTTTTCAAAAAACAATCTTTTTTTTTTCCTTGTTGATGTACTGCCATAGATTGAGAATGGCAACATTTTGTTTCCTGTTGCTGAAATAGTGGGATTCCGGTGGGGCAGAAAAAGTGGAAGTTGGGGTTATGTGTATGAAAGGAATGGGTTGGCACCTTGTTTTTTTCCAGCTCCATTCAAATGAATGTCTTTGTTTCAGAGAAATTCCTGGTTATTCAGAAGCAATGCCTTGCTATAGATTTTGAAACATGTTTCAAAATAATTTAATTTGTCTTAGGAACAAGAGCTTTATTGGAAAAGTGTGGGTGGTCGCCATGAATGGGGCACAGCAGTGGCCAAATATAGCAATAGAGGAGACCTGGGCCTCCGAATTAAGCATTAGAATATAACTATTCCCAAGGAACAAGTGGCTTCTCTTCAGGACAAGTTAAAAACTAAGTTATTATTCTGAATATCATATTCTACACATACAATTCAGTCTGGGCGAACAAAGGATTTCACTGACCCCATTTCCTTTTCTATTTCCTACATGGAGTTTGATATTTCTAAACTTAATGATATAGCAATTAATATTCAGTTAAACCTTTACATATAGAACATCCATTCATATTCACTTAAACTAATCAATCATTACTATTCATTGAAACATTTCATACATACAGAAATGAACAGATCACGATAGATCCTGTAGTAAATACTACATACCCATCACTCATCTTAATAATTAAAATACTACAGATATATATGAAGCCCTTGCACTACCTCTCTTGTTTACATTTCCTCTCTCTACAGTCCCATCTTGAGAATAATGACAGTGTTATCCAGTCTTAGCAATTAACTTTATGATAAATTCTGTTACCCTCATCCCCACCCCAACTTTTAGTTTTATAAAGAAACCAAAACTAAAAAAAACTTAGGTGACTTCCCTAATGTAGTTAAACTAAAATTCTTGAAGTAAAACTCAACACCTACCTTAAAAGTCAAAAATCTATTCCTTATCTCATACCATGAGCTTGCCTCTTTTGGGCTAAAACATTTCATTACTAAGAAGAACCTCGTATGGGTCAACAATGTGCACAGGGCTAACATAAAAAAATTTTTTGAAAAACCACTAAAACTTATACAAAAAATCTCTTTTTAACCCTTCAGGTTTCTATTAAAACCACAACCCTCCCCAAAATGTACTGATAATAGACCAAAAAACAAATTAACTTATGATATATTGGGACTAGAAAGTCAGGAGTAGAAGTATTCTGTCATCTATAAAATAGTAAGAAGAGTGTGGATATGCGCCAGTGACTGTACTAAGCCCTCTATATGGATGTCTTGTTTTTATATATATTTTTTAATTTACATCAGTTTTCTCCCCATTTACAAATAAGTATCCTGAGCATAAGGTAAATGAATAAGTAACTCAAAACAAGCTAACTCTCCTAATCCCTCTGCATTGTTCTCAGTCCTATCTGTTCTTAAATTCTTTTATTATCAAATACTGTTTGACCATCTACCATGTGCCAAGCCCTTCTTCCAGAGCAGCACTGTCCAAAAAAAATATAGTGCAAGTAGCATATTTTATTTCAGACTTCAGTAGCTGTATAAAACAGTAGACGAGAAACAGGCAAATTAATTTAATAATACATTTTATTTAATTCAATATATTTAAACTAGTGTAATCTCAGCATATATGTGATATTTTATATTCTCTTTTTCCTTACTAAGTCTTTGAAATCTAGTGTGTTTTATACTTATGACACATCTTAATTTGATCTAACCACATTTCAAGTACCCAATAGCCACATATGGCTAGTAGCTACCTAATAAACACATGGCTAATGATTATCACTTGGGATCCAGCACTGAATAAAAAAATAATTCCTTGCCATTGTGAAATGTGGTAAGTTCAAATTATTAAGGAAGGAGCATGCTTACTGCATTGAAGGAACATTGAGATTGGAGAGGTAACGAGGGTTAGGTATGGCCTTACGGTCACTAGAAGGACTTTGAATTTCACTGAGCCCTGTAGGCAGCCTTGGAGAGTTTTATAAAGAGTGACATGATTTGACTTAAACAGGATCTGAAAATGTAAATTGAGATAGGTTTTGGGGAATCAGGAGAGAATAGAAGCCAGTAGGCCAATTAAGTGATAACTGCAATCATCTAAGTGAGGTATAATAGTTTGAAATATTGTGGTAACAGTGAAGGTAGTTAGATCTGGTTGGATTCTGCCTATATTTTATCTAATAGTTAAAATACGAATTTGAAATGCACAATAAATTCTTGCTTATTAAATGTAAGAAAAATAACTCCAAATCTGTAAATAAGACTAAATGGATGGCTGCATTTTCTAAGGACTATTTGGTTTTCTAAGAAAAGTTACCATTGGTTGATGTTGCCATATCCTATGAAATAAAGATACACACTTTGTGAAATTACATGCTAACTTGTTGATCTGTGAGTGGAGGAGATGTAAATGAGTTCTATTCATAAAAAAAAAAAAAAAACCTTAAAGAATATGACATGTTTCCCTGTAAGGCATTAACTAGTTTTGTACCTAACTTTGCAACCTTATTCTAACATTCTTTTAGTAAATTGTTTATAAATATTCAGCTTCTCGTATGTTCTTTGAGTCAGTCTTACCATTTTAGTGGCTTCCATATTTTTTATATGTTTAATAGTATCCTTGACAATTTTTTTCTTATTGTGTGAATCATGCTTTAAGCTTTTTAAAAATTTATTATTTGAGATTAATGACACAAACAATAGATTCTGATCGACTTTTATATATTCTCCATAACATCAATGATTATCACTTTCATTTCCTTTTAACTCCAGGTTCTCATGCTCTGAGAGAATCTCTTCTTCTTCCCTCCTTCTCACTTTCCTATACTGACTTTCTCTTGTTTCAGATCCTGTCTTCCAAGCCAGTTTTTCCAATCCTCATGTTCTTTCCTACTTTACCAATCCCCAGAGTATATAATCTCAACTGTCTTGCTGCTACTCTCACTCTTCCAATTTTGCCCCTTTCCTGTGTGTTTCTTTAAACCCTTATAACCAGGCCATTCAAATGTCTGCATCACCTTCTCCAAATCCAACATCAGAGAGCCTGCCGAACTAATGCAATAGCTTCCCGTCTAAACCTTTCTTACTCTGTTCCGGGGCCACGTCCCATTATTGCCAGTGTACCCTCTCTCATCTATGGATCTTTCCATATCTCACTCCTTCTCACATCCTTCAGTGGGTTTAATTAGTCTCCAGTTGCAAATCTAGCTTTTTAAAAGGGCAAGCAAGCAATCTTGCTACCATCAAATTTAAGCCCTGCCATTCCCTTTATTGCACAAACTGCTACTAAGCTTTGAGCAATTCTTCAAATAAGCCTTCCTTTCTTTAGCTTTTTGGCCTTGATTATATCACCTCCTTTGCCTTGGATGCATATCCACTTTGCACTGTGACTCCATCACCAGTCTCCTGGCAAAAGAATCTCTCAAAGATTTCATCTTAATAAAGTTTCATCTTAAATGTTTTATTAATAAAGAAAATCTTTTTTGATGCTACCCAGCAGGTCATTTCTATCTTATATTCCCATGGAATATCGCTCAGTTTATATATCCCTTGTAGCAGTCGTTATGCTATATTTTAATTATATGTAGGTATATATGAACCCCTCTAAACTTCATGAGGTTATTTGTTTTAATCTCTTCCATTTTAAACACCTTAATTTTTTATGGCTTTATCTTTCCTTACCAATTGCTATTTATGATTCTACGGCTTTACTAATTTAACATACATAATTAAGCATTTCCCTCATGGAGGACTCATAAACATTGTTCTTCGTGTATTTTGTAATCACATTTTTATTTTGAGTTCATTTTCCTCAGAATTAATATGCAGTCTGTTTGGAAGTTTTCTCTTTCCAGGAAGGTTTAGTATTTCTTTCACTAGGTAGCGTAGGTATCACTGCCATGGTAATACCTTCACATTTATTTCTCAGCTTGGAGAAGATAAATAAGCTTCTGGGCAGATCAGCATTTTTAGGTCAGTTTTGTTTCTTTATTGTGAATTAATTCCAACTCCAAAGCCCTATAAGAGCCAAATTGGAGTTAACAATTCACTGGGGTGATTTTTTTCTTCAGCCAGAGATCACAGGCCAAGAGAAGGAAGGTTAATCATGTACTTATATTTTCTTGCTATTTAATAGATTTTTCTTCAGTTCAGCCTTTCACTCATTCTCAAAGTATAAATATCAGCTATTTTGCTGCTACCTTCAGACTCTTGCATTTTTGCCCCTTATTGTATATTTTCTCTAGGCTCCTATAGTTTCTCTAAGACCCTAATTTCAGAATGCTTAAAGAAAAGTGTCAACCAAGAATCCTACATCCAGTAAAACTGTCCTTCAAAAGTAAGGGAAAAATTAAGACAACCTCAGGTTTACTAATTCTTTGGCCAGTTAATCTATCATTGATTCCCTTTATTGAATTTTTGATTTTAGTGATACTTTCCAACTCCAGAATTTTCATTTGGTTCTTCTTCTCTTCTTCTTCTTTTTTTAAAATAATTTCTATCTCTTTATTGTTATTCTCTATTTGATGCAACATTGTCATCATACCTTCCTTTACTTCAATAATGATGGTTTTCTTTAGTTCTTTGAACATATTCATAATGACTACCTTGAAGTCTTTATCTGTTAAATCTGACATCTATTTCCTCTCACAGGTACTTTCAATTGCATGCTTCTTTTTACAGTGTATGCGTCATACTTTCCTATATCTTTGCATGTCTCATAATTTTTTATTGGAAACTGGACATTTTAGATAAGAGATTGTAGCAACTCTGGATAATAATTTCCCACTCCAGGGCTTGTTATTGCTATTTTCTTATTTATTTGATTATAGAGACTGGCTAGATTATTTTGGTGCTGTTCATTTTGTCCTCTCCCTGCCCCCCCAGTGTTGATGCAGGACAGGGCAAATTTCCCGGAGTGAGGGTGACCAAGCCCAGCATTGAAAGAAGAGGGTACTTTGGCGGAGAGCATAGAATGAATTCAATACACACTCCAGAGTTAGAGTCAAAGGAAGGTTTATTAGAAAGGGGTAGCATTTCATAGACAGAGCGTGGTCTCTTCTCAGAGGCAGAGAGTAGGAGAACCTAAGAGAAATGAGAACAGTGAGAGAGAGAGAGAGAGAGAGAGAGAGAGAGAGAGAGAGACCCTGAGTGTCTGGGGAATTCGGTTTATATACCATCCTTTAGTTACAGTTTAAAGACTTTATTTACCCATTTCCTTTGATAGGGACATACAGTGAGGAAGGGGGAGGGGAAGAGTGTATAGCTGGAAAAGGTAAAAATGTGAAGCGTGAAAAGCCCACTGGCAGTTCCCAGCCTTTATTACATAGGTTCCCCATGGTTTTAGCCATCGGGAGGCCACTTAAACACTGTTTTTCCTCTTTCCCCTTCACAGGTGTGGGAAATGGGTTGTTGGCAATCCCAGCAGAAATCTTCCTTTGTTCTGCAGGTGTCCTCACAGCCTGGCTGCAGAGCTGATCAGCATATTGCAGTCTCTGAATGTAGCTTGATTTAACATTTTAATTCTCTTGCCTCCTCCCTGCATTAGTGTGAAGCCTCTGATGTTTTTCCTCAGGGGATGCCGGCTCAGTAAACCCACATTCACCCTAGGATAACAGTGGCTTTCTTAGGGTTCTTTGATTGATTGTCTCTCTTTTAAAAAATTTATTTTATTTTTTGCATTGATCGTCTCTTTCCTTGACGCACCCGGCTGTCAAGATCCACTAACTGCTTGCTGATTGCTCTCTTGTTTTCAATAAAGCCCAGGGGCATGAATTGCTCCAGGGACTTATCCAATCAAATTTTGGTTCTTTTGAAGAAGGGATAGCTCTGAGGTTAGTGTTTGAGGTTTATTTTTATCCCAGGAGAGCTCCTTCCAGCTGTCTCTTTAGTTCTCATTGGCAAACTAGCCAGCCTACAGTTTAGCCTGTATCTTTAATGAATCTACCAATCTCCTCCCAACTGCGGTTCACCACAACCTCTGCAGTGTTTGAGAGCTATTTTAGACTTGAACTTTTCCATACACTGTTGCAATGGAAGTCAGTTCTATTGGGAAGAGATTCAGAACAATAAAGGCAATACGTTTACAATCTGCAAAGGCCTATACGATGTTGGTGCTCTTTCCTTGTCATGAGTAATTAAAAAAATGCAAACTTATCATGTAAACCTTTCCCATCTTGTGTTTATTTTATTTTTCTAAGCATACTTTTTGATAAAGCGTTTTGAGTCCCAGGAACTGTTCAAGGTGCTTGAAAATATGAATTGCTTAACTAACTTCACGCAGCCTGTGAGGTATACATACATAATGAATGAGTAGTGGAGTTGAGGGTAAACACAGGAAGTCTGACTTCAAAGGCCCAGTTTTTAATTACTACACTATGCTGCATATATGCATGTGGTGATGCAAAATATATGCATATGGCGACATGGTGATACAAAAGCAATGACTACTTCTGCAGAGAAAAAGTCAAGGTTCAGACGCTAATTTGGCCAGTACTTCCCAAGTTGATCCTACATGGTCATATCTGTGAAATAACAAGAATATCTACCTCATTGTGTTATTGAGCTAATTAAATGAGATCACGTGTATGAAGTGTCTGTTAAGATGCCTAGCTTAAATAGCTATTGATTACCTTTAGGATGGTATTTTGCTATTTATTTTTATTTCTTCTTTATAAACATCTCTATAATTTGTCCTTTCCTATTTTCCACAAGTCAAAAGAGATCACTCCCTGATTAAAGACTCAGACGCTAAAGAAAACACATTTTAAAATGTCAAAGTCTCTGCACATCAGGTGATAATGCTGGTGATAACACATCAATGAAAAACAAGGAATAAGGAATATAGAAAAACTGCATAATGCTTAAATGTTGCAAAGGGAAGAGGATATTCCTTGTATTGATAGATAAGGCCTGAAATGAAAGAGTCTTGCATTCTGGGTTTCTCTTTTTCACAGGATTTCTGTTCTTCTAGATTGTGACGACTCTGTGCTTCCTAATGATCTGTTTCTTCTTGTCTGAAACACTTGGGAATCTAGTTTGGTTTCTCTAGACATGTAGTCCTCTAAGAATGATCTGTGGACCAGTAGCTTCAGCATCACTCGAGAAATTGTTAGAAATACAGATATACCAAGGCAGAAACACCAGTGGTAGGGCCTAGGAATCTCCTTTAACAAATCCTTCTGTTGAATATGATGAGATCTACAGTTTGAAAACCACAGTTATAGACAAATTCCACCATTTTCACTGGGCAGAGCTCTTTCTACGTGGATTCTTGGCCAGGAGACCCTGAGTGGGACCATCTTAGGAGACCCTGAGTGGGACCATCTTTGAATTAAGTGCCCACTCATGGTTGCAGGAATTGGCTAAAGCTATACTAGTGAACAGTAAACTAATCAGTATTGCCAGAATCCCATCAGAAATAAATCAGATGGTTTTTCTTAGCTTCAAAAACAGTACATATTATCATCTAGTGTTTAGGAGGTGACCACCATCCTCCACTCTGTAGATTCCAGGTTCATTAGCTTTCTTTGGGTTCCTTGAAGTAAACTTTGCTACTGCCCTTGGCCTTTACTCAGGCTGTTCCCTATGCCTGAAATTCTTTTTCTCCTCTCTTTACTTAGTTAATACTATCCCTTCAGAGCTCAACTTAAGTCTTAGTTCTTTGTGTGTGGCTTTTTTTTAAGCTCATCATTAAACTTAGTTCCTTTTTTTCTTCCTTTTACCTCTCATAGAACTATTTCAGTTTGCAATCTTACTTTCATTTATAGGGTATTTGAATTTATATCTGTCTCCTTTGGGAGGCTATTCTCCACGAGGACTAAGAGTGAATCTGTTTTTGTTCACAAATGTATCCTCGGTTGGGACACTCAAGAAATACATAATATATAAATAAATGAAAGACATAATTTTAATTTATTAACATTTTGTGTTATCTAGTAGTTAATTCATGCCCATGTGAGAAATAGCATTTAGTTTCTAATTATAGCAATTTGACAAATTTTTATCAAGTATTTATTATGTGCCAGATATTCTGCTAGTGCTAGAGATAGAAGAGTAAAAAACAAAACAAAACAAAAAACCAGGTCTCGTGGAGCTTACATTCTGAGTTCTATCAAAGGACTTTGAATGAAGCTAGATTGCTGAAAATTCCACTTGTAGTTTATATAACAATTCAAAAAAACTGAATTACAATTAAACTAAGTTAAAGAGAATATAGTTAGTATAGCTAAAAGAATACACAAGGCTATATTAATTAAGGTAGTTTTTAAATTTAAAATGCCTTGTTGAAAAAAATTATTCTGAAACAAGCAAGGGCATGTGGTCTCCGACATACAAAATGTAAAAAAGTTCTCAAATGTTAACAATAGCTTCAGTAGAAATACATATTTATGTTTCAAAAATAAAATTTTATTTTAAAATGTAATGACTTTTGTTTCTTGCTAAAAGTCTACTAATGATAGACTTTTAGGAGAGCAGTTTAAAATAAATGAGAACATTTATTTGATGTAGGTGGCAAAGTTCATTTTTGAAGGGAATTAGCTGCTCTTTGGGTGGCGAGCTGGGAGAGGAAATAGGAGAGAAAAACTGCTAGTAATGTTGTGGTGCGATCCAATTTAAGACCCACGGAGCCAATTGAGATTAATTATGAGCCTTTATTAGCCGGCCAGTGACTGATTCTCCCCACTAGAGAATCAGCATCCATTAGCTGGCCAGAGACTGACTCTCCCCACTAGAGAATCAGCCCTGAGCTTTCAGAGGAGGTAGCTTATAAAGCCTATAATTACATTAAACAAGCAAGCAGGTTTACAGTAGCAGAAGTTAATATTAGCATATCTTTACACAGGATAACTACACCCTTAACATTAGCATAGCTTTATACAGGATAACTACACCCTTAACATTAAACAATGGAAGCAGAAGTTGGCCATTTGAAAATTTTCTACCCTTAACATTAACACTGGCAAACGCACATGCACATAATTTACACAAACAAATACATTGTATTCAATTAACAAAACAGAATATTTAATGTCTCTAGAAACTGGTTATCCTGGTATCGGTTGTTTTAGCCCTATTCCATATTGCTCAGATATTGGTCTCCATAGCCAGATTCAGAGATAAACTGCTTGGAGGGATATTAGTCCCTCAGCTGAGCCCTCTTCATTAGCTGAAGCTCCTTGTACCTAGTTCACATCCTTCTTCCTTTTTTCTGTTTGGAAGTGGTTTATTGTTCTTAATTAATTCAGTTATAATATGTGGCACCCCAACTTTGTTAACCAAAAGAAATTCTCCAAATTAAGGAGTGACTCTTTTCTCATAAAAATTAAAGATTAAAACCATATTACCAATGACAATTTAACCATTCCTAAGTCGGGAACATTTAAAAAATTTGAAACCTGTTACATTGGAAAGGTGAGACTGTTGATCTGTCAGTCATTGTTAACTAAGTCAGACACAATCTAAAGAAAGGAAAAAACAGGAAAAGAAAGGAAGGAAGGAAGGAAGGAAGGAAGGAAGGAAGGAAGGAAGGAAGGAAGGAAGAAAGAGGTAAAGAAGGTGAAGTAAGAAAGAGGAGAGAGTGAGGGAGAGAGAGGGGGAATGGAAGAACCCCCTGACCACATCCCTGTGTCAGGCCAAACTCTTTAGGAAGATTTTGTAAGTTTTAATGTGCTCTCTCCTCTTACTGTAACTTTTTTTCATGACAAATAAAAACCTGGCATGTCTTTGAAGTATTAACTGCATCAAAGACTTGCTCCTATTAATTTTAAATTACTCTCCTAAAAGCCTGTGTACGTTTAGCAGTTCATGAAAAGGATGCCCTGTTTTGCTGTCCCCTGGGTTCTCCGAGCAGAAAAACCTCTTAATTGATCTTCCTGCATTTTTGCATCAAATAATAGTGAGCAGAAAATGCCCTTTAACTTGTAAAACAGCCACATATATTAGAGATTCGTGAGGCAGATAGAACTGAAGAAATGCATCTGGCTCACACTCTGGGATTTCAGAAATTTTATCCATATCTTAATTTTATTCTCCCATCAATGTCTTTTATCCTCGTGTGTATCAAAGAATTGGACATTAGTGTTATGGGTGGACAATTTTCCAGTAAGCCAGTATTAAATATTTACTTCTGATTCTGTTAACCAGGGCATGGTAATCTGATCAAGGATATGCTGTTAAACCAGGGTAATCTGATCAAGGATAGGCTAACCACCAACTGTTAACCAGGGTGTGATGATCTGCTCAGGGATGTGCTGGAGGCTATATAAACTGCCTCTTCTGGGAGCTCGGGGCTGTCTCTTCTAACCCTGCATAGTAGAGAGTCATTCGCCAGCCGGCTAATAAAGGCTCACAATTCATCTCAATTGGCTCCATGGATCTTAGATTTGACTGAACCACAACACTTAGCAGTCTGAAAATAACCCATTATAGAGATGAATGCCAGTATTAAGTAACCCCTTAACTTGTACAATATGCATTCAGCGACTTTTAACTATGCTTTTCCTCATACATAAATTCAGGAGAGTGTTGATAAGATCGCCAGCTTCGTGGGATTCTATCAAATAATTTGGGGAAAAGTAAAATTAATTTATTGTTTAGAAGACAACCAATTAAATTGCATTTTTTAAAAAAATAATATATTTTGAAAGTTTTATTTAGTTTTCTGATCCCAGGTACATACTTCCCTCTCCTCTAAATACATTGCATTATTTGCATCTAAGTTTTTATTTAGTAAATTAATTGTTTGAAAAAAACTTTAATTTATTGCCTAACAATTTAAATAAATTAAATTTAAAAAAAATTTATATATGTAATTTCCTAAAATGTACGGCCCCTATTGCTTCACTCATTTGCAAAATATAAAATTAAGATTAAACATAGTGATGCCATGTATCAGAAAATTATATTTCCTATAATCTCCTCCTTGTGATAATTAGCAAAATTCTGGGGATGACAGGTCTAACAGAATAACATACTTCTTGATGTTTTATTTCAATAACCAAGAACTCAGATGATAAACAAATTTGTTTTATATTATTGGAGAAGCTTGTCTATGCCAAGCCCAGAATAGCTACTTAATCTCTTTAAACAAGGGTTTTAAAAGAAAATTATAGCTAGTTCAGGGTAGCATGTGGCTTTCTTGCCAACAACTGCCAAGGGAATAGTTATCTAAATAACTGAATTAGACAAACAATTCATCACTAAAAGGGTCCCCTCCCACACATTCGAATATGTATGGTTCCATTCAACATAAAGGGACACAACATATCTAGTTTTTTTAAATATCAAATCTGAAAAATAAATCTCTCTTGGTATTATCTAACATTGGTAATACTTTATAATCACCCAGGAGGCCACACTCCAGCCCACGGAAAGGAAGCATAGTATTTTAAATCTGGCAAGTATCCTGGAAGTTATTTTTTTTTAATGCCTCTTTTTACAAACAATAAAACTAAGAGCCAAAGGGGTTGGTGACTTGCCCAAGGACACCAAATTTAAGCATGAATAGATAAAGAATAGCATCTAGTTTGTAAGTGAATATCAGCCATAGAGTAGACAGATACGAGTTTAAGTAGTAGAAAGAACCAACGGGTTAGAGGAAATCTGAATCAGGGAACTAAAAGGGGACAAGAAGCAAAACAGTGAATGAGCTTAAGAAACAAGGTTCCATGGAATTTCCCTGTTATCATTGTGTTACAGCTTGGTTCGTTTTGAAAGTTCATGTGTTAGTTCCATGGGGATGATCTTACTGACTCTAAATAGGCCATAGGAGAGTCAAGGGACACCAGCTCTCCAGATGTGGGTTATTAATATGATCCTTGTTTTTCCAGCCAGCTTATTAACATCTGCCATCCCATAGCAAAACTGTTTTGCTGTCCTCCACCCTAAATGACCTACATAAAGCCATGGAGATGATTGATTAGGAACAAAAGATCTTAGGCACAACTAGATTCAATAAAAATTCCCACTGAATGTGGGAGCATGAATCTAAGAGAGAAAGCTTAGTGTACTGGTTAAAAACATCAGATTTGGGGACAGACTATCAGCATTTAAATCCTTGCTCTGTCCCTAGCTATTTGACCTTGAGCGAATTGTTTACCCTTACTTTGGTTCTTTAAATTTACCTATAAAATGGGAGTAAGTAATAATAGGGTTATGATGAATACTAAATGAGATCTATATAAAATTAATAGTGCCAGACACAAGATAAGTGATGTTATGATAGCTAAGTGATTACTATGGAATCTGTCTCACATAGAATGGAAAGCACTTAAAAATTGTTTTGAAAAAGAAATCATATTTTCATCTAGTAAACTTTATCTATATATAAAGTTTTTAAAAAGATTATATAAAATTTGAAAAGCTAGTTCAGGCTCTATAGATGCCTTTTCTTGAAGAGGATTTGGGGAAATTTTGATTTTGCTTATAATGAAAATCAAAGGAATTCAATTCTAAATTTTTAGATTGTTAAAATAATGCAAGAAGTTCTTTTGGTTTCAAACATAAAATGATTTGGCTTTATTTAAGAATTTGCAAACTTTGAAACTAAAAGATAAGAAACTTAGCATTTATTGCCTGAATGTGTGCTAGTAACTATTCTAAGTGCTTTAAAATCAGACGCAATAAACAACCTGAGTACATTTTACAAACATAACTGTGAGTGATGAAGTTAAAAAAATATTACTATAGCACTATTTCAAATAAAGATAAAAATATGCAAAATTAATATTTTAGTGTTATATATCAAATTGACTAAAACATATGGTTTTAGAAATCCATGAAAGTGATTATAAAAAACAGGATAATAATTGCTTAAAGGAATGAGGAAGAGCATATATAATGGAGAAGAGATAAATGGGGAGCAGCAGTTCAGGATTATTGACAGTTGATAGTGTACTTGCTTTATAATTATGCAGTATACTATACATTTATAGTTTTTCATTTTTGTAGTATAGTATTACATTTCTGAATAAAAAGTTAACAGCAACAAAACTTAAGAGGCACACATTTTCAAAATTGCCAGTTTCTAGACTAAACTGCCTTGCTAGAAATGCTAATAATTATGGTCAATGAGACCCGATTCAACGTGCATATTAAATCTCCATCTCAGCTGCAAATGCCTGATTTCACAGGCAATTTGTAGACAGGAAATACAGAGTAAATTGGTGTTCAGCAGATATACCTGACAATAAGTGTAATGAAGATGGCAGTATTTTGGTACCAAATAAGGAATAAAACTTGTCAGAATCATAGTGTCTCTAAATAGGAATGATCCATGAAACATCTCATCATCCTCTTCATGTCTTGCTAAAATAATTTCTGCCTTTTAAATTGAGCAATTGACTTGGAAACAATGTTTCACCTTATGGCCTTGTATTAGTAGAAGCTAAGATTAATGAGGAAAAAATATACTTAATGATGAGTCAAAAGTGAAACTGGTTTGGCAAATCTGTCTTATTTCAGTGGCAAATAATTAACTTACAAGGAAAATTGAGACCAACTACATTAAGGTGTAACTGAAGGTTATTTTTTCAAGTTATCAACTAACTGTGAATGGGTTTATGGATTTCATGGACTATTGATTTTTATGGAAGATTAAAGGCACTTATTAGCTCTTCATTGAATGATATATTGTATTCGTCAACTCCCAAGATCCCCAATAATTGTTAAGGGGGCTTCTAATTGGGTACCACATTGTATTTTCCACAGATGACTGCAACATTATCTCCATTCACATGCTCTTTTAAGACTTTACCATTCCCCCTTCATGAAGTAGAATCTAATTGTCTCCATATGAAACTGGGTGAGCTTATGAGTTATTCATAATCAATAAAATGTGCTAAATATAATGCTGTATGATTTTTGACTCTAGGTCATAAAAGACGATAGAACATCTTTCTTACTCATTCCTGAAGAGCTTCAGAGGCCGTATAAGCCATCCAATACAATGAGGCTGCCATGTTGTGAGGAAGCCAAAGCTATCTATCATATAAAGAGCACAAGGTGAGGTGTGAGCATACATGAAGAGAAAGAGATGCCCAGGCTAATGTCAGGTGGTTGCTGCTTAAGCACTCCCAACTTTGGATGTTGTAGCTACAACTATCATCTGAATGTGGCCATAATCAAAAGCCAAAATCCTTCCCAAATTCTTTACTTACAAAATTCATAAGAAATGATTTAATATTTGTTTTTTGTCTTAGGTCACTAAGATTTAGGTCCATTTGTCACTTGGCAATACTTAACTGACCAGCTGGGTTATTATCTTCATCTTCAGGGCTTTTTGTTCTCATTGAGAGATTAAATACAAAATCCCGGAGACTTCATACGATTAGCTCAAGCTATTTGGCCAACCCTTGGAAAAGTGCAATGTCATGTGCTTGATTTCTGAGGTGTCACTTGGGATCATTTTGATAAATCCTGTGAATGCAGACCTTTGGTCCATGATATATAACCTAAGGTGGCATCAGCAAACTGGCAGAGTAAGAACTTTTAGAAATCCTCTCCTCCATAAAAGCAATGAGAACGCTGGTAAAATTGTGAGAATTAAAACTTCAAAACTGTGGAAATTAATCAAAGGCTTGAAGTGATTCCTAGAACATTTATTCAAGGAAAAAAAGGCTGAATTTTGGTAAGAATATTGAGTTTTATGGCATTTTAACTTGCCTTAATTTCACCTCCAGCTCCATAGTAGCCTTAAAAACAAGTACCCTGCAATCATGAAAATTAACAGCCTGGCAACCACTGGTGGTAGCAAAATGGATTTGGAATTCCTTCAAAATCCCATTTCTTAGAGGAATATCATTGTTTAACCTGTCTAGTGGTTCACTGGCATATATTATTTGCAAGGCTGTTATAATTTGACCGACTGGGAATTTGTTTAATATAAACCACCTTTTCCTCAGGGGCATTTGTCAAAACAATCAGAGGCAATTGTATAGCATCACAATTGCCCGGGGTGGGGGGTGGGTAAATAATAGTTGGGGCAAACAATAAGCAAACCAAAAAAGCTTCAAAGGAAAAGTGGGGAAATGCCCATAAAGGATTTTGAAAAACTAAGATAAATTCCTGAGAATCTCAGACACTCACATATGTAGGGCTGTGTACATGCCCAGAAAGGACCTGAGAACCTAAACTCTAACTTTTGCTAGCCTTGAGGCTATATATAAGGGGTGAGAGCTAAGACAGAGTTGTAAACTACCTGACTAAATGCTGAAGGTTTACCCCAACACACACACAGAATCACTCAGCAAAGCCAGGAAGATTTTATTTTAATATCAGCCATTTAAGGGATATCTGTCCAATCGTTAGCTGACCATTAAGAGAGCTGAGCAGAGACTTCAGTGGACACACAACAAAAAATGTCAACTTGAAGAGTTTTAAAGTTTTATTCTGGTAGATTCTTTTGATATCTATAATTCATTCCTAGCTATGTGGTCTTTTTTGTCTTTTTCCTTTTGTAAATGATACATTTTTAAGTTAATAGTTTTAGCTGCTTTGTTTTATCAGAAAGAGCTATGGCTATGAGTTTATCTCTGTAAATCATTCTAACCACTTTAATGATTCTTATTTTTATAAGTATTTTATTCATTCTGCTGTGTTTCCTAGGCAAATAATCCTATAATTTGAGAATAATACAAATTTTAGTCCTCCTCTCTTAAATGTATCTCTTCTTCTTTATCTTTTATGTTCATTGCTACTTTGGCACAAGAATATTAAGCAGTAATGTGATAATGATATCTTTGTCTTCTGGTTTATAGGGATGGTTCTAGTAGTTCATCATTTTGCAAAGAGCTGACTTTGAGTATATTCATGTTAAGAAATTGTCATCTCTTTTATTTTATTAATTTATTCTATTTTATGAACCAGATATGATGTAAAACTTTGGCAGCTGTATTTTCAGTGAAAATAAGATAATATGCTATTGTATATTAACTTATATTAATAGATATTTCTAACCTTGAATCATCTGTACCTTCTATTTTATATTTCATTGTTTATGGTCCAAGAACATGGGTTATCATCTATCTACTTCAAAAAAAATCTATTGGAACTTTGTTTGTGGCCTGATACATGGTAAACTATTATCAATAATCCACATGCCCTTTAAAAGAATGTGTACTATATATTTTCAAGGTATAAAATTTGAACTGTACCTAATGGATCAAACTTACTCATTTTAAATCTCATCTATGATTTCTTTTTTTTCTATACTTATTTTCCCATGAACTGACAGAGGTAAGATCAAGTCTCCTTCCATAATTTTGTTTCTGCTCATTTCTCCTTGCATTTTGTAGACTTTGCTTTATATAGTTGGATGCTATGTCATTTGCTGCATTAAAAAACATCATGAAAGACATTTCCTCACTATGAATTTTGTTCTTTATCCTGCTGATCTTATTTAATAGATTTTGGTTTGAATTCCACTTATCCAATAGTAATGTTGGGACAGCAGATTAGTGTTTTATTTGTATCATTCCCCCCAATTTATCTTTATTTTTTTGACTTTTATTTTCCACACTTGTACTTCCTTTTTTTAATGAGTTATATTCTGGATATAGTTGAATTTTATAATTGACTTGATTTGACTCGTTTTCATCAATATTGAATTTATAGACATCGAAGTGATTGTTTTAATTGTGTTGTCTTATCTTATGTGATACCCTTTATTATTTTCTTTTTTTCTCACTTTGCTGCACTGCACAAGCTGTCCTCCCTCTGCTCCCTCCCAAACACACACACTGGAAATTAGGAATGTATTTATTTTGTTTTTACTTTTATGTGATTAATTTTATAACTGTAAATTGTCTGCATGAACCATTATTTCTCAATTTATTAACTTAAAATAAGATAGTATCTATGAAAAATAATTATTTTTAAATTGCCTTCTGGATTTTTGCCCTGATCTATAACTATAGTTTACATTATGAAGCTTTCCTGCAAGGGTTATGACGTTTACATTCCTTTCTGCAATGAAACTTCTCATAGCCTTTGCCCATATCTAATCGAATCCATGCTCACCACTGATTATGTGTATTTGACTATTTTGCCATTCTTTGTGCATTTAGAATGCTTACAACTTGGTTAGCGGAATTTTTTCATTAGGTAGTTTCTTTTAAAAATAAAAATCTTATGCATATTCCCTGTGCTTGTACATGTTTGAGAATACCTTTGTGGAATGTAAAAATTTTGGATCATATCCATTTTTTGCTTCAGAGCTCTAGCAGTATTCTACTGACCTCTGAATTTTAACATTGCTACAAAGAAATCTGAGGCCAACCCAATTTATCCCATCTGCACAGGATTACTTTTTCTGCTTATTGACTGTGGGGTTGCTTCTATTATCTTGATATCAGGAATTTCATCAGGATACTTTGCAGAGTTGCTCATTATGCATCACTCTTTCCCACAAAACAATATGCCCCTTCAGACTGTATATTCATATATTTCTTAAGGAGGAATTATCATTTTAAAGCAATTTTTGGCAGTCTGTTTTAGCTGCATCAGCTATCTGTGTGTTGAATCTCTGTTTTCTCCACTTTCACAATCTTTTCAGATTTGTATTCTTTTTTCTTCTTCTTCCTCCTTATTCTCTGGATTTTATTGTTTTTTTAAAAATCTGTGTTATAGATTTCCCCTACCACTTTTTCAAGTTTTTGCCCTCAACATGCTTCCTTCTCTCCTAATCTTCCCTTTCTGATTAATTTGATTGTATTTTCAACTTATCTTTATATACTTTATGTTCACTTATTTCTTTTAGAGGAGAAATCTGTTACAGAAAATTTTCTTGTTTCCAAGGGTACACTGTTTCCCAAGTTGAGTATTCACTTTTTATTCTTTCCTCCTTCTTTCTTCCTTCCTTCCTTCCTTCCTTCCTTCCTTCCTTCCTTCCTTCCTTCCTTCCTTCCTTCCTTCTTTCTTTTCTTTTTCCTCCTTCCCTGCCTTTTTTCTTTCCTTTCTTCCTTCATCTTCTATTTTTGTAGCCTACTTGCATGATTGTCATGTCATTTTGTTTAATATTACTCCTCTGTCCGATCCAGATTTTCTCTCTAACCTTTTCTCCCTCATGCTCAGAACTCTGATGGTCTGACTCATATGAATGGCAACAAATAGACTCCCTTCCTATTGAGATTGACCAATGGTGAGTCCTATAGAAGATTGCAAGGAAGAAGTCAGGATATTTATTCTTGTACAGTTGTCACAGGTTGACTTTATTCCTTGTCTAAAGACCAGATTTCCTACCAGGCAGCCCTCTCTCCAGTTTTAATAGCCACTTATTCATTCCTTTTGTCCCTTCAGGACTTGCAGTAGTAATAAGTTCAATGTTACTAGTTCTGGGGCACTACACTTTTTCTTATGGTGTTTTTATACCCTAGCTGCATCTCTACATATAGTCCCTTTATTAAATTCTCTGCATGTTAACCCAATTTGAGTGTGCCATCAATTTCTGTATGAATACAGTAATTAGAATGAAAAATACTCCTAGTTTTTTGAAGAGTGCATGAATACTATAGACAGAAAAAATAAAATTTTGGAAATCTTTAGAGTTTAGTAGCATCGCAATTGCTCAAATGATTACTGGTGGCCAAATGGAATATAGTTTAGTGGAGGTAAAGCAATGAGTTCAAGTGAATGGGGCATGTAGTCACTATGTCAATAGTAGCGATGGGAAAGTTGTAGGTCAGCTAACTTCTTATTATGGGCTTACATATTCAGTGAGAAGAAGAAATCGAAATCTATGGAAATTCAATTGAGAATGTGAGTGGATGATGGTCAGAAAGCCTTGATAGCAAGTATAAAGGAGTCCTTCAACTCCTGTAATTGCAGAGAAAATATGTCTGAAGACTTAGTTTTGGGTCTCATTTTAAGGGTTACAAATTAGTGCATTATACATGCTCAACCTACCATATCTCTTACACTAAAGTGAAGTCTCTGCAGATTAAAGACTGGGACTGGTACTCTAAGACATGTACTGAGAACCAATTCTCCCTATGTCCCTTGACTCTTTCCTATTGACTGAAGAAGCCCCTTCTTCTCTACTGAGCAATCCATCTATCCTCTGCATAAAAGTCTTACATGGACTACACAGAGGAGGCAATTATCTCACAAGCTGATATTAATTCTTTGCAGGATACACCTAAAACACCCCTCATTGCCTTCATTACTATAATGACATTTAGGTGCTAACATAGCTCAGACAGAAAGAACACAAGTCCTGATCTGGCAAGAGAGCAGTCTATATGCTAAAGGACTTATAGGATTTTACCAGTCTGTATTGGCCAGGGCCTGGGCATCACATATGACAGTGAAATCTAAGGGTTCTAGACTAAGAAAGAGAAATACAAGACTTAAGTAATACTAATTATTGACATGAGCACACACACTCAGAATTTTGATTTAATGCATTGGCTTGAACGCTTGTAAATGGCATTCACAGTCTGATAGGTCAGCCAACTGGAGTTTGAACAAAATGAGGTTGAAATGATGGGATATCCCTTGTATCTTGAAGAAAACAGATATCATGTAGATGGAAATATTGGTGGAGATTTCTTATGTCTAACCTACTTCTTCTAGGGCAATTATCATCCAGTTTGCCTAGAATTGAGGGGTTTCTGGGATATGGGATTGTCAATGCTAACACTAGGACAGTGCCAGGGGAACTGGGATTGTTGGTTGCTCTATCTTCTACTCTCTAACTGTGCTCTTGAGAACCCTGGAAAATGCTCTTTAAGAGAAATGAAGCAATCCATTGATGGTGGCAATGGTGTGGGAAGTGTCAGAATTCTTTAAATGCTCTCTAATGGATGATGATTCAGGATACTTTAATTGAATTTGGTTTCTAGATTTTGGTGGGAAAAATATGATCCTGGAGTCATAGAGGCAGGCAGGTGGTGGCACAGGGGAGAGCAGACCATCCTCATAATTATTTTATGAGTCCAAAATAGTAAACAGAAATAGATTATTTCATAACCCTCAGAATCTACCATTGGCTCTCTGACTTATAAATTGTAGGAAAGGTGATATACAACTTCCCTTTCCCCCAACATTTTGTTCCTGTTACTCTCATATTGTAAAGCAAAAGCAATGGCACATCTCCAGACAGATCTCTTAAAGGCAGAGATTGGTGTCTCCATAAAACACTTGCATGATGCAGCGATGGTGATTCCTACCAGTTCTCCATTTAATTATCTTGTTTGGCTTATGCAAAAGTCAGATGGATAATGATTATAAGTATTTGCCTACTTAATCAGGTAGACATGTCAATCACAATTGTGGTTTTAGAGTTGGATTTTGGAACAAATCAACACAGTCCCTGACTGACAACCTCATATGCCACTATTGACTTAAGTGAGCATCTCTCTTTTGTAATAACAGGATAATCAGAAAGTAGTTTGCCTACACTTGTCAGAAACAGCAATATTTCTTTACTGCCTTGCTTCAAGGATATGTCATTTCTTTTGCTTTCTAAAATAAGAAACATATATTTGCTTAATGATTGTCAATTCTTCCATGACAATCCTGCTGATGAATGAAAAACCATTAAATATTTATATTCTATATACATTTCAGGGAGGAAATTGGGATTTGTTCCATCCCAATGCAATACACTTAATAATTCTCAGAGATGGAAAAATGTATTAATTGAACAATAAAAACAGGTTTATGTCAGAAATAAATTAGAATTTGAAAGTAAATAAATATAGATTGGAATGAAATGCAATGTTCTAAAAGTTTATTATACTCACCATAGGAAGACGGGAAGACTTAAAGGTGGATGCTGAACAAGGGTGGGTATAAGAGAGGCATTCTTTGAGAGGTGATTAAGAGTCAGGTTGATTGATGTTCAGAAAAACATTTGATAGCAGAATCATGTGTCTTATGATAATATTCTTTCCCTTGAAAATATGACACTGGCAGAAGCATCTGCAATGGAAGGCTTTAGCATTTATGTAGAGGAGTAGAATATTAGGATTGAAAAACTGCTTCTCGAAGCATGTAGAAATAGTGCTTCTTCCTGAAGCAAAAAAGGGGCTTAGAAGATGCATCATCTTTATCACTCTCACTCAGTCTACATAAGCAAAACAACACCTTTTAGGTTCATCTAGACATGGTGTGCAATTCAAATGTATTCTATCTAATGGTCTCTGACTGGGTAATGTTTGCTAGTATTATTTGGTTGGTGTGTCTTTGCCTGAAATATTATCACTGAGATATTACTTCTTAGAGCATATTTATTTGGTGTATTTTGGGCTGAAAAAATTCCTTATGACACCAGCAAAAGAAGAAACCATTGTTTAAAGATTGTTTCAGCATTTCCAGAGCCATGATAATAAAAGATCATTAATTGAATACACATTCTGTCAGCAACCCTAGTTATCTTCATATCTCAAAGAATATCACAGTGGCCCATTACATTGATGATAATTGAGTGAACTGATTGTGCTGATTCAACAGAATGAGATGGAAGTAGTAAGTACCTTACTAAGAAACATGCATGGCCAAAAGTGGAAAATAAACCCTCAAAACCTCAGGAACATGTGACCTGGGGGATTTCAAGACATCTTTTCTAAAGTGAGAGTTAAGTTGAGAGATAAATTATTACACTTACACTGCCTACCACCAAGACAGGGGTATAACACTTCATGGATTTTTTAGACATGAAGGCAATATAAATACATTGAGCATAAGGCTCTTTGGATCCATTTTTCAGGTTATCTTTAGGGCTGGACTCTAGAGAGGGGTCTGGAGTAAGAAGGAAATCTGCAGCGGATCAGTTTCTGGCTGTCATCTGAGTTGCTCTGCTACTTGGGCCTTATGATCCACCAGACCCAATAGTGCTGGGGTGCTTTGGGCCAGAAGAGATGTTTTATGAAATCTCTGGCAAGTCCAAACAAGAGAATCATAGAAAAGATTCCTAGAGTTTTGGAGAAAGACCATTTCATCTTCATGCAACAGATATTCTTTATTTGAAAAGCAACTTGTGTTTGCTACTGGGCCCTGAGAAACTGAATACTTGATTATGGAACATCAAGTGATTGTGCAGTCTGAATTACCTATCATGCACTGAGCATTATCTGTTCCACTGAACCATTACATTGGATGTGCACAACTGCATTCTATTATAAAAGAAGAATCATATTTGTGAGACCATGACTGAGCATGCTTGGAAGGTGCAAATAAAATAACATGAGTAGATAGTTCCATTTTATCTCTCCTTTTGTTGTACTGCCTCTCTCTCATTCCATGAATGTGAACAGGGTAAGCTCTTTATGACCAGTTAGCGGCTGAGGAAAAAGCTCAGGCGTGGTTTGTCAATGGGTAAGCATGGTATGCCAGCACCAAGCAGAAGCAGAGAGCTATTGCTTTCAATTCTACTCAGGAATGGCCCTCAAAAAAAAAAAAAAAGTCATAGTGGCCATCATCTGTTGCCTTCTTTTCATAGTCAGAGTACCAAGATCTAAGAATCAAATGTTTGAAGTGGAAGTGACTTCTCTCACTATTATGCATAAAACCCACATAATAAATATTTGTTTCCTGTCCCCATTAACTTTGGCCTTAGAAGCTTTGGAGGTCCCACTGCCCATCATGGGAACACTTCTTCCAGGCATCTGACCGTAGTTCTGATGAACTGACACTATCCCCTCAACATCAACATTTTGGACTTCTCATAACACTGAACCAACAAACAGAAAAGGGAACTACTATTCTGGGTAGAGTGGTTGAACTTTAATACAAGGTAGGATTAAGATTGATATTACACAATGTGGGCAAGGAAGATTACGTTTGGAACCCAGAGGTTTTTTGGTAGCACCTTTTAGTACTTTTGTTGCAAACAGCCCTAATCAATGGGAAATTGTGGTAACCTAAGATTCAGATCCTATAGGAATGAATGATTAGGTCACCTCCCTAGTAAAATATTCCACCCCGCCAAAGTACTAGCATAAGACAAAGAAAACATAAAACGAGTAAAGGACAAAGGCAGCTTTGCTTAATACCTTAATATCTTAAGTTGCATGCATGACCACTTATCCAGCTAGCCATAGAGACTGCATCTTCACCTTCCTGCCAGATCTCTGGCTAATCCATCATATTTGACACAAACATCTCTCTTTGGACTTTTAGTTTTCACAAACAAAGCATAGCTGGACCTTCTTGACTACCTGCACAACTTATCTGGGCACTGTTTTTGATCTTTCTTCAGTCTTGAGTTTAAAGGCTGGATATTGATAGTTGTGTTACCTCAGCTTTCCAGTTATCTCTGGATAGGGGTCCTAACTGCAGTTATGAGTAGCTGTGGTTCATGGATTGAGTGAAAACTTTTCCTACAAATGTTTAACTTTTCTTGTGATGGAGTTCATTTCACTTACTTTGTAATTCATTTAGTGTGTCATCTTGGTTTAGGTGTTTGTCAACTGTGACTGAATATTACTCCCAAATTCAGGAGTTTAACAATGAAATTTAACACCAGGCTTTTGAAATGTTAGTTAGCAGCCTCTTCCCAGAAGTCAAACCTACTGTTTGGTTATCTAGTAGAGGGAGAGAAATGGCTGAATTTTTTGTAAAATACAAGAGTTTTACTTGCTGTGTTCTTAGTGGATATAAGGAGTTAGATTTGTATGAAGGATGCCCTTAATGGAATTTCTTTTGTTATTAGTACTTACTGTTTATAAGTTTCTGCAGCTTATTGGATAAAATTTAGATTTCCTCTCTCTCTCTCTCTCTCTCTCTTTTTTTTTTTTTTTTTTTTTTGCATCCTCCTAGACATGGAAACACAATCACATTGTTCAGATCGGAAACCAAAAATTGAGTAAAGATGTGGTTGAAAAACTGAATAGGCAAATAAGTGGAATAAAAGTTTTCAAAATGTGTCTTCCCCCAAATACCCTATCTGGCTTTATTTCTAATTACTAAAAGTATTCCTTAGAATACAGAAGATACTCCCAATTGATTTTATGAAAGTAGTATAGCCATGATATTGAAATCATTATTCACTGTGTAGTTCATCATTGGACAGCATTATATCCAATGTCATTATTTTACAACTCGACTGTAAGCATCAAATACTATTTTATGCATACCTTATACATGAGACAAGTAAGGTTTAAGGAGGCTGAGAAAATTAAGAGTGTGAATCAGTGTATCAACTTAGATATACTTAAGTTTAAAGACCAAATTTTTTTTCTCATTTTGTAACACAGTATTCCCATTTAACAGAGTGGACCATCCCTTCATTCTTAAAATTATCTCCTTTTCTTGATTTGTATGCCACCAAACTGTCTTGGCTTTCTTTTGATCTTCTCCTTTTCTTCTTATCTCCCTCACAGATTCATCTTCTTTTCCTGTCCTTTTAACGTTCATCTTCTCCAGGATTCTGTCTTTATTTATTCTTATTGTATAAATCCTCTGGACCATCTCATCTCAATTACTATATTTTATTTATAGTATCAGGATAAAATTGTTAAATATTAGCCAAGGATTATCACTCTATTTTTCTGAAGGACTATTACCCTTTTTCTCCCCACCAGAAACATTCCCTACATAAGAGGACATCCACTAAGTGATGGCACAAAGAGAGGAAAAAGTCAAATTCTTTCTTTGATTTTAAAAACTATCTCCTTAAACTCACATCAGGACAGAGGTATATTGTGTAAAACAATTGATAAAAGGCCTGTGCTGCCCCTGAGTAGTAAATAAAGGCTCTTTTGGTTGAAGTGAGAGGGAATTTCAGAGGAGAGAATAGCTTAAACTTGCATGAGTTATTAAGATGGAATTAGAGAATCTGCCTCCTGAGTAACTCCTGGAGCATGGGCTAAAGAACAGGAAGTCTGTACAGAAATGAAAGCCTTTCAAGGGCAGAAGAGATTTGCTCCCAGATCAAGTATAAGCTTAGATCCTGAGATTACAGCAATATAAAGTACCATACAAATGTCCTCTATGCCAACATTATCTATAGAGTAGAGATGGAAGCAAGACAAGGAGTATGTAATGAAGTTATTCTCACTTTCACACTCTGGTCTCATAATGTCTCAAAAGGTGTGGGAAAAGATGTAAATGTTTCCCATGCCAGAAGATGCATGGCAGAAAACCTTAAGAATCCTAATGTTGTGGGAAAAGATAAGGTAGAGAGATTTACATGATTTCTTAAAGTTGTGGACATCTTAGCAAAAAGTACTACAAATAAAAGGTGATGCCCAAAGGCATGTGTGATAAAACTACATTACAGAAGATGCCAATAGAAGAGGACTTCAATTGACCAGACAAATACTCCACATTGGCATAACACAAGCCATCTAGTAAAGAAGAGCTCTCATCAGGGAGGAAAGGAGTGGTGTGGGGAAAATAGACTCCAACATTGCAAGGTGAAGAACTGAGAAGTCACATGACTCATGGGCAAGTTTTGGGGAAGAGACTACAGAGGGTAATAAAAAATTTTAATTGTTAAGTACTCATTCAATCACAGGAGGGAAAAAAAAGGGTGGGTGCAAAAAACTGGAAGGCCTACCAGAAGTGGGAGTACATAAGGACTTAAATAAAGAACAGTGAACATTTTCAGATGTATATATAAAACAATTTTAAATTTCCATCTCCCATTAGAAATCTAGATCTAGAGGAAATCCTCAAAACCATTCAGTTCACTCTTTATGAAATATACATTAGAATAAAATTCATATCCTCTGTCTCCCTCATAGTGCTCATTGTCATTTTTTCCTAACATTAAACTTATTTTTTTCCTAAAATTAACATTAACATTATTTGCATACTTTAGGCACATTATTTGCTCTGCTAAGCCAGAGAAAAGTAGGTCTATAATCTTCCATTGACTCAAAAAAATTTTTTGCCTGTTTGATTGGCTATACCAATTTTTAATTTGTCTATTTCCCAGAAATATATCTGAAAAACTTTGATTATTTATATAAATTTGCCCAATACATCAGAAAGTTTCCTCCAAATTCTTCCTAGATGCAAGAAGGAAAATCAGTCAGAACATACCAATAAGAACCTGATCACTGTGGTGAGAAGTTAAAAGATTACTTCCAGTCTTTCTTGGCACACTCCTCTTTACATAAGTGAGGATCAAGTTAACATATTAGTGGTCTTATTACCAGGCTGTTTATAAAACTGGAGATCCAACCTGGTTTTGGATCCTTTCCTGTTATCTTTACAGTCAGGCAGGCACTCCTCATCTTGACTGATATAATTTCCCCTGAAATTAGGGATCATTTTTCACTAATTAAGAGTAAAACATTGACTTAACCTTCCATTTCCAGATTCCAGTTCACTTATAGGCATCCATGAATTTCATGCTGAATTAGCTGTATGACCCAAATTCTTAAAAACAAAATAATTTTGATGAAGATTTCTCTTTCTTTGGAGCAATTGCTTCCAACCAATTTTATAGGCATCATCTTTCTAATTTTCTGGAGAAGAGTACCTTTACTATAGTTTTATCTTCCTTCGAGTATCAGTCTCTCAACTCCAGTTAGGAAATAAGTATCCTAAAAATGTCTTTTGTCTAGGGCAGGAGACAACCAATTAAAACAAACAAACAAACAAACAAACAAACTTCAATTCAATAAGAAATGTGAAGTGATAGAGATTTATCTGGGATTTTTAATGGTCTTTGGAAAGAGCTGGAGAAATGATGTTTGGAGGAAGAAACAACAGCGAAGAGATGATTTCTGAATTGAGTTTTTAAGAGTGAGCCAAGTAAAGAATGGTGAAGATACTTCAAACATAGAAATCAGCATCTGCAAAGGCATAAAATGAGAGACATCCTTCTTCTTTAGATAGTTATATTGTGGGTTACATTATTAGATTTTAGAATATTAACCAACATTGCATTTCTAGAATAAAGTCACTAGGTTGTGGTGTATTGTTCTTATTATATCATTATTCTCTTATTTATTGTTAAGGGGTTCTGTGTCTATCTGGGGGTACTGGTGTATACTTGAATTGCCTTTCTCTGATTTTGGTATTAGAGTAATGCTAGCCTCAGAAAATGAATTGGGATGTGTTCCCTTATCTTCTGTTTTCTAGAAGAGGATGTCTAGAATTGGTATTATTTCTAAACTTTTTATAGAATTCACTAGTAACACCATCTGGGCCTAGACACTTCCTTATTGGGGTTTTAAAATATGGATTTAATGAATATCTTTAATAGTTATAAGACTATTTATGTTATCTATTCATTTTGAGTGAGTTTTCAACATTTGTGGTTTTTGAGAAATTAGATTATTTCATCTAAGTTTTCAGATTTATGTGTATAGAGTTGTTCATAGAATTCCTTTTATCTTTTTAAAGTCTATGGATATCTGTAGTGATATCTCTTATTCATTACTAATGAATTCATTACTAATTCATTGGTAATTTATATCCAATCTCTGTCTGTTTCTAATTCTTGCTAGAAATTCATCCACTTTATTTTTCAAAAGGCCAGCTTTTCATTTCTTTGATTTTTAAAAATTCTTTTTCAATTTCACTAATTTTTATGCTTTTTAAATTATTATTTTCTCCTTTCTTTGAGTTAATTTTGTTCTTGTACTGCTAAACAGTAGAATGATTGAAAGGAAAAAAATGGTAAATTCATCTTCAAGTTTAGTGGTATTTTAAATCACGGTCTTCTTTCTAATATCCTGCTATTATTACTTATCTTTCAGAATCCTCAAACATCTGACCTATCTGTTCTTCCCAGGATTTTGGTTGTATTCAGTGAAACAGACAGGGTGCAATTTCATTGTCTATTCAAACACCATGAGCCACAATTCTATTCATGATATGATTTTCTAAACATCAAACAAAGTAAGTGAATTCACAAAATACCTGCATTCACATGGTAAGTGCATTCCAGGGAATATAGTATATATTAAAACTACTAAAACTACTTTTGTTATATATTTTACAAAGTTCAGTTCTAAACCCAGATAATTACATGAAGTTTTTGTTTATTTAAATATTATACAGGATAATGAAAAAAATATGAGAAAATACAAAAATTTTCCATTTTACCAGATTTGTTCTATGCAATTATTGTGAAAACTAAAAATGTGCTAACAGATTTTCCAAATGCCTCCTTTAGAGTAATACCGAGTCTACTGAAAAGCACTTCTATTCATCAGTGCTATTCAATAAAACTGTCTATGATGATGCAATGATATCTGCTGCTAGCCACATGTTGCTATCAATTACTTGAAACCTGACTAGTATGTCTAAGGAACTTAATTTCTAAGTTCATTTAATTAATTTGAATTTAAGTTGAAATAGCCATATGTTGCTAGTGACTACTATAATTCATAGCAAACTCTTAGATGTATGAGGTAACATCCTTGAAAGTCTCAGTAGGCAAACAGGGGGGAATGACTATGGTAGAAAGAGCATGAACTTTGGATCAGAAAGCTTTAAACTGAAATCCCAACATAGTTCATGCTACTCTAATGAAGATAAAAATTAGTGCTGGAAATAACAAACTATCTTATAAAAATGAGCCATGACAGATCTGCTCAATTCCATATTTTTATAATGTATTAATTGACCTTAAACAGGAGTTTTCCTTCGTCTTTGTTGGATAATATCTTACTTAGCTTGGCACATCACTCATATCTGTTACTAGAATTTTGAGGCTTGAATATATCACTCAAACAATGAGCTATTCTAGGCTTGTGTCATTTATAAACTTAATAATCTCACCACTTAATGCCTTTCTTCAAGAGTTTTATAAACTTGTTGAATGAGCAAGAGACAGGAATAGATCCCTTTATAATAGCATGAGAAACCTTTATTCTAGTGGGCCTTTTTCTGTTAGGCAATCCGAATCTTCAATTTTTCATTTTGTCCTCAAAGATATTAAGGAATTCTTGGTCAAATACTTCGTTGAGATAAAAATAATATATTTTATATGTATTTTGAACAGGCTAATAATATACTTAGGTAAAGAAATAAGATTAATTTGGTAGAATTTGGAACAAATAGGTAATTTTATCCCAATTTACAAATGAGGAAACTGAGACACAAGGAGGTTATTTAGTTTACTCAAAGGCAAATAGTTAGGAAGTAGTGACCGTGAAGTAGAAATCAGGAACATCTGACTCCAAGACCTGTTACATTTCCAGCAGACCACTGTAATAGGCAACCTTTAAGATGTCCCTCAATGATCCCTGTCCCCAGTATTCACGAATTTATAGAATTTCCTTCCATTAACTTGCTTCTAAACAATAGAACACAGTGCCATGACACTAGAAGCAAGTATACGGGATGTTAGTCCAATATGACACTTGGAAGCAACTGTTGTTTACAGGACTTATATGATTTCTGAAATTTACTCTTGAAATGCATTTAGTTGTATAGCCAAATTGGGATCAAATCTAGATTTTATATTTTCAGAATTTATGTTCTCTTTACACGTACTAACTCTACCATGTTGCTTATTTTAAGATCAACTTTACCTTCTTGTGTTAAAATTTCAGAAGTGCTCAATTATTATGCTACTCTAATCTTTAGTACATACATATCCACATTGGTCCCTTCCATCTAAGATTCCTCTGAGATTCCTCTGTAGTGTTTCTTGCTATGGATTACTGAACACCTATGTTGTGCCTGTTCTCTTTCCTGGAATGGAGTATGCCCATAACAACATATGTTCTTTTTGCATCTGCTTCATAGAAAAATGCTCTAGAAACATCAATGGAAATTATGTTTGGGGACTTTCTTAATCATTCAAAAAAATCTCATGGAGATGGAATGAACCCTGGAGGAAATTTCCCCCCCCGCCACCCCCGACACAGATCCTTTGGTAGAGAAGCTTCCCGAAGATGGTTCTGAAGGTCAGTTTTCATCAAAAGTATGATCTACAGAAACACTATGCCAAGAAATTAGAGCTTACTGGTCAAGTGGATCACTAAGAAGAGGAACACATGAGAGTGCCATTGGATTGCCAACTGGAAAGGCTAGAGCAACTTTCTTTCTGAGGTGGGGTCAGTCAGTAGGAAGGACATGGCAAATGCAGAGTGCTCTGGGGCTGGAATAGAGCTACTCCATGTTTGAGACAGTGTGTTCCTGAAAACTAGAAGCAGGCACTGAATCTATCTGAACCAGGCCAAATGCAATCAATTCAGCGTGTATTTAAAGACTATTCTAGGTGCACATTGGTGACTATTAACATGTTTCTCAGCCCCCACCCCCTTTGACTTATGACTCCTCAAAGCTACAGAACATTGAAATTGGGGTTTCAATTGATATGGTTAAAAAGGAAAAATAAACTTAATCATATTTGAAATCGAGGCAGAACCTAGTTTTAATGGGTCTCCTCTTCTTCAAATTTTGTAGGCCAGATGTTTTTCCAGTAACCCTCATGAAACTGCATTATACACAGATCTTACAACAAAGTTTTGTTCTCTTCCTTTTGGCTAGAGATAGTAATGTATGAGCAACCTCAACACATAAGAATGAGAAGCTACTTCTGTTTTGGTGTTTTTTCCCTAAATTATCTAAGTGAATAGGGCTATGGCAAAGAGCTCATCCCACCAAGGCCAACTTGGTAGCAGGCCACCTCGATGCTATCAATTTTGCATTCCCAGCTGGTTTCCCTGTGTAGTTTTAATAGGACGCCCCGCGCGTGGCCCTTACAAACTCCCCACTGCTTGCTGAGGTGGATTAAAAGACGCAAACTCACTGAAATACGCCAAAGAATATAATGGTCTCTACAGAAGATCTGGCTGTGTCAACCAACAAAAAGTTCCAGCTGTGGCAGCCGTGTGGAACAAAGGGAACTCTTGGCTTAATGTGGAGTGCATGCTTCTGACGTTCCAGTTCAGGCAAGAAATAAATAAAGCTATTACAAAGCCCTTGACCAGATGTGTCTAACATAGTCTAAAATGTGTTTGCACAGAAACTTCGCTATTAACGTGGCTCATTCTTATAGCAATGGACATCTGTTCCTTAAGGCTAATGGAGGTGTAGTCCATAATCACAGCAAAGACCTGATCTGGCTAGCCTCTTTAAACTGCTTTTTCCCTGGCTGCTCTTGTTCACATTAATCTGCATAGTTTCAGCCATGTGTGGGTCAATGATTTATTTAACACAGAATCTGAATGCTTCTGTGTCATGGAATCAAACTCTGCCTAAAAGTCAAAGACTTGAAAATTTTCATTTGTTTTCCAGGAGCAATGGTGCACATTCCCCATAGATAACTTAACACTGTTATGCCCTGTCACAGTTTACATCTGTCTTTGACTTAATATTGTTCCTAAGGTTGGCAATTGATCATTGTTCTCACATGAATCCTTCATTACTCTAATTGGAACCATTTATAAACACATTCCTTGGACAGATGACAAAAGATTCATGATGGACAACTTCTTATTCAAAACAGCTGCCCAATATGTAAATCAAAAGCTGTTAAAGATTGTATTGAGCTGAGAACAATTATGCAAGGTTCTAGCCTGTTGTGAATTAAAATGACTGCATTAGAGCTTAAGGGATTTGTAAAGGGAGTCTTTCTTTTCAAGAATGCCAGTTCAAATTCAGCTCAAGTCATTGACAAGTAATATCATGTGAAAATAATGTAAAACAAATCAATGCTCTCAGCATTTGTGTTAGATGACAGATAATACCTTCCAAAAGCACAATTTACTGCAGCCAATCCTATGGTTACTTTATCTGAAAACCCAAAGACTGAAAGATCTAAACTAAATTCAGCAACTACTTAAAACTAATTTTAAATTTCGGAATTTAGAATTTAGGAAGTTTTCATCATTTTAGGTACATTATAAGATTTTCGTTACTCTGGTTCTGCTTACATACACACACATAAAACACACTGAGGGTTTCTTCTTCCCCTGTTTATCTGAAAATGAAAGTCAAAACTGAATAGCCCTTTAGAATACTATGGAAATGATGATAACTAATATTCATTGACTCTGTTATATGTTAATTACTGTTCTAAGTTCTACAATAATTATTAGCTCATGTATTCCTTACAAAAACTCCATGAGGGGAGAACTAATATTATCCTTGTCTCACAGATAAGAAAACTAAAGCCAGTGAGATTAAATACGTTTACCCAATGTCACATGGTCTATATTAAAACCTGGAATGTCCAACTCAAGAGTCTATATTCCTTTACTGTAATTTCTCTGAGGAAGGCACATTGAATGCCAATAATTAGTCAAGTAAATGAATAACGGCTACCAATCTACAATCTAAGATATACACAGAGATGAATGATAGATAGTTAGATACAAATATAGATTAGATAGATAGATAGATAGACTGATGATAAAGACACTAATATTGTTGTATGTTTCTATTATCTCCGATATCTATATTTTCTCATTTAACAACCTATTTTTTAAAAATAAATTGTATTAGCCCTCATTTAAGATGGTTTTCATTAGCCACAATTGTTTAAACAAGAAGACACTGACATACAGCAACTAAGAGCTGAATTTCTGACTCCTCTCATCCTATTCTAATTCTGTAGCTGGTTAACTAAGACTTTGGGTCCAATTGATCTCTTTGTGTGACTCTCATTTTAAATATGTTATGCATTTGGAATCAGCATCCTGTGTAATACAAAAATTCATGATTGTGAGACTTAAAACACTTAAATTTGACTTTGGAATGTTTTTATCATTATTTATTTTTATGTATGTATTGTGTAACAGAGGAAGAATAAAGAGTTCAATTTCAATAGTAAAGCAAAGATAGTGTTAGAATTACATTTGCTTTGTCAGGGTCTTGGCTTGTAGCAATCTTCTCATTTCCAGTCTCTCTCCCAAAGTTCTTTCATATAGGCAATGGGGCACAAGATAGAGAACCAGCTTTGAAGTAAGTGAAGTGGGGGAAACTTTTAAGCTGATTTTTAAAAAATGAATACATTTGATATGATTGATCTGGTGATGTAACACCACCATTTCAGTAATTACACATGTAGCCTATTTATGCAAATAAAAAAGCTATGATAAATATTTAATTCCAGCTGACAGAATACTCCAAGGATTCAAGGCAAAGTAGAAACAGCCAACTAAATAAAATGAGATATTCTACCACTATTCTTCTTTCTTGTCCTTTCCATTGAATGTGTATATTTTTTATTTTCAGTTAGCTTGTCCCCTGATCCCTATTCAGTAGTATGACAGAGAGATGCCCTCTTGGCATCAAGAATTATTTCTCTCAGTCCTCTTTATAAATAAATTACATTTCTGTTTCCCGCTAACTTCCATAAGGCTGAATTTTTAAAGTTTAGCTGTGCTTCATTATTCATTTGCTATTTTGGCAGTGCTATTGCATGCTAAGCACTGGTCTTGCTAACAAGAGAGGTCAAAACACCTGCCCTCAAAGAAATCCGTGGAGGAGGAGGACTGGGAGATTATGTGAACACAGTAATATTAAAAAGCTATTTAAAAAATTACCATTGTTTGTTATAGAAGCTTAGAGGGGAGAAATACTGCCCATCTAGGAAGATCAGGAAAGGCTGCAGGGAAGAGGTGGTACTTAAGCATTTGTTGAAACATTTATTAGGCATACAGCATACAAGGGAGAGGAGGGGATTCCAGACAGAAGCATAGAAAATGAAAATGTCTTTTCAGGATGAATCATCTTCTACAGAATAATAATTGAACTTAAAATACGCACTCAGAGAGGAGATGGAAACTTTATTCCAGTAGTGTAATTACAGTGTAAGTATATTAACTATAAAATACTTATAATCAACTCTTTATCTCTAGCTTAAGGAGAGGTGGATAACATTAATGGATTAAGCCTGCTTTTGGCAGTACAGCATATAATATCACCTTTCTCTCACCCTCTAAGGTAGTTATTAACTAAAACTAAGTTTTCAGTAATTACATATGGCTTAAGACACTGCTTCAATCACTATGTCAATATATTAGTTAAGTATGTGATTAAGTAACTTCTCATTATCTGCACTACCTTATTTTGCCTCCAGTGCCATATTATAAGCACCCTATCAGAAGAGACAATGCCTAATACCTCCTCCTGTTCCATTTGAGGCCTTATTTTGCTGGTTTCAATGAAACATTTTTATTTAACTTGATAAGTAAAATTAAGGAAAGGAAAAGAGAAAACAAAATAAATTGGTATTTACAGAGTACTTGCTAGGTACCAGATAGTACGGTAGGCATATTCAGCTGCATCTAGATGGAAGAAGCAACATAAAACGTGGACTTTGGAGACATACAGATTGGATTCAACTATTGTTTTGAAGTTCTCTTTACTTTTCTGGCTCTACTTTCAACAGTATAAAATAGCAGTTAAAAATCAGAAGAGATATTTCAGCGTAGTGTCTGATTCATGGGACTGTGATAAGGATTAAGTGAAATATAGTATGTTACAGTATCTACATACAGAATAGCATTAATTAAAGACTAGTCATGTCATCTACTATTTTCTCAATAATGCTGCATAATAAAACACACAAAATTCATTGGCTTACAGCAATAAACACTAATTTTCTATCCCATCTATCAGGCCAGTATGGAATCTGCCAAATCTAGACTTTGTTTAACTGAGTTTGCAGACTCAGTACAGGTCTGCCCAGCTGTTTCTCATCTTCTTTGTTGCAGTTAGTGGCTACTGAGATATGTTTTGCTTATGGCAAAAGACAATAGAGCTAGAGAGCAAGCCCAAATGCACAAGAATATTTCAAGCCTCTGCTTAAGTCCAATTGACCAAGCAAGTTACATTGTCAGGTTGAAAATCAAGGCATAATCATGGGAGAGAAGAGCAAAAATTTGCTAAAAAATGATTTGCTCTTCCATAAAATTATTTTAGCTTATTATTTCAATCTGTTTTAAAATTTTGCTTATCTAAATATAATCTAAGTTATGTATACCTAAAAGACTATAACTTGACTAACTTTATTTAAAAAGTTATGCAATCAATTAATTTTAAAGTTACTTAAGAAAAAATAGAAGACTCATAAAAGTTATAATTGATTAACTGTGAAATCCTGAAAGATAAACAACAGTGTCAAAAGGTAGACAATTTCTGCTCAAGATGGAAGTCAGTTAACACTGTGCTTGCCTCCTCTCATGACCACATCAAAATTACAACTAAACCACAGAACAATCATCATTGAAAATCACCTAAATTCTAGCTGAACAAAAGTCCTACAACTAAGGATATACAGAAGAAGCCAAACTGAGACTAGAAGGAGGAGGAGAGACTAGGATCAACCTGGTTCCACAGTCATGTGTGGTGGTTAAAAATCAGAAGGGATATCTTGGCTGCAGAGGTCTTCTCAGAGGAGCGAGGTGTCCCAAACCCACAACAAGCTTCCCAGCCCAGGTTCCAATGCCAGGAAGAGAAGTGCCCACAACTTCTGGCTGTGAAAACCAGTGGAGATTATGGCTCAGTGCAACAAAGGGCTGCTGGAGTTCCAGGCATTCCTTTTAAAGGACCTGTGTATGGACTTGCTTGCTGAAACACTCACTTGCTCTGAGCTCCAGCACTGGGACAGCAGTTTGAAAGGTGTCAAGGACATATGGGAAGGAACTGAATTATCTGGCTTCCGGGTGAGGGCTGAGGGGAAGCACTCCCCCAGATAGAAGTGCTGTCAGAATCCATTATTTCTTTGTTGAGTCCTCCCCTGATCCCGATTTGCAGACTCAGGCAGGCACATATTTGAGTCTCCATCAATGTGGCTAATATTGGTCACCCAGCCCTTGTGATTCCCTGAGATCCTATCCCACCTAACTTTTAGGCCCACCCAAGCTAGTTCCAGTGGCTTTTCCATAGAAATGGCCAATCTTGGCTCACACTGAGGATTTTTCTAAAATCTCTCAAAGTTTCACAAAATCCAAACAAGCAGCATCTGGCTTTGGCATGCCCCAAGACCAGCACTAGTGGCAGCTGGCCTCAGTTGGAAGCTTGGCCTCTCAAGGCACTTCAAATTCAGCATAGGTGGCAGCCATCTGCAGATTGCTTGGTGGCTCATGCCAGGTGGTATCAAGCAGTGTACAGGTAACAGCTTATCTTGGCCTAAAGTGGAGCTCTTCCAGGAGGCCCGAGGCTGGCTTGCCTGGTGGCCAGCTTCAGACTAAGCCAGAGTACCACCCAGTGCTGCATCTGAGGACGACACACCCAAAGAGCAGACTGGGCAGGCACCAGAGCTCTGCTAAAGTGAATCATGCTCCGTAGGGTCAGCCCCTGCACAATAGCTCCTCTACTGTAGTCATAGCCAGTTTTCACAAACAATCAGCCTGAGGGCATTCCCTCTCATTGATGTGGAAACAAACCAAGGTTCAACTGCAAGAGGAGGGCACAGACAATCCACACAAGGGACATGCCTACAGCACCCAGCTAATCAGGGAGACTGTGCCACTGGGCCCCACAGAACACCTACTACATAAGGCTACTCTACCAAGACTGGGAGATCTAGCAGCTCTATCTAATGCATAGAAAGAAACTCAGGGAGGCAGCCAAAATGGGAAGACAAAGAAACGTGTCTCAAATGAAAGAACAGAACAAAGCTCCAGAAAAAGAACTAACCAAAATAGAGGCAAGCAACCTACCAGATGCAGAATTTAAAACACTGGTCATAAAAATGCTCAATGAACTTAGGGGAGGAATAGATAAAGTTAATGATAACTTTAAGAAAGAGATAGAAAACATAAAAATGGAGATAGAAAACAAAAAAGAACCCATCAGAAATGAAGAATACATTAGAGGGAATCTACAGTAGATTAGATGAAGTAGAAGTTCGCATTAGCTATTTAGACAATAAGGTAGCAGAAAACAATTAATCAGAACAGCAAGATAAAGAATCCAAAACAATGAAGATAGTTTAAGGGTCTATAAGACATAATCGAGTGTACTAACATTCTCATCATAAGGGTACCAGCAAGAGAAGAGAGAGAGCAAGAAATTGAAAACCTATTCAAAGACATGATGCTAGAAAACTTCCCTACCCTGGTGAATAGGCATACTAGCCCAGAAAGTGCATAGAGTTCCAAACAAGATGAACCCAAAGAAACTCACACCAAGACACATCGTAATTAAAATGCCAAAAGTTAAAGACAAAGAGAGGATCTTAAAGCAGCAAGATAAAAGGAGTTCGTTACCTACAAGGGAGCTCCCACAAGACTATCAGTTGATTCCTCAACAGAAACTGCAGGCTGAAAGTAGCTGGCACAAAATATTCAAAGTAGTGAAAAGTGAGGACCTACAACTAGATGACTCTGCCCAGCAAAGCTATCATTTAGAATTAAAAGACAGATAGAGTTTCCCAAATAAGAAAAAGCTGAAGGAGTTCATCTAAACCACTATTACAAAAAATGGAAGAGGGACAAAATAAATTAAAATGTGAATTATAAAATGACAATAACTATGTATCTATCAATTATTTTTAATGTAAATGGATTAAATGCTCCATTTCAAAAGATGGGGTAGCTGAATTGATAAGAAAACAAGACCCTTACCTATGCTGCCTACAAGAGACTCACTTCACATTGAAAGACACACACAGACTGAAAGTAGAGGGTTGGAAAAGAAATTTCATGAAAATAGAAAGTAAAAAAAAAAAAACCAAAAAAACCCTGGGGTAGCAATACTTATAGCAGATAAAATAGACTTTAAAGGCAAGCTATGATATGAAAAAAAGGAGGACCCAGTAATACTACTTCAGAGTATTTATCTGAAAAAAAAAAAACCAAAACACTATTTCAAAGGGATACGTGAATCCATATGTTCATTGTAGCATTATTTACAATAGCCAAGATATGGAGGCAACTTGAATGTTCATTAATGGAGAAATGGATAAAGGAGAGATGGTACATACATACAATGGAAAATTACTCAGCTAGAAAAAAAAGAATAAAATCTTGCCTTCTGCAGCAACATAAATGGACCTGGAGGAGTAAGTCAGATAGAGAAAGACAGATGCCATCTGTTTTCACTTATGTGTTGAATCTAAAGAACAAAATAAACACACAAACAAAACAGAAACAAACACATAGATACAGAGAACATTTTGATGGTTGCCAGGTAGGAGGTGGGTCAGGAGGGTGGGTGAAAAGGGGAAAGGATTAAGAAGTCCAATTAGTAATTACAATATAGTCATGGGAATGTAAAATATAACATAGAGAATATAGTCGATAATATCATAATAACTTTGTTTGATGTCAGGTGGGTACTAGATTTATTGGGTGATAAATCTGTAAGTTATATCAATGTCTAATCACTATGTTGTACACCTGAAATGAATATAATCTCATGTCAATTTTAATTGAAAAATTTAAAAATTAATCTAAAAATAATAAAAAGATAGACAAACGATCATCACAAATAATATATTCAATAAACAACTCACCGTTCTGAACTTTTATATTTTTGTGCTACATGAGAAATATTTTTACTGTGTATTTTGGAAAGGCAAGGGAAGCAGAAGGACCTAGTTTTCTGTGTCTTTACAGCAGTTTGAAGCTAATTGTTTTTGCCATTTCTTAGTTTAGTATTCATACATGTGATTTTATACCCATTAGCTTACCTAGTAATGTATTCATTCTTTCAAAAAAATTATTATGGGGTTGCCTACTGTATGCCAGGATCTGTGCTCATTATTGGCAAAACAACCATGACTGTGTATAGCTTTCCAAACTGGAAACTTCCATGACACGAGTGTAAAAAAGTTGATTTCTTAAATTCAAGAAAGCTGTGAAGGACAAAAGACATACTTTAGAGAAGGTTGCCTACAACCCTGCGCATTCTGCATGTGTACATGTGTAATATATTCCCAAGAATGAGAATGAGACTAAAATGAGGGGTCCTATACAGAAACTAGTTGCTTCAGTTGCGTTGCGTAAAGAGTAGGGATTTCTTATAGCCTGGGTACACTTTGAGTCCTCTCAATTGGGTTTTCAATGAGATAGTTCATTGTTTTAGAATCTTTCTAATTCTTGCTTTTAGTGAAAAGTATTAATCAGCAGGTGTTTATTGATTTTGAGACCTGTGCTAACATTTTTACCCACCTCAGTTTGAGTCTGGAATCACCACAATTTAGCTACAAACTGAAGGTGCTCAGAGTGGATTTCTATTTCTGCTTTCCAAGTTCATGGGATGTATGTGAAGACAATGAGTTATTCTTCTCTAAGATGAGGCACATTCTGTGAGAGACTCAGCTCATCTGGGCAAAAGACACAGAATCAAATGATTGCTTTGCTGAATTAAAATGTAATGATCTCAGTACCCACACTGAAATGTAGAGAGCGAACTTTTGCTCTACTTTTTTTTTTTTTCTTTTAAATAGCTTCAATTAAATTTTGGTTGTTCAGTGACAATTAGTAAAGGTCTGAAAGTTTGTACCTTAATTCTAAGCCCTCTGTTGATTTCTGTCTTATCATCAACCTCAGAATTATCTTGAAGAGAGAAAAGGAGAGGGTTGGTACAGAGCATTTTCTAGAATTGTGATTAATGATGTACCTTCATCATCTATCATTTTACCACCTTGAACCCATAACCAACTTTAAATGCACCCTATAAGCACACACCCCATGCTGAATTTCTGCAAGTTTCATGAAAAAAAACCCCTACATTTCTCTTCTAATTACTATCACAACAGCTCCTATTATGGTTTGATCCTAGTAATTTAGTTATATTTATGCTGCTACAATGCAGCAAATAGATAATAATGAATACTGATGCAACCTAGGGTAGAAGCAAACTATAATTACACAGGCTTAATGCAGTTACCAGAGAGGCAGTATGTAAAGAAGCATACTCAGATTAAAAAAAAAAAAATGAACGTTTTACATTTCTGAAGCTCTGCTTTATACTTGGAAATTCCTAGAGACCTGGACATATGCTGTTCACTTCTCTTCCTAGATTTATGGTCTGTGATTTTCCAGATTCACCCATCACATTTTGAGCTTTCATCTTTCACTTTCCAGTGTCTAATTGTATTTTGTCAAATTAAGACAAACAGTTGCATTCATTACACAGAAAAACAAATGGAATACTTATTTGGTGATATAAGTACTTTGTACTAAATGTGCCAAATTAAAATTTAAAATAAGGAGTTTGATCAAGATGTTGGCAATCAGATTCATTAAATGAGGCAGAAACCATGGCTGGAGCTCCTTAGAAGAGCAGCTAACAAAGTTACTGTACCTGTAAATCAAACTCAAATCCAGTTCACATCTCAGGATAAATGAAGTTGAACCAGAAATTGCTTTTATCATGTACTGATGATAGAGGCACTCCTCTGGAAAAATTTAGACTAACTTTGGAAATCAGTGAGACAAGTAAAACAATCATACATTTTGAGTGAATTGGACACCATTTTCAGTTTACTGAAATAAGTCCATTGAGGTCAAATACAGAAAAAAAAAACATATCTGCTTCAATATTTCATATAACATTTTTATAATTATTGTGACACTTTTCTTAATTTTCATTTTCTCCCTGAGGGAAATGGGGAAGCAAGAAGAAATATGGCTTCCATGGGCTGCTTTCATCTTTGAGAAGTGGGAGAAGATCCTGTGGGCTTCATATTCCTCGCCTCGTTCTTATATACCTTAATCTCTTGTGAACATGAAGAACTCATTCTTATCTAACATCTCACAAAATAACCTCTATAGTTATCAATTTCTAAGAGGGATGACATCCTTAATATAGAGTCAAGTCCTCATAATAAAAATTCTCCTTGTGGTTTAGGGGTCATGTTGAATTATTTGTGGCTATTCAGGTTCAACAGCTTTAAATTCCAAATGGTCCTTCCAAAAAGATTCCTCTCATTCTCCTCATTGTTGAATAGTTCTCAACTATTTCATGCCCCAGTAGGCTCACATTCCTATTTTAAGTGCATATCTGGGTAGCAGATTAAGAGGAAAAGGATAGAAGCAAAGTTTAAATTTGCCAAAAATATTTTTTTAATTTGACATGTTTTTCCCCTGTCTTCTCGTCAATACATAACTAGAAATAACTCTTGACCAAACTGCATTTTTATGCTCCCTAATGTATTTTATATCCACATCACTCACTCTGTTATCTCTACTACTCCTTTGATCCATCAACTGCCCTTTCTCTATACCAGTGAGCTAGCTTTTTAGCTGAAGAGGGATCCAGCTGTTCATCTGGGAGTCATTTGAGTACCCAGTATTAAGAGGTGGAGCTGCTGTATTTTGCTTCACCTGCTATACATTTTTCTATATTTGTAATTGGATTTCCTGATGAGAGTGAAGCTGCAGTGGGGACAGATGTTCTTAAAATTAAAAACAAAAAAAGTTAAGGACCAGGGAAAGCATATAAACATGGGGGTGATTTGTATTGTTAAAATGAAGTTTGTATCTGCTTTGAATTTCATGCACATTTCTAATTAAAATGAACCTTGGTCACCAACAAAACTTCATTTTCTTGCAGAAACAGGAAAGAAGTAGGCATGAGAGAGATGTGCTCATTATGCCTGGCAGGTATGCCAGGAGTATCAGAGACTCTTCAGGAACGTATCCTTGCTAAGCTGAATCAAGGAGTCACAGCAAAGAGAAGTCTTTGATGAGAGAGAGTTGAAAAATGTAGGTTCTTCCTTCATTTGAAATACTTTTATTTTGACCAAAATAAGATGCATTTGCCCTTGATCAGATTTTGATTGCTATGCTATAAATAAAATAAAATAGAACAAGGTAAAAATGAAATAAAACAAAAGTTCCCTTGTGATCTCCCAATCACAACATGCATTTCTCCAGTATTAATCTTCCTCACCTATACACACCGGTTTCATCCATCAGTTTTATCATGAACTTGGCATAGAACTGAGGATACATCTTGTCTTTCACTGCACATGATGAATTCCAGATGTTCAGATTAAATAATGGTGCTCCCCTGTAGATATAACAGACCATAGCAGCAAAGTAACTAGGCAAATGAGCAAACCAGGCCCTGAAAATGATCTTAATTATTTTCAACCATGAAGGAACAGAAAAGCACTGGGTAATACAACAACAGCCCTTTGAAAGAGCAAACAAAAAGCCCTGGTAATTTACATTTAAGTTGAACCTGCTCCCTGCAAAGTGTAATGTGTGGAATAATTCAGGAAGAAATCTAGCATAGTATCATTTTTAGAATTGGTATTCTATGTCAACCCTCTAGCAGCAAGTAGTATATAAATTATAATGCTAATATATAATAAATAATGCTAAATGGCTTTTCAATTTTTTAAAAATGATATTGTATGGAGTCTTATTACTAAAAACATGTATGTGCTTTTACATCATTCAAGATGTCTCGTGTACTTCCCAGCATTTGAAATGTCATTATTGAGGTGAGTCAGATTTATACAGAATACAGATGATATATATACATAAAAATTTGTATCTTTATTTTTACTTTCCATGATTAAGAGAAAATACAGCTGATATTCTACTTGACATAAAATTACTCAAATGCAGTATTTCAGGCCTTGGAAAATAGAGTAAAATTGTAGTTTGTGTCAATGTTGGACCAAAAGGTGAGTTCTGCCCCAGCAATCTTTTGCGGTTCTCTACTGCACCATAAATTAAATCTGTCCAAAGCATTGACACTCATCCACAAAGCACAGGTGGCAGTCTCCTTTTATGCACACCAAAAGGAGTGAGATAAAAATAAATTGTGCTTCCATTAAAAACATGCCAAAATAATATTTTTCCCATCTGCTAAACTCAGCCCCTGTGGTAAGTGAACTAACAGGTTTCCACACTTACACTTGATGAACAGACACCTCAAGCAATTAATTAACATTAACATGACAAGAATCAATTGGATTTCTCTCTTTTATACATTAATCAAAGCCAAAAACAAGAACACGCACCTTGTGTAACACTAGGATTTGTGGTCTTTAGATGTGGCTGCTCAAAGTCCACTTCTATCTAAATATTTACAGCAAAGTTGGTCTGCTCAGCAGCCCCGTCAAGGGAGACTCTATATCCCAGGTTCCATGCTGCCAAGGCCATGATCAGCAGACACATCAGAACTTGGCCTGCCATCTTTTCTTGATATCCACACTACAAACAAGGACAATCCAAGGGCAATGTCTATTTTTGCATTTAACCAGTTAGTTAAAAATAAACTCTAGAATTTTTTCCCATTAAAAAAAAGATGCCAAATGAATATGTACCTTTTCAAAGCTTGCTGTATTAGCTAATCCAAAAAGAGATGAGTCTTGTCATTAAAAAGCCACTAATTATTGTTAATCTCATAGTGAATACTTAGGGTAATGTTAAAATTTTATAGAAATAGTTGGTTTAATGGTTTTAAAATGGTTTGAATAAATGAATATATTAGAAAATAGGAAATCTAGTTAAAATATTCTCCAAAAAGCCCAAGCCAGAATGATACTGGTAAATTATTTCAAATCTTCAAGTTATTTTTTTTCTTTTAAAAAATCATAAAAAGGTTAACTTCTAAAGATCTTATTAGAAAGCCAGTAAAACAGTGAGACTTCATGACTTCTAAAATGAAAAGACATCAAGATTCAGGCATTGGAGACAATGGATAAAATTAAATGATCGATCCCTCTCTGTATTTTTAGGCACTTTATTTTGAGTTGGTCTCAGCAGGTAAACCTAGGTGAAGAGGAGAATAAAACAGACTCAATTATACACTAATGGAAAAAGAATGAATAGCAGAAAAATGACATATGATTATGCTTACAAGTAGTATATGGGTCACTAAAAAAAAGATATATGAGTACTAGCTCAATTAAGTTTTGTGTCCAAGGATTGTTTTGGTGATGCAGAAGGGACTGAAGGACACATCAGGGAAGCCAGATAACTGGCAGATACAGATTTTGTGAATTTATCTCTCCTCCTCTCCCCACCCCTCTCTTCACCTCCTCTCCCTTTAGTTCCCTTTTCTTTCTCTCTTTCCCTCTCCCTCATGACTTCCTTTTGTGTTCTTCATCTCTTTGTTTCTCTTTCTAAATTTTTCTTGGGATACCAGTAGATATAATTGACCTTGTGACTAGAATAATTTTTACCTGCTTGCTTGTCAACTCTTCCTGTTGAATGGAAGTCAGGAAGAGAGCCTGTCTTGGGTGGAGGTTCAACCCAGAGGAATCACTACATGCAGATCTTTAATTGAATATAAATGAATAGTATTTTTCCAAAGATGGCTGCAATAATATCTCTGGTTCCACGTTCTTCCAGAAATTTGACATTCCCCCATCAATAAATGAAGTTTAATTCTCCTTTTGAATCTGTGACTTTTGCTGAGCAATAGAATATGGCAGAAGTAACACTGTGTGACTTCCAAGGCTAGGTCATAAAAGGTGTTACAACTGGGATACTTGCTTTTGGCGACCACATAAGAACCCTGACTACCCTGAAACTGCCATGCTGGAGAGGCCACATGAGTAGACACTCAATTAACAGCCCCACCTGAATCTCAGCTAACAGTCATAAGGGAGCCTTCTTAAATATCTCACCCTGTTGAGCCTGCAGATAACTGCAGCCCCAGGTGACATCTACTGCAACAATATGTGAGACCCTAAGGTAGAACTGCTTAGCAGAGCTCTTACCAAATGCCTGACCCACAAAATCATGAACACGTTTTAAGTGAAAAAGTTTTGGAGGAGTTTTTTTATTCAGTAATAGTAATGAGAACAGTCCTCAACATTTCAAGGGATGACTTCTAATTAAAACTCATTGGAATGAAACACAGACAACTTAAGGGACAAGATTGAACAGAGAAAGTTAATGTAATTGTATTTTTTAAATAGGAAAAAAGTTTATGCTCTTGTATACTTTTCTCAAAGCATCTTCTTCAACATCGAAAATATGTAGGCATGACAGCTATATTTCCTGTTTTCAATTCATCTCTGGTCTCTCTGATCTTCTCATGGAGAAAACATTGAGCTTTCTACCCTATAATACTCCTTATTCAGTTTGATATTTAATAAATTCTGACTTCCATTCAAGACACTCTTCCTTCTACCTGAACTAGCCTCAGTGGTCTCTAGGGAAAAAAAATAAGGAAGCAAGAAAATGAAAGTCCAACAAGTATAGGTGAAGAATTTGGATGATACTTGGGAATGTCTGTTTTCATTTTAAGGAACTATCAAAAAGAACTGTAGCTGGCCCTTTGATATTATCTAGCACATTTTTATAACAAATATCTATATAGCAATCAGTATTACTATGTATTTTCTAAATGTACAAATTATTCTTTAAAATATGTTTTATTTAAAATACCATTTATATATTAACCTAATTCCTACTTTCTCAGCAAATACCTTTACACAATTATTGAATATATGTGTTCTTTCTGTAGTTTGTCTTTTCCACTTTTTAACCAATTGTCTCAGTATATGATCTTGGGCTCAGGAAAATAATTGCATTAACCTTTGAATCTGTTATTTTATTAGCTATAAGCTGTGAAGTAATCTATGATTCAGCTTGCTTATACTGCTCTGCCCTTGTAGGGGGATGATCTAGCTGATGACAATCTGGCAGATTTATGTCCAGGGAGAATCCGTCCCACCCTGTGTGTGGTGTTGGCTTGAATGGCTCTAGTCCTCATGGGGCAAAGAGGTCCTGTCACCTCAGCAAGCAAGGAGGATAAGTTGGAGCCAGCTAAAATCCGTCAGGAACTCCACGGCCAAAGGCATGATCTGGAGGGAAGAACTGAGTTCACTGTCAACTATATTAAATTGCAAGGGAAAAATTATGTAAGTTAGGTCATCCACTTGGTCCTGATCATAAGGAGAAAGTTGCTAGCTGAAATAGCACTAGCAATGTATCTTTTCATTGTAAAGCCTCTTTAGCATATTTATGCTAATGTTAGCTACTTTAGCAAGAATGTTATGAATATTGTTCTGATTTGGAACAATAAGGGAAGTAAAAATGCATTTAGCCTTTGAATGCTTTGATGGAGGCTTCCCAGGAGAAGCACCTAGAGCTGGGGGACTCAGTCCACCTCAGACCCTCAGTCATCTCACATTCACAAATTTTTTAAACTGTAAAATGAAAGACCTTTAAGGACATTTTCAGATATAAAATTCTGAGAAAAATCTTCATTTATTTGGAGTGCTTTTGAATTTACAGGGTACTGCCTTTCCAATTACATAGCTGTTTTTTAGATAGAAGTCTTAATTATCCTTAATCCAACAAATTTGTGTGTGGAAAGAAGGTACTCTATTGTACAGCAAATATCCCTTGCACAACAAAGCTTTCATGAGTACAGTGTAAATGATTTGGAAGCATAAACATTTAATTTCATATCAGAAGGGGTTGAGGGTTGATGTACACTTAAGCTTTTGACAAAACCCTTGAAATTGAAATATTTGAGAAAAAAAATTGATGTTGAGCCCCAGGTTTTCAGACTGTACTTGTGTTGCATAGTGTGAACACTGCAAAATGTTCGGTGCTTTTTTTATAATTGGATTTGCCTGGAGATCGGAGTAGGTAGCAGCTAATGGTGTTCGATAAGCTATGGCTTAGAGCATAGTAATGTTTAGGTTTAAGGCATCTTTTAGAGAATCTGAAATGTTGCACTTTTAAAGTCAGAAGAGTTAAAAGAAATTTGTTTTAATAACATCAACAACAACGAATAGAGATAGAGAAATAGAGATGAAAGATAGATAGATAGATAGATAGATAGATAGATAGATAGATAGATAGATATAGATAGATAGATAGATGATTGAGAGCGGGGAGAGAGAGAGAGGGGTGAAAGAGAGAGAGAGAGAGAGAAGCGAATAAACAGACAGATAAAGGACCGAGATCCTTCATATGTGTCAGCAAAGGCCCAGTTAGTGAGCAAGGTAAGGAGGCCCTGCCCTGCAGTCAGGACTATGTTTGCAAAGACAGGTCAGTTCTGAGTCACCATTTTTGGGTTGCTGGCAGGCCGATGAGGTCAGCCCAGCTCTGTGTTCTTCTGATTGGAGCAAGATCTGGGTCAAAATCCAGGCTCTGCTTTTGTTGAGAGGAAAACAGGCACAGGCAGGCTAAGGGGTGAGCAGAGGTCTAATGTGAACTCAAACCCATGGCTCTCAACAAAAGAGTTAAGGGCACTTTAGCTTAGAGTTAGGGAGAAAAATAGAAGCAACCAGTTTCCTTGGCAGAAATGTAACCAAATCATTTCTGAAGCTTTCAAGAACTTGGGGACACATTTTGATTTGGACAGCAACCTCTAGATTTGCTGATTTTGGCTAGGATGGTTGGAAGATTCTTGGAAACTTTGTGATAGATCATTTAAGCCAAAGCTTTTCAAACTTTAATGTGCACATGAATGCTTGAGGACTTTGTCCAAATAAAGTTTCTGGTTCAGTAGGTGTGGGGTGAACCCCAAGTATTTGCATTCCTAACAAGCTCCTAGGAGAAGGTGATGCCGCTGATCTGGAGACCACACTGTAAGTAGCAAGGTTGTCAGTAGTTCCGGCTGCATACTGTAATCACATCTATAGAGTTACCAAAATTTGGCATGTGAAAATATAGAATATCCAGTTAAATTTTAATTTCAGATAAGTAACAAATAGTAAGTATGTCCCGTGTAAATTTTTGCAACATATTTGTTTTTTTTTTTAAGTATTCTTTATTTATCTAAAATTCACAATTACCTTAGACCCTCCATTTAATCTGGCAACCCTACTGGAGGAATATTTAAGAATGTCAATTCCTGAGTAACTGCCCCAGATATTCTGATTTAATTGGTTCAGAATACAGCCTGAGCATATGGACTTTACAAAACACAGTAAGTGGCTTTAATATGCAGCCGTGGTTGGAAATTACTGATGAAAACTCACCCTCTTATTAATCAGGGGAGAAAACTATAATTTAAGGGATGTACAGTTTGGCCAGTGGTAGGATGGGGATTAAAATTTAGGGTTTCAGGCACTCTTTGCCCCAAACTCCCTCCATATTGAGTAGAAAACATGTTCCTTTTTTAGAACTTTATTTGTGCCTAAATCCCTGAGGTTGAGGGTTCTCTCTCCTCATTTTAGTCATTCCCTTAAACCTCCAGAAGCCTCATTCTAGTTAAGCATTTAGAATGCATTTAGAGATCTGTCTATTATGAATCTTAATTGTGGATGCTTTAAAATGCAGTTGTTTTTATTCTTAATCTCGCATATGAGAACTTTAAAAAAAAATGGTGTCGGTACCACCCCAAGAGATTCTGATTTAACTGGTCTGGCATGCAACCTAAGCATTGGGATTTGGGGGGAATTCCCTGAGCAATTCTCATAAGCAGACAGGGGTGAACAGTGCTTCTCTATCAGATCCTTCGAATACGATGGACCTGCGGTCTGTGACTTTAAAGTTGTCTGTAAGTGGTGGGTCCAGCTGAGTCCATCATGGACGTGTGTAAATGAGCAACTTCAAAGGCTGGAAACAGTGAGCTTGGCTGCAGGGGAAACCTGGAATGCCACATATGTTATTCTTTCAAAACTTGTCAAAGCATCTGAATCCGTTCTAATTAAAAAACACATAGTTTCCTCAGATTCTAACATTTTAGAATGCCTATATGAGCCTTGCATGTATTTCCACTGGTTCTACGATATACTGTTTCTTTGATGAAATGCAGAGTTAATAGTTATTTTAAAAAATAATAATAAAAGAAGTGGGGTGGGGAGGGGAAGAGAAAGCCAGCATGCACTTAATTTGAGATTTCTAACTAGCAGTTTCAAGATGCTAGAAATCTCTCCCCCACCCCCAGCCTTCCCTGTGATCTTGTGCTTCTCCCACTCATCAGAAGAAAGTCAACTATGTTCCTGCTTTAGAAACAACTACATATCAGGCCTTTTGTGAGGAAGAAAGATTTCTTAGGCAAAGTATTTTGGCAGGAACTAAGATGGTAAACAGTAAGGCTTTGTACTTTCCTCCTGCTTTCTCCTTCAAGAGTTGAAATGCACTCAGAGAAAACGATGAATGAACCAAGACTATTTAGAATGGACAGATGAAGTTCTTCTGAAGTCTCAGAAGTGCATATTCTCATACTTGTGAAGATCATTCATAGTTTTTCTATAGGGAAACATAGTCTTTCCATTCATCAGGAGTGGTAAATGATTAGAGCGCTTATTAATTAACTCGATCCCATTATATTAAACTACCCATTGCATCTCTATGAGCTTGGTGAATTTGCTTAGGTGTAGGTGACTAGATCCCATAAAAGGAGGTTCACCAGTTTGTCTAATCCAGATTTCCCAACTCCTAATCCAAATGTTCTTCACAAGTAAGTCAAACCACCACCTAAGATTTTGTTACACGGTTCTGGGTTCTGGTTTTATCATTTTAATCAGATAGACTTTGATTACCTCCTTTTTGGTCAATTGAGAGAAAACCAGGCTGCACAGATAGAAAGATTTATTGACTCAGTACTAGGCAAATTTACTCTCCCCATCAGCTTCAGCCCACCGACAAGCCCTTAGAACCATCCTGTTAACCTGGAAAATATAATGACTCCACAGTAGTTTATCAGAGTGTGGTAACTTTCACTAAATATGACATGTGCTTTATAAATCTAGAGAAAAATGCGAAAGGGAAAGTTGTCCATATTTATCAGATGGGACATCTTTTAAAAATGTTCTACTTGTCATAAGCTTTATTGAGATGTTAGTTTGTGTTATGCTCCCTTTTATTTTCCTTTTCTCTCTCCTAATTTGCAAATACTCCTTCACATCAGGGGAGGTTTATATGAAGTTAGAAGTAGAATTTATTTTCGACTACCCAGGTTCTAAGCTTATGTTTTCTAGAAACTTTGAAGACTCCCAGACAAGTGCGTGGGTATGAGTTAACCAGTAAAGAAGCTAAGACACACATACGTGTGTGTGTGTATATATATATGTATGTGTATGTGTGTAAGTGTATATATATATTTATATATATACATATGTGTGTATGTGTATATATATAATTTATATATATACATACACACACACACACACACACACACACACACACACACGTTTGCTCTGTGTTGTACCCACAAGGCTAGAACCCAAGCATGAGTTATGTCTCTCAGAATTTGCAAATCCTGAGTTGGGGCAGAACAGCTTTCAGGGTTTGGAGCCAGTTATCAAGGGATTGCAGGCTTGGACAAGAAGTAGGGCTGTAAGATTTAGAAAATAAAATATAGCATACTTAATTAAATTTGAATTCAGGTAAACTTTGAATTGCTTTTTAGTATAAGTATGCCCATGAAATATTTGAAACAAATGTATGCTAAAAATTATTCATTGTTTATCTGAGATTCAAAGTTAGTTGGGTGCCCTGAATTTTATCTGGGAAACCTAGTAAGGTAAATTGCATTATTATGATGGACTGAGAGAGACATATTCTGGCTTCCATTTTCTAGAGAGCACATGCACCTCCTCCTGGGTTCTTAGGTAATACTAGGTGAGAGGGAGGGCTCCATTTAAATGGCTAAGATGCATTTTACATCAGATGAACCTCAGAGTAAGATTTAATTTATTTTAAAGACAATTTTCTTAAACTGGCATTTCTTGCACATTGAGGTCTTTGACTGCAGATGCATACTTCATATAACCATAATTCCTGTCTATTGTAGACATATTTCCCAGGGGATCTGAGGCAGGACACTTGGTCAGTTTCCCATAGGGAGGTGAAGAGGTAGAGGAACAGAATTCTGAGGCTTTGTTCTTACTTACCGTTCACGTGACAAGATGTCATTTGTCGTGGTCTAAAAAGAGATTGGGAGACTCCTGTTGCCATGTTTCTAAAATAGATAATGCCTTCTGTCACTAGAATGCTATTGGTTTCAATGGAAAATGGACATTACAGTACTTCTCTTCAATGAACCAAACAGTGTGTTTGGTCCTGCAAACTGAATCACGTCATCTAAGTATACAGCAATTGTATTAAAATCAGGATGACCAGGTTTTCATGAAAATCCAAACACTGTTAAGATTCTCAGGGAAATGGCTTCCCCTTTTCATATGAGAAGAATTTGACACAAGGTGTTCATGGATGCTATCCACCAAAACAATGGCCCACACTCCCCTTTGCAAGGCAGCAAGGGAGCAGTAACAGATGAGGCATGCATTTTTGGATGGAGCACAGCTGCTACTAGGTCTGGAAGGAACCACAGCCTGGGACAGGAAATGAAGAGGGATCCTCGTTCAACTCAACCTAAAGGTAAAATCGAGGCAGGCAGATTTAATGTTCCAAGAATCAGGTCAAGCTAAACAAGAGGATTAGCATCCCTTCTTTAAATGACACTATGCCAGAAGCTTTGTTGTTGTTGTTGTCTTTTATTTTATTATTTTTTAAAAATGAGCAAGAGCCTTCAGATCCTGAGTTTAAAAGCCTGATCCAGGCCCGAGTCATTGGCACCACTCCCTAACTCCTCTCTATTGCAGGTGTGCTGCAGGTCTCCTTCCTGCACACTGACCCGCCCCCTTCCCCTAACTCCCACCTGAGGATTGTTAAAGTTAAGGGGATCTCTCAGGGTGGTATAGCCTCAGGCATATGAATTCCTTCCGGGGCTCCGTGAGCTTGGAAGCAGTTTAAAGGTAAGAAGGTTTCAAGAGTGAATGAGTTCCCAAGAATAAACATGTTTCAAAGGCACCTGAATGAGGGACTTTGTTTTCGTGGTTTCTTTCTTTCTTTCTTTTTTTTTTTTCTTTTAATGGCGTTTGCTTACTTAATGTAGTAACTCCTTGAACATGTTGCCTTGTGTGATATAATTTATTTACATAATTCTGAATCGGAAAATCATAAGAAAATTCAAAAAAATCTGGAAAGAAGAAAACTTGTTTTGTGATGTATATATGTATTTGATTCATCTATATGTATATGAGACACATGCATACATAGATGTATATACGCAACTATAGATACAAATTATATGCATATATGGTTATAGAGCAATTTAGATATAGATATTTGAAAAAGAGAGCAAACGTAAAAATAGATCAGAAGCCAATTTCCAGCCTGTTTTAAATTTATGCCAAGTTATTTCCCACGGGATTCAAAAAAAAGATGGTGGTTTGTAATTTTTCCAATCCAAGTTTTCCCTTTTGTAAGTATCTCAGCATTTGCTTCTTTGATATGTTACAATGGGGAAGTCCTTTGAGTACTGATCAGGAGGGTTGGCAACTCCTGGGGCAGAAGCATGGGAAATGAAGTAAGGAAAAGAGTTTACCTTTTGGCCTCCTGAAAAGAGGAGAGAAATGCCCTCTCATAGTGTGGAGGGGTTTTAAAAAATAAAAGAGAGTCTCTTTTTCTAGAAGATAAGAGTAGCTTGTTCGCTTTCTAAGAAATGTTTGTCATGTCACCTAAAATAGATTATAACGCCTCCTATGTTTTATTTATCTCTTTGTTTATTCCCTAATTTTAACTACAATGAGATATTTTTTTTTTCTAAACCTCAGACTTCAAAAATTTAGGTAATGGGACTGGAGATAAAGAATTAGAGTACAGAGAACGTGGCAGTGGGGGCTGGAATCAGGTGAACTTTTCAATTACAAAAGCCCTGAACCATGTTACCTAAAATGTCAAGGCCGCAGCACAGCAGGACTGACGATTTTGGTTGTCTAAAGAAGGTGCTCTACCAGCCATTTTGCTGAATAGAAAGCAGGAAGAATCAATATAGACATTCTACCATCCAGGTTCATCCTAGATCTTTAAAATATCCTTTTTTTATTACTTACTATCTTGTAACTAATAAACATATTCCTAGGCAACAAGAACATAAAGACAATTCCCTTTTAGAAAGTATTTTCTTTAGGATGCTGAAATTCTTTCTTAGCAAGAAACTCAAGGGCAGAGGGTGAGGGATGCCTTGACCAACAGTCCATAAGAATAAGTATGAAATAGTCAAAGGGCAATTTAAGAAGAAAAGATAATTTCAAATTAAATCACTGGCTATGCCAATTAGCCCAAAGCCCTTGGAGAAGCCTAGCTCAGAAAGAGATCATATTTGTTTTTTTCCCATATTTTGATTTGACTTTCTTATAATTCTTATAATTCTCACATTCTAAATCCAACTGCATTAAGCTGCACACAGATACCAGAACAATTGTTCAGTTATTTGAGGGATTTATCTATTCATTGGACATAGAAAACAAGCTCTGATGAGAAATCTAGAACTTATCTGCTCTAGTCTTAATGTCAAAAAGAATTATATTGTGATTTTGTTCTCTGTTTGATTTGAGGAGATAATATTACCAAAATACTCTAGAGTCACTAACAATTAGCTACTGGTAGTCTCTATTTAGGTTTAGATCATTTATTGGTGACCTCCTGCTTTGATAATGTTTTCCAGTTTGATTTCCCATGTTAGAATTTTCACCTGGCTTATGCCCACAATAAATATTACATGACACACACACACAAAATGGTACCATGTTTGATTCTGAAATAAGAATAACAGAATAATAGTAATGAAAGCAGATTAATAAATGAGTTTTTATGAGGGTTCTTTCTTATATGAATCTAACCTTTCTGAAAATTCAATAAGATGAGAGTTTTATTTACTGGCCATTATCTACTGGATATCTTTTGGGGGCTGGAAGTTGAGGAAGAAGTTCAGAAGAGTAAAGAACTAGACTTCTCATAAGACATGGTAGACTTCCATCTAAATGCATTAAAGAATAAATTCATATTACAGATAAGTTTCTAGCCATTCCTAGAGTGTCCCAGCATGAGCAGTACCACATATATCCCTGCTAGAGCAAAAGTCTCAAGAGAAAAATTCAAGAGAGAGTTGAGAAATATTAAGAAAAAGAAACACGAGTGCTCCTGTGAAATACAAGAATTGTAGACAAAGATGAGCTGAATTCTTTTTTCAGAAGTGCTCTTGGTGGAATTATTTCTAAGCTTATTGTTCAGATATTGTGCTATTAAGGAAAATGTCTCAAAATATTTCCAACAGTAATGATAACATATTTGTAGAGTATTTTATAGTTTTTAAAATGTTTTCCCAATTATTACCCTCATAATGCATCACTTTATTTCTGCCCTGCAGGATTTGGCAAAATGAGCAAAAAGCATCCATAACCAGAAAGCAAACAGTCTGCTTGTTAAAAATGATCTCAGGCTAAACTCCCAAGTTGTTTGTGAGTCCAAATAGAACCATCCTTAGATGGGTAGTGGTCTTCCTTTCTCTTCTTTTTACAGCCATCTCTTCAATCTCTGGCTCCATCTGGTGGAATATTGTGAGGTCATGACCATAGGCATCATTGTTCTTACATGCACCTTATGGGGTCAGTATTATGTCTCTATGATCCTGCAAGGAAATAAAAGTCTGAAAATTGGGTTGCCTATTAGGCTCCCAAATTTTTTCTTGCTATTGTGACTGCCTCTTAGAGTAGAATGTCTATTTTGCAAAAGACCCCTTTCCAATATGGTTAGAGAAAAAAAAAACACACCAGTTAAAAGAAAATTCTGTCCTGTCCAAAAGAGCTTATACTGTTCTTTTATAATTTTCACCTCGCTTGACCATAAAAACATCTGCCATGAAGTAGGGAGGGCTGATAATGATATAGAATGAAAAACTAAAACTTACAGAATGAAAAAAAAGTGAAATGTACACTAATTGAGTTTCCCAGAGACAGAAAAATTAAGGAGGCAGAGACAAGACCAAAGACAAGTGTTTTGATTCCATAGGCAACATTTACAATATGCACATCGCATTATTTAAAACAAACAAATGAACACATAAAACCCTTATTTTATGTTTCATAATATACATTTTACATATTTTTGAATGTCAGATATTATACAATGAAAAATTAAGTGAAGAAAATATCTTTCTCCAAAGGATAAAAAAATCAAAATCAAATGAAAGAACAGTATTGAAGTGAATCTATTTAGAATAAGAAAATAAGCAATAAAGTTTACTAATTTTTAAAAAAGCTGATAAATGCCACTAGCATCACAAAATATAGAGAGAAATATACAGAGAAAATAAGATGTTTTTATTATTTATCCATAAGATGTATCTCTGAAATCCTTTCCCCCTTATATTTACAATTTTATACAACTCTACTTACAATTTTATACAACTGAATATTGGGAGAATCTTCTGCAGACCAACATCTGACTGCAGACATTTTAAACCTTATTTCTCCTCCACTATCCACATATGTTTAATGCTGGAAGGTAAAGGACAGATTGATATCAGAATATGACCTCTGGCTCTATAGCTTGGGTCCATAACCAATATTCCTAGAAGTGATTCCTACTGCAGAATTCTAGCTACATATTAACAGTACTTGAAAGTAACTGTAAAGACATGCATTTATCTCACTATTTCCAAAGTAAATGTATCCTCCAACTCAACTTCCACTTAACCCAACATCCAAATTCCTGTGGCATGTGAATGCCACTCAACACGACAGGAAATGTGATAAAGAAGTTGGAGTAAAAACAGAAGTTACAACTAATTTTTGCTAAAATATCTCATTTCTGAAAATTAAAGAAAGGTGGAGAGGAAGCACGTATGATTTTGTGAGGACATTGCTGAGCATTGAACGGGTTTGTGTAAGTAAAGGACTTTAAACTTAAGTTTCATTAGTTTTACAACAAACCCATCTCTGATTGCCTCTAAAACACCATAGTTGAAAGAGATTTATTTAAAGTTGGTTTGATCATCACTGTCTTTGAGTTGTTTCACTTACTGACCCTCTTCTTCAATTTCTAGGGTTGGATTAGAGATGTTTTTGAAAGTCAATACTTTGGAGTAATGTGCCTTTTTACTTTTTCATAACCACATAGGAAAAAGACCACAACTCAGCCCAGATTTCAGGTAGTTTTCTGTTGCTGCATTATTGAAATTTGGAAATGGGTATGGTTGGAAAGTTTGATTCATACATGACAGCAACTGGGCTACCCACATATTAGTCTATGTAAATGGTGGCTTGGCTTTAGGCAACAGTTTGGCTTGAAAAGCATTTCATGTTTAAGAACACACTTGTTTCCCTCTATAGAATTCCTGTTCTGTCTCCTTTTCTCCCTCCCTTTCTCCTTTCTTCACTCCTTCCCTCAGCAATAAACAGTAAGTTTGGCCTGCCTAGTTATGGCTACTATTGATCCTAATGGTGAAGTATGTTAACGTATGTTTCTGACATGTTTAATGATGAAAAAAACACTATCCATTTGGTTCAGTTCTTTTTTTTTTTTTTTTTTTAGGTGAAGCAACAGATTGCAAGGATCTTATCAGCTTACAGTCCCTTATTTTTTTTATTTTTAATTTTTATACCTACAGCACCTGATCTTCCTAGGCAGTCTCCCATCTAAGTACTAACCAGGCCCGACCCTGCTTAACTCCCAAAATCAGACAGGATCGGACTTGTTTAGGGTAGCAGGGCCATAGACTGGTTAAGTTCTTATTAATACCACAGCCACTTCTTCTCTTGATGGCTGAAGGAAATCTCATCCTGTTCCCCTTCTTAACCACTTGTGGAATTTCCCACACTCAGTGAAGGGGAAAGAGCCTCAGCCATGAAGAGAGCAGGGAGACCTCTGGGAGACAGGGCAACAAGTGGTGAGAAGACTTGAGTATCTTTCACAATCCCAACAGACTGCTATCTCCAGGACTAGGACCATGTTGTTTTTAAAAATAGACTTTATGTTTTATTTTTACTTTATTTTATTTTATGATTAGTTTGTTCTTTTTATTCCTTAAATTTTGCATATAAGTGAAATTATATAGTGTTTATCTTTCTCTGTCTGACTTAAATACTTCTAAGTTCATCAAAGTGCTATCTTTTCCCATTCTCTTCCTTTTCATATGTAGGGGTCTTGTTTTCTTATCCTTTCAGCCACTCTATCTTTTGGTTGGAGCAATTAATTCTTTTCATTTAAGGTACTTATTGATAGGAATGTAGTTGTTACCATTCTTTATTCCTGTTTTTGATACATGTTTTTTCTTCTTAAAGAATTCTCTCCAACATTTCCTGTAATTCTGGCTTGGTGGTGATAAATTCCTTTAGTTTATTTTTGTCTGGGAAGCTCTTTATCTGTCCTTAAACTCTAAATGATAGCTTTGCTGGATAAATTATTCTTGGTTGTATATCCTGGGTCTTCATCCTGTTGAATATTTTTTGCCAAGCCCTTCTGTCCTGCATAGTTTCTTTTGAGAAATCAGCTGCCATTTTATGGGTTTTCTCTTATAAGTAACTATCTGTTTTTCTCTTGTTGCTTTTAAATTCTTTCTTTGTATTTAACCTTTGGCATTTTAATTATGATGTGCTTGGTGGGCCTCTTTGGATCCCTGATTTTTGGAATTCTTTGAGCTTCCTGGGGTTTTATGTCCATTTCCTTCAGAGTTAGGGAATTTTCCATCATTATTTCTTCAAACAGCTGTTCAACATCTTGATTTTCTTCAGTTACACCGATCAGAATGATATTTGGACCCTTAATAGTGTCCCATATGCTCCTGAAATTATTTTTATAGTCGTGGCATCTTTTTTCTTGCCATTCTGATTGAGTGTTCTGATTGGCTATCCTGTGCTCTAGATAGGTCATTTGATCTTCTTCTTTATTCACTTTGTTTATTCCCTTTAATATACTTCTCATCTCAGATAATGTGTTCTTCATTTCAGACTGGTTCCTTTTTATAATTTCAACTTCCATTTTTATGTTTTTTATCTCTTTGTTAAAGTTCTCACTGAATTTATCTACACTTCCCAAAAGTTCATTGAGCATCTTTATAACAGTGTTTTGAACTCTGCATCTGTTAGATTACTTGACTCCATTATATCTAGATCTCTGTTTATTCTCTCGTATGATTTCTGCTTTTTGTCTTTTCATTTTGGCTGCCGTTCTGTGTCTGTTTCTATGTACTAAGCAAAGCTCCTAAGTCTACTGGTTTTAATAGTGTGGATTTGTGAAGTAGGTGTCCAGTGGCACAGTCGAGAGGGGTTCAGCTATAGGCCAAACTTAGCCCAGGCCTCTATCCTTGCTGTTAAGATTCAGCAAGCAATCCACAGATGCTATACTTATAGTTGCCTCAAAAGGCCACACCAGAAACCAAGGCCAGCTCCCTCCTCCACCAGTGTGAGTTTCAGCAAGGAGCACCTGACTCACTGAGGATATACCTGGATGTGGCTTGGGTGGGGCCCCATGGGGTAGGCGGGGTTTCAGGGAATGCTGTGGGTGGAGCGACCTTTATTTTCCAGTTTGATGATGTTTTGGCTATGGTGCGCTGTCTGGCTCACTTGGTAGGAGGGAGAGCTCAACAGGAAACAATAGGATACCGCTGGCATTTCTGTACCAAGGTTGTCTTGCCTTGGCCCTCACCCCGACAATGTCTCCTTGTAAGTCCCTGGTGCCCTCTGCACACAGCTGAATCGGCAGCACTGGTTGGTGCTCAGAGCAAGCAGGTCCATCACTGCAAAAATCCGCTCACGGACACGGCCCCTTTAAGAGGCATCTGCAGCTGCTGCAACCTCCATCTCACTCAACTGCTCAGGACTAGGCAGCCCCACATCCTCACTCCATCCTACCTTTTGCCATTGTAGGGTCTTTCTTGGATTTCTCTGTAATCATATGGCTTGTTTGTGTAGATCCCAGGTGATTTTTCCTTGCTCCTGCTCCTGTTTCCATCACAACTTTGATTTGGTCACCAGAGAGATGAACAGATCCTCTATCATCTACACCATTTTTTTCTCTCTTCCTCTAAAAATAGACTTTATGTTTTAGATCAGTATAAGATTCACAGCAAAACTGAATGGAAGATACATAGATTTCCTATGTACCTCATGCCCTCCACCCCCACACATAGCCTCCCCCACTATCACATCCCTCACCAGAGTGGTACGTTCTTTACAATAAGTGAACCTGCACTGACACAGCAGTACCACCCAGCATCCATGGCTTACATTAGGTTCCAGTACTGGGGTTGTACATTCTGTGAGTCTGGACAAATGTATAATGACATGGATGTACTATTATAGTATCATAGAGTAGTTTTACTTCCTTAAAGATCTTCTGTGCTCTTATTCATCCCTCTCTACCTCTACTCCCAACCCCAGGAAACTGCTAATATTTTTAGTCTCAAAGTTTTTCCTTTTCTAGAATGTCATATTGGAAACATACAGTATGTAGATTGGCTTCTTTCCTTATTAATATGCATTTAATTTTCTTCCGTATCTTTCTATGGCTTGATAGCTTATTTCTTTTTGGTGCTGAATAATATTCCAGTGTCTGGAGGTACCATCATTTATTTATCCATTCACCTACTGAAGGACATTTTGGTTGCTTCCAAGTTTTGGCAACTACAAATAAAGCTGCTATAAACAGTCATATGCAGTTTTTTTTGTGAGGACATAACGGTTCATATCAATTAGATAAAGGAATGTGATTGCTGGATTGTATAGTAAGAGTACATTTAGTTTTACAAGAAACGGCAAGACTGTCTTCCAAAGTGGCCATACCAATTTCACCAGCAGTGAATGGGAGTCATTGTTGCTCCACATTCTCACCAGCATTTGGTGATGTTAGTGTTATGAATTTAAGCTATTACAATAGATATAAAACTTATTGTTATTTTACCATGTAATTTTAAAAACAAAGAGCAGTCACATTTCAGGAGATATATGACTTGTCTGTGGCTTGTCCAAATCACTGTGCTAAAAAAAGTGGGTTCAGTGTCTTTTCTTCCCTTGCCATTTGCTATGTCTTAAGCACCAAATCACTGATATCTTAGGATTTGTTTTCTTACCCAGATTAAGAAGGAGTTAAGATAAGTTTCCAACCCTGATTGCACATTAGAATCACCTGGGGAGCTTTTAAAAAGTATTGTTGCCCAGGTCTCACCACAGATTAAGTAAATAAAAACTTTCTGGGCGTGAGGCTTTAGTATGTATTTTTTATCTTAAACGTTCCTGTGAGATTCTAATATGAAACTTTGGTTGAGTCTTACTGGCTTGAGGATGTACTGAATCTTTTTTTGGTGCTTAAATTTTGTAGCCATACAATTCTGTATGGCACAATCTCGAGCACAATCCCCTTTCATAATATATATCACGACCACTTGCTAACTGAGTCTCCACTCAGACAAATCTTCCACTTGCAAATTTCTTGTCTTTATGTGGCATCATATTCTCTCTTGCCTTACTGTTGAGGACAGAGTAGAGAGGAGATCTATAGATTCTTATGGTCTCCTAAATATATAACTTACACAGAAAGATAATTGATGATTTATTTCAGAATTGTAATTCTGTCTGATGAGAAAAAAATCAGTGCACTTACCTCTCATACACACAAAATAGAGTTGGACCAGGGAAAATTAATTACCACTACAAATGTTACTTTGTTACCTGCTAACATAGCTCTGTCCTGCTGTTAAAATGGGTATGTGTCCAGCCAAGTTGAGCCCTTAACACTGCATGCCAATAACTTGTTTCTCCATAGATAGCTTCCTTTCCCATGCCTTTGGAAACTATTCCAGAAATTTTACTTTTCTTCTTCTGGCCCCAGAACTTACCTTATGCCATATTCTAATCACACAATCTTTCAGTCTTTTTATGAGAAACTTGATGTAGTCTACCATTAACCTTCTGACTTTTCCACGTACTACTTATCTGTTCTGGATAGTTTGTATTTTTTTCACTATATCTGTGGAAGAAACATTACTTTTTTTCTCTTCATTGCTAGTATTCTTCCTATGGTTTCAATATATACCCACCTACCTCTTCTAGAGCTTTTGATTTCATTAACCCATTTACTTCCAAATGTTCTTCAGGATAGATCTATGTATTGACCTTAAGCCTTTTCTTGATTACTTCCACTTGGTTACCCAATTGGCATCTCAAAAAAAATAGCTCCAAAATACCACTTCATTTGGCCTTGATTAAGTCCAAGGTGGAATAGTCATAAGAAATAAGGTCCTCCATTCAGCATCTCTTATTGATCATTAACTACATAAACTATGTGTGTAAATATCCACAGGGTATAGCCTTTACCTTTGTAGAACTCACAGAACACTGTTAACTGGGTAAATAAGATATATGATATATATTTATCCCACACTCACCCCTGTAACACAGCCACCAAAAAAGGAAACAAACAATGCAGTGTAATGACCTGGCATATGAAGTATTAAGCATTCCATCTGGTACTTATGGAAGAAATGAACTTTGAGCTAAGCCTTAAATTGTTAAACAAATTCCAGATAGTTGCAGGGATTGGCACTCCCAATCAGCAAACAGCAGTGAGTAAATGTGGAATATACAGGGTTATAGAAAGAAGGGTTTGGGGGATAGTGAGCAAGTGTCTAAATTTGTGGGGAGTTCCTCCAGGTCTTAAGAATGACTCACTCATTAATCTAGTATAAACTAATTCACAGTGAGGTATCAGTGGCTTGCTGATACAACTCACAGGACATTAAAAGATTTTTTTTTTTAATGCTTCCATTTAAAGGTATATATCTCTAATGGTGGAGGTTTCAAATCAGATGATGGGATTATTTGGGGGAAATTTGAGAATAGCGGAAACTTTTAGCATCACCACTCAAACTATATCACAAAAGCAACAGGGTCAGGTTCCACTGAAGATGAGCTGATGAAATGTTGTGGTTTTGGAATTTCTTTGTTATTGTTATTGTTATTTTAGCCATTGGATAATTGCAGTGTTTCTATAGAAAGGTGGATAGATTTTAAAATAACATGGTAACTGTGTGTATGCGTGCTTGTGTGTGTGTTACTGTGTTTGTGTCCTGGGGCATTCTAGGTGAAGAGCTCCCTTGAAAAATTTGAAACAAATAAATAAAATGAGAGCTGACCTAAATTTTTGCCTCAAACTGGAATGGAGTTCAAACTTTTGAGGAGGATCAAAAGCTTGATTAACTGTTGTTTATTTGTTTTTAGAGGCTTTGCTTCCCTCCAACTCAAAAAAGTAAAAGTGATCAAACACTACACTCTGAGAGAGACTTTTGTCTCAATATTTCCAACTGGGTTGAAACAGAAAGTACTTGTGAGGCAACTGGGAAACCCAAGTGACTTGCAACCTAAGGTCCAAGATTCAAGGGGTTAGGAGGAGTTCAGCTAAACTTCATGTTGGCATCCAAGGAAAACATAGCAGTGCTGTTGTGTTCAGTGGACTGAGATCCTAGAGGGCAGAAAACATCATTATGTGAAACAGAAAAAGGTACATGCATTTGTGTTTTCCACCAGTTGATTGGTTGAAAAGCAACAAACAAACAAACAAACAAATAAACAAACAAAAACCCATGAGATATGTCAAAACCAGTGGGTCAACGTTTGCCTGTTGTAAGGCAAAAACCACCAGAGATAAGTCAGGGACTTGGAAGTGAGGCCTTCTTTCACAGCTGTGTGACCTTGAGCATGCTGTGTAGCTCCGACAGATTTTGGTGTTTGAATCTGTAAAGTATTCACTTGTTCAGAAGTATCAATGGCCTGTCTTGCATGACACACTGAAATAGTGCTTTGGATCTTTCTGAATTGGGTAAGAACCAATTAGACCCTTAAGAATAGTAAAATTCAGGGTGGTGGGGGGACTTAAGGCACATAACAAAATCATTTTGAAAAAGAAATTAAAGACTATAAGAGTTTGAGGAAAAGAGGGAGTCATTTGGCTTAATTTATATGTTTTGGAAAGCTTTATAAAAATGGAATTGAAAATAGGTAGGGTTTTGGCATACAGAAATTCATTAGATGGAGGGCATTTCAAATCTAGGTAGCAACCATAAAAAAAGGTATAATGACAAGAAAAAGTAGGACTTACATAGCAAATAGCAAGTAGGCAAGATTGGATGCATGAATAGCAGAAGGGTTAAAAGATAATTTTGGAAGAGTCATTGAGGTCAAAGAACACTAAGCTGCTGGTTTTCTTATTTTTATGGAACAAGTGGTACTTTGGAGTTTTGTTTAGGTATATGGAATAATTATAACCTTTTATAAAGATTAAATTCAACAGGATAAAGTGAATTAAGAGGGAAGCTAAATAGAGAGTTAACCAAATAAGAGGCCATCACATCAATCTAGGTGAGTGGTGAAAAGAGGGTGTAAATTTCAGAATTAAGATGGAAATAGGATCAAGAGGATCTGGCAACTGAGTGTGGCCAACAAGGGAGCCGAAGGAATCAGAGAGCTGAGGCTTCACATGTGAATGACTTGGAAGATGGTGCAATTAACTTGAAGAACATGGGATCGAAGTAGGCTTAAGATAGAAAATAGCATCTGGTTGAGCTTGATAAAGATGGGAGTATAAATCTTGAGATCAAGAGCTAAATGATGGCTGGAGGCAAAGATGGAAAGTCATTTGCATAGATACCACAGTTGAAATTGTACAAGTACTGGATATTGATGGACATCATTTTGTATCTTTTCCTGAGTCTGATGCCTGCTGTACAGGTATTTTTCCAGGGCTTCATTGAGAAGTTTTCATGTGTGAACATGGCTTCATTGAGAAGTTTTCATGTGTGAACATGGCTTTTGGCAAATGAACTTTGTCGCTGGAATTTAGGCTCATCTCTACTGAGTTGAATTTTTAACATCAATATGAGTTCTTTAAGGCTAAACCAACTTCTGCTATTAACTTCCTGTTTTGACCTTCCTAGTTTTTATCATGTCCCCAGTTCATTAAGTCCATGACCTGCAGCTCCCATTTTGATAAGATTTAAAAATGTCTATCAAAAACATTTTCCAAAGAAAAAGGGAGGCTTTAGGCTTTTGCTTCTTTAGATTTCTGACTTAACCTTTCAGATAAAATCTGTCTCTTAAAGATCTGGATGTGTTATTTTAATACTTTCCATAAGCAGTGTGCATTTTAACAACGTTGTATTTACAAAGAACATTCCAGAAAAATGGCAATGTCAAGAAAACATAAGAAATTGTTTCCCTTTATCACAGTGTTTCATTTTATATAACTCTTAAAGGCCTTGTATAGATCATGTAGATGTTTCCTTAATATTTAAAGACATATGAAGAGATAAGATGATAAAATTCTATAAGGTAGACCTGCCTTGAGGCCAGGCTTAAATATTTATAGTTCTGTGATATTTGATAAATCATACAAGATTTCAGAGTTGTATCCGAGAAAGATCAGAATTCAATGAGGTGTAGCACCATTCTCAGAGCTACAAAGAACTAAGAAATATGAAGCATTGTAACATTGGATAGGGTACTGCAGTTACCATACAGCAGGTGCTCAGTGAAAACTTTTGGATGAATTATTGAACACTCTGCAGCTTAAATTTAGTCATTTTAGTATAATAAAAAGAACAATTTTAATTATGAAAACAATTTCTCTTCTAAAATCCAGTGCAGAGGGTGTGCAAATTGGTACAAGGGGGATTTGGATAAAACTTATGTCTAGTAAAAATCCATGGTAGCAAAATGAATGAAAAAAACTTTGAGACCCTAACCCTGGTTCAGTTGGTCCCAAATAGTCCTTCTAGTGCTGTAGTGTTTTCTTCCCTTTGCTTTGTTTTTGTGTGCTTCTATATGAAACATATGTTCTTCAAAGAATAAGAAACATTTACACTTCATCCCCTTTCCAATTACTCCTTAAAGTTTATCTTTATGTACAGAATTCTCCTGAATTTGCTCTTAAGGAATTCACCAACAACTTTATAGAACATTCCTCTTGGTGGGGTTGATGACCTCTCCTTTTTTTATTTGTCTGCTAACATAAATATTTTCTCTTTATTTCATCTTTTTCAAAATTTTCTTTGACAATATGCTCTTTGGCCACATCATCCCCAACGATTTCAAATAGAGGGACTCCCTGAAAGTCTTAAACCTCTTTAGTTTTTCTACATAGTCTTTGATGGTTTTTTATCTTATTTCACATGTATAGAGCAAGATTCAATAGCCACTTGGACATCTTGACAGGGGTATATTCATAATATGCCAAACTCAGTTTATTCAAAGCGGAATCTATCAATTTCTTACATTTTTCCCACCACACTCCTCCATTCCTCATATCATCTATCGTGGACTATGAAATTACAATTCAGCACTCAAACTTGACTCTTTAAATCAGTCTCTATCTCTTGCTCTTGCTCTCACGCTCATTCCCACTCTTGGTCTCCTTCTCTTTCTCCCTATCCCTCGTCCTCTTCCTCTGCTTCACAGCACATTCATGTTCAGTTTTACTTCCAAGTGCCATTATGCCACTCTCATTTTTCTGCCCCAACCATCATAGTCTTGGTTCCATTGGGCTTGGTTCCATTGGGCTTCATATCATAGTAATAGTGTCCTAGTACCCTATTACCCTGACTCTATTTCATGTGATACACTTACTGCCAAAATGATCTTTCTAAAATTTACATCTGCATATGCCACTCCTCCTTCTATTCAGCCTCTAAAGTGAAAAGTCTTTGGCCTAACATTTATGATCTTTTAAAATAAGGCTCCAAACTATCTTGCAAATCTCCTTTTTTTTAATTTGTAAATTATGTGATACATAATTCACAAATTATGTTATTCACACATTTAGAGCCTACAGTTCAATGTTTTTTAGTATGTTCACAGAGTTGTGTAACCAGCACCACAATTAATGTTAGAACATGTTCATCACTTTCATAAGAAACCACGTATCCTTTACAAGTTACCCCTGCCCAATTTCCTCCACCCCATCGCCATCCGTAGGAGACCAGTATAGCTATCTACTTCTTATGGCTGTAGATTTTTAAATCTATTATGGACATTTTATATATGGGATCATTCAACATGTGGTCTTCTGTAACTTAGCATAATGTTTCTAAGGTTCATCCATGTTGTAACATGTATGAGTACTTCATTCCTTTTTATTGCAAAACAATATTCCATTGCATGGAATGCCACATTTTATTTATCTATTCGTCAGTTGCTAATCTCCTTTTGTACTATTTTTCCTCTTAACACATATTGTTCTCTTACTTTTACAATCTTAAATTCCCCTTTCTCAACTTTCTAGAGCCTAGGGCATCTGAACTTTGACCCACTTCTTCAGAAAGTTTTACAGGTGTGTCAGCAGGTTAGGGACTGGAAGGTCAGAGAGAATGGGGCAGCTGGTCATACCACTGAGAGGGGTTTGCTTAAATAGAGTTCCTAGTAGTTCAAGAGCTATTTCAGATGGATCATTCCAGGAAAGGTGCCCATTCAAAATAACTGTCTTTTTCTTTCTTTTTTTCTTTTTTGTTTTCTTTTCTTTTTTCTTTTTTTTAGCAAATGGCATCCCACTTATAATTTCTTATTAAAAGTATATCACTTCTGCTAAGGACTAAAATGGTTCCGTCAAAATGCATTACTTTTTTATATCCCTCACAGTCCCCTGATTAAGTTTTTTCTTATATCCAGTTACTTATGGTATACAGTACAGTTTCTTGTTTTTAATATGGCTTACCTTTCCCTCTCTAGTCTGTCCTAGGTATGCCCCTTGGGGATAGGGACCTGGTCTTAATATTAGAATGCCTATCCTACAGAAGGTGATCAATAAGTGTTGAATAGAAAGCTCAGTAGCATCATAGCAAAGAATAATTCAGCACCATAGCTTCTTATTCACAGATTTATCTCATGAAAGTGAACAATTTCCTTGAGTTAATTTAGATAAATGTCTTTTCATCATGGACATTTCTACTTGTAAAGCAAGTTTTCAAGAAGTAGTTCTGTTCTTTGAGTCTCTGGAAGCTGTTACTCATGCTTCTTGTGAGTTTTTTTTTTTTAATGTTATAGGATTCTTCATTATGTTGCTGAAATTTATACTGTTTAGAAGTTCTCGTTGTCAAATAATGGCCCAGCTGAATCAGAATCATATGAAAAGATTTTTTTTAAAATACGGTTCCAGAGTCATAGCCCCAGTGTTTTTGGATGCAGCAAGTTTGAGGTGAGGCTTAGAAATCTGTCACTTTAAAGGACACTCCCAATTGTTTTGATGGAAAATTGGATCATATCCTACTTCCTATTCTAGAATAGGTGGTTAAAAATTCTCAGGGATCTAGTCTTCTGTTAGCAAAAAAGTGTCAGTACTGAATCAATGTGTGTGTGCATCTCAGACCTCCACGTGTGTGTGCATCTCAGACCTCCCTGGAGATTGAGTTTGATTTGCCTTTTCACTGATAGTAACACCAGGCTGTCTGGAAGAACACAAATAATTGATAAGCTTTCCACAGTATAGATTTATTAGGCTATCTCATCTTTCCGTTAACAAAATTGTCCGGTGAATTGTTAATGGCAAATAAACCTGGGTTTTTCGGCATTTGGGGAGGGGGATTTATAGCCTCTGACACTCTATCTGTATGCCTTCTGAAACACAACCCACTGTTCAGACACAGGCTTCTTTGACAAGCTCTATGCCTCAGGGAACAGCGCCATCTGCTGATTACCCGGGACATAGCTTACATGAAAACAGGGTGAATTGAGTATTTTGAAAGAGTGGTGGACGTTAATTATATATTTCCTGGCTTTGTTACCACTGCTACTATAACACCCTATTCCAAAGTGCCAAGCGTTCTTTCAGCTCATTGTCTGAACGAGCAGCATTAATTGGTGGGTGTCTTTGTTACTTAAGGGTGAACATATCTCTTTGAATGCCTTGGCTTTCACTAATTTGTATTTCAACATATTTTTAAGTCTTAGGTGGACAACTCTACCTACAGGTGCTCATTCATGATCCAAGAAAGTTCAGCATGTGGGTACCAAGAACCAGAGCTATCAGAGAAGGTATGGCACCTTTGCCCACAGCGCCTTTGATGGTTTATGGAGAATGTTCTAAGAGTCTGGCTACAAGGGGCTATGCGAAATTTCATTTCCTAAACAGTTTTTCTTTAGGGCCCAACAACAGCAATCCACAGAGTTGCACAGTGCTATAATACTTTGAAGTTTGTCATATGTGCATTCCCTGCCATAACAGGTCTAACAGAGCAAAGTAGACCCCGGGAAGCCCAATTTTGGTTAAGTCCTTTAAGAAATGAGGTGCTATTTTTCCGATTGGTAGTTTATTTGCGTGTTTGTTTTAGTGGTAGGGACTATCACTTGTAATATCCTCACCAGGACCAAGAGAGAGGAATGTTAAAAAGAAATATCGTGTGTGTGTGTGTGTGTGTGTGTGTGTGTGTGTGCGTGTGTGTGTGTGTTCTAAACCAGACTCTGAAAGATAAACATTTGATGTAGGGAAATGTTGAAAGTAAGAAAGTTATAAGCAGGTTTTATTACATTTTTTAAAAATATTTGGCTTTCAAAATCAAACCCACTTAAAGTTTTCCTCCTTTTTTTTCTTTTCTTAGTCATTTCAACATATTGTAGGGGGTTTCACTGTGTATAATAATGTTATTTTATACAGGTTTTAATAGTGAAAATAAAGTCAGTGGACCCCACTGCCCTCCACCCAGCTGAAAGTGCGTTTTTCTGCCCATGCTTCCCACACTCATGAAAAAGCACAAGATTTAAAATTAAAATTCAGCATTTAAGCTCTTGTGAGGTCCTGTAATATTTGATCACTGTTAAAAAAAATCTATAGCATATATTACAAATAAAGCAGGAATAAGTGCAGATGGGACTAATTAGAATTTTCCAGTTTGATTTTACCATTTGCAGAATAAAACATTTTATTTTTGAACTAAGTTTATTTGTTCTCTATTCAAAGAGTATATAATCCAATTTGCACTGCTACAAGAACAGAAGTGGCATAAACACACTCACATGAAACTCTTTTCTAAATTAGTACAACTTTGGACCACCTAATTCTGAGTGCTTCAACTTAAATATTTGCTAGTTTAAGTAAATCATATTTTACATTATTGTAATAATGATTATTGATAATAGTGAAATGTATTGAGAATATTGTTAGGCATGTCTTTTTTTTGTACTTTATGTGCAATAATTTACTTAATCCTCACAACAACACTGAGTTATGTACTATTACTCTTCCACTGAGGCCATAGAGAGATCAAGCACCTTGCCTAGGGGTGCAAATATCTAGTAAATGGTAGAGCTGATTGAGACTAAGATAGATGTACAGATACAGATGTCTAGAGATCCCTTTGTATACCCTGAGGATACTTCCTTAAATTTTGCCCCTAAGGTGCCTCCCCATATCATCCTAGTCCTGGACTTGAGATAGCTATCAGTATCTACCTATCTATCTATCTATCTATCTATCTATCTATCTATCTATCTATCTATCATCTATCCATCCATCCATCCACACAGTCAGATAGATAGATACATATATACATACATACAACAGTGTGTGTGTGTGTGTGTGTGTTTTGTTTGTGAATGAGAGAGGGATAGAAAGAGAATGAATATAGAGGAAGAACAATACACAAAATATTAATTTGCTCTCTCTCTTTTGTCTTTCTGCATGTGACCTTCTTCACTGAGTAGCCTTCTTGATTACTAAGCTGGGAGCTGGTGATCAGATTTGGCTCTTTGCTCCCCAAGAACTTTCAGTTTCTGTAACTAAGTCACACACACGCATGCGTGCGCGCGCCACACACACACACACACACACACACACACACACTCATATACTCAAATGGCTTTAAAGTGTTCAGTGCCAGAAAATACTCTCTTTAGTAGGTGACCATTAGAGCTAGTTCTTCTATGCTGTGTGTGGAGGACGGAGGAAAAGCTTTGGTAGAAAAGATCGCATTGTGGACAGTTTGGCAGGTTACAAAAAGATAAACAAGGCCAGTGAGCTGTCTGTGCAGGGCATGGCGGGGGAAGTATATGTGTAAAATATAGAAACCGTTTTCAATGTTTTCTCCCATTCCTCACCTTTACCTACCTGTCTTTATGCAATTCAAATGTGTGTAACAGTTTCCTTGGACAGTTTCTCTCTCCTTCCCTTTGGCATGCATGAATTTCAGCATGGCCAGTAATGTAGTGTAACATCGAAGTGTTTCAGCTCTGGAGAGGTACTGCTTGCATAGGGTTCTGACTGCTGCTTTCTGGTTACTTGAATTCAAAAGATGAGAAAGTGGGAAAGGAGGCAGGATTAGATTTTTGCAGCAAACAAGAAACAGGGAGAGGATTTCAAGAAAGAGGCGGAAGGTGAGGGCCATAACAGTTGCAAATGCTGCAAGGAGGACAAGAAAAAAATGACTGAGAAAAGACCTTTTCTGTATCAGCATGGTCCAATATGTGAGACTCCTGTGTGAGTTCAGGTTTTCTAGTAACCACAACAAAAGGAAACAGAGAAAGTTAAGTTTAAAAATTTATATAACCCAACATATCAAAAATATTATTATTAAACATGTACTCAATATAAAATTTGTGTTTTATATTCTCTATTTGTACTGTCTTTGAAATCCAGCATGCATTTTACGCTCACAGCAAATTTTAATGCAAATGAACCAATTCCAAGTGTTCAGTAGTTCCCTGTGTTTTATGGCTGCTGAATTGGATGGCGCAGATTTAGACAGGAGTGAGAAAGTGTAGGTTGAGAAGCAGGACTAGAAGTAAGGTTCTGATGATTTGGGAGAGTGGGTGGGAAGGACCTGGTGGTAGACAGTATGAGCTACATTTTTCAGACAGTTAGAGGGCAAAGAATCAAGACTATTTTTAAATTCTTGCCTCAGGGTAACTGAGATGAGGCTATAGTTTATAAAAGGGATCAATAAATGAAGAATGAGAACTTTGAAATATGAGTAGGGAGTTATGAAAAAAGTGTTCCACACTGAGGGGAGACCCTAGCAGATCCAGGACTATTATGGTTTATATATTTGTTTTTTTGTGTGTAAATGGTCTGTAACTTATGAGAGTCATGGTTGGCTACAATGCAGTCTCTATCAGCTCTTGTCTTGTCTTGACAGGCCAGCTGCCTACACAAGTTAACTGAAGGCCTTCCTAGAAGCGTTAGGGTTTGCACCTCTTAAGGGCACAGTTGGCAAGTTGGACTTGACAAATGGGAGATTCTTTTTTTATGAGAATAAAAGGTAACTAATTGTGAATGTACAGGTTTTATTCTGAAAGCCCAGACTTTTAGTAGATATCTCTTGTTTGCGTTAAATCCTAGACCCACTAATTATTTATACATCTATTTATTCTTCAACAATATAAAATGTTTACTAAATTCCTTATTAGTTTTTTTTTTCTGGAAACTTAGAGTCAATGCAATGATTCTTTCCTTCTTTCACTTACAAACCTTTACTGAGTGCCCTCACTCCTTTTCTTTCTTCCCCTTTTGCATGATTAGGACCAAACTAAGGCAAATGTTAAAATGGTGAAATTGATTTGGGGCATTTTTCCATTTTTGCTTTATGCACTCTCTGTTTTCTAGTGCTGGATTATCCTTTTTGACCTTGCCCTAACTAAGATCCACAATATAAATGCAATTGCCCACTGCCATTATCAACACTGACACCACATCAACAATCAACATCTTCTGTTTGTGTTCTAAACTCCACTATTTATCAAGAAAAAAAGATTGAGGAAATTGGTATAAGTGTATCAAGGATTTCAATGTCCTTATCTTTTTCAGAAGCATTAGTATGATAAAAAAAAATGGTCCAACAAATAGGTCTCCATTTGTTCAAAAATAAAGTGAATGACAGTATCTTTTTCTTAACATTTATATAAAAATGTTCAGAATTTTATTCTGAATTTTACAGTTGTTGAATGGATTTTATATGTTGAATGAATTTTTTAAAGTAAACACCTATATATTCATCACCTAGATTCCTACCAATATCATCTTGGTTATACTGCTTCCTGCATATCTATCCATTTATTTGGTCTTTCTATTCCTCCTTAATCCATATTATCTGTGTCATTTCAAAGTAAAAATTGCTTTATGCAGCTATCAGGACACTTTCCCCTAAACACTTTAGCAAGCATGTAATTAACCAGATTTCAATACTTCTTTTGAGATAAAACAAACAAGCAATGGAATGGAATCATAAGGGCATTTTTCTGAATTTTGATAAAAGCAAACAACTTTGTAACCCAAGCCTCTGTCAAGATAGAGAACATTACCATCATCCCAGAAAATTCTCCAAGAGCAATCGCTCTCCTAATTCTTTTTCATAATAGATTTATTCTAGAGTTTTACATAAACGAGGCTTCTTTCACTCAACATAAGGTTTTTGAGATTCAAACAATATCATATATTTTAGACAGAGGTGCTCCCAACTCTGCCACTGATTCCTGCTTTGAAATCTACCCTCCCGAAAGAGCTCACACCAACTCACCCCCTACCCTCTGGCTCTCCTTGCTCCTCTTTCTGCCTTCTACCCAGTCTATATCTGCTAGATTTTTTACTAATAGATCAAGTTTGTTGTAAAGTTCTAAATGTGCTTGTTGCTCCTGTTTTGAATTCTTATGGGGCTTGCAGAACATCAGGATGCTCACATATCAGAGAGAATATTTTTAGATTCTATATTATATAATTAATTATCATTTTTTTTTGCCTTTTTGGGTTACTCCATTTAGCATACATAAAGAAGACATAAAAAGATGACAGAGAAAGAAAGAATACATGTGATAAAGCTGTGACCTGATAGTGTGACCTCATTGAGGCTGAAAGCATTAGGGGCTGAGGATGGTCTGGTTTCCTCAAGGTAGAGCAGCAGCATGCATCCTCTCAAAACCAGGTAAGTTGTCACCTGTCTCTGGCCAGAATTAGTCAAGATCTTGGCATAGGTGGTGAATGCTGCCAACTTTCTATGCAGAGGTATGGACGTATGGCAAGGAGCCACTCTTCCCTGCTAAGAGATGACATATGGTAAGGAAGGCCCATGGAGGTAAATAACTATCAACCTAACATTGTGTAACTCAAAGGTTCTCCTTCAATGACAAGAGATTACTTCTTACGTCATAGTATACTGACCAATGTCTTCACAATGCTCTAACTCCCAAAAGCCTCTGTTATTTGTGTTAGACCATCATATCAGGAAAAAAACACATCTTTTCAGGTTGAATAAGGGAAAAATCTGTGGTAAGCAACTGTTAAGAAACAACCTGTGATCTCAGGAAGTAAAAAATAAAGGATCAGCAACAATATTTCAGTAGCCTCAAGCCTGATCTTATTTTGAGTATCTTGTTTCCCATTTAATCTAATAATCACAGATCTAAGACTATAATTTGCAAAAGGATTTAGGGACATATTCTAAATGTACATGTATATACATATTTATATATTTTTCTTTTTTTCTTGTCATTTTCTGGCACAAAATCAAAGATTATCATAAAGACTATCTTTCCTTTGGGTTTGGAGCAGGTGTCTTTGTTTTCTTTCTTAATCTGCTCTGTTCAGATCGAGTGGGTTTTACCTGAGTGAAGTCATAGCTTTATTAATCATAATCATAGTCATATCCTATCATTCGGAATGGCCAATCCCCATGAGTGGCTACAGTGAATGGAGGTTATGCTTGAAGCATAAACCTCAGACTTGTGGGTATTTCCTTCTCCACATTAAAAAAAATACCAGAAAGGAAAGATTTAACACACTAGAGTTATTTTGAGAAAATCAATTTCCATAAATACATTTAATTGCTCACTCATAAATTTATACTTCCCTTTCCCTCTCTGTATAATTGGTTTCCTGCATTCAGTTTAACTCCATGTTCCATGTTTTCTTAAGAGTTTTATTCCCAATATTTGTCTGGTCAAGCATTCTTCTGTTAAAAGTGACTTGGCAGCTTTCATCACCTGCAGGATAAAGTCCAAAATTCTAGCATGGCATTCAAGGCTTTTCGGAAGCTGGTCCCAACCTGTTTTTTCAACCTTACCTTCCCTGGACATTTCTTTGCAGTTTGCTTCCACTTCCTTCCCACTTCCCATAATTCTTGTATACTTTGTTGTTCTTTGTGTTCAAAAGATTTTTTTTTTTTAGTATGATTTTATACCACCACAGAAGGATGAGCGTATGTCTGCCCACCTATGTTATTACTGGTAGCAACTGTGCCAGAAGATAATCTATAATGTACCTACTCAATTGTTTTTTTAGGATTTTTAAATATTGTACTAAAACATATATAACAATTTACCATTGTAATCATTTTTAAGTGTACAGTTAAGTGACATTAAGTACATTCACATTGTTGTACAATCAGCATCATCATCCATCTCTAGAATTTTGCATCATCCCAAACTGAAACCATACCATTAAACAATAACTCCCCATTCTTCCTTCCCTCCCATCCCTGGTAGCCTCTATCACTTCCCGTCTCTGAATTTGACTACTTTAGGTACTTCATAAGTGGAATTACATAATATTTGTCCTTCTGTGTCTGGCTTATTTCACTTAGCATCATGTCTTCAAGGTTTGCCCATATTGTGCATGTATCAGAATTTTCTTCCTTTTCAAGGTTCAATAATATTCCATTGTATGTATATAAAATATTTTGTTTATCTGTTCATTCACTGAGAAACATTAAAGTAGTTTCCATTCTTTGGCTATTATGAATAATGCTTCTGTGAATTCTGGTGTACAAAAATCTGTTTGAGTCTCTGCTCTCTGTTCTTTTGTGTAGACACCCAGCAGTGGAATTACTTCTTTGTTTAATTTTTGAAGAACTGCCATGCCATACTGTTTCTACAGCGGCTGTACAATTTTACATACCTACAAACAATACACAAAAGTTACAATTTCTTCATCTGTGTTAAAACTTATTTTATTTTCATGTGTTTTTGTTTTGTTTTTAATAGTAGCCTTCCTAATGGGTGTGAAATGGCAACTCATAATGATTTTAATCTGCATTTTCCTAATGTTAGTGATGTTGAACATCTTTTCATGTGCCTATTGGCCATCTGTATATCTTATTTGAAGATGTGTCTATTCAATTCCTTTGCCCATTTTTTCAACTGGGTTGTTTGCATTTTTATTGTTAAGAATTGTCTATGTATTCTGGACATTAATTCTTCATCAGATATGTAATTTGCAAATATTTTCTCCCACTCTGTGAGTTGCCTGTTCTTCGATGTAGAAGAAGAAGAAGAAGGAGAAGGAGAAGAAGGAGAAGGAGAAGGAGAAGAAGGAGAAGAAGGAGAAGAAGAAGGAGGAGAAGGAGGAGAAGGAGGAGAAGGAGGAAGGAGGAGAAGGAGGAGAAGGAGGAGAAGGAGGAGAAGACAAAGACGAAGACGAAGTTGTTGTTATATTTGAGAAAGTTCAATTTACCTGTTGGTTTCTTCTGTGGCCTGTGTTTTGGTATCATATTCAAGAAATCTTTTGCCACATTCTTTGTCATGAAGGTTTTCCTCTATGTTTTCTTCTAAAAGTTTACAGTTTTAGATTTTACTTTTAGCTCCTTGATTTATTTTGAGTTAATTTGTATATATAATATAAGGTAAGGTTCTAATTTTATTCTTTTGAATATGGCTGTCCAGTTTTCCCAGCACCATTTGTTGAAGAGATGGTCTTTTCTCCCTTAAATGGTTTTGGCACCCTTATTGAAAATTATTTGATCATATATATAAGGCTTTATTTCTGGGTTCTCTTTCTATTCCATTCATTGTTCTATATGTTTGTTTTACGTAAGCATCATTGCTGTAGCTTTATAGTAAGTTTTTAAATCAAGATGTGAGTCCTCCAACTTTGTTCTTCTTTAACAAGATTGTTTTGGCTATTGGGAGATCTCTTGAGATTCCGTGTGAATTTTAGAATGGGTTTTTCTATTTCTTCACAAAAATATTGTTTGGCTTTTGATGAGGATTAAATTGAAGCTGCAGATTGCTTGTGTAATATTAAAATTCTAATATTTTCTTCGAGCCCATGAATACAGGATGTCTTTTTTAATTTGTCTTCTTTAATTTCTTTTAGCAATGTTTCATAGTTATTTTGTGTATAAGTCTTTCACCTCCTTGGTAAGTTATTTTCTAAGTATGTTTTTCTTTTTTACACTATCATAAATGAATTGTTTTCTTAATTTCCTTTTCAGGTTGTTCATTCTTGGTATATAAAAATGCAACTGATTTTTGTTGTTTTTATATCCTACTACATTGCTGAATTTATTAATTCTGACAGGTTTTTTTGCACTTTTCAGTGTTTCCTATATACAAGATCATATCATCTGTGAGCAGAAATAATTTTACTTCTTCCTTTCCAATTTGGATGCCTTTTATTTTTTTTTTCTTGCCGAATTACTCTGGCTGGTACATGCAGTACTATGTTAACTAGACAAGGTAAAAGTAGACATCTATTTTTTTTCTCTTCTGTTAGAAAAAAAGCTTTCAACTTTTAACACTGATTACGATGGTAACTGAGTTTTTCATATATGACCTTTATTATGCTGAGGTAGTTTCTTTCTATTCCCTGTTTGTTTAGTTTGTTGTGCTTTCTTTTTTATCATGAAAGGACATTGAATTTTGTCAGTTGCTTCCTCTATGTCTTTTGAGATGCTCTTATGTTATTTTTACCCTTCATTCTGTCCATGTGGTATATTACATTGATTTATTTTTACATGTTGAATCATCCTTATATTTCAAGGACAAATTCCATGTGGTCATGGTATATAATTGTATTAATATGATGATGAATTCATTGTTCTAGTATTTTGATAAGGATTTTTGCATCATTGTTTATAACATATTGGTTTACAGTTTTCCTTCTCTATAGTGCCTTTAAGTGGCTATTGTATCAGGGTAATGCTGTCCTCAAAAAATGAGTTAGGAAGTAGTTCCTCTTGTTCAATTTTTTAGAAGAGTTTGAGGAAGATCAGTGTTACTTATTTTTTACATAAATATTTGATAGAACTCACCAGTGGAGCCATCAGTTCTGGGCTTTTTTCATTGTTGTTGAGAAGTTGTTGATTACTAATTTAATCTCCTTACTGGTTATGGGTCTGTTCAGATTTTCTATTTCTTTGTGATTCAACCTTGATATGTCTCTAGGACTTTGTTCATTTCACCTAGGTTACCCAACTCATAGGCTACATTTTTTCATAATGCTTTCTTATACTCCTTTTTATTTTTGTAAATTTGGTAGTAGTATCCCCACTTTCAGTTTTGATTTGTTAGTATTTAGGAGAAAACATGACACCTTAATAAAAAATATTTGGTCAGATAGGATATTGGAAAGGACAAGAAAGTAAGACATGAGAATAAAAACATTTGGCACTGAAGATTTGTCTGAGCTCAGGCAAATTCTATGATGGGCATCCCTGAAGTCTACATCTAGGTACATGTACCAAAATAAGTACTTTTTAAACCAACAAGTTAGATGGATCAAAGACCAGTGTTGTTTATGATTTGTGTGTCACCGTGGTCAGCTTTTGTCACTGAAAAACTGTAACCTGAAGTAATGGCTTTTTCCATCCAGTACTATTCCTTAAGTATTTTGGAGCCAAAGCAAATAGCTGAGACAATCCATGTAGAGTCCTGGCTGACTTACTCATCATTTTTGAAAGAAGGAAAAATGAAGGGGACTTCAGTTTTTCATTTCTTTTCTCCATAAGAGTCCCATTTCTATCTCTTATTCATATTTCACAGAGCACTTAAAAGGCATCAGTGAAATTCCCAATAAATACCCAGTATTTTTTGAAATCAAAAGTTTCACAACTCACCACTTCAGGAAGTCTGACTTTATTACTTGTTTATACTTTTTTTCCTTTTGCCTGAACCAAAGCTTTCTTTTGCCAAATTTAAATAAAATTTGCCCCTCATAGAATTTCAGTTTGACTCTGAATTCAAAAGCAGTATAGACTTGAGATGATACATTTTAAATGCTTCAGAATGTAACTATTTCTTCAAATGAACATTTCATAGTATTCAAAGCCAGGTGTATAAAACAAATTGCAACACATTTCCTCAAGCAACCACCTAGAGATCATACTAAATGGACTTAATAATTATGTTATACATTTTTTTAATGAGCAACAAGGAATGTGCCTGAATGGCTCAATTTACTAGAAACTTTTCCAGGAAAACTTCCTACCAGCTTCCCCAAGTAGAGAATACTTTTTAAAAAACACCATCTAAGTTTAGTCCTCTCTGCCTCTATTTTTTTTTCTTTTAGCTCTTTCAGGTGTTGGAAGGTCTGAGGATCATTGGCACTAATTATTTTTAGTTCCTCATCACATAACACCTGAAGAGGACATTCTATTTATGGGAACCAAATTACTCAGAAATATTTCCAAGCTCCTTAGCACAGGTCAGTACACACATTAGCTGGGGGCAAAAGGAATATTCAAGCACAGGCATCCTTTTTGGATTTACAGCTGGGATTTACGCAGCTCCATGCTGTCAGTCTGGTCCCCTTGGTTACCCTTCACCTTGCTCATAACATCCAGACAGCATGTCAGGGCCCATCTCATCTCCACACATCAACACATGTTTGTGGAGGATCAGCTGTTCCCATGGCATCTGGGCTCGGGGCGGGGGAGGGGGTTGTGTTGGAATGTGTGGTGCTTCTCAGACCCTGGGTTCCCAGCTACCGCTCATATATAATCTTGATTCTTCTACCTACTGAGTCTTTCTAGGATTTCATGGTGCTGCTCTGGTGTTTTCACACTTTATGTCCAAACTCTCTATTACAAGCTTCAGGGATTAAAGAATTCCTTCCCTGAGACCTGATTGTACTCACCTTAACAGGCCATTTGTTCTTTGCTTCCCCTCCCGCCCCACCTTTTAGGGTAATTGTTAAAGAAACATTAGTTATCAACTTTCCTCATTCTGAATCTATGCAAAACTTTCAGAACTGAACTACTTCCACTGGAAAATATCTAGAACTTTGTCTTGGTGGAAAAGGCCCTTGCATGTTTTTATCCTATTTTCTTAGCTATGTGCTTAATTTCATGTAAACAAACCAAATAAGATGACCACAGCTTTTGTATAACAATAAATATAGGTGAAAATTTTTTGACTAAAAAATAAAATGATGGATACAACCTCTGTAAGTTAAGTAACACCTAAATAATAAGACATTTGAAACATTTTATGGAAAAAAAAAATTTAAATGCTTCTCTTTAACCATGAATAAATTTAAGTAGTGTTACTTATATAAGAAGTAGTTAACTCCCCAACTTTGAAAAATATGCATCTTTGTGATAGCTCTTTGGTTTAAGCTGAAATGTGGATTTGAAAAAGAAGAATAAACAAAGAAAAAGAACTTGATCAAAAATAAGACCAAGGTTTTAAAAAATTAGCTTGGAAATTACAGGAAATACAGATTGCTCATTGCTACCCTTGATAGGATTCCCAAATTTACTCAAAACAAACAAACAAACAAACAAACAAAAAAACTGAAACAAAACAAAGCAAAAAAATCATAAAACTGAGATGTCAGTTAAATTTGAATTTCAGATAAGCAACGAATATTTTTGTAGTATAAGTATGTCCCCAATACAACATGGGTATACTTGGACTAAAGAAGTATTCACTCTTAATCTAACATTCACATTTAACCAGATATCTTATATTTTATCTGTCATCCTTAATCATTAGAGGGTCCATTCAGTTGTGAGTGGATGGAGGCCCAAATGGCTACACTTTTCATACTCTGAGCTCAATGTGGAATTCTGATAAGGCAGGTTTGGAAAACACTGGATTATCATTTACACACACACACACACACACACACACACACACACACACAATAACAAAGACATATAATGGTCCCAAATTCTGTTTTTCTGATAAATTTATACTGCAAATAGAGGAAAAAAATATCTGAAGTAAACAGAGAAACCAAAGGACATCTGAATTTGCCATTGAGGATCCTAGCACAGTTGAGAAAATACTCAGGCATTTTTCAAGGTATAGTTTGAGCTATAAGCTAGTAGAATTATAACAATCATGACAATCATTATTGTTTTGGCTGACTAGTTTGAATTTCTGTTGCCAAATAAGGTAGGTTGCTATTTTATGTTCTTGTTACCTTTTCCAATTGATAGTGAAGTACAAGTTATAAGTAAAACTCAAAATATTATATGTAACCTACTAACTTTTAAAACATAATTCAGTAAAATACACACCAGTAAATCTAAACTGAATATAAATTAATTCATTATACATATTAAGTGCTTGGGATATGGCAGTGCTGGTGGAAAATGATAAATAAGACAGAGCTCTGGTTCTTCAGGTGCTTAAATTAATAGTTTAGAATTACAACAGTTTCTGTCAGGTTTTTACATTTCTTATGATTAGCTGATTAACATAGAGCTTTATATTCAAAATGCCAGAGTGATAGAATACTGGTTTCACATAGCTTACAACATTTAAAAACAAAAAACAAAAAAACAAACTACATTTTTAAATCTAGCAGTCTCAATATAAAGCTTCATAAAGGAAAAAAAATCCCTTTTATACATGGTTGAAGCTGCATAGTTCGGAGAGAAGATGACATCAAAGCTCTTTGTACTCACTGGATTTATTTAATTAAGAACTAGCTATTAATTATCACGTAGGCATTTCTATGTGAGACATTTCTATTGGTCACTGACACGTGAAGTCTTTTCTGGGTTCTTTTTTTTTCTGTTAGAGTGCCCATTGTAACCAGCCTGGACATGGAAGGGCTCTGCCATGCGATGTGAGATCATGCTCGTCAGACAGGCAGGGACACTTCAATCTCCTTAGAATAGAAAATCTAGCTCAGTTCTCAACTATTTCATGAAATCTTTTATGACAATGGCCACCCACTTTGAGCTCTCTTTTCCTAAATGATCATAGCACTCCTCACCAGACTACTACAATTCAAAAAATTTCTTCAAAATGATTAAGTCTGGTAGTCCAATAGTATTTGAGGGCGGAGGGAAAACACTATGTCAGGGACTCAGTTAAAATTTCTCATAATGCTCCCAGAAGTAGCCCCTAATTATTTTGTCACCTGTTTATTTGACCTGGAAGTCACTTTGAAGATCACGACACCAAAGCAAGCAGGTAGGCAGCAAACGCCATTTGCAGCACCAAGGGTGTGTCCTGAGAAACGCCAAATCAAAAGTAAAACTTCAATACGCCAAGATGAGTGAGGATTTAGGGGTAATTATTCTTTCTGGTTGACTGGAAAGTATCTTTCTGAACATTAAATCTACTATGATATGAAAGTTGCTATGTTTAGTATTCTGGTTTGTACAAAGAAGACTAACACAGAGCACAGATCAGAAAATCCAGGTGAGGAGTAAAGACAAATGAGTATGAAAATTTAATTACCAGGAGAGTTAATTAGGCAGCATGGGAAGGTTATTTCTTGCCTCCAAAGGGGAGCTAAGGAAGGTGTGAGCTTCTTATTCTCTAGACCAGCTTATTTTCCTTCCCTAGTAAATGCAAGACAGTGGATGGAATGGAGTCATCCTTTTGAGATTGCTTTTTTGGTAGTGTATTTGGTCAATATGAGTAAAAACATAATATTAGCCGCTTCTGGAGTGCTTAATACTTTCCAGATACTCTTGTAAGAGCTTTTTGTAGTTTAACAATTTAATTATTCTAACAACCCTCTGAATTAGGAGCTATTACTTGCCTCCATCTATGGAAAAAGAGGGGTTAAGTTACCTGTCCAAGTTTACACAGACTTTAGGTAACTGAGTCAGGCTGGCTGAACAATAAACTTATCCTCCCTTCTTTGCTTCTGCATATCAGCTCTTCTAAAAATTACATTCTGAAAATGTTTCCTCTTCATGTTACAGAATTGAAAGGAAAAACATCTGCTTAGTGGACGGTTCTTAAAAGAGACACATTTCCAGATAATTGAAATTTTACATTGGTGAGGCTGAGAATGTACCTGGTCAGGGTCAGTTTATAAGAGGTGGAAGGAAAAGCAAAACAAACATTAATGTCCCCTGATAGTTCGTGATCAACAGAAGATGTTGCCTGGAACACTAGAAGAAAGCACAGTTCCTTGGAGAAATACATGGTTTTAATAGGTGGGAAATAGTCATTTCTCCATGAGGAACCAAGGTGATTTCTGTGGAGGAACTACCCAGTTAACAACAAACAGGGGAAGCAGTGCGCTGTCTCAGGCTTTGGAACATCTGTCATAACTGCACCTGCCTCAAAGTTATCCTGGTTCCTATTCCCGAGAGAAAGTCAGTCAGCAGGAAATGAGCAAGTGCATAATGACTTTACGGGAAAAGATAGCTTTTAACTTCTCCTTGGTTTAATTCCTGACAATATTACCTATTCCCTTTGTTGTTCATTGTATTTTACAAGGCGACAGTTTGTGAAGCGGAAGATGGGGGAGAAGAGAGGACCGAAGCTTGGAAACAGTGTTTATGGAACACAGGAATGTCATAGGGCTGCTAGTCAACTGGGTGACATCAGTGCATCTGGCCAGTTAGTCCTTGCTCTGACTCAATGGTTCACATCTGGAAACAAAGCATATCCCTACTCTCCAGAACAAGTCAAAGACTCACCACCTTGTGTCTCCTTTCTTTCTCTAATTCAGTAGTTCTTAAACTTTAAAGTGAATCAGGATCACTGGAAGGCTTGTTAAAACACGGATTTCCGAACCTAATGTCCAGAGTTTCTGATTCACCGTGACTGGCGTAGAGCATGGGAATATGCATTCTTGCAAGTTATCAAGTGATGTTGATGCTGCTGGTCTGGGATCAGATTTGAGAACCAGAGAACAATTGACTCAAACAGAAATCTTCTGTGCTTATTACTCTATTCTAGCGCCTCTCTCCCATCAGAATCATCCAGTGCCCAGAGAATTTTGTCTTTTCTTCCTATCAGCAGCATGATCAGAACCTGCCTCTCACATTCTTCTCTATCCCAGCCCCACCCTTGGCCCCAGCGTTCCTCACGAACTTTGAAGAAACTAATTCAGTTACATTCAACAGGTCTTAAAAAGAAGTTGAGCGGATGTAGCTAGCCATCCCAAGCTACTAGAATGAAGCAGGCATTTCACCAAAAGACTCATAACTCTGGAGACAGTACTCTAGATCAGTTTTTCTACAGTCAGACTTCTGTAGATGAAATGTAAATAGCTTTGTTCATTATTTTTTATGAGACTTTGGGCAAGTACCTAAAATTTCTGTAATTCATGTGAAGAATATAGTGGCACATAGAAACCACTTAATAAAAACAGTTATTACAATCAAAAACTCCCTAGGATAAAATATATGCAGCATCATTTAAAGAAGTAAAAAAGAGTCTAATCTCCATATGTATAGTATTTATTATATTACTATATTATGATTACTGCATTTATTACATTAATTGCTTTTCTTTTGATAGTCATATTTTTTTAAAGTAAGTAAAATGTCTATATGTAAGGCATATACAATATTTTAATTATTTAAATATTTTTAAAGGAATATTAGATTAATATATATTTACTAATATGATATATTTATATCTAATATCCTAACAAATCTTGGGTATATATTCAGTGCATGTTTTAAACAAGTAGTTATAATTAAGACTGCCTTTCAGTTCTTAGGCTGTATATTAACTACAAAAGTCTTAATAATTTGGTAATATTTTCAAGGCTCTTAGTGAAGAAAGAAGTGTCAGCCTCATCGAGGTCATTCATGGGCTTCTAGAATGTCTTGCTGTCCTAACTATCCTCCTATCTTCCCAGGATGGTGCCCGGAATCCCACTATTCTAGCATTACTGATTTAATGACTCTAACTATTCTTCCAAGGAGTGGCCTTCTTAGAAATGCTTCCATTTCTAAGAGGCATACCTTCTTGTGAGTCTTATCATCAGGGTCATTCTCTGATGACTTATGATGGCTTTGGAATGTTTAGGGTTTACAAGCACGAAAAATACAAGATAGGAAGATAGGGTCAAAATCTTTCTGCTTTAGGCTTCTATATGATTTCCACAGAAAGAAAACAAGATCCTTATTAAATCTGTCTTTTTCTTTAATATTTTGCCAAACTAAAGGCTGATGTTATCATCAGTTATATGGCCCTAGAGAAACATGTGACTGAAGGAAGTTAAACTAAAGACATGTGCTAATGAATATTAAACCAAAGGCTAATAATCATGTCCCATGGAAAAAGCCACATGCACAGAGAATTTAATCTGTTTTGAATGGTGAGTAGTTTAAAATAGACTGTATTTAGATCTTCAAATGTTTTAAGTAGCAACCACTTAAAATCAAATGCACAGTGATGATTATAATAATCCCTTCTATTTGTTGAAAGCCTGACAGTATACAAAGGCTTTTCATATTTTATCAAGGATGTTCTCTCATTTAAGACTTAGCCTAGACCAACCATGTTTAGCAGCAGGTAATTAATAGCTTTATTTCACCCAGGAAGAAACTAAGGCTCAGATTGAGAAATCAAATAGTGTAAAGTCACACCGTTAATAGGCTGTGGATCCAAGACTAAAATCTACCCATTTACAACCAGTGCACTTGTCGCCCCATTGTGCTCACTTTGAAGCTATTTGGGGGCATGGGATAAATAATATGTGCTGCCCAAAATCTAGAGTCACTTTCTGGGTTCTAATGAGGAAAAAAATTGGTACCGAGTAAATGTAGCCAGATGCTCTTCTCTCTAGATAATTTTGATTTCTCCCTCTACCATGGGTTAAATTGCATCATCCCCAAATTCATGTTAAAATTCCAACCCCCAGTACCTTGGAACATACAGGATTTGGAGATAAGGACTTTAAGGGGGTGATTAAGTTATAAGACGCCCATTAGGGAGGGCCTTAATCCAATATGACTGTTGTCTTTATAAGAAGAAGAGGCACCAGGGGTGTGCATATATAGAGGGACAACCATGGTGAAGAGGCAGCAAGCATGGTGGCCATCTGCAAGGCAGGAGAGACACCTTGAAGAGATCCTTCCCTTATTGCCTTCAGAGGCACCCAACTCTGGTGACACCTTGATCTTGGAATTCCAGCCTCCAGAGCTGTGAGAAAATAAATTTCTATTGTTTTGGCCACCCAGTATTTGATATAGTGTTATGGCAGCCCGGCATACTAATACAACCCCTAACAGGATCTCTTTGAGCCCTTCACCTGGAAGAAATAATAAGAGGGTAGCCTTTGGAAACATCTGTGTAGTGAAACTATTCATTAACATTTTAACTCCTAGAGAACGGACCTTCCAGTCCTCATGAATGTCTTGCTGCCTATTTAAAACACAGATGGCTATACTAGCCTGTTATGCCCAAGTTAAAGCTTTTCTTTAACCATCTGCAAGTGGGTATACTAAGCATTTTTATTCTTTATTGAGATAGCCCACCTGCCTTGCTCTTCCCTTTCCTTATTCTTTCCTTTCTCCTCACTCTTTCCTTTTTTCTCCTCTCCCTGCTTTCCCTGCTTACCCTTCCCCTCTCTCCTGTCTTCCTCTCTCTGATCTTTCCAGTCCCCTCTCCTTTGTCCTGTTATATGTTCTCCCCTCCTTTTAAAAAACAGTTTTTTAAAAGGACAGATTTTCAATCTTTTTTTACCCTAGTGCAAACAGTCTTCAATATAAAAGGCCCATGGGATGTTTTCTCTGAATTCAACAGGGGCTTAAATGAAATAAATGGTTTATCCAACCTCTACTGGAATGTCAAGCATCAGGGGATAGATGTGGAGGCACTGCTGGATTGGAGCAAGGCTTCCCATGTCCCCAAAGTCATACTGCCAGGCAGACATCCACTCTAACTGTTCAAAAGTCCTCCTGTAGCCACTTTTGAGGTAAAAATCCTTGAGATGCCTGAATTGTTTCAGGTATATTTAAAATAGTTTGAGTCAGTGGGTGTGGGGAGAAGGTAGCTGCAAGCATTGGGTGGCAAAAATGATTGAAATGAACAGCAATTGTTGAACTCCATGGTGTAAGATCAAACCAGAATTTGAAGGTTAAAGAACAGATTGTCAGCACATGTTATGTCTTAGGTACATATTTGTCTTTAGAGCATTTCTTGCTATGGCAAGAAATCATTATAAAATGGAAATCTCTCAACTTTGAAATCAACATTGTGGATTCCCCCATTCTGTTTGACACTTTCTTTGTAGGAAACAAATAGTGAAGAACTCCTCAGTTTGTCACAAATCAGCATTCTCCACTCTTCACTTCAGCTTTTTAGATTTCATCTTATATATAGAATAACATATTTGTAATCCGAAAAAGGAATCCTTAAATTACAGGAGAAATATGGCTTAACACTTCTCCTCTGGCCCAAAGAAAATAATTGGTATCCCAATAAAGTCATTATTAAAAATAATGGATGGGCAAAGCCTGGAAAAATCATTTTTGAAAATTTCCAAACAGGACGAAACAGGAAAATGTCTGGGTTTCACAGTGTTATTTAACAAACACACACTGTCTGCTCAGGGGACCTGCATCTCCTCAGTCATGAATTAAACATCATCTCGTGGTGCCTCTTCTTCTAATCGTGGTAGAATCCATGACTTCCAGGTGTGGTTTCGGGAAAGAAATGAAAACATGAAAAACGGGAAAACCTTCTGCAGTTGTGAATGCTACAGGTGTTAATTACCAGGTTTATCTTGAATGACAAGTCAATGAAAAAAGACTAGACAGAATGAGATTCTCAGACCATTAGAAGGTACTGTCACTGAGGCAAGCAAGACTCGTGCTGTCTGAGAGACATGGGCACTCTTTTTGTGTGTAAGCTGTAGGAAGCAGCAAGGTATGCCCTTGGTTAAGTTTCAAAGTCATGGAAATGGACCATCATTTATTCTCTAGCTGGCCCTTTCTACATGGTTTCTGTATGTCTCCCCTTTAGAATTCTGTAGTCCTTTCTTCTTCTCTCTTACCCTACTCATTTATGTGAATTTGTTCTCATGAGTATTGGCGTATCCCATTTAAAGATGAAATTTCAGGTATCAGTCAATCCCCAGAAGGATACAATTAATATCTTCACTGATAGCAACTCTGGAGTTTCTGTTTATCAACCATCCCTGAAAGACCACGTGTAACTATTTATATAACTGTAATGCCTATACCTTTCTTAGGGTGTCCATATCCACAGCTATTGCCCCAAGTCTAGAGAAGTGAGTTCTTTCTGTAAAGGACTGTGCAGAAACCTCTTTTTTTAATTCTGGCTACAGATAGCCAAAGTCTAATTGCTTGTCAATAAAAAAAAAAAGAGGAAATAAATAAAATATAACTGTGTCTTTTCAGAGTGTCATAGCCAAGCAACCTCTTACACAGTAATTCAAAAATCAAAATTTATATCTGGTTATTTATCTATGGATCTCTGTTAAGTTATACAAAATATAAATTTCAGAAGTGGGTGGTTTGGAAATATGAGTAAAGGAAATTTCATAAGAGCCGTAAACATAGCAAAAATAAGCACTGGATTGTCTTGAGATTGCCTGATTCACGTATCTATCCATTGTTTCTCTAAGTATATTTGCTATTTTTCTCTGTCTGTATTGCTTCAGTTCTAAAGATTGTGATGAAAAAGGATCATTGAACAATCCGGAGAGATGAAGAAGAATCTGGTCTCTCAACTCTTTCAGTTGTACACATTTTTTTTTTAACTCACATTGCCATCCCGTTGAGCTTTTAATCTATAATATCTATAGCACTAAGTCACATTTGGAGGATTGAATGAAAAATAGCTCTCTTTCAAAGACTCGCTTCAAATCCTGACTCTTTTAATATAATCTAAACATTTTGTGCCTTAGTTTACTCTTCCATCCAATGGATATATTAGGCTCTGTGGTACTTACTTATGTTCTTATGTTTCCTCATACTCATTTTATTAAACTGATCTGGATCAAACTCACTCTATACTAGCCCTACCATAGAAAGAACATCCATACAATATAAAAGAGAAAACAAAGTTAACCGTATCTCCTTTCCTGGTTACACTGTCATGAGGATCTGGATTTGCCGCTTTAGGGCATGTGGCACAGAGAAAACAGACAGAAAATAAATGTGAGGCTACACAGGATTTACAAACCAACAGATATTTTGAAACTTTTCAAGTGTTTACAGGCTAATGTAAGTAGAATCTTATTAAAATTGATGACAATTGCACAGATATCCACTGCTCAGGTTTTGTGTATTCTAGGTAAACATTGTCTTAGCTTTTGTTTATCATCCTTCTCTATCAATTTATGACTAATTATTCATTTGAAATATCATTATTTCTAATCCAAAGAGCCATAAAGGAAAAGTGAGAGGTACACTATATACACTATATCTATATTTTAAAGAGAAATATTTAGACACTGTATCTACCTATAGACAACTATAATTCCTGATTAATAGCCCCTAAAACTATTAAGAGAAAACATTGAAGTAAACACACAGATGGAGGAGGTTTGGGGCTTGTTTGATGGCTTTCAGCCTCTGTATTTTTTTTCTCAACTTCTTATTCGATTTTTCTGAGCAATTGTGGGGTCTGTGGAATGTCTGCTTTTGTCTATGTGTAAGGTAAAGAGATAGTTATCTGTGAATAGTACAGGCCAGTTTTTAAGTTATAGGCAACTCTTTTTCTACTTCACAGGAAATTTGTTTCATTAGAATTTTATGAATTCTCTGAAACTACCTGCCTTCTTTCGGAGGATCTTTGTCGTTATGAAGACAGAAGGATCCTGCTGGATGCTTGAGAAGTGGGTGAACTTCTAAAACAAAGTACTGTTAGAAAGTCCAATACAGGCTGTGGATTCGAGAACCAGGAAAGGGTAATCCGGGAGAGGTTTAGTCTTAATGTAAAGGGTAATCCAGGAGAGAGGTTTAGTCTTAATGTAATAGAAATTAAAATAGGATTTAATTAAGGTTTTAGAGAAGTGGATGGAATAAAGGAAACTATGATTAAGAAATTTACTGGAGTGTGAATTAGAGTAAGGAGATACTAACATATGGTATTGTTATAATACCCAGAAAGCTATTATAATAGTACAAGTGAAGAGTGAATGATCACATTGTTGAGGATAAAATAGATCTGTAATAGATTGTTCATGAAATGTACATCAGAAATCAGCTGCTCCAGTCGTTTCCACAGTCATCTAAACAGCTTAACTCATACTACGGCTATCTGTGTCTGCCCATAGCTGTCATTGAAAATTCTTGATCTAGGTCAATAAGCACATTTTATAAATAAAGGGACAGTGACTCAGAAAGATTACGTGAATTGTTGCAATCAAAGTTATTCTTTATGAGCATACTGGGAGCAGCATAACGACCTTTACACTGATCCATCCTGGAGCATATCAGGATGTCTTTCTTTGGGAAGGGAGATGTTTTTCTTTTACAATCACAGAATTGGGGAGCCATTTGATTCTTCCTGTATTATTCTTACATCTCAGGAGTTCAGCACTACCACCTTCTTCCTTCTCATAATGTACCCACTTGCCACTCACATTGGCACATCCACATATCACTCAAAAACTAAAGATTTTGAACTTTGCTTCTACTTACTTAAAATAATTCATCTCAATAGCATCTCTTCTAGTCTTCAGAAAAGCCAACCATAGTTTTTAAATTGAGTTGAACTGTTTGTTTTTTTCCCTCTGGGGAAGGATGCATATTTGTTTTCATATTTTCTGTATGTTCCTTTTTTATTTCCATGAAAAATCCAGTTGATAATCCCTTATTACCTATATTTAGCAAACCTCAAATACTTCCTCCAAGCATAGCCTGATGGAGCTTTGGTCTCAGCAAATTTCAGGTAGCTTTGGTTTCATCTGAGTGAGTTACAAACTAAACAGACTTCTGTTTGGAATCTTAAAAGCTTTATTAGAATATTATCTGGGAATCCACTTTGTCTACTGAGCATGCAAAGGAACACCTGAACTGTTATTCATCAAAAATGGTTAGTTATTCAGTGAGAGGAAGTGTAGGTACTAGATTGAAGATGCAAAGGGCCTTGGTATCAGCGCTAGAGGTTTATTACAAATCCTTGTATTTTATTATTAAAAACACGTACTTTGATTTTCGAAACCCCTCCAATGTTTTGTTTCCTTTTTTTTTTTATCATACACCCATGAAACTACCCATCATCCTTAAATCAGTGAACATATCCATCATCCCTTAAAGTTTTCTCATGCCCCTTTGTCATTCTTCCCTTTCTGGCTCTTCTCCCAAACACCTTGAAAAGCAACCACTGATCTGTTTCTGTACCTGTCTCTGTACAAGGCTGGCATTTCCTAGAATTTTATAAAAATGGAATCACACAGTATGCATTCTTTTTTAAATCTCATTTGTTGTCTCGTGAGCTATAACTTTGTTTTTTTAGTTTTTAAAATTTAGTTTGCTTTCCAGTTTATAGTAACACATCTTTACCTTCATATGATTTTATACTACTTTAAATATAATACAAGAATCTTATAATAGTTTAATTTTATTTTCCCCTCCCATGCTTTATGCTATTATCACACATTTTACCTATACGTATTTTATAAACCCCACAATACACCTTATTTTTTGTTTGAAATGTTAATATCTTTAAAGAGATTTAAATAATAAGTTAAATATATGTTTCCCCATGTAGTTACTATTTATGGTACTCTTCATTCACTTGGGTAGATACATATTTCCATGTGGTCTTATTTTCCTTCTGCTTAAAGAACTTCTTTTAACATTTCTTATAGTGCAGATCTGCTCTTGATGAATTGGTATTACTATTTTCCACCTTTTTTTTTTTTTTTGTGGTCAATACCGATTCGAAACTTTCCTCTGGTATGTAGTCAAAATCAACTGAGCTGGTCTTAGATATTTAGCTTCATATTGTATATTATCCACTATATTTCATTATCTTTTTCAGAATGGATTTGGCTATTCAGTTAGTTACCTTTGTCCTAAACATAGTATAGGTCTTTATTTACTTAGCTTTTCTTTTATTTCTCTCACCAGCATTTCATAGGTTTCTATGTACAGATCTTGTACCTGTTTAGATTTATATTAAGTGGTTCAGTTGGGGTGCTATTGTAAAAGGTTTTTTCTTATTTTTCAGATTTAAATTTCTCATGTGATTCAGTAATATAGCTGGCTTTTGTAGTATTCTGTAGTATTCAGATCTAGTATTCTGAGACCATGTAAAACTCATTTGTTCCAGGAGTATTTCATGGATCCTTTGGAATTTTCCACACAGACAATCATAGTATCTCTAAATGAAGATAGATGTATTCCTTTTATTTCTTTCTCTTGCCTTACTTCACTAGCTAGAACTTTTAGTATGATGTCAAATAGGAATGGTGGGAGAGTACATCCTTGCCTTGTTGTAGAGGTTAAGAGAAAACGTTTAGTCTTCCACCTGTAATTATTACAGTAGCTGTAGGTTTTTCTGTAGATATCTCGTGTTAGGTTAAAGGAGTTTGCTTACAAAGAGTTATTATTGTTAATATCAGAGACTGTATCATGAATGAATGTTTGTTGGATTTTGTTGAAAGCTTTTTCTGCATGAATTAATATGATCATATTTTTTTCTTATTTAGTCTAGTAATATGGTGAATTGCAATGATTAAATTGGAATACATTCCTGGGATGGACTCCACTTGATCTTGATGTATTATGTTTGTATATGTTGCTGGCTTTGATTTGTCAATGTTTGTTACGAACATTTATGAATGCCCGTAAGAGATACTGGTGTACAGTATTCTTTCCTTGCAATGCTGTTCACATGTCATATCAGAGTAACACCGACCTCATAGAATAATTTCAGAAACATTCCCTCTCTTTCATTTTCTGGAAAATAAAATGTAGTTTGGTTTTATTTCTTCCTTCAATGCTTGGCAGAATTTATCAGTGTAACTATCTGGACCTCGAGTTTTGTTTTGTTTTGTTTTTTTTAGCAGATTTAAAATTAAAAATTTAATTCCTTTATAAATATAGGACTATTCAGTTATCCAACTATCACTGTATATTTATCTATTTCTCTTTTCAGATCCATCAGTTTTTCTTCAAGCTCTGTCCTTAGGTGCATGCATGCATGCATAAAATTGTTTTCTTGGAGAATTGACCCCTCTATTATTATGTATTGTCCCTCTTTATTCCTGATAATCTTTCTTGTTCTGAACCCTTGTTTACATTTCCTCTGCACATGACTAGAGGGCAGGAGCTCCATCCAGTTTCCCTGGTCAACCTGCAGGGCACTGTACTCTGTCCCCACCCATCCTCCTGGAGTGAGATCCAGCAGTAACAGGAGGATGCCATAGCATGTGTACAGGGAATCCCTCCACCAGGAGAATGATCCAGTATTTCAGGGTGCTGCTTCATGCACCCACTGGGGGAATGTGAAGCCCCAAAATGCTGCAGTACCACCTGCAGGGCTAGCCTGTCCAGAAAAAGTGCCAAGGTAATGGGGCACAACTGTGTGTTCACATGGGCTGCCCTTCCTGAAGAGAGTGTGGAGCTATCAAAAATGCTGTACTACCTGCACACAGGACTGTCTTGTCCATGGAAAGTGTGGAGACAGTGGGCACTGCTGCACACCCAGGTGAAGAGGCCCCACCCAAAGAAAGTGCAGAGCTAACAGAACTTTGTGGTATCCACACACAGGGATGCTCCATGCAGAGGGGTTATGTGCTTCTGTGCACATGTCCAGGGCTGTCTGGCTGGAGAGGGTACAGAACTAATAAAGTATGCCTCTGCACTCATACAAGGCTGTCCCACTCAGAGGAAGGAGGGCTTGAGACACAGACATACAGAGCAGCCCCACCCAGCCCCTGCTCTGACAAACAGACAATTAAAACAACACAGCACACCAAGTGTGTACTGAGAAGCCCCATCTAGACCAGGCGGCCCTACCCAGATTAGAAAAACAAGGGAGCACACACACACCAGGCTGCCCTGCTGGACTACTCCTTTCAGGCCAGGCAACACACCAGGCATGCCCAACCCGACTACAACCAGCCTGCCAAAACTATTTGACCCAGTCTACACAGATACCACTTTTTCAAGACTGGGAGAGACAGATATTCCACCCAAATCATTGGAAAGTCAAACAAAATGGAGAGACAGAAGACAATGCCCCAAAGGAAGAAACAAGAAAAAACTGCAAAGAAAAATTTTAATAAAGATAAGTATTTTGCTTGATAAAGAATTCAAAGAAATGGTCATAAAGGTGCTCAACAAACTTTAGAGTAAAATAGGGAACTCAGAGAGCACTTCAACAAAGTTAGAAAATGTAATAAAGAACCAATCAGGAATGAAGAATATAATAACCGAAATGAAGAATACATTAGAACAGTGGTCCCGAACCTTTTTGGCACCAGAGACAAGTGCTCCTATGAGAATCTAATGCCTGATGACCTGAGGTAGAGCTGAGTGGTGATGCTAGAGCTGGGGAGCGGCTGCAAATACAGATGAAGCTTCACTCACTGGCCTGCTGCTCGGCCCTTTCCTAACAGGCCATGGACCAGTAGCAGTCTGCAGCCTGGGGGTTGGGGACCCCTGCATTAGATGGAATCAGAATCACGTAGGATTAGTTAGTGCAGAAGAACAGATTAGTGACCTGGAACACGGTAGTGGAAATCACCCAATCAAAAGAACAAAATTTTAAAAAAATTTTAAACAGGATAGTACAGAGTTCTCTGGGCTAACATCAAACACCCTAACATTCACATTATAAGGATTCCAGAAGAAGAAGAAAGAGAAAAGGCAGAATGAATATTTAAAGAAATAATGGCTAACTATTTAAATCTGGGATTGGAAACAGACATCCAGATCCAGGAAACACAGAGAGTTCTAAACAAGATGAACCCAAAGAGAGCCGCACCAAGGCATATTGTAATTAAAATAGCAAAAGTTAAAGAGACTTACCACAAAAGATGAAAAAAAGAAACACCATAAGGCTATCACCTGACTTCTCAGAAACAACTTTACAGGCTAGCAGGGAGTGGCAAGAAGTATTTAAAGTGCCAAAAGAAAGGGGATCTGCAGCCTAGAATACTATATCCTGCAATGTTATCATTCAGTATTGAAGGGGAGATAGAGTTTCCCACGTTTTTCTCATCAGCAGGTGACTCTCTCCTATTTATTGATTCAAGGACCAAGTTTTTTGCATGTCATAGTTCTTCCATCCCTTAGGGCCTCATTATCATTGGTCTTTAACCAGCAAAACGAGGAAGAAGGCATAGAGGTGCCCTCTCCACTAGAGGTAGCACACATGGCTTCTATCATATTCCATTAATGAGAACTCGAGGATATGGCCCTACGGAGTGTAACAGAGGTGGGAAATATAGTCTAGCTGTGTGCCCAGAAAGAAGACTTGAATTACAGCTAAACTTTCTTTTTCTAATCAAATAATCATTAAATTAATTGATTCTATCAACCAACTACCTCCCCAAAATATATATCTTTTTATTTTTGTCAAAACTTTCCTGCTTTATTCAGGTCTTATATTCTCTATAAGATTTATGGGAAAATCTTCTACCTATTCTTTAAAGTTTCAGGCTCTTCTGGATGTCCTGTTTCTCACATGCAAATGTGAACATTTTCACATTTTCTAGAACTCCTCATAACTTCTCACACTGATACTCAAGGCCTTTCCTGGTCAGATTTATAGACTTGTTGGACCTCAGATTCTGCTGCACCCACCAAAACTGTGTGTATTTCCATGGTTCCATATTACCTGCTGTTTCCAAATCATCGGTGTCCTGTTACATGCTCCAGGTGCCTAACCCACACCATTCCCTGTAGACATGGCAAATGCCAACTCTTAAAGCAGCTGATTTGTCTTCTGCAAGACCACTTCTAACCTTGTCAGAAGACTCCAGGAAATGAATGGTGTACTTGATGTCCCAGACTTCCTTAGTTAGGGACTGGGACACCATCTGTGGTTCTGGGTATGACAGTAAATAGACACATTTTATTTAGTGCAACAAGGTTGATTTAATAAAGCAATGTTTCCTTTATTTCTCTCTCTTTCTCTCTTTGTTTCTCTTGCTTTTTTTCTTTCTTCTTCCTTCCTTCCTTCCTTCCTTCCTTCCTCCCTCCTCCCTCCCTCCTTTCCTCCTTTCTTTCTTTCTTTCTTTCTTTCTTTCTTTCTTTCTTTCTTTCTTTCTTTCTTTCTTTCTTTCTTTCTTTCTTTCTTTTTTCTTTCTTTCTTACATTTAGACAGTGTTTTATAATGTTTGGGCCAGGGTACCTCATGTTTTCAAAGTGTGAGTTGAATAAAAAACATCCAAGATTTCTTCTAGCACCAGAAATAATGGATTCTAAAGGTCATGAGCATGAGGTCTCATCATTTATAGCACCTGCCTTGTGATGCCTGGATTGAGTTTGTGAGCACAGTGTTTCCTACAGATCTCAGAATACTCTCCAGAAACCACTATCTATGCAATTCACATTTGTTGGACACAAACCATCTGATCAATATTAGATTTCTGGGGGGTAAAGAATTCAGATGCTATTTAAACAGCAAGACCTTTTCAAGTAAAAAAAAAAAAGATATCTATTCCTATCTCATTCCTCAATCCATCTGAAAAATATTTGGAAATTAAGCAGGTGGGCAGCATGTGAGTTTTAAGATGGAATTTCCTACTCCTTTTGGTTCAGGCTGCCAACAGCATTTTTGCAATTAATTTAACATTAGATGGACATGAAGAAACATATTTCTCATCTCTGCAGGAGACTATACAAGATAATTGGGGACAGATTAGTCCTTTATTCTAAATAGGTAATATTTTTCATGTCTTGCATCAATATTTTTCTTATACTGAAGAAAGGCAGAAGTATGTGCACCTGCACCTTTGTTATCTAACCTTGATGCTTCCCTTTCCCCAGAAGAGGTTCCAAGTATATTTATTCATGTCTTGAACTTAGTTATTCTTCATTGAAGTTACAGCTATTAAGTTGTCTTTTAAAAATCAATTATTTTTAAATTGTGTAAAAGAAAAATAAATATCAGAATGACTTTTTTTGTGAGAGCAGAGATCTCTAACTGTATCATGAACACAATGACAGCACATATTTGTTACCTAATAAATATCTGTTGAGTTAACAATGTTATTCCCTTTTATTTTTCTATATGGAATCAGAGAAAATAAAGCCCACTAAAACAATAATGAAAACTAACAAAGACAAAAAAAAAATGAGTTATAACTAAAAATTCTCCAGAAAATATTTGAACAATTTGTTCAAATTTGTTTGTTTTAATCAGAGTTTTTGGAAATTTTAATTTATATTTTTTCTAACATCAAAGACAGTCCCAAGAAAAAAATAGTAGCTTTGTTATAAAATGACACCTGACCAATGATGAATCTTCGTGAGTGGGGGATATAGCCTTCACAAGTATGGGATAAGTTGCCACATATTCATGGTTTAGTTTCATAATGCTGATTTCATGCAAACATTTATTTATACTCTCTACATCAATGTCTTCAAATTTATTTTGGGAAAATAATTATTTTCTTCATTGTAAAATTTTTTTGAGGCTTTAACTGTCATCAATATGTTTGTGGATCCATATTCATATATTGAATTGTTGTTTATAATTTCTACTTGAATGCTTTGCAGGTATATTAAAAGTTAGAACTAAATTCCTTACATTTTTTACATCTTGGCTATTGTGAATAACATTGTAATGAACATAGGTGAAAAAATATAATGGTTAAATACCCAGAAGTAGAATCACTGGATCATATGGTGTTTCTATCTTTAAATTTTGAGGAACCTCCATATTGCTTTCCATAGCAGCTACATGATTTTACGCTCCCATCAAGTGGACCAGGTGCCATTTTCTCCATATCCTCACTAACACTTATCATTTTCCTCCCTTATTGCTGTTCTAAAAGCTGTGAGGTGGTATTACATTGTGGCTTCGATTTAATTTATCTGATTCGTGATGTTGAGTATTTTACATATATACCAGTTGGTCATTTGTCTGTCTTCTTTGGAGAAGTGTCTATTCAAAATGTAGTATCTACATACAATGAAATATTATTAAACCTTGAAAAAGAAGGGAATCCAATACATGCAACATGTATGAGCCTTGAAGACACTATGCTAAATGAAATAAACCAGTCACTAAATGATAACTACTACATAATTCCACTTATATTGGACATCTAAAATGGTCAAATGCACAGAAGCAGAAAGTAGAATCATTGTTGACAGGGAGAGGAGCAGAAGAAATAATAGGGAATCACTGTTCAAGAGATATAAAGTTTCAGTTACACAAGAGATGAGTAATTTCTAGGGGTCTGCTGAGGAGCGCCGTGCCTACAGTTTACACTCTTCTGTACACTTAAATATCTGGCAAATGGGTAGGTTGCATGATAAGTGTTCTTAGGACAATAAGAATAATTCTAAAAAACTAAATTCCTTAGTCCTTTCTCTAGTCATTCACCTCTGAGGAAATGGCTATATTAGTTAAAGAGTTGCTAAAACAAAATGAAACAAACAAAAGAAAGCAAAAAGAAAACAAACAAAAATGTTGTTTCCTTGACCATCTCCTCTTTCTCACTGTCACATTCAATCCATGCCCTATTAATGTTATCTCTGGATTTGTCTTAGATGCATCCCCTGCTGTAGATCACCACCTTTAGGTATATGACCCCATGGCACCATTTCCAATTTTGTAGACTACTATAGAATCCTGTAACAAAATTCTTATTTCACTGTTGTCTTCTCCAATATATTCTTTAGAGAATATTCAAAGTCATTTTTAAAAAAACTTAAAAATAACATACATTGTCCCATTGCTTAAAAGTCTGCAATGGCTTTTCCCTGTATTTTCAGTAAAATCAAAATTTCCCACCATGGCAACTTCCTACCTGGTCTGGCTTCTGCTCACCTCTCTTTAAAGTCTCTGCAACTTGATCTCTTTCACATCCTCACAAAGCTAAGCTCTTCCTCACTTTGTTCAGGCTGTTCTGTATGTCTAGCCCAACTTTTGTCAGCGCTATCACCTTACCTAATTCCAGTTCTCTGCTTTAAGATTAACTCTTTAGAAAGAGCTTCTTTGATTAATCTAACTGTGTTAGTCTTTTCCCACCATTTTGTTTTTTATTTTAATACTACAGAATACTTTCTACATACTGTAACTTCTGTAGAAGCTTTATCATTTTATATGCTTGAAGCCAGTAGTTGATTGGACAATTGGAATCACAACAAAAAAAAATTCAAGACTAAAATTAATAAAAAGGCACACCCATTAATTAACATATTTAACACAGATATAGACTTTCTTCTACGATCTTTTTATATAGAGTCAGAGACTTTTCTTTATGTTATTAAATGATTGGGGTTATTCCAGATCTTTCTTACAATAGCATAACTCATACTGCGTTGACTATGATTTCTGGTTTCATTGTTTAATTTAAATCAAATGAGAAACTAAAGACATGTACAAAACAATCAGAATATCGATTGTCTATAATTTGTCTTTTTTATTGTTTGTAGACCTATCTCCTGCACTTAATTTGACAGAAGGTTTTTTTGTTATTGTTTTGTTTTGGGTAAAAATGTTCTTATGGAGTTTTTCCAAAGATTTTACTTATTTTTTTCTCATAGTAATTACACAGAGACTCAGACTCCTTCCATCCTGTCTTTGTCCTCCTCAAGTGACATACTTGTATTGCTCAAACCTGGAAATGACACGTCTTACCTTTACTCACATTCTAATGGCTAGTCCTCAGTCACATGATCACAGTTAACTGCTAAAGAGGCAGGAAATATAGCCTAATTGTGTACTCAGGAAGAAGAGGAAATGGGTTTGGTTAGCAGCTAGCCAGTCTTGGCAAAACTCTCCTTTAAATCTACTTTAATATTGTGATACAATGTTGGCCCTATTTAATATAGTAAATTCAAAAAATAAGATGACTAAGTTTTGTAAGTATTATTTATTCTGGAATGGCCTATGTAACAGTCTGTTTATTCTACTTTTCTGAATTTCTTAGCTGGCATTGCCTGCAGAGATAGTTCATTAAGAGATATTTTATCTTATTAATGGTATCCCCATTATCACTTATGCAGAGAGGATCAGAAAGAACCCTCTTGAAAAAAAAATATAGAGAATCATAATGTAAGTTGGCATTATAAGTAGGATAATGTTATAGACATTAAAATATTAAAATAGTCTCTACTATTTCCTGGCCTACATTCAGTTTCCTTGGCTCTCACTTACCTACTAGGTGTCAGCAAAACATTCATGGGAGTGAAAGAAATAAGATGGCATTGGTGGCTGTATCAGGATTATTTTGTTGGCTAGGAATAGCTTTCATACAGATAGATTAAGCCTGTGTAGAACCACTTGGAGGTACGAAAATACCACTTCACCAAATATATCTCATTAATTATCAACCAGCTATGATTCTTAAGATCCACCATTAAAGATACTTTGCTAAATTAATTATTAATATCACAGGATTTCCAACAAAATATGAGTATCTTAACTGGAAAGAGTAACAAATTCCTCCAAATTGTATTATTATTTTAACATGAATGAATATATTAAATTATCTAAGTCTATTCAAATGGCTGAAGATATGCAAAGGAGGACAGATGAAATTTTAATGGTAAAGGTTGGAGAGAATATATAACTGTCTATAGATACTGAATTGAACACTTCTGGAAGGTAAGGAGCAGAACTGAGGGCATTAGGGGAGTAGAAAGGTAGCATTAATTTATATTAAAAAAAAAATCTTTGTCCCTGAACATAGATATATTCATCTGGCTCAGGGTCTGTTTGCTGTAAATGTTATTCTATTATTTCTGCTCTAAATAATAGTTATAAAAGTCCTTAATGCTGTTCAATAGTCACTTCCACACAATATAAAATGATATCCTCTCCTGGTCTTATGGTAACATCAAACATTAGACTGATCACATTTCAATGGAAATTCAAGATAGATTTTTTAAACAACTTTATTAAGATATTATTAACATATGAAAATGCACACATTTAATGTGCACAATTTGATGAGTTTGGGCATATGTGTATACCCATGAAACTATCACCACAGTCATAGACATGTGTTACTTCCCAAAGTTTCCTGTGTTCCTTTGCTCTTTTTTTTTTTTGGGGGGGGGTTCTATTTTGTTTTGTAGTAAGAACTATTAATATGAGATCTACCCTCAACAAATTTTTAAGTGCACAATACAAAATTTTTAATATGGACACTATGCTCTACAGCAGCTCTCTAGAACTTATTCATTTTGCATAAATGAAACTGTATACCAATTAAACAACTTCTTTTCCCTGATAACTACCATTCTATTCTCTGCTTCTATGAGTTTGAGGTACCTCATATAAGTGGAATTTTGAAGTATTTGCCCTTCTGTAACTATCTTATTTCACTTATCATAATTGCTACACAGCAATAAAAACAACTACCAGTAGACACAAATATAGTTAAACCTCAAAATAATTATACTATTGAGTAGAATAAGCCAGAAAAAAAGGAGTACATACTATATGATACCATTTATACAACATTCAAGAAAAAGCAAAATTACCTTATTATGATAAAAGTCAAATATTGGTTATCTTAGATTTGGATGAACATTAACTAGAAAGGTACACAAGGGAATTTTTTTCTGGAATGATAATAATACTCTATATCTTTACCTGGAAGATGGTTACATGCTTGTGTGCATTTGTCAAAGATCATAGAACTATACACTTGAGATTTGAGCATTTTCATTTACATAAATTATACAGAATACTAGTAATAAAAAATTTGTATTACCTCTGCACAGAGTATTACTGTAAAGATGCAAAATTGTTCAATAAGAAATAGTGGAATCTTAATTTAATCTGAATTATCCTTTACATGGCATCTGTTTCTAATAGATCCCCAGAGCAGAGAATGAAAGAAGAAAAACATAGAGTGAGAATATTTTCATTTCCTTTTAAGTCTCTGAGTGTAATCAAAATCTAAATTGAAACACCAAAAACATGAAAAATAAAATTAATAACAGTAGGGAACTCAGAAATACTAGTGAATTTGAAGCAGGTGCTCCCATAAACAGTCACCAATGGTAAATGTGAATTTAGCACCTTGCATGTGATTCTGGAAAACATGTACACATCTGGCTTCCTGCTTATTGGGCATGAGTTGAAAAATTTGAGTCCAGATATATAAATCAATGCACTTAAATCCAAAAGATTAATAATAAGGGCTCAGAGTTCACATTGGCCCCTTGGGTCTCTCTTCTGATGAACTAAAGTGGAAGGTTTGACTTAGCTTTCAGAGAACTTTAAAGGTCTTAGATTTAACAGAATTAAATAAGTCTCTTAGCGTTGCTCTGTCAAGTCAGGAAAGTCAGCCAAATTAAGCTCTGAAGTATGTCTGGGACTGATGTAGTTTCCCCTCAGATACTTGTAGGGATTGTGCACATAAATTAATGATTTAATCATGACAATGTTACACAGACTTCTAATAGCTCTCCAGTTGCATAGTTCCAAAACCGTTCATTTAAAGTTTTCAGAAACAAAAATGATGGCAAAACACATTGTAAAGATTTAGTAAAAATTTTTATGTGGTCCTATTTAATAGTCATGATTAAATAAAAACAGAAACAAAATAAACCAATACAAATACCCTCCACTAACAGTTACAGAAAAATATGTACTAAGTGTTAAGACTACTTGATGGGTTAGAAAGAGATGATCATATCCAAAAGTTGCCTATTAAAGAACAGATATCGATCTAGAAAGGATTTCTCTGGGGGATCTACAAGGATTAGACCTTGATCCTCTTCTATTGAAATACTAATTTAAGCAGACATTCTAGATATCAGTACCATCAAATGTGTGGGTGAGTGCTGGGATGTAAATCACTTTTAGTCACAGCATTGCCAATAAGAAATCATCTCTTTATTACATATCTATTGCTGCATAATAAACTATTAAAAATTTTAGTAGCTGAAAACCACAATAATTCTCTTTGTTTATAATACTATTATGTCAACAATTTGAGCTGGGCTCAGCTCGGTGATTTTTTCTTTTGACCATTTTCAGGGCCACTAATCCAGCTCTGGTTAGCTGGAAGGTTGGCTGGAGGGCTCGTTGGGATAAGGGGCCTCAGCTGGCCAGCAGATCCTTGGTCCTCATGCCCTCACCCTCCAGTTGGCTAGCCTAGGTTTACTCACATGGCACCAGCATGTTCAAAAAAGACAAAGAGTGGCAAGTCCTCTTGAGGTCCATAGTCAGAAGGCACGTAATATGCTTCCACCTTTTTTTATTGTCCAAACAAGTCATTAGGCCAGCCCAAGGGTAAGAAATTGATTCCACCTATCAAATGGAGGAACTACAAGTAATTTGTGACTATTTTAATTGTAGCACAGCCCTCTCCCTGGGCATAATTATGTAGATTTCTCTTGTGAAAGATAAACTTACTACCTCCCAAGACCACCAAAAGCAGTGTATGACAACCAACAACCAACTCTCTAGGGAAAAAAACAAAGAGCCTTAATTTGGAGCATTTGCTTTTTTCTATGGTATAACATCACCAGCATAAATAATTTCAATTTACTGATATGACATCACTGACTGTGAGTTGGGAAAAGATGCACACAATTGGCTCTCAAAAACCAGTATGAACCAACCTCCCCACCACCAGCACACCAGTGCCTGAAAGTATCATTTAATTATGGCATCAGATCCAAGTATAACATATCAAATTCTGCTTCTAGCCCAGATGTAGGTAGGACCTCTTGGATGTGGCTTCTCTTGATCTATAGGCATATAAGAAGATACATGATCTGCTTTCCATATTCCCAATGCACAATTTTGAAATAGTTACAAGATAACTTGTCAATGTTGTTCAAAAAGGAGGAATCAAACATTACATAGTCGACACTGGTGCATAGCAATTTAGGTATAGCACATATTATCCGGTTTTCTTACCCAAGGAGCTGGCAATATTCCTGATTAGGGCCCCGATCTACTCCATGAGAGTAACTCCTTAGTGCATTGCTGTCCTTAGGTCTTAACATCACTCCTTGGGTATTTGGATTTGCCATCTAGGATTTTTGCTTTGCTTCTGAGATGTCTTTCTTTTTCTGTAAGGAATGTCATATATTTCCAGCAGAGGAGCTTTCTCATCTTGTTTCTTACTTAGCATAAATTGGGGACCCAGAGTTGTGTTTTCATTTTGTACCATCTGTGCCACTTAATGATCGAGGAGCCATAATTCCCTAAAAATTATATTGGCTTTCCTGTGTATCAGATTATAGTCTAATCCATTCAACAAAAACACATCAATTCTTTTTTTATTATTAAATTTGTTGAAGTGACATTGTTTAATAAAATTATATAGGTTTGAACTGCAAAAAGAAAGTGGGAAAAGCCAAAAATATGTGGTGATTAAAGAACATACAACTAAAGAACAAATGAGTCAAAGAAGAAATAAAAGCAGAGATCAAAAAGATACATAGAAAAAAATGAGAATGAAAATACAACATATCAAAACTTTGAGACATAGTCAAAGTGATAATAAGAGGAAAGTTTATATCATTACAGGCCTATCTCAAGAAATAAGAAAAATTCCAAGTAAACAACCTAACATTACATCTTAAAGAATTAGTAAAAGATCAAATGAAGCCTAAAGTCAGCAGAAGGTAGGAAATAATAAAAATTAGAGCAGAATTAAATGAAACTAAGAACAAAAAGACAATAGAAAAAATTAATGCACCTGCAAGTCTTTATGTGATCCCTTTCTTAGACTTTTTCTGATCTATTTTGGAGATAGACTTCCTTGTAATCATGCTCTTAAATTTCTCAAAAGCTTTTTTGTCTGTGTGAGAAGGTTTCCTCACTGAGATCTTTCAGAGATCTTACCACGTCTTACAGCTACACCATTGGTTTGATATTTACTATGAGATTTTTCTAATTTGAGAATTTCTTACCTGGTAGAGATACTAGAGATGAGATTGTTTTATTTTTCAATCTTTCAAGTCCTGTATTTTCTTTAAATTCACTGGCAAATTGAACATCTCCATTTTTAGTACATCATTAAATGCATTTTAAAAGAAGCTTGTGTATAAATCTTCTTAGACATATGTAAGTCCATTAGTATGGTACAATAAGTACTAGATAGGTATATGGGAATGGGTAGTAAAATCAGCCATTGTGGACACCAGTCAGGGAAGAAGAAACATCTAAACTGATTACCAAAGTGTGAGCAAAATTTGGTCAAGATAAGCACAAGGAGTACATATTAGAATCTTCATGTAATTCAAAGTCATTTCAGTATAGGTTGCTAGAAGTTACAGTTTAGCTGGGACTCCACATTAGAATTTGCACTACATTTTGAAAGCAATGAGAACAGGTGGGGGATTAGAAAGGTTTTAACAGGGAAAGACATAATCAGACTTGCAATTAGAAAGTTCACTGTGACATCAGTGTGCAGAATGCAACTCTAGAGGAAGAGAGCTCAGTCAGGAGTCTGATCCAGTCATTCAGGAATGAAGGGATCATGTGGCCTTAATGGGGGTGATGGTGTTGGCACCATACCAGGACAACCAGGCTACACTTGAAAACTATTTTGGGTGCACAAGTGCCAAGATTTAATGTTGATATGGAGAGTTTAAGGAAAGGAGTCTTCAAGAATGACTCTCAGGTTCCTGGCTTGGGCAACCGACAAGGAGATGATACATTTACCAAGAAGGAACGTCAGAGCAGTTTTGATGTGGAGCATAGTTAAGTTCAGGTTAAGATGAGTTTCCTGAGAGGAATTTACAACACATCAAATTGGAAATGTCTGATGACAAGAAAATTCTGGCTTTTCTACTAAAGAACACCTTTAAATCTGAGTATACTGAATACTCTATCCACAGAGTTGGTCTGGGCACAGTTCTCCCATCGACTCCTATCATAGCCTTAGCTGAGAGTCTGGAATACAGTAGAGCCTGTTTCACAATCTGCCTATGGGACTGGGACTTCATAGCTCATAACAAACATGTGTTCTACATATCATTAACACAGAACTAAAAAGACAGACATACACATACGAACACATACTAATTAAATGCCCTCTGTCCAAATATTTAAAGGTACTGATTCAAAGTGAAGAACACAAGCACTGCAGTCAGATCACCTGGATTCTGATTTAATTTTGCCAGTTCCCATTAGTGTGATCTGGGGTTTCTTATAGCGTCTCCTTTCTCTTGCTCAGTCTGCAATTGGAATCTCTGGCTTTGCAAATAGAGTACTGATATGTATCCCTACAGCTTTGATAGGAGCTGCATTTCTGAAGCATATGCATTTAAAGAATACATTTACTCCAAGCCACTAAAATTGCATTTGAAGGGAATATTTAGGGATTAGATAATTGACTAATCCTTGGTTAGACTAAGAAACAATAAGGGGACCAGGAGATATATAAACACACATTTTAAAGACAAGTAAATACACTCCTCAAGTGAGAGAACAGATCATAGTAAGTGTGTTCCAAACCCAACCAACTTATTTGCAGTCTTTGAAAGGCTTAGTTTACAAAGGTCCTTGTGGATGAAAACGAATGCTTCTTAGGCTTACTTTAGTGGGTCAAGGAGTTGGATGCCAAGTTGAAAGAGGAAGGTAGCAAGCCATTGATCAAGGAGGACGTATTAAGTATTTTTTTCTGCTGGAAAACCCAGATGAACTCCCTTCCCCAGCCCCCTCCATTTTGTATCTTGGATCACCAGCCATGAGCTGTGTCACCAGCAAAGTGAGCACTAGTGTACAAACTCTCTAGCCAACAAAAATTCAAAGTCGAATGTCATTTCACCTGATCAAGGGGAAACTAACTCCCCTGTGAATATAAAATATGGCAGCAGAGGCATGGGGCTTCTGTCCTGGATCATAATCCACAGTATATTCAAGTGTGCCTCTCTATGAAATGGCTAAACATTGATTTGTATTCTGCTGACTCTTTGCCTATACATTTTCCTCAATAAACTATAGTTGCCTATACTGTGTGAGACTAGTGGTACTTGTTCCATCCCTTAAGCTTAACAATAGACATACATCTGAAAACCAGCTTATGTAGTTTTTCATCCCTCCTTCAAATTATATCATCGTTATGATTTATTTTATGTATTGCTCAGCATAGAAAGCCCAGTTAAAAGTTTGGGAGTAGCAATGATGGGCAGGAATCAGGCAAAATTTTTTCATTTTTCACATATTTTTGAATATTCTAAGTGTTACACTCTCTACCATACATTAGAGTAGTGTTTCTGAAATGGGAGTGATTTTGCCACAAGGACATTTTGATAATGACCAGAAGACTTTTTGGTTATCACAAAGGGGAAAGGAAGGAGGTAATATTAACATCCAGTGATTAGTAAACAGGGATGCTGCTAAACATCCTGCAAAGCTCAGGACAGTCTCCCACAACAAAGCCTAAATGTAATAGTACTGAGGTTGTAAACCCTGTACAAGGGATAAAATGGCAATCCAACTGTGATGTCATCAGCTTGTAAGCATGACATATTCTTCAAATAAATGCCTCATTATATGTAAATTTTCATACCTGCTAAGGTCAGAAATCAGTATTAAATTGTGATGATGAATTTCTAATAGGAAGAAGTGACCTAGTCAAAGGATCATCCAGGAAGACATATCTGAGGAAGTCTTGCTTTAAATGAAACCTGCATGGTGAGTTAAAATAACCTATGTGCAAGGAAGAAGGAAGAATATTCCACTGAAAGGGAATATTGGGTGGTAAGGCCCCGTGGAAGCAGTAAACAGAAAATTATTGGAAGGGAAGTAATGATGGAGCAAAAAAATGGAGGTTGAACTTGGTATAGAGTGAGTCTGGGAAGGCAGGAGATAATTAGGTCATGTGGGACCTTGTAGGCAACGTTAAGGAACTGACTTTATCTATAGAGCAATGGGGAATGACATCTTTGAACTAAAGACAGGTAGTAGTGGTAGTGGGTGATCATTCTATATATGCTTAAAATGATGAAAATGGTTTATTTGTCATGTATATTTTACCATAGTAAAAAAAATAGGTGGCACTATGTCACTTATTATGGTACATAAATATAAGAACTTAAATGTGTAATCAAATTCCGAAGTTCAAAATAGCCATGAGGGTTCAAGATAGCTCTAGACCATTACTGACATCATAAGATCATTAGTGTGTGGGTGAACAGTTTTGGTTCATTCTCAGTCAGGCACTGTCTTCTTCTATCTAGATCCATGAAACATTTTCCTTCTGAATGTCAAAGCAGGTGTTTACTTGAACCTTGTTAGAATTTCTAATTGATGGATTTCCTTTCCCAAGTGGAAATTCTTCTAGCTCAAATAATCTTTCTAGGAGGAAATTTTCAACTATAAAATTTCTTAGGATTGGGTCCTTTTTTTTCCAGTATAAAAATATTTGTGTCTAAGTGGAGGAGGCTGAATAATGAAAAGAGGTAAGATTACTACCACTTGGGTGTTAGTGACATGGTAGTCCTGTTTGGAGCTTGTTACTGTATTTCATAGTCATTTTACATTGATTAATGCATTCATCGGTGCTCAGCAGAGGAGTTACCCCCAGATGAGTTGATTTCTCGGTTCTGACCTAGTTACTGATATGTAATGCATAATTGTATACTTCCTTTTTTATTTGAAGGGAAGACTTTGCTAACTTTTCTTTTGCATTTAGCCACTTACTGCTCTGCTTAAGCATTCCATAATCATGAGCATTACTTTTTCTTGTGATGTTTAAGTCCCTTAATCTAATGCATGAAACATTAATAAATACCTTTTTGATGTATGTTATTAGTGTAAAATCACTCATTTTTGCATCAGGAAGATCTGAGTTGGAATTCTAACCTTCTCTCTTACCAACTGTGAAAACTGTGAAAGGTATATTTAGTATACTTAACTTTGATGTTGCTTCCTGACCTTGAAAATAGAATTGATTATATCATTTCACATTTTTGTGAGTGCATAGTCATTACTAGCATTGAGGGGAGTGATAATGGTAGATGGTAGGTCTTCAGTGACTCTAGGGGGCAGATAGGTTTATTATGTTATTTTTTAGATAAGGAAAGTGAGTCTTTTAGTTACTAAAATCTGTCTGATTCCAAGAAGGTCTGACAAACTGTAGGCTCTATAAAAGAGCTGATACAGTGATACACAATACAGGGTAGCTCTTAAAAATTGTGAAGTTTTCAAAAATAAAATATTTGTAACGTATGAAGATGTATAGTCATGTCTGTAGTAATTGCTCGTTTATTCAACACCAAGAATGGCCACATACTAACGTGTATTTTCTTCAGGTCATGTTTTCTTTCATCTTAAGAAAAATAATGCAGTGTAGGTATAGATGAAGTCTTCTTCTCAGCCCCCCCCCCAGCTCCATTTTCCATTTCCCATAGGTGCTGCCTATTGATGCCCAGATGAGGTTGTGGATGAGTTGAATACAGCCATATACCCCGTTGTGGGCTGTATTTGCTTCAAGGGGTTGGTTTACATTTTTAAAATTTGTACCAAGGGACCTCAATGACTAAACAGAAGCCCTGCAATTTCTTTCTCTCCCTTACTCCCTGTCCCAAGGAAACTACTCTCCTCTATTCTTATTTCTTTATTTCCAGTATGTATGTATCCATAATAAATATATTATTGTATTTTCTCTTTTAAATTTTTCATTAATCATATTATACTATGGATATCATTTTTCAACTTGAATTTTTATTCAAAATAATGATTTCAAATTTAGTCAAATTGATAGATATAGATTAAATTCCACCATTTAACATCAGTATAATAATATACAAATTTGTACCATTTGTTAATTATTCCCCTATTGACAGTCATTTCAGTTGCTTGCAATTCTCAGTGTTCCTATAAATGCTGAAACCAGGACAGAAATGTAGGAGTTATCCTGAGTCCCCTTTCCATTACCATTCGCTATCAATCCATCAGCAAATTCCTTTGGCTCTATCTTCAGAATATATCCATGCTAATCAAAGCCATCATCTCTCTCACTTGGATACATGTCAGGAGTAACTCATCTCCCTGCTTCTCATGCCTCTTTCAAAATCTATTCTACACACAGCAGCCTAGGTGATCTCTAAGAAAAACTATGCCACTTTTCTACTTAGTGCTTTCTTCTAATTTCCCATATCACTGAAAATAAAATCCAAAGTCATCATGGTTTACAAGCCTTTTCATAACTGTTCTAATCTCTTATTACATTGCCAACCATTCTCCTCTACTTTTATTATCTTCCTGTCTGTTTCTAGAATGGCACCTGCCTCTGAGCCTTTATCTCCACTTCATTCCCATAAATATCTGCCCTGTTTCTCACCCATTTTTTTGAGGTGTATGCTCAAATATTCCCATATCGGATAGGTCTTTTCTTGCCACATAATAGCACTTGCTCAGTCTATATTTTCTTAGGATGCCTTCCCCTGGAGAAAATGTATGTTTCCTAAAAGGAGATATTTTGTCTAACTGGTATTGATAAATCCCCAGGACTTGGAATAGTATTAACATATAATAGGTGCTCAATCAATACTTGTTAAATTATGTAATCAGTCAGTATTATTGTACCTGCTTCCTTATGCACATGGGCAAAGGTAACATTTTCTAACCATGATATATTTCTAAAATTGAGGGTTTTTACATTATGAAGTATAGTTCTAAACTGGTCTCTAAAATGACATCAGTTTAAAAGATATCAGCATATCTTTACTGGACTTTTCAGGCTTGACCAATTTTATGGATGGAAATAGTATCTCACTGTTGCTTAGTCATTTCTCCAATTAATGAGATTCAGCAACTGTTCAGTATAGTTTTCCTGACTACAAATTGCCTATTCATAACTTATACTCATTTTTTCTTGCTGATTTTAAGCACTTTTTGTATTTTTAGCCATTAATTATGAATTAATTATTTACACACTCAGAGCTTTTCCCCATATATCACATCTTTTAACTGTGTTCATAATGTCTTTTGTTGTATAATTTTAAATTTTATAATGTTATCTCAGTTTCTGAGAGTTATAAATCTTCAGGCAGTTTGTCTGTGTTGTCTGGCTTAAGGTCTTTCATAACATCACAGGCAAGCTCTTGGTCAGGACCACAGTCATCTGAGTTCAACTGGGGCTGGAGAATATACCTCTGCACTTATGCACGTGGATACTAGAAGTCTCAGTTCCTTCCTGGCTTTTGCTAGAGATCTTAGTTCCTTGCCATATGGCTCTCTTCATTTGTTGCCTTAGAGTCCTAATGACATATCAGTTAGCTTCCCCCAGAGCAAGCAATCCAAGACAGATTTAGCTTAAGATTGAGTTGTAACTTTTATAATCTAATTTATAAGTGGCATCATTTCTGCTATATTCTATGGGTCACTAATAAAACCTCATAGAATTTGTCAAGAACCTACACAAGGTTGTAAGTGAATGCAAGAATCATAAGTGGTCATCTTGTAGGCTGTCTGCCACAGATGATAAGTGAATTAGTGTCAGAAGAACTCTCTGATTTATTAACTTCATTTTTTAAATGAACGTAAAATTAATTAAAGTAGTGGTTACCAACCAGTGGTGATTTGGGCTCCCAGGGGATGTTTGCCAATATCTGGAGACACTTTCAGTTGTCACTCTGTGTGTGTGGGAGGGAAGGGGGTATTATTGGAATCTAGTGGGTAGATGCCAGATATGCTGCTAAAAATACAGGTTAGCCAGTCACAGTAAATAACTATCCAGCACACGATACCAATAGTGCTGATGTTAAGAAGTCCTAAATTAGAGAAAGTCTAAATAAACAGCAGATATTTTGGTTATTAAATAGATTTTTCAGCTAAACCTATTCAAAGGATGTAAAAAGGCAAAGCAATTTTTAATACACACACACACACACACACACACACACACACACACACACACACCTGCAGTTGATTATATGAAGCTAGAGTTATGTCCTACAGAAAATACCATCTATTAAAATATAATTTAGTATTTCAGGACTATACCTAGCAAATAGCTATTATTAATGTTAATTGGGCCAGTGTGCTGTGATCACAGAAGTCATTGAAAAGATATGAACTTGAGCAGAAAACATGATGGTGTTTCTCTAATTTCTCCCATATATGAATTTTTCATGTTTCTCTTTCCCGGTCTGTGTCATAATGTTAGTGGGTCAATGACTACACCGCCCAAGGCTCACTTAAGCTATGTGAAGAACTGGTAAGAAACTGGATGGCTGGAAAATAGAAAGGGTTGGGTTATTTCCTTCTTCATTTTCTTCCTTTTCCAGCACCTAGGTTCCTGCCAGTGGTGGTATCACTCTAGGAATGCAGCTCCTACAGGGTAGCCCTTCTTCTACTGCTCCAGTTCTCACTATTTCTCAGTAATGTGATTTCCCATCTTTGCTGCTCTCAGATCTTGACGTTAACGATGGATTTCTACGATCGTCAATCACTCTACATCTCAAAGCTTCTGCTAGATCTCTAAATCCTGCGGTTTTTCTGTAGTGAGACCCATCATTATGTTTTTCCTCAAAATTCTATATGAGTGTCTTTTTCTCCTTGCTGGACCTGATATATACCTGACCAATATCGTGTGGACAGAAGATCCTGACATTGGATCTCACACAGGGTTGGGACAAGTTTCGGGTGAGGACAGTGGAATGGGCACAGCTGATAGCAGCTGTGTGTGCAATAAAGTTGATTAGAAATGATGTCAGCGAGAACAAATCTTTATAATAAATTTCCTGGCCACATACTTATATCCCTATGGTACAGTTAAATATATATTTGGTCTTTATATATATTTGGTTTTTGTCCCAGGTTCCTGCACAGAGCTCCTAAAACTTCCTGGAATTTCCTGAGTGTTAGGAGTTTCTTTTGTTATTTAAAATGAGTGTTATTCAACCACACCTGAATTTATGCTAATGAGGTGACTGGAAGCAGCCCTCTCCTCCCACCCCATAACTTCAAGATATGGACCAAGCATGTGAAGGTTAGAACTTTCAGGCCCACCTTCATATTCCTGGGGTGGAGAGAGAGGCTGGAGATGGCATTCAAGTACCAATGGACAATGACTTAATCAATCATTCCTATGAAATGAAATTTTAATAAAAGGTTTTGAACAATGAGATTTAAGGAGAATTTGGGTTCATGAACATGTCATTGTGCTGAAAAGGTGCTATGCCCAAAGTGCAGGCCTCTCCTGCAATCATCTTGCCCTGTGTATTTCTTCCATTTGACTCTTCTTAGTTAGTATCCTTTATAATAAACTGTAATAATAATAAGTACATCACTTTTCTGAGTTCTCTGTTCTTGTGAATTATTGAACTCGAGAGAAAGAATTTAAGTTATTAGTCTCAATTTGTAGTTATCTGAGCAGAAGTTCAAGTAGTCTGGGGACCCCTTTTGTGACTGGCACCTGAAGTTGGAACAGCCTTCAGAGCCTGAAGCCTTAACTTGTGAAGTTTGCATTAATTCTAGTGTCATAATTGAACTGACTTGTTGGACATCTAGTTGATATTGGAGAATTGGATAACTGGTTTTTGTTTGGAAAATCAAACAGTCTCTTAGTAGAGTATAAATTTATGAAGACAAGGGCAATGTTTGATACATTTGTCACTGAATATTCAGCACTGATCATCATCATAGTAGGTGATAGATAGATAGACAGAGAGATAGATAGATAAATAGATAGATAGATATAGAGATGGAGATAGATATACACATCCATGGTAGTCCCAGGACAAGTTAAAGTAATTCAGGGTTTACTTAGGGAAAGAAACAGTCTAAAGGATTATTATAGTCCATTAGTCCATGAAGGTTGCAACAGTGAGAGGAAATTCTTTCTTAAATATTCTCAATACCTTACTAATCGAGATAAATATTGGTTCTATTTCTCTGGAGAACTCTGACTAATTTACTTCCTTTTTAGAACACCGATTCCCAGAAGCATTTGCTTGGTTATTTTCTAATCATCTTTCATATCTTAGTATGAGAGGAATTTCCTTGCTCCATTCTCTAAATCAAATCAATAGTCTGTCTCTTTTCATACCTATTTCAACTTCAGTCAACCAATATTCATTCATTCATTCAGCAAATATTTATTGAATTCTTGCACTGTGCATGCCTCCAAACATAGAGAACAGAGCAGTGGCATGGCCTCATAATTACATATTTAGTAGTGCAATTTCCTGATTAATATCTGTATGCCCCTTTAGATTATAAATTCATGAAAACAAGAACTTTGTTGTGCTTGATTGCCAATGTATCGCTGAATCCTAATTTAATGCTTTAACCACAGTAAGTGTTAATACATGAGTAAAGATTCCGAAAGGCAGGTATTTTGTGTTAAACTTCCTCACAGTATCTTTCATAAGGACTGTGCGCATGCACACACTAAGATGTTCTATAATTAAGATAGAATATTGCATATTTAAATACACATTACATTTTTTATCCTTTCTTCAGATAAAAGAACCTTCCAACTATTATGGGTGCTAAATAGAGGACAAGCAAATGGCATTTAAAGTAAGTAGAAGAGTTAGTTTGGGGATCAGAGTTTTTCTTTGGAAGGATCTAGATAATATATATTCTAGAAAGTCAAATTTCTCTGTTCAGATGAGTAACTCTTCCTGAATTGGGATAAAATTATAATACTTTGAAATATGCTATAAGTTTTATGTTTCACAAAAAGAATTGGGAGGAATCCAACAGCTATAATAACCTGCTATTAGTTCTCACCTCGGGCATTAGTTCTCACAAAAACTCCAGGAGGTTGGTATTTATTATTAGCTCATTTTTGGAGATGAGAAGACAGAGGCTTAAGGAAGTTACATAACTCATCCTGCCCAGGTCCTTATAGCCATTTAATAGTAGAGTTGGGAGTGAGAAAGCAAGCTTGTTGGACTAAAGCCAAGACCCATCCTGGTTAACAGAATAGGAGGGACGACACACTATTGCATCTTCATCCAAATAATCCCTTTTGGGTCAGGATCATCTAGATCTTCTTAGAAAAAGTGGTAGAGGAGGGCTTGCACCCGATGGAGAGAAAATCTGATTATGTATATGTATGTATATGTGTGTGTGTGTATTATATATATATGTTATATATATATATACATATATCGATACTAATATACAGTGCTTTAAAATATATATTCATATTATAAACTAGGAAGTAAAATTTGGGAATGTAAAAATGGACCTGCTGTCTTTTTAGTCTGTATATCTGATTGACCAGCTCTGGGACAGATGACCTCTGAACTGGGGTAATTTAATAGGATGCAAGCAATTCCTGCCCTTTCTTATTAATCTCCAGCCCCTCACCCCCACCCCAGACCTTTTCTATCAAGGCTCTTTTTTAGAATCTGATGTAGCAGACAGGACTGCCTCTTTCCCAACACAGTATATATTTAGTGTGTTGTTGAATTGAATATGCAGGAAGCATTAATTGGAAATCATCACTCTGTAGGAGAACCAAAAAGAAATTTCATGACAAAAGAAGGGCAAAAGAAAATTGTCTGGATTTTCAGACCCCACCTCTCAGAATGTTGACAGTGAACTAAAACCAAAATCATAACCATGGCAACACATGAGATATGTGTTGAAGCAGGCCAAGAGACAGCAATGTACCTACAATACACGTGGGAATGTAAAGGCGACATAAGCGGTCAAAAGACAGGGAAAGTAAGAGCTCAAAGAAGAAACTTTTAGCTCATAGGTACTGATATATTTCCATGAGAGCAGCAACATTCCAAAGTGTTTGCAGGACTGGATAGGGAGCTTGTAGAGGCACGTTGCACAGCCAATGAGAGAATCTTTGAAGGTTTGTACTCACACTCATTTTCTGGAGATTTATGAGGCCATTTCAGACTTTGTCTTTCTAGTGCTACATCAAAAACATATATCTATATTTTTCTTAAAGACTAGACTCTTCAATATTAAGAGCTGGGTCCAGGTGGAGCATATTTCACTCCTCTTTATGGAAAGACTGCCTTGGTAATTATAACACAAGGGGGGAGGATTAATTCCTGATTATTGATGGTTGAATTCTGGAACCTGAAAAAACCATTTTTCTTTTTTCCTTCCCATTTTTTCCTTTTCTCCTTCTTTTCATTCCTTCCCCTTTTTCTTTCCTCCATATTTTCCTCTCTCCTTCTTTTCTTTCCTCCTTTATTCAACAAATGTTTATGGATACTTATTCTGTCAGGCACTGCTTTAGCGGTTGGGAATGCATTAGTGAGTAAGACAGATACAGTCTCTGACATTATAGAACTTAACTAGAATGAGAGAAAGGATTGTGTGAATAATTTCTTTGAAACTCCAAAATGCTTGTTTGTGTAGGAATCATTCTGGGGTTATAGACAAGAATATAGTGAAGTTAAAGCATTTCACAGTTAAGGATGTGTCAAAATCAGGGCAGTTAGGTGACAGACTGAAAATGGTTGATTTGTAGAAACTAAGAAGACAAGGTAAAGTAAAATGTATGATTGGAAGAAGTTTCAGTAGCAGATAGGATAGGAAAGTCCAAATGAGTGACCTTTAGCTTCTGGAAGGTGCTGCAGTACATGAGAGGTGATACTCCTGTTCAGAGAAGTAGCAAGTGCCTGGGAAATTGGTAGCTGCAACTCATCTAGAGGTGTGTTTTATGGTAGAAAGGTTCAAGAAACTAAAGAAAAGGTCACTGTGGCTAGAAGGCAGAGAGTTGGGGTACATTGGTGAAATGGGGCTGTAAAAATAGATGGTAACCAGACCACACCTAGTAGGTCATCTTAAGAATTTTGATTTTCATTCCAAGTGAAATAAAAAATTAGTTGTGCTTTAAACATGATTGTTTGCATATGTTAAATAAAGATAAGGCAATTTTTGTATACGCCAAGTCCACTTTGATGGCATTGAGGCTACTGTGAAGCAGTCATCCAGGCAAGGGAAGATAGGAACTTGGAATAGGGCATTGACCCTACAAGCGTTCATCTTTGACTGATGTTAAGAAGACAAAATCCATAGGACTTGTTGCTGGCTGTCTTTGACAGATTTTAAAGAATGACTCTGTGATCTCTAGTTTACGTAGCCATATAAGTGATAATTGTCATTTTCTGAGAAAGTTAACACTGAATGTAGAGTCAATTTGGGAAGAGGGCAAAATAATGAACTTCATGTTGAAACTGCCAAATTTCAGGAGACTTAGTGATATCTAAATGGATATTAAGGAGGCAGCTGGATAAATGGGTTTGGAACGCAGAGGTGAGGTCTGTGAGTTATCTCTAATGAGATGATAATTAAAGCCATTGGCCCAAATGGAATCACTTTGTTTGAATATAGAACAAAAAAGGGCCCCGGATTTTGTGATCAGATTGGTAGTGCTGTTATTGTTGTTAGGAAGGGAGGTTAATGGACTAGAAGCTGTAATTGGATGCAAAGAAGTCAGTAAGCTTTTCTCTCAACCTTGAAATATATGGACTATGATTAAAACAATCACAACCAACGAATACTTGGGAGAGCAGCAACCTAGATCACAGGTAACGAGATGGAGGGGCCTGCAAACTTTCTTCATAGGGAGTATGTACAGTTTTGGAGCTAGTAGTGGTTCCATATTGGCTAAAATTCCCTTACAGTTATAGACTAGGTTAATTGTAGTCAAACGGGGCATGGGTGTTCTAGGCCAGAGAACAATAGGGTTGAGAAAGGGACTGAATTAAGCAAAAGAGGTAGGAGAAGGCAACAGAGCAACATTCATTCCCCCCCCCCGCCCCGTAAGCTCAGTGGTCCATTGGCAAGAAGCCAATGCCTCCTGGAAGTAACCCCTTCTCTTCCCTGGGAAGGACTAATGATCTCAAAGCCCTTAGGGAAAATAATTAAATTTTGTGAAAAGGATGGAAGGTGACACACAGGATTATATATAGAGAGATAGCACTGTTATTTATTATCTTCTCCATATGAGAAATAAAAGAGGAAAAATATACGAAAACATATGTAAGTAAATATAGCATATACATTTTTTTAAAATAACGTGAGTGTCAGGGGTTATAACTTGATATACTAATGTGTCTAAGAAGATCATAGAGTAAACTGTTGTAAGGAGTAAATAATATATAATATTACACATAACTTGAGTTCACATCCCTGCCCTGACTCAAAATTTTGTCCCCATTCTGGTAGAGGCATAGGTTCTGATACATAGTAATATATTAAACAAATAGAATAAAAAGTTGATCTCCTGGGAAAGTATATTTAAGCCTTTCTGAAACTCAATTTCCCCATTTCCATTTTTCTAATTAACAATTTCTATCTAAGCTAATATCAATATTAAATGAGATGGAAGACATGAACTTGGTATACAGATATTAGCAAATGTTCACTGGAATCTAAATTTGCATATGTAAAGAGAATCTTTTCCTTAGCCTGTTTAGTCATTATTCAAAGTCTCTTACTACCTTCTACTCACACTTGCATTTTAACCCAAGCCTTGTATATAAACACTAAGGATTTTTCTTGTAAGGTTTACCTATCGTATTTACACACACATGCACTCTTTGAGGTAATCCTAAAACGGGAACTTGCTGATTATATTTCACCTTTTCATGCTGTTGTCCCAGAAGATGTTGACGTCATCTAGAGACATAGCAGCGCCGTCTGTCTTCAGAGGTTCAATTCATTCTGCCATCCGGAAACTCTGTCGACAAGGCGGCCAGTGTTAGAAATTCAGCCTGTGACATGCAGGACATGGTGGAGTGCAAACATTGGTCAGTGCTTCCTCTCCCAGCCACAGAGGAAAGCCACACTGATCTGCATTCAGGAAAGGGACCTCCTGTTTCGAAGGATTCCTTCATGCTGTTCAGCAACGCTGTTTAGGGTGGATTTTCCCATTTGAACTGCAAAGCTTAAACACAAATATTAACTACCTGAAGCTGCAAATAGCAGCGTAGTACATTAAAAAAATAATGAATATTTTAACCAGCCTTTGCCCAACCAAGAAAAATATTATGCAGAAACGAGGCTGATTTTAGAAAAATGCCCAAGGAAACATTTAAAAAAGTTGAGTTTCCTTTCAAAGTTTGTTTTTGCTAAACATTCATAGTTTTGCTTTTTCCAATCCAATTTTATTATAAGAAAGGTCTCCCACAAGTGTACCGGGCATTCCTTTCAAAATAATCAGTAATACACAAAACCTTTGGAAATGGTGGGTGAGTTCTTAAATGTGACAGGAAGAAAGGGGAAAACATGATAGAGAAGGGAAGGCACTTCTCTGCAGACTCAAATGTTTGTTGCCCCCTTACTTAAAGGCAGATCTTCATATTCCAATCATTTCGACTATTTACATTTCATTGTGCTCATTTGCAGAATTCAAATCTAACTGATTCTTCACTGCAGATTTTCCTTCCATGAAAACACTGATAGTACAACATCATTTTGGTCCATGAAAGATTTTGACGTCTGCAACTGTAATTCTGAGTGAAGGCAATGGATAGATATTCTGCTACCTGTTGGATAGCTTCCTTGGCATTTATTTTTGTCCTTTGTGAAGATCAAAATTAAATTATAAAAACATGCTCTTCAAACATTCTCATTCTCAATCAATAAATAGAAAATTTAGACTGAACTTAGTGAATAACAAAATGCAATTAGAGCTTTTTCTTTTTCTCAGGTTCTTTTACTCAATACTTAACTTACATTATCTTATTAACTCCTCATAACAGCCCTAAGAGGTTGGTATTAAGATTAACTCATTTTTCAGATGAGGAAACTGAGGCACACAAAGATTAAAAATGGCTCAAGTGGTTGAGGCAGGATTCAAATATCAGCTGTCTTAGTCTAGAGCCTATATTTTTTATCTCCTGTAAGTAAAATTCAGTTTAAAAATGGCTTTCCATGGCTGGTTAATTCACTATCATTCAAGGTTTTTTTTTTTTTTTTTGGTTGTTCTTGTTTTTGTTCTGTTTTGTTTTATTTTTGTCTAATTTGTGGATTATAATGATAATAAAATGTGGATCAGGGTATCTGTATTTTAGTTGAGCTTATGTACTAGCTCTAAGTGACTTTGAATTCTGCATAAACTCAATTTTCCCCCTGTAAAGCAGACACAATGATAGCATGCCTGTCTGCTTCAGAGTTTTGTCTTCCAAATCCACTGTGGTAATAAATTTACTGATGCTTCTCTCTTAAGCAAGAAAAATGCACCAAGCTAACGTTCATATCATTCAAGTTTAACGCTTGAATATGAAACTTCTAAATGTGTGGGTTTTTTTTGTTTTTGTTTGTGTTTGTTTGTTTGTTTGCCATAGAGGATGTTGAACTTGTTAGGGAAAGAGAAGTTTTAAACTTATTGATAAATTTTTATCAAACTTTTTGCCCACAACAAAATTACTGTCAAGAATAAGCCGTAATGTGTATTTGGAACAATAATAAACAATAACTGACCACCGAGTGTCCCATAATATCAGAAATGTGGGAACATCTACAATGATAATCCAATGGTAAAATTAATTTTGACTGCCAACAGGCTCTTCTTGCCACTCTTTAGGGATTGCTGAATCTATTTATAGGGAACCATAGCCAGACAAATGCCACAGTTGGAAGGGTTATCACAATATTTGTGAACCCTTGGCATAAATTAATTTTGAAGACTATTTTAAGGCAATTTATTTTTTTTATTCCCAAGCATTTATTTGGAAATCTATTTCTTCTCACCCACGTAGTGATATTTATCTATATCCCTAAGTTCCTATTTTAGTAACTTGCTTGTATAGCTTTTTTCCACCCTAACTTTGAAATCAAATTCCTTAGTTTTCACATTGTTTAAAATAAACCTTCCTCCCATCCTTCTCTTCTTAGGCCAGTGTTTGTTCATAAAAGATGAAATTGTGCTGTAAATGAAGGATAAACATAAATTTAAATATCCAACTCTATTATTTGAACGTTATTCCTTCCTTTCTTCCTTTAACACAAGCATCTAAAAGGATGTGGTCTTCATGGCTAAAAAGCCAGAATGATATTATTTGAGAAATTGGGGCCCCATCAGTTTGTGTCATAAGACATTATGCTTGTAGTTTTTATGTTTCTTCCCTGGGGACATTCTGCCCATCCCGTACTTAATACTTTCATTCTGTTGTTCCCTTTTTTTGCTACCTGATGGAGACAATGGAGTAGCAGAAACCACCATAGTGTATTTAATGATTTAATTAATAAATCATTCTATAAATATTTAGTGACCACCTTCTTTATGCCAGGAATTGTTTTATGTACTAGGGATTTTGCAGTCAAAAGCCAAATATTATTCCTGTGCACATAGCATTTACATATTAGGAATGTTGGACGGGAAAAACAATTATCTACTTGATATTTGTCTAAATGAAAATACATAAATCAATGTATACATTAATTTTAGATTATGATATAAAATAGAGAAAATTAAATGCGATCAGGGTGTTCAGGTTGAGGGGGTTACCTCACAGTGGTCAGGCTTCTGAAAGATGACTTTTGAAAGGCTGCAATAATTATGAAAACGGCTAGCCCTATGAGAAACATTCTAGGCAGACGGAACATTGAATGCAAACAGTTGAGGCCACAATTACCTGGAATGTTGAGACATAGAAAGAAGGTGACATGAGCGAGGAGGAGATAACACAGATGAGGTCATGCCCCCTGTAGCAGCATTGTCACCTCCCATATTATTCTTAATCTTATTCTAAATAATTTGTAGTTATAACTCCATTTCCTTCTATGTGATAACCTCATGTTCTTCACAATTTGATATATTTTTTTTCTTTTTACCTTTTGACCCCCTTCACCATGTTTTCCATCCCAGTTATACATGGCAGTTTCTTATCATTCAATTTTGGTCTAAATGTGATCTCTCCAATCTCCTTCCTTGACTGTCCTATTTCAATTAGCATCTCCCTACCCTACTCAAGTGCAACCTATCAAATCATTCTATCTTGTTTATTTGCTTATTATCCATCCATTATAACAGAATATAAAAAATGCAAAAGCACTGGTGTCTCCTGTCTTATCAGTAAGTCTCTGTCATCAATTGATAAATAAATTAGTTGCCCATTTTTTAGATTGGAAAAATGAATTAATTAGTTGCACATTTTTGCCTTTCCTTAAATAGCTGTAAAAATAGACAATATGTTTTAGAATATTTTTAAGTTCACAGCAAATTAACTGTAGGGTACATATTTTCCATATATTCCCTACCTCCACATACCCATAGCTTCCCCTATTATCAAAATTCTGCACTAGAGTGTACATTTGTTGCAATCGATGAACCTATATTGGCTTCATTATCACCCAAAGTCCAAAGAGGACATTAGGGTTCATTCTTGATGCTTTCTGTACATTCTATAGATTTGAACAAATTTATAATGCCATGTATCCATCATTATAATATGTAGAATATTTTCACTATCCTAAAAATCTTTTATGTTCCTCCTATTCACCCTCCCCCAACGCACCCCCTGTACCACTGATCTTTTTAATGTCTTCATAGTTTTAGTGTCATATAGTTGGAACAGGATGCAGTCTTTTCAGGTTGACTTCTTTCACTTAGTAATGTTCATTTAAAGTTCCTCCATGTGTTCTCTTGGTTTGATAGCTCATTTCTTTTTAATGCTAAATAATATTATGTTGTGCGGATGTATCACAGTTTATTTATTCATTCACCTACTAAAGGACATCTTGATTGTTTCCTAGTCTGTATTCAGTCAGGTGAGTGAGGACTATCTGTAATTTTGTAACTACACATAACCTTTATGATTCCAAGATGTGCTAGTGACCTAATGGCCATATGTGGATCAAAGTGTTTTTCTGCAGTGGTGAAAGGTTTGTGCCAACCGGTCTATGCTTCCTCTCTTATTCAACCTCATCATCACTTTGGCATGGGCTTGTGGGACAGGGTGTGGGCATTGGCTGACCTCAAACATTTTGGAAAGGAAGCTGTTTTGGGGGGCAGTGGTAAATCTGTTTTTAGACATGTTATTTATAAGATGATAGCAGACTACTGAGCATGATGTCTACATATATGGAATTGTATATAGTTATAAATATGGCATTGCAGACAAGAGAGAGATCATAGTTGGTCCTAAATATTTGAGAGTCATAACCTAAACATCTTGAAGAAGAAGTGTGGATGGACACAAAATATAGGTTGTCAGTCATTTTGGGGGAGGGGCAAAGAAAGATGGGGCTTAGTTGGGAGAATTCAAGTGTATACAATATTTTTCGATAGTTTCTATTTCAAGAACACTATTTTAGTTGTGAAATAACCGTTAAGGATATTTTTCTCAATTCTTTTTGCTTTACTGTATATAAACATGACTTCCTTCCTTGAGTGGGTCTATTCCTGTGCCTGCAGTCTGCTGTGAATGAGCTAGGGGGCTCTGGTGATCTTAGCTAGTCTCTTCCCTATGTCTGGGATACACTGAGTATCAGCTTGTCTCAGAGGAATTTCACTGGGAAACTGGAACAATTCTGCTCTGTCTTCCTTGTTTTTCCTCTAGCTGGCTGATTCTTAACATTTTCTCATGACTAAGGTAGAAGAAGATAAAAGAAGACACATTCAAAGACATTTCTGGAGTTGTAGAATATTTTTACAACCTCTGCTGACACCATGTTTGCTACCAATTGGTCAAAGCAAGATCACTCTGCCCAAAGTGGAAGGACACTGCATACTACCAGGAAAAGGGCATGGATACAGGAGAGAGTGAAGAATGGGGCTACCAATGCAATTTGTCTGCCACTACATTTTCTTGTTTCCCTCACCAGGCCTTTCTCCATCTTCTTTATGATTTCCTGCCTATCCAGATCCTGCATCTTAGCCTTCCTCTTAGGCTCTAGTAAGGTGACCTTGACTCTGTAGGTGATCATTTCAGCCTCTATGATGACCCAAGACCTTAAGGCACTCATTGTTGGCTTCCATCATTTCTCCTTTTGTATCTACATTTTTGAATATTATTTCATAGCTGACTGTCCAATCAGACAATGAGGTATTAAAGAAGCATATCTGTTTTTAACCTTACAGAATCTGATAGAAGTTAGACAGAAATTAGATCATCATCAATAGTTTTGATTCTTTTTTCATTAATTTAGTTTTGTAAATTATTCATTCATAAATCATTTGGGTCTCTTTCTGGAGTTCTAGCATATTACAATTTATTCTTGTTGGTAATTGGGCATAACTCACCAATTCCTTCCCTCTTTTTGTTTTTCCTTTTTTCCTCCCCTGCTTCCTTCCTTCTTCCCTTGCTTCCTTTTTTATCTTTTTTTTTTGTATTGAATTTTTGTTTTCTTTTCCTTTCTTTAACTTTTTATTTTGACTTTCTGTAGATATAAGGACTTTGAATTATTGGAGATAAAGAGAGTCAACACTTTTTCAACACAATTAATTAGATTTTTGACTTACTCTTCATAGCAAGTATTTCTTCAGGCACATTACTTGTATGTACCCCCCAAAACAGGTGTCAAAATGCATTAAAGGCAAACTTCCTAAAACATCAAAGAAGTCTGTTTTTGTATTCTTTTAAGTACCACCACAAACCTGCAATCCTGTCTAAATTAGTCATGTGAACTATATTATTGTCAAGATATGGTTAATTTAGGTGATATCCTCAGTATTGATCTCATTATCTCATTTATATATGTGTAAAATTTTCCTTTAATTCAAACCCCTCCATCTGAATAATTTATGCAGAGGCCAAAGATATGTCAGACTAGTAAATAATTTCAGGACTTTTACAGTTATGTCAGATAAAAGCATAGTGCTAGAAAATAGAAAAGAAACAACACAAGTCTTGTTAGATGGACTGTTCAAAAGTAAGGCATACTAGATATCAAATACAACCCTTCAGTTTCTCTATGAAGGGTCTAACAAGAAAAATTCAGGGTCTAGATTTTCCACCTGGAGATGACCTTAGCCTAAGCCACCAGCAACAAAAATTTGAAAAAGACTAAAAGCAAAATCCACATTAAATTTATCACAATTTTGCTGTGTATTGGAATGGGAAAGGTAACTCTGAAGCACACTATTTGAACCTGAGATCAATTGGGCAAGGACTATAATAAGGCATTAACATCCTCATTATAATGAATATAATAATATAACAGTTGAAGAAACTTAATTGTATAATAAAGAAGTTGAATGCCTTATCCAAGTTGACACAATCAGCAAGTATAAGAAAATTTGGACTTTCGAATCACTTTCTTTGCATACTCAGCTGATGGCTGAAAGCACAACCTTGTAGTAGTAATAATATGTAAAACATTCACAGATTAACTGAAAAAGGACTTCCTGATAGCTAGAGTGAGGCCTCCGACAAGAACATGTAGAGAGCTTTCCTTGGTTTTTAAAGATTTTGTGATCCAGTTAATTAGGTATCTCGTTACAACCTGTTACTATTTCCTGAAAAGGGTAAGAACAAAATGAAGGTGATGAGCATGGGGGAAAACTGGGGTTCAAATAAAAGAAACTTCTTTTAAAAGAATTTTCTTATTCTCCACTCTTCATTCTCTCACTGAAAACCTATTGTGACATTTTGCTCAGTGTCTCTTGACAAGGTATCATTTTTTTTTATTTTTTCTGAATTTCTCCTTTATCTTCAATGAACTGTTCTATGAGCTTCCCCCCCCCCCCCCACCTTTCTGTCTATGTACTAATATACCTAGGACATTCTCTCATATAAGATCAGCCAGGTTGGTCTATCTGTTCATGGCCCACTGTTCTCATAAGAAAAGAGAAAAAGGGGGCTCAATGCCTGGAGTGTGTGAAAATGGGAGTAAGGTGAGGGCAGAGTGTGGCAGGTATTGTCTTGAGGGCATGAATGGATAATCACTCCTGTCACGGCAAATAGACTCTGTCACAAGGAATTCCGTGGTTTTCCAGAGGAAATGAGCTTTCCCTGCAGGCTGCCAAGCCCAAATGAGCTCCTTACAGCACCTGCAGATCTGAGCATCAAGCAATTATTCCACTATCTTGCCTAAAAACAAAGACTGTGCTACCCTTTGACAACCTCTGACCTTTTCCAGCTAACATAAACTAATTATATTTGCAGCAGGAGGGGAGGAAGGCTTTCAGAGTCCTCCGTGGGAGTTGTCCTTCATGCTTTGTGCCACGTTGTCAATTCTGGCAATCCAAAAAATGACCACCCTTCAATCAAGGGAGTTGCTGGATGAAGCCCTTAAAGAGATACAGGGAGGACCTCATCACAAATAAAGCTCACTGCCTAGGACTTAGCTGTGCTCCTGAGTGGCCCACACTGTCCATTTAGCAGTGGTACAAGGGAGCCATTGTTAAGTGTCACTTAGCAATTACAGCCTGGTCAAAACAGTTGTTTTGTTTTGTTTTGTTTTTAGACAACCTGTTAATGGGCCCACAATTAGGTGTAAGGAATAAACCCAAGCCACTGGTATTAAAACAAGGTTAGAGGTTAATTGAGACTTTCTATCCCAACAGCCTGAGATTCTGCAAACTTTTGTTGCAAAGGCAGTCTTGAATGAAAAAGAGATAATATGATACAATTAGTTGGAAAGCAGGAGGGTCAAAATTCCCAGATGATAAAGGAAAACTGGCCAAAGAAATCAGGCCAGAGGGACCACCTGGGCCACTTCAGATGCCAAGAATATCTGTGGCCATTCATCTGGTGGATGAAGCAGAAAGTGGTATGCTGGCCATTCATCACATCCCTCCTCTACCAAAGAAAATCCAAGGTCAATGCTATAAACAGTAGGCACCCCAGAGTAATTGAAATTCCAGAGAGTGCCTCATTAGAAGAGCTCACATGTAATCAGGTTTTTCTTCTCCTATTGAAGGTATATTCAAGTCTTGAAATTGTATGGCTGGTCTTCTTCATGGTCGCTTGAGTTGCAAGGGGATTTTCTGAGACTTTTTGAAGGATTGTGTCTAAATAAAAGAGTGTCTTTGCAATTGAGAGGGAGAGAACCATCAGGACCCCTTGGGTTTGCTTGATATGTTATAGTACACACAAAGTCCACACCTGCTCGCTCTCTTAACTCTATCAAAAGGGCCCCCCTCTCTCCATCCTTTCTAGGTCATAATCAACATATTGTATCTTAAGTTCAGCAGCAGCTGCTCTGTAACAACTCATGACCCTGAAACTATTATTGGAGGTTTCTGAGATTTAATATTTTTTAACGTTTTTTTTTTAACCAACACCCCCCCTTTGCTCCCACCCCCAACACAAACTTTGACACATCCAGCTGGCAGATCCCACTGACTGGAAGTTGACTAAAAATTGCCAACTCATTTTCTTTCTTTCTTTTTTTTCCAGTGCAGCTGGTGCCAACATGTGATGATTTGTTTTGCTCCAGTCACTGAAGTTTTTGTTTTCTTTTATTTCAACCCCCTACTGGCTTCCCAACTTGATGCTGAGTCATCTGGTGCAGGTGTTCTAGGCGGCTGGTATTTATGTCACTTGCAGATGGTTTGGGTAAATTACACGATGTTCCTGCAGCCCCATAGAGGCTCTCTCGGCTCCCTTTGATCTATGGGCTTCCTGTGGCTCCTGCACATGTGCAGAACTTCAAGGCACTGGGTGAACTCTTGGGTGGATTCTATCCAAAGATAGTTGAGTTGCTCTGGGCCCCATAGTCTGATGTGATCCAACAGAGGCTAAGAGAAGCTGACTAGAACAGAGAACCCTGAATCTCAAGGCACCATGGCTTAACCTACAAAGAGAATTACACACCCAGTGTGTAATAGAATACAATTAAGTTAATGCTATAGCTGCCTAAGGAAATTGGGATAAAAGAAGCCACATTCTTTCTTTCTCTCTGAACAAAGGGGCAGTTATGTTGGAGAAATAAAACCTGTTACAGTGAAACTGTTAAGTCTTAGAAATATACATCTAGTGTTTTCTCTTTTCTTACCCCTAGTCTAATCCCACAGCTCCTATTCCTGTGCTCAGTGCAATTACTGGCTCACAGGTAAGAATCTGGAACTCTCATTTATACTGTAGACATAGGGCATCATTTAGAAACAATAATCCTTACTCTCTTCCATCTGAGAAGGCTATCCTTTATCATGAGGCCATACGCTCCACTTGAAAAGGCTCAATGAATTAAGCTTCCTGAGGAGATTTACAATTTAACGAGAGAAATATTTTTGGCTGTCATCAAAGAATGAAGTATTAACAATACTTCAGAAGCATTTTCAGAGGTAGCTTTTTGGGAGAGCTGTGCCTTCCCAATATTACAGAAATTTCATCACTATAGGCTACTATACTGATTCTTATAAGGTGACCAACAATCTGAGGGGTTTTCCATGAATAGTAACTTTCACGCTAAAACCCAAATAGTCCTGGGCAAATGGTGGCCACCCTGGTGTGTGTATAGAATTATCTGGAGGTCTTGCTAAAACGCAGATTTCTAGGCCTCTTCCTCAGAGATAATAATTCAATTGGTCTGGGGTGGGCCTGAGGGATTTGCATTTCTAATAAGCTCCAAGGTGATGGTAAAACTGCCAGATGAGGGCTATGCTTTGAGGTGAACGCAGCTAGAACATCCTTGCTACTCTCTAGCAACTTCTGAAAAGGAGATTACATGTATGAGAAGATAAAAGCAAAGAACACAAATGCTGAAGCAGCGCATATATTACAGAAAGGCATTATTCTTTTAAAAGTGACTCACCCTGAGTGCATCTTATGGCACTTACTGCCAAAAGAAACAACAACCATAAAATCTCAGTGGCATACAATAAAAGCATATACTCACACTTTCAGAACATCAGGCCTGACATGGTTCAGCCAAGTTGCATTCAATTTGGGAGGGTTGTCTCACAGTTCAGAGATTGAGTGTAGGTAGGTCCTTCCACATATCTCACTCTGGTAACCTGTCACATGTTTTTCTCATGGTGGAGGTCAAAAGTGGATACATGTGATACTTCTAAAACATGTGATGTTTCTGAAAGCTTAGGCTCAGAACTGGCTCAATATCACTTTTTCCCACATCCCATTGGTTATTAGTCAAGCCTAAAATCAATAGAGTGGGGCAGTACATTCTTTCATTGAAAGTGGGTAAGGAGGGAGTGAATATTTGTTGAATAATAATCCAATCCACTACTGTGATCTCTGAGTTTAAGAATACCCAGTCTGGTGACTGAAATATAATTGCTACATGTCTCAAGACTACAATGATTTTCAGGTTCTGTTAGCATTCGGGTAAGAACAGTTACCAGGTATCTGAAATATTAACTGACTCAGAGATTTCAGTTACTCTCATTTATTAAAAAAAAAATCTCCTGGATATTTCACTTTATTTGATTTCTTTGTGGGAAACCAATAGAATATACAATATAGAATGTTTACCCTTTACAAGTTTTTGTTTAGGAATAAGGGTACTACTATACTTTATTTGATTTATCTTAAATATTCTGCTCATCTTCATTATCTTTTCCCCTGAAGTCCTCAACCAGTTTCCATTCAGTTAAATAAAACTGGATATTCAGTGGCTTTTTCCTACAAAAATATTTCATGTTTTAATAATATATTATGTAAGAGACTTAGCACAAATAACTATCAAAATAAGTAGACAAATTGTTTAATAAATTATTTTAACTACAATGGAACCATCATGTTATTTAAACAGTAGATTGTTTCTGATTTTTGGCACAGGGCTTAAATGGGATCCACTGGTATAGTAGGATTAATTATTAGTTCTTATCATCGGCAGGGCCTTCTGGAAAATCAATATCCCAGAATGTTGGTGTTCAGCATCCACTGCTCAGTGACTAGATCTTTTCCAAGAGAGCATGACATTTTCATTGCTTTAGCAGAAGAATGTGTTTATCAAAATTAAGAAAGTCATTTGCTATTTGTACAGTTTAAGAAACATCAATGTTTGTCACTGAGCCCTAGAAGAATTCTGTTATTAAAAGATGGGCCAATTTCTTAAACTACATCTTCGATCAGGATCCAGGTTATGTACAATGGTATCTTTAACCTTCTGACTGGGTCACAATGACCTGCACATACTCTGGCAGGAAGTTCCTGAACACAGTATTTTCATTCCTTTGGTATGCCAATATATCAAGCCATCCACAGTTCTCACAGAGTAGTACAAATAGATCATCAGTTAGGATTGTTTCTCCAAATGGGACTAATCTCACAACTGCTATGAAGGTCCAGAGGTAAGTTCCATTTGGTGCTGCTAATCACTCCAAGAATTTTTTGCAGGAGAAACCCGGTTAAATGAATGACTATAGCAGCTTTGAAAGAAAAAAAATAAAACAAGAAGAGAGTTATAATAAAAGTGCAATATGCAACCTAACAAGGATGCAGGGAAGTACTAATAGATATTGTTAACAAGTATCTGCTACTCAAGATGAGCCCTCTAGAACTATGCTATTCAATATCATAGTCACTAGCCCTACGTGACCATTTAAATTTAAGTTAATTAAGATTAAACATTCAGATCCTCAACCATATTAGTGACTTTCAAGTGCCCTAGTGGCTACCATATTGAAGAGCACAGATAATGGAACATTTTCATCCTGGAGAAATTTCTATTGGACAGTGATGATCTGAAGTGTCTTGTTACTGGGGTGGTGTTGGACTCAATGCTTGTATAAAGAAAACATAATTTTTGGGGGGGGGTGTGGTAACGCTGTGAAACTCTTCTCTCAGCTCTGTAGTAAGGAGTGCCCTAAAATATGCACCCGGAGAATTCACTTAGCATTAATGATTAAACTCTACTGATACTAATATTTATGCTCCTGATGAGTGTTTGCTCTGTGCCACACATATGGAGCATTAACCGTGTCCAAAAGATGCACAAAGAATAGGGCGCTGTGAGATCTGAGCTTTAACAAAATGTAGAACGTGGCTATCTAAAGTCACCAACTAGTTTTTGTTCTTTTTATCTATCTTTATTGACTATATAGTGCCTGAAAGTTATTATACTATTCCAGTTCATCTCCAAGAATTGTAAATGTGTATTGGACCCATCCATCTTGATGATAAATAAAAACTGGAAGCCAAATCAGTTCTTAAATGCCTTACACGACTCCCAGGTTCCTAAGCATTCACATTCGATTATAACCCTTGGAGTCTATAGAATGTGACTCATATTTAGTTCTTACTTCTGTCAGAGGGGATATGATTCCTGTTACTCTCATATGCAGCTTATTATGTTCCAGGATTTGTTCCATTGAACACCACTAAATTCTAGGCACTTTACAAATACCGTGTCATTTAATTTTTTCATTTAATTTTTTACCTTAGGGAATAAGTACTATGGTGGGTTATTTTTGAGAAAAAAAATGAGTCAAGAGGAAATAAGAGTTAACCTAAGATCATAACTAAGTCAATTTATTTGAACCTGAGGGACCTTTTTCTTCTTATTGACAACCACTCTTACTGATATAACTACCTAGAATTAAGCAATAGAATCTGCCAGAGACTCGAGGCTATGCGGACAAGAATAAAGAGCATGTCCGAGAGGAAAGGAGAAAAGAGCAGGGTATTTGTGTCTCACCAAAAAGGCTGAGATTCATTAGGAACAGTTGGAACAGATGCAGGAAACCAAAGCAGAAATTCAGTTATAGGATCCAGGCAATCATAGAAAGGCTGCATTTAGGAGATTTGTGGGTTCCCAGGCTCACCCCAAAAGTAAGGTTTAGGACCACAAGACTGATGTTGAAACTAAATGGACAGATTAGGATTCTAGTTTCCTTCTAAAATTAAGTTGGATCCAGAGTTTAGAGGGAGGAATTTAAGAACCTACAGTTGGATATAGACTTCTATTCTCAAAGCCTTGGAATAAAGAAAATCCATAACCTTTTTGTTTCTTTTCATGAATCTCAACTTAGTCATGAAAATTTTGTTCTGAGATATTACTGTACAAAGTCAGAATAAGAGAAAGTCATGGAAATACAGAAATAACAGAAGGAAGTATTGAGTCTTGTATTTTAAGATGATTGGTAATTAAAATACTCTACTCTGCTCTATTTAGAGTAAATTACTCTTTTATAGGACATTAGAGCAACATCTCAGAATACAAAAAATTATCCAGCCTTGTTTTATTGCAGAAAAATTTGCCATGATGTTTGGCATTTTAAAAAAACTTTTAATGTTACATAATGAAAAAAATTATATATATGTATATATGTGTATGTATGTATATGTATGTGTGTGTGTGTGTGTGTGTGTGTGTGTGTGTGTGTGTGTGTATTATAGCTCTTGAGCACCTGATATTGTTAGTGAGGTATAACTAGGGTGACAATATAATTTATTATCTAAACAGAGACACTTTTGAGAATGATTGTAATCATTTATAATTATAGCAGAACAACAGGTGTAAACCAGAACTGTCCGAAGTGAAACAGGGCACACTGTCCCTGTAGATACAGACCACAGCTGCATGCAATTGGACTATGCCATTTTTCCACTTCGGTTGTGGAATATGACCCAAAGGTGGCTCTTCCAGCTGGTTTACAAACTGATTAAAATAATGATGTAAATATGCAATGATGAAGACGTCCTATACCCATTTTAAGCAAAAATAACTAGTGTAAAGAAAAATGTTATTGATCTTTATTGTAGAATTTTTATTATTATTATTTTTAAAAACAGTCACTTGAAACAGTATATCCAAGAAAAAAAATAACCAATCTTCACTCACTTTGGGAGAGTACTTCTCTTCAATTTTTTAAAAAATCAATTGCCTAATATCTTTAAAGCATTGTGTTTGATATTCTAGTTGGGTTGTGTCCTTAGGCATTTAGAGGGCATTTTGGTTGTCACAATGTTTGGGATGCACTATTGGTATTTAATGGGTGGGGACCTGGAACTGTAGATGTCCTACAATGTGCTGTATAGTCTCACACAGTGAGAAGTGTCTCAGGTCTTATCTGACATTTGTGTGTATGAAAATGTGTTTATAAATAACTAAGCCTAAAACTTAACTCCTTTTACATATAAATACAGAATATCTTCTAAACACTTTTAATAGCAACTAGCATACACATTGAGGGGCTATGCAGTGTTCTGTTTTGGCTTTTTATCAAGAATCATTTGCTATTTCAAAAAATGACATCAAAGAAGGCATCATAGTTGAGTGGCAATGCAACACACCTGCATTTGTAACTGATGTTCAAGGTGACCTTTGAATGGGTATAAACTTTGACAACTTAATTATATTTTCTAGTGCAGTTATGCCTAAGCATTTATACGTTAAAATACTTATTTTATCATAAATTATTATTCTTTTAATTTTTTTTACAATTTATTTTTACAGTATAATTAGATCATTATAATGACTTAAAAATAAGTATGTGGGAGGTTTATATTATCTATGAATTTTATTCAATATAGTAAAGGCTATCGTATAAAATCTCTGGTATAAACAGGGGCCTTTGGTTTGGATAAGGCTATGATCAGAGCTCCAGGACAGCGTTACCCACCGTGTAGTTCCAGAATTGGCAGCAGGGAGTTCATTAGAAATGCAGATTCTCAGACTCCACTCCAAATCAACAGAATCACAATCTCTTAGGTGATAGCCAAGTGATCTATGACTTAACAAGCATCCTAAGTGATTCTTATATACACTCCTATACATGTGATGATTTGAGAATTATTGCTCCAATTAAGACAAAGGTGAGTAGTAATAAATTGTCTTCAAAGAACATACAGTCAACGGTAGATATAAAGATATCTTCCTACTTGAGTTACATGGGTAAGAAATCATAGGGATCATGATGAGCAAAAGCATAATAGAAATTTGGCAATAACCTAATTCCAGAGACTGATATACTGAACATGAAATGTCAACAACAAACAGCTGGGTCCTGAGACAAGTTTAAATTACACAACTCTGATTAAAATGAACAGGACTCACGCTGTTAAGACTCGGTACAGTCCTAAAAACGTACCCAGCAGAGTACATAAGCTGTTCCAAAACACGTCATTCTCTACGTTTTAACAGGGAGTGAACAGCTGGGATGTGTTATTAGTAAGCCATGTTTTCATAGGCTTTCTGGTTTTCTTTAGCCAAAGTCTTACAACAGTCTTCAGACAAATTAGTGCCTGAAGCTATAGGAAGTCTTTAGTTGTTTTGGAGAACTGCTGTGTAAGTCAGGTCTCAGAGACAGCATGCCCACAAGGACTTGCTTTGCCACCTTTGGCCTTTCCACATTGGAAATGCCTTCACAACCAATTACACTATTCTCAAATGTCTGTTTATTTTTAACGACTCTAGTTAAATGTTAAAAGTTACTTCAATGACCCAGTTCAAGACTAGCAAAAAAAGTTTAACCAAATCAATAGATGAGACTGGGAAGCTCTCAGATAAATGAGCGAGAAGCAAGTCAATGTCTTAATAAAAGGGCAACAAATTGTTGAGTGCCTGTATGCCTTGGTGATATGGAGCCAGAGCTCTTCTTTCAAAAGATGTAAAGATATCAACATGGGAGCAATGTCGGGTGAAATGGCTTTCTGTGTCTAGATAGTCTCATATCCACTTTTGCTCTAGAGCATTGTGTTGTTGTTGTTGTTGTTCCAAATTATTAGCACAGTAATCTAGCTCTCACAGATTCACCAAAACAACGCCCAGACATATTCTTCCTTTATTTTATTGTTTGGAAAACTTCTGAAACATTATCTTCTCCTACCACACACAAGAAAGCAGCCTCCCTAAGGCTCTTCTTTGGGTTGCTACATGTTGTCACCTGCATGGGTGTTGATTTCTAACTTTGTATTCTTTTCAGCGCTGCTCACCAAATATTACTGAAATTCAGTAAGTCCATTTATGTCAAATTGTACACATGAAAGTGTTTTCAAAATATTGTTATGTGCCCATTTTTCATAAGCCTACAGTCACAATGTTTAGTGTCCTTTTTAAATGACTCACAGGCAATTACTGTAACTGTATACCCTTCACTAGTAGAGAGAGGATGGAGAGAGAGAGAGAGAGAGAGAGAGAGAGAGAGAGAGAGAGAGAGAGAAGAGGAAATGATGCCAATTCTTTTGATATCTCAGTTTGCAAAAATCTATGTGTTAAAGTCATCTGGATAAAAGTATAAACTCCTTGCTTCACTTTGGAGACAACGTCACATTAACATTCACATCCCCTTTGGTACTGAGAGCTGCTCAAAGAAGTATTTAGCAACAGGTGGTCCTGGTTGCACTTAAGTAATTCCCCTAGGGAACAACACATGCTTACACTGTAGATTCCCAGGCCAGTAAATCCAAGAAAAAAATTACAACTCCCAGTACTCAGCTCATTTAGTTTTACACAATGAAGTCCATCCTCTTTGTTGGGAATGGAAAATGTATTCTTCTTAGGAAAAAAGTATACTGTAATAGATGAGGGGGAAAAAACATTGAAAGTTAACAGACTCAGGAGATAATAAAAGTTCTGTCAATGATCAGTCTTGGGATTTTGGTCAAGAATTTAAGATTTCTGTTCATTAACAGTGTCAATGTGTATGAAAATTCAGAGATTTAAAAATCCTAGATGGCCTGTGAAAGGATTTTAGAGGTGCACATATGTGTTAATTTGGATTAAAATTTGCTGTGTTGATGCACATGCTTTTTACAGATTTTTACAAGGATAGATACGACCCAAAAAAATTAAGATTCATGGGATTAAATTTCTCCAAGGAAACTTTACTACCTTAGTATTCTGTTTAGTTCATTTCAACAAGAATTTATTTAAAACTTTCTCTAAGACAGTACATAGTGTCAGGTTTTTGAAATATACGGATAGACAATACATAGACCCTGCCTTATAGCTAACTATTCCATGGCTTTACAATCTCCAACTATAAAGAGATCAATAGTGCCGGATTTAATGTCTTTTATAATCTGGATTCGATCCTCATTTCTTCCTAAAATTTTATAGAGTCCACAGGTAACTCCTTTTAACAAAATCATATATATCACCTAGAAGTATCTGTGTCTTCTGAGAGTTTATTACAAATGTAGCATGTCTGACCTCACCCTAGACCTCTTGAACTGGCATTTGCATTTTAATAAGAAAGAGGGATTCATACACATGTTAAGTTTGAGATGCTCTGGTCTATAACACTCAGTTTCACTTAACTCTTCTAAACTAAAGAAATAAATGATACGATCCTTGTTCTAGGGAAGCCATTAGTGTCATTATTGCTTTTGTTAGCAAAGAGTACTAAGATTGTATATACTCATTTAGAATAATACCCCCAAATAGGACTAAATTATGGGGGGGGGTGGAATCTGCATACTTATTTCTGTATCTAAACATTTATGGGCATAATTTGTTGAGTTAGAGGATTAAGTTGATATTCTTAGCATAATTGTGATTCATAGCAATTGCTCAGTAAATTCTGAGTAAATGAATGTCAAGAACAATACAACAAAAGAAGTTATCAGAACTGGTTAAAAAGAAAGGAAGTGACTTCTGCTTCTGGCCTAGATGGAATAAAGGGTAAACATGATGTTTAAACACCCATCTGGAACAAGAGAAAAACAGACAAAATATATGAAACATCAGACTGCATGACACTGGACATGAGGCAACAAAGGACAGTGATGCCTGAGAGATAGTATAACATTAAACGAGCCTTTTGTTGAGTCAGATGACTGGGTTGAGGCAGGTTCCAGGCCACATCACAATGAGGGGTGCTCAGGAAAGCCCAGTAGACTTTGTACTGTGAGGAGACAACATAAGGAGTCTGTGGAGGACAACATAGCCAAAGTTGACAGGACAGAGTATCAGAGAAAAGAGAGCTGCATGGAGAAAGAACCCCAGAGATCTGTGGAAGGACCCCTTGCGTTCTGACCAGTCCATGTATGTGAGGAAACTACTTGAGGCCAAGGAAAGAATCACTTGAAAGGATTAGACACCATTCTGTCTAACTGGACCCACAGAGACTGAAAATAAGGCCTGTTTCATCAGCCCAACTAGGAAACTTTAAGATTCCTGGGGCATCGTGTAGAGCTCACAGAAAGACCTTACCTCAGTAATGGGAAATAATTAGCCCAAGACCAAGCGCTGCTCTAGTCCCATCTGACAAGTCTTAGAAACAAGATGAAGAAGGATTACCTGCTTCCAAGTAAATCAATTGTGTCCCTAAACAAAACTCAAGAGTATTTCAGAAATAGAAAATTTTCCAGCACTCAAGAAGGTAAAATTTTCAATGTCTGCTATCCAATCAACTATTATCAGGTATGCAAAAAACGAAGAAGGTACAATCATTAGGATGAAATAATACCAGTGATGCCAAACCAACTCTGAACTGATCCTGATGTTAGAATTAGCAGACAAGGTGTCTGCTAATATAATTTTGAATGAATGAATGAATTAGTATCATTAAAAAAAAAAAAACAGAAATATCATGCTTTTAGGAGAAACGTTACCACCTGGTGGTATTTCAGGTATTGCCAGTAAAGATATTTAAAACAGGAATTATGTTTTTTCCTTGGGGTTTACAAATATGTGTAAAAATAATTGTACATGTATAAATAAACAGTTGAACAATTGTATAGGCTATACAAGTAGTATTCAACTACTTGTATAAACTATACATGTACATGTGTGAGTATTCAGAATTATGTAAATTGAGATGCAACTAATAAATAGGTTTTCTGAAACAATTGTTCAGAAAATTAAATATCATTCATTATATAGTGAGAAAGGTATTGCATTCCTTACAACAAAAGTAGTATTCTTAAATGTAATTTCAGTATCTTTATAGTCACTCCCTATCCTATTACCTGACTTTTTCTCTTCATGTAAGTGATTTCTATCTAGTTTTCTCATATATTCATTTATGTGCTTATCATGTGTCTTTTGCTATAGGAAGTATGTTCTTAAGGTTTTGTATCCCCACTACATCTCTAATATCTAGAATAATTTCTGGCTGGTAGTAAGCACTCAATGAACAATGTTTAAATAATTACAGTCAGTGAACAAGATGAATTTACTGAGTCCTTGAGATTTCAATGATTAAATATAATTAGGATATATGTACAACAAATTCATGTATTTGTTATGCAACTGTGTATATATACTATAATCCCAAATCCATTTTATAATAAGTTTTACATGATCAGATATCAACTTTGTCCGTCAGTTTTAGATTCTAACCAGACAATTATTTATTTGATAATATAAAATAATAGTCAAAAGCACAGCCTGTGTAACTAGCCTACAGCTAAACCTTGACTCCGCCTCTACTTAATATGAACATTAATCAAGCCAATCTAACAAGCATAGAAACTACTGTGGACATTTTCAACAGAGAGATTTTACTACAGAAATTTGATTACCCTGGGCCTAGAAGGTTTAAGAAGCCAAAAGGGAGATTAAGTCCTCCAAAAGATTAGCAAAGCAGAAAATGCATAACCATCTTTAAGACTGAAAGTTCAACATAGAGACTATGTTGCAGGAATCAGAAGTTAGGACCACCTGGTGGAAGACAAGATCATCAGACCTGTTGGGACCATGGCACAGGGGCTGTCAGGTGAGACCTGTAACCATAGAGGGTATGTAGCTGATAGATACACACTCAATGTAGATAGAGGAAATATTCTGGCTTGCTCCTTTCTCTGTCCTTCAATCATCTGCTCTTGCATCCCATTGCATATAATAGCCAAAAGCCATTTGGCAAAGTAATCTGAGAAAAATAGTTTGCAGGAGTCACCCTCTAGGTTCCATTTATCCATCATTAAGTTGCCTAAATAAATATTTTGTTCTCTAGCTTTGCTCAGGATCTTTCTTCAAATGTTCCCTTGCCCTGGAATAATCTTCCTTTACCTCTTCAGTTGGTTACCTCTTTCTCATCATTTAGATTTTACTTTACCCATCACTTCCTCAAGATGCTTCCTCTGATCTTTTAGATCAATCGAAGCTTTTCTGTTATACATACTCTTGGAGAATTCACTACATTCTTTAAAAATAGCATCAGAATTTGTGATTATGAATTTACTTGTACAATTATGTCAAGAATGTCTTTCTCACTTGGTGGCATGCTTCATGAAGTCAGCTTTCCTCACTGTAGACCTTTCAGAACCTCATACAAAGTTTCTGGTTCTTGGTATATATGGTTGACCCATAAATAACTCAGGAGTTGGGCACACTGACTCCCACACAGTCGAGAATCTGCATTGAACTTTTGACTCTACTATTTTCAATCTGCAGTTGGGAATCCATGCTTGGGAAACTTTAGTTGGAAATATGGAAAAACTGTTTTTTATCTGCAGTTGGTTGAATTGCGGATGTGAAACCCGTGGAAAGGAAGTGCCAACTGCACTTATTGAAAAAAATCTGTGTCTATGTGGACCTGTGCAGTTCCAACCTATGTTGTTCAAGGGTAGACTGTATTTACTGCATATTTTTCTACCCATATCTTCATCCCTGTCCCTGAAACATGATTAAGATCCAAGCTTCACAGACAAAACAAATAAGTATAGCCTTGAAATCCTATCTCAAACTCCTGGACATGTGGAGGTACCAAATTGACACGCCAATCAGTTTACTGAATGTTCCAGAAGAAAAAGCCTCAGACACTTCTTATACTGTTTTTTTCCCTACAAAATCTAAAATAAAAACCTTAACTCCATCTAATTTAATTTCAAAGATAATTTTGACATCTGTATTAGGGTTCTCCAGAGAAACAGAACTAGAAGGATATATATAAAATGATATTTATTATAAGGTATTGGCTTACATGATTATGGAAGGTGACAAACCCCAAGATCTGAGTTGGCAAGCTGGAAGCCTGAGAGAGCTGATGATACAGTACCAGATCAAGTCTGAAGGCCTGAGAACCAGGAGGGTTGATGTAGTTCCAGTCCAATCAGCTATGACCATAGCCACATCATCCTTGGTGAGTGCAAGTCCATGTTGCTGAGCCATCCATAATCTATGTCCTGCCACCATGGCCACTTCATTCATGGGCCCATTGAGTGATATGGGAATTCATATGGAACGTAAACATCTTCATGTTTTTCACCCATTCAGAGAGGTTTATACCCATACTTCCCCAAATTACCTTGTCATTAATTTCTTTTTTTCTTTTCTTTTTTTTTTTTTTTTTTGGTGGAATCACTACACTTTTATTGAGCATCTGGATACTGTTCTGGGTGCTTTGTCTATGTTTATATTTAATTTCCTCCCCAAATCATTTAATATATTATTATCATCCCCTTTTGTACTAAAAGAACAGAGGCACAAATAAGAAAGCAGGTATTAAGTTGTAGAATCTAGATCTGAACCCACCATACTCTAAAATATAAGGTATAAAGGTACTCTAGGGGAACTTAAAATCTGGAAGGGGAAGCATAATAAAAACATTAGTATTTGTGCAAGAAGGCAATGAGTGAATACAGGGTGATTTTATGGATGAAGTGAGACTCGCACCAGGCCTTGAAGGATAGGTTAAATTTGCTTGATGATGTAATCTCATCACCAATTTTTAAATCATGACCTTTCCAAGTCCCCAACCATTAATGACAGTCCATGAACATACAGTCTCACTTCTAGCCATTTCTTTTTTTAAGCAAAGTGAACAACTAGGTGCACTGCTCAAATTTCTGCCCACCAGAAGGATTTCCATTTACCACTGTCATTTAGGGATATAGAAAGAGGCTGTAGTACTGTAGCTGCCTACTTTCAAGTGCTGCCTTCATACCATGTAGAATTATCTGTAAACCAGGGCCAAGTCTTCTCTTCCTCTGTTAAGTGAATATAGAGAACTCCTCATAAGGCTCTAGTGACAAACTTGGAGAAAGGAGGCACTGTGGGGACCACGGGCATTTTGGCCACTTCTTCATGTAACTTACTAGTGCCTTCAGAGCCTGCTGAGGTCTGATCATATAGCAGTTTCATTTGCTGATGCAATGCTGTATGGCTTGGTGGGTCAGATAACACCTAGCTCATGATGGGCATCTCAGGTTACATGGCAACTTAGTGGCTCTGATCAAGCATTCAGTCTCTAGTAAGGCCCAGTAGAAAGCCAAGAGCTGTTTCTCAAAAAAAAGAATATCCACAGAAGGAAGCATGGAAAGTCTTTGCTCCAAATCATCTGGGCCTGAGCTATGACTCACCTATAGTCTCCAAACAGTTTCCCTATTTGTCACTGACACTTTAAACGCCATTGGGTTTGTTGGACCATATGGCTCAAGTGGCAGCCTAAACCTGTTGCACACCTTTTCTTGTTCTGAGCCTGCTCAAAACCAGCAGCTTTTTGAATCACTCAGTAAACAGGCCGAAGTAACATAGTGAAATGAAACATGTTGCCTCTAAAATCCAGAGTCACACTAGGTGTTGTGCCTCTTTTTTGATTGTGGGAGGGGCCAGATGCAGCAATTTATGCTTTACCTTAGAAGGAATATCTTGACATCCCTCATACATCTAGACTGCTATTAAATAAGACTGGGGTATAAATAACTTGATTATTAGTCAGATTTGTTTTGTACCCTCTGCACACAAATGTCTTACCAATAAATCTAGAGCAGTTGCTACTTCTTGCTTACTTGGCCTAATCAGCATAATGTCATTAATATAATGGACCAGTGTGATATTTTGTGCAAGGGAAAGTTGATCAAGATGCTTGTTAACTAAATCATGACATAGATCTGGAGGGTTGGTATACCCTTGAGGCAGGATAGTGAAGGTGCATTCTAGCTTTGTCAACTAATTGCTTCTGGTGGTCCTTATTGAGAAAGATGGAGGAAAAAGCATTTGCTGTACCAATAGGTACATACCAGATACCAGGGGGTGTGTTAATTTGCTCAGGCAATGAAACCATATCTTGTACAGTAGCTGCAATTGGAGTCACTACATGGCTAAAATTATGACAATCCAAGTCATTCTTAATGATCCATCTGCCTCTATAAACCAAACATGAGAGTTGAATGGGGATCTAATGAGAATCACCACACCATCATCTTTCATGTCTTTGATGATAGCACTAATCTCTGTGATCCCTCAGAGATGCAGTATTACTTTTGGTATTTTACTTTCTTAGGTTGAGATGGTTCTAGTGGCTTCCACATGGACTTTCCTCCCATAACAGTCCTGTCTCTATAGGTAAGGGAGCAATACTGGGATTCTGTCAGCTGCTGAGTATGTCTCTTTTAATTATGCATTCTGAAACTGGGAAAATCACCTTAGGATGTGTTCAGTGACCCATTGGGCTCACTGTAAGATAGACCTGAGCTTTATTGATTAGCTGATCTCAATAAGCCACTACTCTGATTGGTGCACCAGAGATATATTTTCAGTCTCCTGGAATTAGTGTCAGTTCAGAGGCAGTGTCCAATATCCCAGAAATGTATGATTACTTCTTTTCCACCCAGTGCATAGCCACTCTGACAGAAGGCTATGGGCACCTTTGGGGAAAGCTGAGAGAAAGACTAACAACATGAATTTTGGCAGTATAACAGGGTCCTTCCTCAAAAGACCCAGTCTATTCTTCATTCAAAGAATTCTGGATCTGTAAATTAGCTTAAGTCTGGGAACTGACCGAGGGGCTGTGCTTCTCTGTTTATATCATTAAAGTTACATTTCTATTCACTTGACCTAGAACTTTTCTGTTTATACAGATCAAGTAAGAATTTAGTAGGCTTCCTATTTCATTTCAAGGAATACTATGCAATGCCTCACATCTCCAAGAATCTGACTTATTCTTATTGTTATTTTGACTCTCGTGTCCATTACAGTAACTATGTTCACCTTGCCTTTGGTGGTCAAGTGCTGTCACTTGTTTACTACAGTTCTGATGTAAATTCTTGCTTACCAGGAAAAAGGATCACAGAACTCTTTCAGAATGTCAGGTCTTCCTTTCCAAATTCTCACAGTCATTGGTCAATGGTATGTCTCTGGACACTCCCTGGGTGGATGAGTAGGTTTTTAAAATAACAAATCCATTCTAATATTCCAGTCTCTCTATGTCTTTGAGAACCTTCTGTGATATTAAACCAAGATGAATCTGGCATTTCTTACTCACTCACTATGGGCCACCTTTTGGTTCATGTTTTCACTAACCAAATAACTAAACAGTTAGAGGCTTTACAAACTCACTGACCAGCAACATTAAATGCAGACTCTCTGCTTACTGGGTCTCTGTCAATAATTTGACCTGATCCAACAATGTTTCTTCCACCATGATCTCACAGCCTTGATATCCATTCCTATACATGTTCTCTGAATTTCTATCTGTATAAATTATAAAACTCAAATAGTTTCTCTTGAATTATAGCTTACCTCATCATGGGTCATACTTCATACCTTACCTTAGGGGTTTGATGGAATTTGAGTCTAGTTATAAGTATAAAAGTAAAAAGGATTCCAGGGGCAGTTACTTAGGAGAATCAAAATTATCTTGTATGGCAACTCAGTGAAAACTACGGTTTTCACAGGAAACTGTAGGGTTAATCCTTTCAGATGGGAGTGGAGAAGACAGTTTTCCATACTCTGAAATGACAAAGTTGGCAGGTGGAGCAGGCTTGGGAAGAACACCGATAGCATTTTCTACAATAAAACAGAGAATTTGGGCTTTATTCAATAGACACTGAGGTGTCAGTCAAAGGCTCCCAGAATGTAGACAGAGAGGGAGTAAAAGATAACTTTAAATCCTATGGGTACTGAAGAAAAGAATGACACTAGTACTTCAGAGTCAACTTGATATTCCCTTTCTTGTACCCTTCACGTATTACCATTCACTTAGTTCTTTATTTTCTACTTCATGAATATTTTTCAGCTTTATTTTCTACTGATGTTGTTTGGGTGTTAAAACCATGATCTGACCCAGATATTTAGTTTCACAATTGTCATTGGAAATTCCTATACCTAGCTATTAGCCATTGTCCTAAAAAGTTTAACCCTCAACTTTACCAAAACCTACATTTTAAATTTTAGATCTTTTCTGGGACTATCTCTGTACCTTCATAATTTGAGTTCATACTTTTTTTCTTCTGCCACACTAGCCACACTAATCAACCTCACACAGCTCCTTTGTTCTAAACCACACTGAACTTCTGTTTATTTTCTATCTGAATATTCAGTCACACCATGATGACTTTGTACTTGTTTTCCCACTTACTAAAAAAGCCAGGTCTTTAGTTTTCTAAACACTTGTCTCTTGGCACTCACAACTTCTGTATATATCTCCTCAATTTCTAGCGTAATGCATGTTATATGATACAAACAATAAACACTGTTTAATGGAAGTGCAAGGGAAAACAGCAGCTTTGAGGGGAGTTAATGAGTCCAGATTTACCTTTATTGATCCTAAAGTGACTTTGTGTCACCCATAAAGAAGTGAATAGCAAGAAATTAGAAAAAAATGCCTTGATACCAGGAGGGAAGTGAAGTCTGGAGCAGCATGCACCTGTTTGAATTTGTTTCTGAAAAGAGAAAATATGATTTAAATCGCAAAGCATGTGGGTCCTGTTTTTCAGTGCCCTCCCCCACCCATATTGTTCCACTTAGAAAACAAAGTATTACTTGCAAAAACAAGTAAAAATACATTTGGTAGCAAAAAATAGACTATTGTAGGACATTTTCAAAGTGTAATAATTGGGGAAAATATAGGAGAACTGGAAGTTGAAACTGAAGAAAAAGTCTTCACTTGTCCCTTTGAAATTTTCCATATTTAAGTGGGACTAGTTTGCAAAAGCGATGAAGAGAATCCACCTTCCTTCTTTCCTCACTTTGCATTGACATTCCACATGGGTCATGCACCCAATGCTAGGCTGACTCATAAATCACAGGTCAAATCATTGTTGGGTAAACTAAAAGTATATATTTCTGTAACTAGGGAAGAGTGACACATGGAATGACTTCTTCATAGATCAAAGTAACCATATTAGACAACCTTAGAATAAAGCACTATTGTATGATCAATAAATTGGATATCTGCATATGTACCATTTCATAGTCCCAAAATGAGATTCAACATTTTTCCTTATGATGAAATCTGTTAGGTTTTATGTCTCATCTCATAGAGGTAGGTTTTCTTCAGCAACACAGCTACAACCAAGTCTCATGGTGAGCAAACCACATACTAATTTTCTTATGTTCTTTTTGAACGTTCCATTACCAGAATTCTTATCCAATGATTTAGTCTGCCAATTTCCTCTATGACTTGGATGTCTTCATATTTCAAATAAAGAAACTACCTCCCAGGGTCAGAATGTGGTGGTATATGAATGTGATGAAACAATCACCTGGTTTTTCAGAGACAGATATAAATAGCAATAGATTTCTTATTCTTATGACCAATGAAAAACTACAGTGTTTGAGGACTACTTAGAATAGAGATCCTAACATAAAAAGACTCTAGTAACCAAAGGGGCACACTGCGAAGAAAAATAAATTAAGCCTAGCTAAGAGAAATATGAGTACCCCAAATCACAACTCTATAGGATTGACCTTTTCCACTAGAAGGATGTATGGGGATCAAAAATAGAGGTAGGAAGTGCCTCTGATATAAAGGATGTGGGAGTCTTCAGTTCACTGTGAAAAGATGTCATAAAGGTACTTTAATAGTAAGGAGAAGCATTCCCTATTTCCCCTGCAGCCATAAGGGCTGGTCATTTGGCTTCAATTTCAAAGCTCAGACACAATTCTTTAGAAAATCCAGGGAGGAAATGGGCTAACCTAGGGTCAAGGGACTGAAGATGTATTTATAGTATCAAGAATAATTTTGGAAGTTACTTTATGCTATCACATAAGGATCGTGAAACTATTAAGGATATGCCTGTTTGAATGTATCTCTACTTCTTAACATAAGAATTTCCACATGGCATCTATTGGTCTATTAATTCCAACACTTTTCCACCAAAGATGACCTTTTTCACCATTTTATTATAGGGATATAATTTTTTTAATGTGCATTTCTTTGTACAATTTTTGGCTATAAAGAACTCTTTGAGAGATTTTTGTTAGGACTACAATATGGATTACTGAGCAACTAAGATGAACATGAACAGAGTTTTCATACCTTCTCTCACAAAAAAAGGTAATGAACACTTCGCAGGACTGTTAAATATTCTATATATAGAAACAGCTGTTTTATTTGCTGATGATTTGAAATTTTTCAATCATCAACACCACAAAGTAATAGTATAGTTGATCAAAAAGTCAATGAAAAATTAGTTTTCTAATACTCTAATTTCTTTACTTTTGAGTACCATTCTTTTGGGCTTTCCAATCTGTATATACTCAAAACCAGCTTAGTGACCAGTGATTAAGTCTGAGCTGACCAGTGGATGCAATAAATAGCCAATTTGACTTGTGTTGTTGCCTGAATTGACCAGTTACTTGTCCAATAACATTGAAAACTGAGGTAGAGGTTGAAAGACTGTATATACATCAAACTCTGGGTTTTTAGTGACAACTCTCCCCAGCTTTATGCCTCTCTATGGACTATTTCAACCTTAGTTCTGCTTTAGGTCAAGAAGCTGTGTTAACACAGAAGCCCACATTCATTTATGTATATTTACTGAGTGTCCATTATGTCCCAGACATTTTGCTGGGTCCACTGAGGTACAATAGTGAACCAAAAGAGACACGTGGACTATACAACTATTCCTAAGTCATTTTCGCTCTTGTCATCTCCATTGTTTTGCATCTTTTTGTAACCTTCTATTTCCTGACAGAGGAAATGTTCTTCACATTTAAGCACACAAAACTGGTTCTCTTCAGCCATACACTGGTCAGGCTTTCCCCTGTAGATCCAGCCTCACTGAAGTGATGTGATCTCCAATACTGTAAAATTCCATGTCACTTTCCCCTTTGCTACATGCCACACCCTGGAGCTTGACAATGGAAAACCACAAATATACAGTTCTGAGAAAAATCTGCATCCCTGGCAGACAGAAGGGGATGGGAGGTTATGCTTATTTTAATAAATTTTATTTTTTTCCTATCTATAATTTAATTGTTAGCTTTGTGAATATATTAGAAATTATGGCATCATGGAATTCAGGGCTGGAAGGGCTCATGTGAATCAACTCCTTCTACTCCTTTATTTTTTCATACAAAGAACTCTGATACCAAGTGTTCAAGTAGTTAAGTGTTTGTCCTCACACAGTCTACTTGCTTGGGAATCAAAAAAAATCTAAGCATAACTCATATCTAGAAGTCTAATTCATTATTATGAAAATGCATGTTGAATTAGAGTGATAAATTATTATTATTCTAAAGGGTCAAGCCTCCTTAGATTCCTTCAATTACTTCATATAGGAAAATAACTATAATTTCTTCTTTAAAATATCAAAATTAACAAAAATACTACTAATTCTGTGGGAACCAGGGGAACGGGAGTCTAGAGCACAATCACATATAAGCATGTGTAGTTAATATATTTTTAGCATCTATAAGGAAGTGAGTTTTTTCTTCTTGGACAAAAAGAGTCTGTATGATATAATCTGTTTCCACTTTTTGAATAAAAAATATGTAGGGTTTTTTTTTTTTAACACTTTTACCTTCTTCCTATTTCTAAAATTGTCCAAAGGCAATGTGATTTTTGTAAAATGTCCTAACGGTTCAAAATCATTTGACTGCCAATGTCTAATTCTAAACCTGATATTCTGGAGAAATGTGTGGCCTAAACCATGCCAGAATGTCTCATTTTATGTTTAAATGGTCACAGATTTAATAATGGACTGCAAAAAAAAAAAAAAGGGCTTGCATTTAACTACATCTTTTACTTTTCAAACACTCACCTAAGCATGCCCAAACACAGGAGAACGCCATACACTTTAAATCCATGAGCATCATGGAAAAGCCTCACTTTGGGCTCTGTACACATTAACAAATTATGTCCCATTAGGTCAATGCAGAAATTAATTGTGAGATTCTTTTCCAATTCGCATTGTTTCCTGGCTCTGTTGCGGGCCACTCAATTAGACACCTCTCAAGGCCTTTGTGCTGGACTAAACACAGCTAATTGTTCTATTTCTGCATGGAGTGATTCATCTCCCAGATGTCTCAGACCTTTCAGCGGCTCTGCTCCACCAATATCTCGACATATGAAAATAGAGTCATTTGGGACCCAAGCAAAGGGGAGAGACTGGGAAGCAAATAGAACAGGGTATTCTTTACCCCTGCCCTTCGGTATGATTAATCTTTAGTGAGAAAGGACTCTTGAATCATTCTCTTGACAGGACAGCCCCCTTGCCCTATCTGGCTTCCCACGTGAGGAGAGATGGATGAATGCTTCCATGGATGAATGCTTCCTTTTTTGCAGCCCTATTCACACGCGAGCCTGACAACACATAATAGAACAGTTTCTACTTGCCCATTGCCTCAGCTCTGTATTCTTTTCTCCTCCACTGTTTCTCATTTGTTCACATCTCAGTGCAGAGCCAGCCAAACTGAAAATACATGAAGACCCAAAGACAGTCACTTATTTCCTTGGAGCACTGGAGTGTATGTGGTGTGTGTGTGTGTGTGTGTGTGTGTGTGTGTGTGTGTGTGTGTGTGTTTTCTTACAGGAAACATAGCTTCAGAGTAATTTATAGTGCAAGGTCCTTTCACCTCTAAGCTATGGGGTTAACTTAAATTGTTTACTGCTACTGAATTTTTGCTTTCTCTTTACATTTTTTTTCAGCTTTTTTCTTTATCCAGAGCAAAAATGTTATTCACCATTATAATAGTTGAGCGTATAATAAGAAATGTTCTAGAGTAGAGAGAGGTGTCTAATCCTGCTTTCTATGTGGTTCCAATTCTATTTAAAAGAGCCAATAATTTATCATCATCAACTTTAGTTTTAGATTTAACACAGATTGGCAAAACAAAATTTTTTATTTAAAATGAGATGAGAAATTGGTACTTTATATATAAAATTATATATATATGCATATGTATGTGTGTGTATATGTGTGTGTGTGTGTGTGTACACACACACACACACACACACACACACATATTACCTTAATATGGATTCATCTCTGGAGTTAGGCTAGGCCCTACCAAAAGTAATTAGGCTAAACATAGGCCTTAGTTTGAGTTTCCTAAAAAAAGACATTGAGACTAGGGTGTGAGTGTACACAGTTTATTTTGGAGGTGATCACAGGAAGTGAGTTTGGAATGATTCATGGAAGGGAAGGCAGCCTATAAAGGGCATATTTCAAGCAAGTTACCACTGTGGGCAGCTTGAGCTCAATATCAATGAGGAACTCTGGGAGACCATATAGTGCATGCAACTCAACCATTACCTCATCTACAGAGCAAGGGAGCTGGAGTCCATGGAGTCCATGGGAACCTATGGTACTCTAACCTCCATCAGTCAGTGGTAAAGGCTGCTCCTAAAAGACTTAATTAAAGCTGTGTGTGCCCAGGCAGAGTAGACTTGATCACTAAATAGTCTTCAGGCAAATATGTGGAGATGTGGCTGTTGAAGGGCCTCTGGAGAGCACAAGGATGGGAGGAAATCAGCAGTGTCTGCTCTATCATTGAACCTTCTGAAATTTTGACAGGAATGATCACTGGCTTTAAGCTAATTACTGAAACTTTGCACTGCTGTAGCACTTATGGAAAGCCCTGACTTTAAAAATGTAAGGTCTCCCTTGACTCTATTTTGTTTCATCAACTTTTCTGGCTTTCTCTGTCCCCTCCTTAACCAGACCAACAGCATGGCTAATTTGTCTGAAATCACATTTAGAGGAGAACTTATTTATTTGTTTATTTTTGCAAGTATAGTACAATGACTTTTCCCCCCTGAATCATTTGAGAGTAATGTGCTAAACTGATGCCCCAACACCCTTGAATGTTTTGTTCTATTTTATATAAACAAACAAGCACATCCTCCTACATAACTAAAATACATCTATCAAAATCAGAAAATTAACATTAATGCATTTCTATCACCTAATCTTCAAATTTCATTCAAGTTTCACCAATTGCCTCAGTAATGACATTTATAGAAAAAGGATTCATTTCATAATAATGTGATTTCACAATGATTATGTATATCAAAACATTATATTGTATACTTTAAATAGATACAGCTGTATTTGTCAATTATTCCTTAACAAGCAGGAGTAAAATAAGGCACTCTAGTAGATGAACCAAAAAAAAAAAAAAAAATCCCATGTTGCATATGCAACTGTCATGTCTTTTTAGTCTTTTTCAATCTGTACAAGTTCTTGGATGTTTCTTAAATTTTTTACCTTGAAAATGTTGAAGATAACAGGTCATTTATTTTGTACAATGATCCTCAATTTGAGTTTAGTTGCCTTATTTTCTTCATGATTAAATTTATCATGCAGCACTAGAAGAAATATCACAGTTAATACTGTGTTCTCATTGTTTCATACATGTGACACATGATTTTGATGTGTCCCATTACTGATGATCACTTGAAATAAAGTTATATCTTCCAGCATCTTCCAATATAAAATTACTAATTTCACATTTACAATTGATAAATATTTTGAGGAGAGATAATTTGAACTTGTAAATATCTTACTAATAATCAAACTTTCAAGAATTTGTTGATTTAGTATTTATTTCAGATGATTCTCATGGTTCCTTATTTTATTTATTGACTCATAATCTTTACTATCCTATATGTTCTGATGCTCAAGTTGTCCCAGTTTTGGCCAATAGAAGCCTTTTCTGACTGGTTTGTCTATCTTTTGACGTGATTCCATCAGTCTTTGATTTTCCTGGGAAGACTTTTAAAGTTGAACAGCCTAATCAATTGTGAGAAAATTGGTGAGGCCCAACAAACGGTATTCTACTAAGAGAAACCAGAAAAATGGTACTCAGCCTAAGTCCATTATCGCAAAGATGAGACCAGTGAAGAGGAGAAAACCTAAATTTATGGCACGAAAGTTTTGCTTGAGACATAAGGCAGTTTCTATGCTAAGTGATAATAAGTTTTGGCATGGAAATCTCCCACATTGGACATCTTAAAATAGTGATTGATTCTACTCTTTCTGGAACTACTTAGATGTCAAATTTGCTTCAAGTATTTTGAATCAAGGATCCCAAGAGATTATAGTTTTAGCTAGAAAACTGTGATTTGAACTGCAAGAGAATATTTTTCTAATACAAACAATTTTGAAAAATAAAAAATAAATAATTAATAAATTAACCAAATCAACATCTATCTTTTCATATCATTCTTCCAGAAAGAGGGAGCTGATAATGTTTGCACTGGGAGAACCGGGGATGCCAAAACGTATCCTTATCGATCATCTCTTTTCCTTGATATCATAAGATCACCAAGAGAAGTCAATAAATGGAAAATAAGAATACATTTTGATCAAGTCAGTGCCTACAACCTACCAGCAAAGAGGTTTCAGAAAACTGAGTGTTCCACTCCACACCTCTCATCCCAAATCTTAACCAGCTGGTCACAACAGTGCAAGTTATACGAAGCAATGGGCAGCATATTGTTACTATAGAGTGAGGAAAGCAAGATGCCTGGGCTGCAAGAGTTATTGCTTCCTTTGCATGAAGTGAATGAGGGAAATAGAGCCCCTATTAAACCTATAGCCACACTGCCACTAGTAACTGTGGTCCAGTAAATGTCCTGCTCTCGGCATCATGATTAGCAAATCTTTCTCATCGTTTTGTGAGGAAGTGGTACGTGAAGCTGAATTGAGAGGTGGGCAAAAAGTTCTTCCTTTCCTACCTATTCATGGTGATAGGGGGGTTGTCAGCAAGGCTATTTTGAAGATCTTGATTTTAATAGAGCAAAAAAATTAGTTCAACAAATAAAACAAGATAGAAAAGTGTAAAATCTTATGTAAAAGGTACAGAAAATGGGCAAATGATAATGTATGAACAGGTTTCCTTTAAAAAGTTTTCGAATTTAAAGAACTTTACACATAAGATTTGTTTTTGTTGACTTCCCCTGCCTGTAGAGTTGAGAGGTTGTCTCAGGTCATTACACAAAGGCCAATTCTAACCAGGTGCTTAAGGTTGTGGGTTCAGTTCACTTATTGGATACACTTCCTTTGGGCTCAGTCAACTCAACACAGTGTAGAAGAGGATTTAATAAAGGAAAGGAAATTCTATAGGACCTGCTCCAAGGCATCTTAGGGTTTTAAACTTAATGCCTGCCTCCTTATGCCTTTGAGTTAACCATATGTAAACAATTGCCACTTTTCACACCAGAAGCAGACTACCTTTCAGAGGTTGACTGACTCCTTGGCCATAAAGTTTATAAGTCCACTGGCTAAGTTTATGAAGTGCTCAGGCATCCTTTGGAAATTAAAGGTGCTGTATGATGGCAAGGGCTCTAGAGTGGGAAGGAAAGAAAACACAGCCAAGAAGCCTAAGTCTCATTAGCACAATACATTGCTTTTGCAATGAAATTAGACACACTCTAAGAGAGTTAAGATTGATCCACAGTACTGAAATGCCTTCGAGTTGGTGAAGCATAGAGTCATTATATGTTCTGTCTCTGAGGGCTATAAGCATCACAAAGACTAAAGAAAGGCTGAACAAAGTAAAAATAAAACACATTTGGCTACAAGAGGTCTTGTCCCTGATTTAAAGTTCAAGTAATTCTTCATGGATGGTTCTCCCCCTTAGGTTAGTGGTAGTACTATAAGGACTTAAAGAAGGATTTGAGTCAGTTTTCAGAACTTTGTCTTCTCCTAAGGCCACTAACTCTGCATCTGCTCCAGAAATTGATGAAACTTTCCCTCCTTAGTCATACATCTTACCTGAAGCTTCTATTTTCTGTAAGGTGAATCAGATATTATTTCCTTTGAAGATAGATCAGTTAACTTTGTTGTGTAATAAACCATCCCTAAATTAGTGGCTTAAACAAACAATCTTTTCTCATGATAGTGTAAGTTGGAATTTTGGGCTGGGCCTAATTAAGATTACTTGTTTCTGCTCTATAAAGTGTTGGTGGAGTTCACCCATTTGCTTTTATGACCATTTGGTGGTTTATGGTCTTAGTCATATGCCTGATGATGAATAGTTGGCTCTAGGGTCACTGGAAGTAGCTAGACTATGTGCCACTCATCCTTCTATAGACTGAGGTTCATTTACAAAGTGGTAGACAGGGTCCCTAAGACTAGCAAGAGAGATAAAACCTCAGTTCTCCATCACTTGCCAAGTCTCTGTTTGTATTAGGTTTTCTAGTGTCCCATTGGCCAACATCTGTCACATGTCTAAATCCAGATTCACAAAATAGGGAAATAAACTCTCCACTCCGTGATGGGAGAAGCTGTAAAATCTCATTGCAAAAAAAATGAATGGCTAGAGGCTAGTTTTGCAATTGACTATACAAGGCAAAAAATGAAAAGAAAGCCAGATAGGTTCTCACCATAAATGAGGTCAGATCTAAAGGAAATGCTGAGAGATAATACCAGTGGAAAACATGGATGCCATATTTATTTTGATATGTATTTGTCATTACTCAAATATTTCAGCTTATGCATGGAGAGATTTTGTAATCTTTCATGGTATGATTTTTTTTTCTTTAGAATTTCCTCTCACAGTATGTACAGATTGATAAAACATAATTTCCAGATAACTTCCAGACAGAGGCTCATTATACCCTCTTCTAAACATACACACACACACACACACACACACACACACACACACACACACTCTTTTAAAAAGAAGCTAAAATAAACTAAAATAATTCCAACTAATTTTCTTTCTTTTTTTGTCCTTTACTTTTCTTTAGACTTGCCTATAAAGCAAAATTAAGCATGTGGTAAACCTGTTCACACTTTCTCACTTTTAGTGAATAACTTTGATATTTATTTCTATATGTTAATGGGGTTTAGGACACACTAACCCACAATACAGCACATTGGCATTTTGAATATATTAAGCTGAAGGAGACTGAGAAACCAGCAGAAGCAGGAAGGTCTTGCTGACTTGTCCTCTGACCTTCTTCCTTAAAACAGATCATAAAACCCTTATATGAGAGGTGTCCTCCTTATTCTTAGAGGAAAGGAACATCCTTATCTCCAAAGACAAAAGGATGCCAAGAAGAACCTAAATAGGCAGATGTTGCTGATTCTCCCCAGTTTAGTACACTTATGTCATACTTCTTAACCTATCATACTCCTACACGACTGTCCACTCTTCATCAAACGTTGCATAAAAATACTCAGGTCTAATTGTTTCTTTGGATCTTCATTTCCTTATGAAACCTCTCATGTTACTTAAAACTTATACTAAATACATTTGTATGCTTTTCTCCTGTGAATCTATCTTTGCCAACTTAATTTTCAGACCCAGCCAAGGACCATAAGATATTTGAGGAAGACTTTTTACTCCTCAATAATGTCAAGTAAAATGATCATTATTACAATTCTGCCTCTTACCAGTTGTATAGCTTTGGCAGTTGCTTAAACAGTGTCTCGCTTTCCTCATCCACAAAATGAGAATAATGAAGGCATCTCCCTCAAAAGTTGTTGGAAGAAGTAAGAGTTATTATTTTTAAAGTCTGTTGAATGGTATTTTTAAAGTCTGCTGAAGTATAACTAAGGTGAAACCATTGTGAAATAAGTGTTTATTAAATAAAAACAAAAGTTTGTGTTTATTATGACCATGTCAAACCAAGACTGAAGAGGTGGTCAAGACATTATCCTAGTTTTAGAGCAAATTCAGTTACATTTATGAAAATAATTTAGGCAGATTCTACCACATTTGCCTATTCTTAGTTTGCTATTATTGTTAAGCAATGTTGTTAAGATGTACCTACAATAATAAAGTCAGCTTCACAATCTTGCAGAGTATACTCTTGCTCTAAGCATTTCTCCATGTATTTTATTTGATCCTTACAGTGGAATGCAGAGATTTACATCAGTTATTTGGAGGTTATTTCAAAATAGTGGCCTTAGCACAGAAAGAACGGAAAAGAAAGCAAAGGGAACGGAAAGGAAAGAATTAATTCTTCATCTTTTGGGGACATAATAGCCATGCTTCTTGGAAAACTGCCAACACTTTTTTTCCGGCAGCTTGAAGTCAGCAACTCCACTTACAAAAATCAAGAGGAAGCCACAATAATCAGAAACAATCACACTTCAGATAAAATTCATGAATTATGATATACCACCATAAAAAGAAGGAAATTACCAGAAATTCTTCATGACCACAAAAAAGCTACTTTGGGAGTAGCTACATCTTATTTATATTAATGAAAGAGGATGATACCCTTGATAATTTCAAAATAATATATTCTAATTGGTAATTTTGGATGTCCAATAGATTTCTGCAGTTTTCATGAAGATGCTTTCTGCTGAGAATAGCCAAATGCCCAGATACAAAGGAGCTTAAACAATAGAAGTTTATTTTTAATGACATGTCAAAAACTCTGTAGAAAGGTATTTGTCAGCTTTTCTGGAACTTTTGGTTCTTTGCAGTTTTCATGACGGCTGTAGTAAGTTTAAACCTCACATCCTCACAGGTGAACTTCCACATGCAAGAAGGGAAATAGGTCTGCATAAATGAATATGTCTGAATTGGCACAAACATCAGTGGACCTACCCAGGCTTAATGAAGCTCTGAGGACCACTTCAAAAGTGGTGGATGATGCAACCAAAGATGTCCACTTAGGGCCCCATGGCTTAGGTGTATATGCCACCACCTTAATGAAATAGATTCAGTCTTTGCCTTTGCATATGAATGTCCTATGTATCTTTCTACTCAATTGACAGTTATGACTGGCAATATTTTATTTCATATTACTATCTTTTAAAACAATATTAAATCAAATAAGTTTTACATTATTCAAAGGTAATATGGTGTAGTATAGTGTAGTGATTTTTAAAACAATATTTGTCGTGCTCTAGGATTTTGCTAAAGCCAAATGAATAAGGTGGGGCTGAGGGTTGTCCAAACTCCACATATCCATCTATATAGCTCAGCATTTGTCATCTCTTTGATTTGGGGCTAAGAGAGTTCGGCTTAATAATTTATTTGTAAAATGAATTACACAGCTAAGAAAATTTTCTTTAGTGGAAAATTTTTAGTATTTCCAATTAAAACTCAAAAGGACTCTTAATGCTGCCATTTATTAGCATGCCATGGAACTATGGGTGAGTTAATTTCCTTTATTTGTAATAGTATTTAAATGACACTGAGCCCATGAAGTTTGAGAGATAAGATAGTTCACAAAATTACTGAGCTCCCTAACTATATACATTAGGTACCCAGAAACTACCCATATCTTTTCTTATTCACATTTCATGTTTTAATCACAGCATAGTGCTTCATTTAGTATTGCATAATTTTCTTAGCCAAGGTAGATTGTCTCAAATGCTTTGTCACAATAACCATCATTCATGGAAAAGATATTTGTTTTGCTGTAATGGCCCCATGGAATTCTAGGAATGAGTTTGTAGATACGAGGATTTAAATATCTGTTTGCTACTCAAGAAATTTTGCCAGATTTCATTTTTTATAACATAATTGTAATGATTTATACTACCATTAGCAATATATTATTTTACCAGGTTTAAAAGTACCTTTGCCAATTTTGGATATTCCTTTTATTTAATCTTAGCCAATATATCATGTATAAAATAATATCAAGGAGGATACCCATTTTTCTTTACTTTTATGAATGACTTTATTGTTTCTGTAAAATGAGGCAATGGTCATTATAACAATGAAAGCAATTAATAAATTTATAAAGAGAAAGTTAATAAACATTCAAATCTCATCATCCAGATATATTTCATTTCAAAATTAGGTAAATAGTATTCCAGAAAACTTCATCTCTCTTTTCTCCTTCATATCTTCACTTAAAATGTTGACAGCATAGATAAGAATACAGAAAGAAAGAGAATATACAAATTGAATAATCTTATAAGTATCATTTGTAATTAAAAGTATGATTTTTGATTAATGTAATTAAAAGTATAATAATGAAATAAAACAATAATTTTCATTTTTAACTATAATTTAGAAGAATATTTTTTCACCATTGGTATAAAATTAAATCAAAATATTATAGAAACCATTAATAATTAATTAACCATTAATTTTAAATCTACATATTTTACTATTAATTTTTGTCTTTATCTACTAAGTTATAGAGTTTGCAAATATTCATGTAGCAAGGTTCAGGTGTTAACATGTTGCCTTATTACTTCAGATCACATTTTTAAATCAGTATCACAGTACCAATATAATTTAAGGCCAGTTTTTGACTACTTTTCTTTTCCTTCCTCCTTCCCTTTTTAAAGGACACCATTATTTGTAAATAAATGTTGTTTTTTATGTTCATGAAAATGTTTGTGATTTTACTACACACATAAGGCCACAAACAGTACACCATTGTTTCATGTCTGCAGTGGTCACTGTCGTGCCCCTGGCCAGACCCTTTCACTTCTGATGCACTCAGATTCCAGTTGCTACTGATGGTTAGGCGTTAGCTGCTAATGGCTCTCAGTTGTCCTCTTCTCTGAAAGATTGTCCTGGGCTAATCTTTGGAAGAATGCCTCCCACAAGTCACCCCATGGCCGGTGATTGACAAATGCATGTGTCTTGGGGAGTGTTGGTGATGGGCGACAGTCAACACAGTCAGCCCCCTTGCCTCAAGGTAAGACCAGTGCTGGATTCAAGTCATTCTCCATAGCTCCTCTTGAGATCAGGCTGAGATTTGAGTCCATCCAAAACCATAACTTTGTTCCATTCTTTCTCCTGCTCTGCTTTGGTTTCTTCCCTGCCCCTTTGAGAGCTGACCTCCAATAAATAACATATACCACCATCCTTGTCTCAGGTTCTGCTTTTAGAAAGTCTTATTTATTGCATTTGTTATTTGGCACCTTGCTTTCTTAACATGATATTTTTGAGAGGTTTATTATTATTATTATTATTATTATTATTATTATTATATTGTTTTTTAAATTTATTTTCAAGTAAACAGTACATTGGTTAGACATCTATATAGATTGGTTATAAAGATGCTCAATGAACTTTTGGGAAGTGTAGATAAATTCAGTGAGAACTTCAACAAAGAGATTGAAAAACATAAACATGGAAATGGAAGCAGTCTGAAATGAAGAACATATTACCCTAGATGAGAAGTATATTAAGTGGAATAAAGGAATAAACAAAGTGAATAAAGAAAAGGATCAAATTCCCTATCTAAAGGACAAGAAAGCCAACAGGACACTGAATCAGAATGGCAAGAAAAAAGATGCCAAGACTATACAAATAAGTTAAGGAGGATATGAGACACTATTAAGAGAGGTTATTATTAATGATATTTGAGACTTTAGTCTATATCTTTTAATTGTTATTTATTTTTCTACTTTAAATGAGTTTATTGTTCCAGTCCCCTTCTAAGGGACTGTTATTGTTTGTTCCCTTTTATCGTATTGCAAACTTTGAACAATCCTGTATATGTTCCTCTGCATATGTGTTAGCATCTTTCCATGGTCAATGCCCATGATTAGAATTGAGTCATAAGGTAAGTAGATATCATCTTTCTTAATATTGCCAATTTACCCAATAAAGTGGGGGACTAAATATCACTCAGTTTTTAACCTACATCTGATGTCATTGCTGTTATATTTAGATCAATTTTACATGTTGTTGTTGTTTCCATTAAAAATTTTTTTATCTTTACAGATTCCAGATGGATTATATTTTATGATATTGTACCTTTAATCAGCTTAAACATTATGTTGTTTAGTTTTCTTAAATTCTTTTTTTAAATTAGATATAATTCACATATCTTAAAATTCACTTTTTAAAGTGTACTGTTCAGTGTTTTTATATATCCACAATCTTTGCAACTATTTAATCCAGAACATTTTCATCATTCCCAAAAGAAACCTTGCATCTACCAGTAGTCACTCCCCATTCCACTTTTTGGAACCCTTGGCAAACACTAATCTATGTCTGTATGGATTTGTCTGTCCTTGATAATTTATATAAATGGAATCAAACAATTTATAGATTTTTGTGTCTGGCTTATTAGAGTGTTTTCAAGGTTCATACATGTTGTAGTATTAGCAGTGCTTTATTATTTTTATGTCTGAATAACTTTCCATTGTATTAATATACCATTTATACATTCATCAGTTGATGGACTTAGGGGTTGTTTCTACCTTTTGGCTATTGTGAATAATGTTGCAATGAAGACTGGTATACAAGCTTTTATGTGAACATATGTTTTCAGTTCTCTAGCATATACACCTGGGGTGAAATTGCTGGGTTATATGTTTTAACTTTTGAAGAACTGCCAAATTATGTTTCACAGCCATACCATATGACATTCCCATCAGTAATGAATAAAGGTCCAATTCTTCCACATCTTCACTAGCACTTGTTATTATTATCTGTGTTTTTGATTATAGTTATCCTAAAGGTTGTGAAATGGTATTTTATTTTGGTTTTGGTTTGCATTTCCTTAATGAAAATTAATGTCGAACATCTTTTCATGTACTTATTGGCCATTTGTATATTTTCTTTGGAGAAATATCTATTCAAGTACTTTGCCTACTTTTTAATTGTACTATTTGCCTTTACATTGTAAGTTGTATGTCTTCTTTATATATTCTGGATTCTAAAATCTTATCAAATATATAATTTGCAAGTATTTTCTCCCATTCTGTAGATTATTTAACTTTCTCAGTAGTGTTTTTTGACACTAAGTTTTTTTTATTTTGATGAAGTCCAATTTATCTATTTTTCACTGGTTGTGCTGTAGTCTAAGTGTTTGTGTCCCACCCCCTAAATTTATATGTTTGAAACTAATCTCCAAATAATGATATTAGGAAGTGAGAGCTTTGAGAGTGCTTAAATTATGAGGATGGAGCCCATGAAGGGGACCCTTGCTTTTTAAAAGAAACCTCACAGAGATTCCCTAAACCTTTCCACTATGTGAGGACACAGACAGAAGGCACCACATATGAACCAGGAAACAAGTCCTCGTCAGCCCCCATACTGAATCTGCTTGCACCATGATCTTGGACTTAGCAGTCTCCAGAACTGTGAAAAATAAATTTCTATTGTTTATAAGCTACCCAGTGCAGAGTACTTACTTATTAGAGCAGCCCAAAAAGGGTATGACAGGTTTCTTGTGTTTTGGAGTAGTATAATAAACCTTGGCCTAATCTAAAATAACAAATATATGTCCTTATGCTTTTTTTTCTAAGCGATTTATAGTACCAGCTCTTACATTTGGGTCTTTTATTCATTTTGAGTTCATTTTTGTATATGGCATGAGTTAGAACTCCAAATTCATTCTATGCATGTGGATAACCAGATGTCTCAACACTATTTTTTGAAAAGACTATTCTTTCTCCATTTTATAATTGTGTCACTGATGGTAAAAATCAATTGATGATAGATATATTTCTGAACTCTCAATCCTATTTCATTAATATATGTGTCTGTGTTTATGCTAGTACCACACACTCTTGATTATTATAGCTCTGAAAAAAGTTTTAAAATTAACAAGGGTCGAGTCCTCCAGCTTTGGAAGCCTTTACTTTTGCCTGTTCTCTGTCCCTTGTATTTCCATAAGTAATTTAGTATCAGTGATCTATTTCTTCAAACAAGGCAATGGAAACTGTGCTGGGGTTCCACTGAATCTAAATCTATATTTCTATTTGGAGGGTGGGACGTTACCATTTTAATAATATTAAGTTTTTCCATTTCTTTAAGTCTTCTTTAATCTCTTTCCTAAGCATGCACACAGCCTTACACATGTGCATGGTCTTCTAGATTCCCAAAAATATGTCAAAGCTTTTCAAAGTCCCTCCGGGACATGTCATTCCACAGCTTTCCCTTTTAAGCTTTTTCATTAGTGTCTGGTTTACCCCAAATGGTATTATTGCTTCAGGCTGCCATGACATTAAAACATTTGCCTATGAATGTTTTTGACGAATACCCCCCAAAGAGAGGATTTTAGCAAGAGGTGAATACTGAATCAGGTTAAAGACAGTCTTTTGAAGTGGGATTTTTCAGGGAACCATTAGGTCAAATAATGGCAATTCTTTGAGAATGAGAATTTGAAAGAGCTACAATTCTATTCTGCTCCCATCAGTCCTGGGAATGTGAGTTTGTTTTTCAAAGCTACTCTGAGTTGGAGAATGGGAGATGGGACTAGAGTAAGTTAAGATACCCCAAAACTCTATTCTTACCAAGATTCAGTAATTTTTCTTTAGTGTTCACTAGATTGCTGCAGGCCTTTGGGTCAATTTACAGTTCTAAAAAAACCAGATAACTGACAATTTTTGCCAATTTTCTTTTTTTCTTAAGGGGCAGAATTTTTTTGAGGTCCTTCATCTGTATTTTCCATTGACATCAGTTATCCTTAACCCACTTTAATTATTAACATGATTTTTTTCCTGAACAAAATTTCCAAATAATAAAAGTTTTTGTTTTCACAATATTGTAAGACTTTTATCATTCTTTAACTCATGTCACCCTTGTGTCTTACATGGTTTTGTGAATACGTCGTACATGTGATTATATATCAAGCTGTTATCCTAAGATCTCTTCTTACTATCAAAGCAAACATATCTTTCAGCTATTCTGGTTGCATCTTATCTTTCCTAGATATCATATCTTCTTCTAAAAAAATAATTTCTTTTTTTGCTGAGATTCATTCAGTAGCAAAAATTTTTTGAGGACTTGTGAGGCAGAATAGATAGCCCAGGGGTGCCCCCTCCCCCTCCAGGATATGGCACCAGAAATTTTTTCCTTTCTTTAGGCATCTGCCTATTTTAGCTCTGAAAAGGGGGGATAAACCCAAACCAGTCTTTTCAAGTTAGACACCATCTTTGGCTAAGTATGGCCTTCTGCTAATTATAATGTTATTATTATCTCATCTGCTTTGCAAATACTGCAGCTCCCATCATGCACCTGACACCATGACAGTTCCAGAAACATGATATAAGGAAAAGAGCAGGAAACCAAGCTCCCCACCACCTACTAGAGGAGACAACAAGGTTATGTCAGTACCATGTTTCCAGGCTCTGCCTCCAAGAACAAAAGTTCATAATCCAGACATCCTCACATGATTCTCTCTCTCTCTCTCTCTCTCTCTCTCTCTCTCTCTCTCTCTCTCTCTCTCTCTCTCTGAGTTTTTCTGCACTCCCCTCTTGAGTGTGTACTTCTGCTTTAACAAACATTGTGCTTTCCTGTTCACTGTTCATCTTACCATTGAATTTTTTCTCACGGCATAAGACAAGAACCTGGTTACTGGAGCTCTGAGCTCTCCAGCAACAATTTAGCTTCTAGTATTTTAGGTCCACTTTGTCGTAATAATTAGCAAATTTGTTAGTATTTTACCATGTTTTCCAAAAGTCAGTAATTGTGATTCACTTAATAAATGTCTTTAACCACCATTCTTCTACTTTTGTCTCTTTTATTTTCAGTTTCTTCTTTCCTGAGCATATGCTTAAGTAGTTTTCTTTTTTTTTTTTTTTAATAAAAAGTGTTTGAATGGTAAACTCAAATTTTGATGCCAGCAAATCTTTAATTTTGCCCTCTTGGTTAAAGGTCCTTTCATGTCCTGTTTCTATATGATGAAATTCTAATAATGGTGTTGCTCAGTTTAAGTGTTTAGACAAGTTTAATTTTGATAGAAATTGCCTGATTGTTGATCCAAAAGCCTATAAAAATTATTTTTCCATTTAAACTGTTGGAGGGTGAGGCGTAACAGGCAGCAAAGATGAGCCAATCCCAGCTGAGGACAGTCTAGACCAACCAACACTGCAGCTGTCCTCAGACACAGCTGAGCTTAGACCAGAAGAATCAGCTAGCTGACATGCAGACTCTTGAACTAAAGGATTGCTTAATACTTAAGCCACTAAGTTTTTAATTTATTTACTATGCAATATCAAAATTACACGTGAACTACAATAAAAGAATATTTTTATGTTCTCTCCCTAAAAAAAATTTGAGAAACAAATCTGTAAACTAATAGTTAGAGAATGAAGCCATAGTTTGGCTACAAGCATAAATAGATCTGGTTACCAGGGCTACAAATTTTACAGTTGCTTTTGCCCTCAGAGCTGAGACTACAAGCTGTGGGATAGACATAGGCTATGAAATATTCTTCCAACTATCCAACTCCTTGACTCTTTAGTGGCTCTTTTCATTGATAGGTGTAATGCTAAAATGTTCTAAACAGGGAAACAAGTAACAAATGTTGAAAACTAAGATCAAAACTCTCAGACAAATACTCTGTCCTGAGCATTTGGTGCACACAGTTATGGGAACTCAAAAGTAACCCAAATTATAAGTTTGGAGTAGATATAGGCATAGGCATACTTAATAGTTTCCTGTGATAGTCCCACCTCAAGGAGACATATTCTATTATTCACCCAAGTACAATTAAACTATCCTTCTTAGGCATACTGAACTTTTTTCCAAAGCAAGTAGAGTTTTCTTCTTCTCTAGATTCATGGAGTAGGCAGCTCTCGATTGATGAAGATTTCTCCATCTGGATTTCCATCTTCATAGATCTAAAAGTGCCATTGGGGTTGGGAGTATCAGATGTTTATTCACTATGCACTATTTTGGACAGGTTGCCAACATGCACCTAAGATTCTAGAAGACAACTGTTATAAGTAACTATGGGAGCTGGATAAGTGAATCACATTGAACTAGTGCCTACCCTCATGACTACTTATCACATATTATATTAAAATGTAAAGATAAGAGCAATTTCGTTAAGCTAATATTTAAAATTATGCTTATAGTACTGTGCAGGCTAAATAATATATACATTTTTAGGTTTAAAAAATGTCTCTCACTTTGCTCATGCTATAAAAGAAACTATTATATCAATAATAATAAATAGCAATGCTCAAGATACTCACATTGGATAGCCACCATTACCTTAATACTTTCTCCTTTTTTATAAAGGTTTTCCCCTTTCCTGCCAACTGTACTATTATAAAGTATATTTTATGCATTTAATTACATTTCCACAAACGTCATGTCTAATGTGTGAGCATGCCAAAAAATCTGTGAGAATATTCCCTCTCTTGTTGTCATGCCAAGTTCAGTATAAATTAATTTTCTGAAGATCTTGCAAATGCCTCATTTAACATGATTTCAGCCTAAACCTGCTTAATATAAATGTACACAAGTGGTAATTCTCTGTTGGGAGGTTGGTTGAGCAAAGATATCATTCTAGAAGGAACTCTTAGTTTTAAGCGATTCCCTTTAAAAGTATGCTACATATTACCTGCTCTGGTTAGCTCTCAAATAGCCAGCAATTTCAATTGACTACTTTCCAAAGCAAATTACTCACACCTTCCTACTCATCAGAAATCTCAGCTGAACTAACATTTTAAAAGACTGTTCTCAATTCACAATTCTTATGGAACAAAATTGGATTTTTTTCCCCACCCCTCATTTTTGCTATAACACTTTGGCTACCTTTACCACATGTCACTATAATATGCTACCAAAAATAAAGTCTTAAGTTGGTGACATGAGATCAATTCCGTTATTCATCACTGGTGTTCTCTAATGCTCCATCCATTACAAACCATAGAATGTTAAATAATCAAACTTTTTTTCTTTTTTGCCTATCTTTTTTTGGCAAGATGTTTTAGTCACTAAAGAAAAAAATGAAAGCCATGTGTTTTGAATGGATTCCATTGCAGCATGGTTACTGCAATGAAGACATTTTATTGTGTTAATTTTCATTAAATAAAACCCTGTTGAAAGCCAGTAGTTTTCCAAAACCCATATGATTTATGACATGCTAATGTTTGTAAGAATACACTCTGTTTCAATTATATGAAGCAAGTGACGCCTTTCAGAACAACTCAGTAATAATATCACCTACGACAACTTCAATTTTAGACCTACAGCAAGGGTGTGAGACCCAGGAACCTATCGACAAAATTGTCAGCTTCTGCACAAATTTAATCTTCATCACCTCTATGCTATGTTTAACATCAGATGGTTATATTTGCCAGGTACTTCAATAATATGCTTCCAGAAGGCAGGCACTTCATAAACATTAAAAACTGGGTTTGCTATAACTCAATTTTTGGGGGGAGCCAGCAGAATGAATTATGCTCAGGCTTAAAGGAAATAGTGTACCTGTAGGAAATGGGCTGGTATTTCAAACATGCTCCTCCTACACTCTCCTTCAGTTTGGTTTACTTATCTTTTATTCTCTAACTTTTGTCTCTTCCTAAAGACCTTGATTCTAAGGTCAAATACTTGAAATGAAAGCAATATATTTTTTGTTAATTTTATGGGGAAAAAATCATGTATTTTATTTCAACCCAGAAATATGCATAAATTCATCATAAATAAAAATACATCAACTAATCAATAAAATAAGTTTACCTTAACAAACAGCAATTTGAAAGTACACAAATAGTATGTACATACAATTTAGTGAGATAAAGATTTATAGTACTTGTCAAAATGTGAAATGAGGATTTGAGTGTGGATAATAGTAGTTGAAAGTTGGTTCCAGAAAGCCATTTTTTGGAAGTCCCATTCATTCCATACCAATATTTTCACTAACCTTGAACCTTTCTGAGACTCATGATTTTCTCACATTCAAATTGAAATTTAAAATAAAATTAAAACACAGAAGAACATCTTTAGTTAAATTAAATGTTAAACTTTTTAAAAAAGGGCTCAAAACAACGGAAAAAGAACATAAACACAACAGCCTGAAGAACTGTAGATAATGATACCCCTTCATTGTTTCCCGTTGGTGTAAGTATGGAAAGGGACACTCTTGATCTTGACTTAAACAACACCAAGAAAAAACACTACATCAATAACAATAATTCATTCTATATGATATCCTCTGATTACGGTGTCAAGAGATCAGTGTGATTTTGCTTGATACCATAATGTCAAAATACTATTTTTAAAGAGTCTTTATGGTGACAAGTTGCTACCTATATGATCATTACTTGGGTAAGTGTGTATTTAGAATATGATATTCTTGGTTCTTGCACTTATGCCAGACTGGTTCCTCTGCTTCTTTCTCTTCTAATTGATATTGTGCCCAGATGATGAATGCTTCAAGAACACTGTTGCGGTGAAACATGTCTTGAACAACATTTTCTGTCTGGGTGGAAAAATTGGAAATTCCATTAAGCATATTCAATATCCAGTTAGATCGCTTTGGTCCTAATATTTGCTAATGCCATAAGAAGGCCACTAACTAGAACAAATTTGTCATTCCATATGAATGACAATTTGGGGTCATGTGTAGAAAATGAAGAAAACAAATTCCAAGAATTGTTTCTCTGTAGTGGTCAATATGCTATAAGCAAGCAACAGGAAGAAACAGTAAGTTAATTAATAACATGTCAACATAATGATTAGATAAGGATTCATTTTAAAATTTGGATGGTGAACATTTTATTAGAGTTAAAATGAAACACAATGGTTTTAGCTTAACATTATTATTATTTTTAAAACTGAATTCTGTTGAGAAGAACATGAAAATGGCACCTAAAGTTATAGCTACATATATTTGGAACCTCACTTTCTAAGGAAGTAGAAGTGAAGCAAGCAAATAACTCATTGCCCATATTTAGTAACTCAATCTTTTAATACCCAAATAAATTAGGCAAGTACAATGTATTTCAAAAAGAAAGTAGAACACAATTTAAAAATGGGCCAAACACCTTAACAGACACCTCACCAAAAAAGATATACACATGGCAAATAAGCATATGAAAAGATATTCCACATCATGTCATCAGAGATATGCAAATTAAAACAATAATGAGATACCACTACTACGTATTAGAATGGCCAAAATCCAGACCACTGACAACACCAAATGCTGGTGAGAATGTAGACCAACAGAAGTTCTCATTCATTGCTGGTAGGAAATCAAAATGGTACAGTCACTTTGAAAGACAGTTTGGCAGTTTCTTATAAAACTAAGCATCTTCTTACCACATGATCCAGCAACTGTGCTCCTTAGTATTAACCAAGGGACTTGAAAACTTATGTTCACACAAAAACCTGCACATAGATGTTAATAGCAGCTTTATTCATAATTACCCAAACTTGGAAGCAACCAGTATGTCCTTCAGTAGGTGAATGGATAAATAAACTGGGGTACATCCAAACAATGGAATATTATTCAACTCTTAAAAAGAAGAAACCTACCACTCTTAAGTTCATCCTCTTCCCATAGGATTTCCCTACCTTCCTCATACTCTCTAGAAATAGCAGAAGCTGAGATGATTATTCAAAGAAGATAACTGAGTGTGAAATAATACCTAAAAGTAATGTTATGTATGAGGAGGAGAGGACTAAACTAAAACATCCTGATAGATCCTCTGGAATTAGAGGATCAAATCTCTCAACATTTTATTACATTCTGTTTATTTAGTTATTGACTTAGCCAATGGGAAATATCAGCAGCTTTTACCACTGAATATGAAACCAAATAAAACCCTCTGTGTTTCTTATCCTCTTAGAATTGACTTCTCCAAAGGGAAAAAATAATAAGCAACAATTTTAAAACATCATATTGATGTAGTCCTAGCAATAAAAAGAAAGGGACAACAAGACCATCCTAATTAGTAAGTATGGATTCCCAACCACTACATTATTCTTCTGACTTCATAATTAAAAGGGTGTATTTCATATTTCAACCTGCTTTATGTGAGTCCTTACTCTTTAAGCCCCTGTATGCACCAATGGTTATCAAATGGGTGGCTGTTTTTTTGCAAGGGAAGGCCAACCCTGCAGACGAGGTTACTTAAGTATTTTAAATAAATATTCTCTGTAAACTCTAAAATGGTGCATTTACCATGATTTCTATAAAAAGCTCATTTACATTTATGTAGAAAAAAATGGAACAAAGAATCATTTAAACTTGTTCTTCACTCAAATTCAATCTCCAGGTTCAACCATCTGATACTCCCTTTCAGATCAGGTACTTTGTGGTTAGAGTGTAAATTGAGGTGAGCCTGCTGAGCCTGAAGTCAGATTACACAGGATTTCCAGAATGTGCCCAGAACCCTTTGGATGTTAAGTACCCCCAAGGTGGGGTCCATTGATATTCCCATTGCTTACACATTACAGCCTGTTGCAAATTTCCTGGTGCTGCAGAAAGGTAATCATCTGTAGAACCAAGCAGTGTAATTTCAAAAACAGTACGGAAAAAAAAGAATATAAATTTGTTTTTCTTTTTTTTAGATGAGGCAACCCTCGGTTGACCTCACAGATTGCAAGGACCTTGTCAATTTACAATCCCTTATTTTTAATTTTTTTACACTTATAGCACTTGGTCTTCCTAGGTGGTCTCCCATCCAAGTACTAACCATGCCCGATCCTGCTTAGCTTCTGAGGTCAGATGGGGTCAGGCATGTTCAACGTGGCATGGCTGTAGACAAGAATGTAAATATTTTACTAATAATTTTTATATTGATTACATACTGAAATGAAAATATATATTTTTGGATTAAATGAAATGTACTATTAACTTTAATATTACTTTTTTTATGTTTTAAATGTCTTTTTAAAAATTTAAAGTTACAAACATAGTCCACATTATATTTATATTAGATGGTGCTTAATATGAACTTTACATGGCATTCTCCAAATAAGGAAAACTTTGACATCCTTGAAATACTAGGATATAAAGTTCAAGGGACATGGTCACTGTAGGTAGACCTGATTTCAAAACCAGGCTTTATTACCCAGTAACTGTGGAATTTAAAGTTACTTAATCACTTTAACAAAATGGGTACAGGAATATATATATCATATGAGTTTTGTGAGAATTCAGGAAAGACAATTAATATACATCTTGCAGAACAGCATCTGACCTATAGTATATATTTAATAAATGGCAGCTGGAATTATTTTTTCATACTAATGAAAAGAAATTTCAGGACTTAGAACAGATAACTAAGGCACATGTAATACAAACTCTTTGTTTCTTTGTTATTTGTTTATTTTTTATTCCCCTAGGAAAATTACTAAAGAATCTAATCAAAGAGTAACATAAATCCATATCTGAAGTTATTTTAATTTTCTAATTTTAATTATCCTTATCATCTTTTCCACCAAAATCAATTTATTCAGCAAATATTTTCTTGAGCAATTACAGAATCCCCCCAATTTATTAAGAACAGAGATGTTCTAGGACCTTCAGTGGATGCCTGAAACTATGGGTATTATTGCATCTCATATATATTGGTTTTTATTATACACACATACCTATGACAAAGTTTAATTTATAAATTAAACACAGTAAGTTAACAGCAATAACTAATAATAAAATAGAATATTTATTACAGTACACAGTAATAAAAGTTATGTGAACGTGGTATTATCAAGTAAAATAAGGCTTACTTACACACAGCACCATGATACCATGATAGTCAATCTGATAACCCACATGGCTACTAAGTGACTAAGGGGCAGGTATCCTAGATAGCATGGAGATGCTGGGCAAAGGAATGACTCATGTCCTAGACAGGTAGGAAAGAGAAGGACAGCAGGAGATTTCATCATGATACTCAGAATGGTGCACAATTTAAAACTTATGAAATGTTTATTTCTGGAATTTTCCATTTACTATTTTCCAACTAGGGTTGACCACAGGTAATAAAAACCAGCAGAAAGCAAAACCTGAGATAAGGGGGAACTACTGTATTAAAGTCCAGGAAGGGTGGGGCTTCTGGGGATACAAAACTTAAAAATGTCCTGTTTTCCTGGAGCTTACACTTTAGTTGGGGAACACAGATAATAAATAAATTAATAACTGTTAGGTAATATATGTGTGAGGAATGACAAGACTATCAATATCCATCTGTGTATCTATCCATCCATCTATCCATCAATCCATCCATTGGAAGACTAAATTAAAAAACTAATAAAAAATGGTTTTTGATAGAATCAGAGATCTAGTGGTGGTGGCACAAACCACAGAGGGATTAACAAAGGTGATGTCTTGAGTCAGGAAGTTTTCTTCGCAGGAGGAACAGTAAGAAGGTCAATGTTCTGGAGCAGAATAGCCAAGGGTATTGGCTATAGATAAGGTTTGAGAGGCAACTGTGGACCAGATATGAGGAAGGATATGACATGACAAGGACTTATTATTCTTGAATATTAATAACATACTTGACTCATCCAGCAATCAATTCAGAGGATTTTAGACCATGATACAGTTCATCTAGATATAATATGATTTACATACTTGAAAGATTTCTATGAATACTTTGTGGAGAATACAGAAGATGATCAGGAATAGAACTGTGGGAACTAATTAGGAGGTTCTAGTCATTAGTGGCCGGGGAGGAGGAAAGAAATGGGAGAATTTGAGATTTGTTTTGGAAATAGAGCAGACAGGGCTTCTTTCTCAATTTTACATGTATTATAGAGAAAGTGAGGAATCAAGACTATCTCTTTTTTTTTACCTAGAAAATGGGAAGAATAGTTTCCATTTGAGATTACAGTGAGATTCAGGAGCAATGTCTTGGGTGAGTGGGTGAACAATGTGTGTATTTGGACATGTTATATTTGAGATTCTCATTAGACATCCAGGGAGACATGATAAATAGAATGGCATCCAGGTTGGAGATATAAATTTGGGCATCCCAAAAATCTATAGACTTTATAGCCATATGTCCTGGAGTAATAACACAGAAGAGAAATGCCGTGAAGAATGAGCCCTGAAGAATAGAAAATTTAGAGACTTAAAGAAGAGTAGGACAATTTACCACTAGAATAAGAGAAAAAGTGGCCATTGAGGTAACAAGAAAAGTAGAGACTGCGGTGTCCTATAATGTTTAAAGAAGGATAGAGTAAACAACGGAGGTAATCTCTACTGGGAATTCAAATAAATTTAGACCGAAATTGATTATTGAATTTGGCAACACATATTCAGCTTATTAGGTGACTTGAGTGTAATTTCAGAGGAGTGAAGGAAATCTGTGGTGTTCCTGACACTGTGCTAGATTTGTGACAAATGCCCTCAAGGAGATAGCAATTTACTGTGAAAAATGAAATTTGGAGTAATGAAGAATGTATAACATCATGTAAAGCTACAAATAATAAGTAGTGAAGGTCTGGTATTGGTGAGCAATATGGAATTAAAGTCTTTGATTGAAGGGGATTTTCAAAAGTAGAAAATATAGCTACAATTATTGTGTTTTAATTACTATACATCTGTTAAAATTTAAATATAAAATTTAGTTTTGCTTAAGCCTCTAACTTACAAATATTTATCCAGAAGAAAATAATTACTTTCACTAGTTCAATGGATTAACAAATTTATCTGATTAAATTCATGTGAATATTTAGCAATATTTACCTAATAACATTTCTCCAAGCACTTCAAACTACAGTTTCAAATATAATATACATGATTTTCTGAAATATTAAAAATATCCAAAAGGTCAACCTTATATCAAAGAAGAAAAAATTCCAAAGCATTTAAGCAAGACCTGTATGTGTCGTAAATGCAACTTAGAAATGTCATTGATAAGCTCTTCAACTGCTTTTTAAACCTCTGAAACCAAATGATACATGTCCAAAGTGGCAAAATTGTTTCAAACTTTACTAAATTTATAAAAAGCAGAGCTTACATAAAAGTATAAATTCTATGGTATAGACCTTTGGAATGAATCAATACAGAGCATTACTTGTTAGTGGTATTGGCAACTTTATATCCTTCTTTTCTAGCATCCCTCATAGTATTTGCCCTTTTGAATATCAATATGGACTTGTAACCTTTCACAATTCAGTTTTTTTTTAGAAATCTGACATCTTCCTGATTTACCAGGGAAAGATTTCTTTTGAGCTAACCTTTTGTCAAGTTCAGGTATTTTGGTCTTCTCTGCTCCACAGCATTCAATTAGCTATTCTCCAGTTTTCATTTAGTGATCAATAGAATTAGAGATCAAAATCTAGGGGTAAAGAATTCATGGCGCACTGTTTCATACAAACATTTGTTGTGGAAGATAATGTTTATAGATCACTTTAATAGAAGCTAGGAAAACATGTCTATTTTGAAGGTCATATATTTCTTTGATTTATTACATAAAATTTAACTCCTAGTTTACTAAATACATGCTGATCAAAAATTAATATAAAATATTTTCAATCTATTTTCTCTTATTTTATTTGATTTATCTTCTCTCTGTTATATACATCTTTTTATACATTTTAAATCATCACATTATATAAGGTCAAAACAAATTAAATTATAATTGTATAGCCTCTAAATCACTTAACTCCACAACTAGCCTTTACTTTTGTTTCCTTTCTTTTGTCTTTGACTATTGTCATCAAATATCTTATTGGGCATCTTTCTGCAATCAGCTGTTGTCAGCAATTCTAAGAGCTGAAATAATTAGGATTGTTTATCTCTAAAAAGCTTTAAGTTCTTGTTCTAAAAACAACACCATGAAAACATCCATATTTCATGCTCAAACAGAAACATGTCTTCCATCTTTCTAACTGAATTGACTTTAACCCATTTGGACAACATGGTTAACACATGATGCAGTATACATATGATGTATTATTGAACTGTACACTTGAAACCTACATAATTTTATTAACCAACGTCACTCCAATAAATTTAATAAAAAATACAATAAAATATTTGAACATAACTATCGATAAATTAAATGAACTCTCTATCCTGATTTCTTTCTTTAATAAATTAATTTTATGGAAAGTGTGATAAAGAATCTGACTCCATTTTTTGATATTTGACAGCTAAAATAATTTAAGCCTCACCTCTCTCTCTCCTTTGCCCTTTATGTGGACAAGCTAAAAAAGCCTGGTATCTCCTCTCTTGGTGCCAGTGGAAGATTCAGACTACACAAGCACTTGCCTATGTGTTGGAAATTTCACCTCAACCCCACCCCCTAAACACCATAAAAACTCCACCTCAGTCTGCTTTTCTTGCTTGCTCAAGCCATTTTTGGACCTGCTTGAGAGGCTTACCCTGCATCTTCCAGAAATACTCATTATGTGAATAATAAATATTTTTGTACCCTCTTGCTATATGTGCTGTCACTGGTCTCAGACTGAACCAGATTTTGGGTGCAGGTCCATTCTGTTTACATTAGATGACTGCTATAGAAAGTCATGCACACATAATAGAGATTTTTATGGCTTTATGAGTTGGGCTGTAATAAAATAAAAACAATTATAAACTACTCAGTGTAATTGCTTAATGGAAACCATAGTATATATTGGGAACCTCCATTTGTAGACATCCCTTTAGTAAGAATAGCTAAATAATATAAATAGGTAACAAGGATCTTTGGCCAACTCAAAGCAAATCATCTGTTTCAAAGCCTCTTACAAATAATGAGCATTTTATATTTGCTTACATGTCTAATTGTACTATGGAGATTACAAGATACATCACAGAGTATATATTTATATATTTGACATTAATGAAATCCTTGTATCTGCCTTGACCTTTCCTAAAACACTACTCCTTAATAAAAATTCTTGAGTGAAGATGCTTGGAAAACTTGAATCTTGATGTATTAAAATCTTAATCTTATTTTGGGTTTTGTTTTTATACCTAGGATATAATTCTCTTTTTAGTTAAACCATTGTGTAGTTTTCTACAATGTATTAAAATTCCAAATCTAGCACATATATAAGATACAGATGAAACACAAACTGAGATATAGAAAGAAATCCGATTTCTTTTTTATAGATGAAGAGAGTGAGGCCTAAGTATACTAAATTTCCTGCCCTGTTTCACATAGCCAGTTAGGGGTAGAGCTGGGATTGGTATCCAGGGTTCTCCATGGCTATTCGTCTTCTCTATAACCATTTCTCCACTTCATTCCCCAACATACCAGACACAGCCTTCATGACACTCAGAGAATAGAAGACAGGAAGTGAACCACTTCATATTATTCTCACAATCTCAATATGAACACAGAGTTTCCATATTTCAGACAATATATCTTTTGAGGGTTGAAATTTCACCTATTTTCTTTGACTGCAAAGGTAAGCAGCTGTTTTCCACATGCATAGCAAGTGTTATGAAAGCTGACTGTGACCATAAAATAGAGCAAAAGCTACAAAAGTATTTTCCCTTCTAAAAGTAAGCCAAATCCAGTTGCATCTTTCCCTCCTCTGTCAGATAATTTAAATCTGAGCTACATAACAAATGGCCATTTGTGCAAAACTCCAAACACATACATAAAAAAAAACCCCTCCAAGCCTTATAAATAATATTTTTTGGTGTTATGTTCATTTTGATGGTGATATGCACACTATGAGTAGCCTTCTATTTATCCCTTAAAAAAATCTACATCTTCACTGAAATATTCAAAGAACTTTTAATTAATTACCAATGACATTAATTTCTGTTAACAGCTAATCCTACTTCTTTAGGCCATAATAGAAGCAATAGAAACAATAACATAATGTGCCAAGTGTGATGCTAAACATTTTATATCTATTATTCCATTTAATCTCTTCAAATAAATATGTTCTCTGTAATGAAGAAATCATTATTCTTCCAATTTTATAAGATAATAACTGAGTCCCAGAGCAATTATACACATTTTATGGTAGAACCTGGTTGCAGAACCAGGGAGGATGGCTCTACATCCCAGGCTCTAATATCTGTGGTTTCTCTCTCCCTTATATTAATATCTTGCACGTATAAATGTTAAAATGTTTACCATTTTTACTCCAGGATCTTGCATAGTACCCAACACATAATAGAGGCTCAATAAATATTTGTCACATGAAAAGAGGAATGGACAGCCATGGTTGGTTTTCTGCCTGAATTAAAACAAACAAGCAAACAGAAATCCCTCACTTTGCAGGCAGAGGTAAATCAGATGAATGCAAGAATCTGGTGCTCATTAGTGTACCTGAGAAAGACAAAACAGGTATCTTGGACAAGGGAGTTCCTAACAACTCTCCAATATACTGTAATTCACTTTAAAATCAGTGAGAACTGAGCAACAAAGCATTATAGCATAGCTTGGCTGTAGAGAAGTTTGTATAGTTCCAAGACACCACATTAAAAACACCCTCCATTTGATTGTTTTAGTAAGACTTCTATCAGTTTAACTACCTCCTACCACATTCACACAACAGGATATTAAACCATTAATATCCTTGGTTGTGCTCCACTATCGACTCTGTTTTAACATGAGAATGCAATTAACTTATTCTGCTCCTGTGAAATGATCAGGCTTCTGGGAGTTTAAACAAATTAATAAATTTGTTGATTAGGAAAGAGAATTCACCAGCTTCCTCTGTATATTTTTATTCAGCAAACACACATGTAGAATTGTGTCATTATTTTTGTCTACTGGTTTATGGGAAAGAGAAGGATGGTCACCAGCTGTTCTCCATCACCAGAGAGGATAAAAACGAACAAGCTTTAGTTGCAGCATGTGATCATGAGGTCCATTATGGGAAACTTAACTTTCCATGGAGCTTTTTAGTCTTTGAAGTGAATTGGTGAGGTAGGTGGAAGCTTTTACCAGGTAGGCAAATGCCATTATGTTTTGCTGAGTTATCAGACAACAAGAGTTTCAATAATCCTCTACCTCTTTTTCCCTCTTTATACGTCAGTAGCTCTCAAGTGATGTGTAGACAAAATGGAATCCTTTAGAGAGTTTTGTAAAAATCTCAAGGCCTAGGCTGTCCCCTAAACCAATTAAATCAAAAACTCTAAGAGCGGGACCCAGTGGCCAGTGTTTTTTAAAGCTCCCTGGGTGATGCTAAACTTAATTATAAACTAAGGGAACCTCTTTAAGGAGAAGTTCCCTGAAACAAACTGTGGTGGCTGAAGACTGTGATAAAGGAAATTTCCAGTAAGACTGTGCACAGGGACTTGCCTGCTGTCTGAACTTAACTAAGCCTGGGGGTCATGAGAGCTTCCAAAATTGCAGAAGACAGTAACAAGAGCAACCACAACTTTAAAGAGAGTTGATCACGATCAGCATAAAGACATAGTGGGGGCAAACTGTTTAAGGTCTGTGACCCTATTAGAAATCTGGACTCCAACTAATAGATTTGTTGGATTCATTTTAGGATACTAAAATACAATGGACTTGGAGTTTACCAATCACCCCCTGTCAAGCTCCAATACAACCAAAAACCTTGACATAACAGGGTGTTAGTTAAACCAACCAGTCATCTTTCCCTATGAAACTCTGTGGTGTTTGCCTTTTCCAGTCCCACACTTGCCTCAGGTCTAGGAAATGGCCCTTTCAGGTACTGTTTTTCCTGTCATGAAACTGTATACGAGTAAAATTTCAATGCTTAAAACTAATTGTCTTTGAGTTAGTTTTTTAATGTCCCCTTCTCCCCCTGACTTTTTAAACTATTTATTTTGAGATGATTTTAGCTTTTTATTGTGACAAAATATACAAAACATTAAATTTTCCATTTTAACCATTTTTAAGTTTATAATTTAGTGGCATTAAGTACATTCACAAAATGTGGAACCATCCCTGTTATCCATCTCCAGAACTTTTTGACCATTCCAAACTAAAGCTCATTAATAATAACTCTTCAAGACCTCCTCTTTCTAGCCCCTGGAAACCACTATTTTACTTTCTGGATCTATTAATTTCACCATTCTAGATACCTTATATAAGTGGAATCATATAATAATTGTCTTTTTGTGTCTGGTTTATTTCATTTAACATAATATGTTCAAGGCTCATCTATGTTATAGACTATATTAGAATTTTATTCCTTTTAAAGGATGAATCATATTTCATTAGGTGTATATATGAGATAATTGCAGATTTACATGCAGTTTTAAGAAATAATATAGAGATCCTGTACAACCTTCACCAATTTCCCCTCAAAGGTAACATTTTACATTCTTTTAGTAAAATATCACAACCAGGAAATGTATATTGATATAATCTATTGACTTTATTCAAATTTCAACATCTTACTTGTGCTTATGTGTATATGAGTGTATTATATCTAGTTCCATACAGTTTTATCACATGTGTAGCTTGGTGTGACCAATACCAGAGTTCCAACATAAGGATTTCTCTTGCTATACTTTTATAACCACAGACACCTCCTGACCACTCCTTCTCATTAACCCCTGAGAGCTATTCATATGTTATCTATCTCTATTATTTTGTTATTTCAAGAATGCTATATGAATGGAACCATATAATATGTAAAAATTTTGGATTGGCATTTTTCACTTAGCATAATTCCATGGTGTCCATAAAAGTTGTTTGGGGAATTAAAAGTTTTAACTATTTTTTAAAAAATGTTTGAGTAGAATACTATGGTATGAATGTTCCACAATTTGTTTAACCATTCACATGTTGAAGAGCATTTGGGTTGTTTCCATTTTTCATCTTTTAAGAATAAAGCTGCTGTGAACATTTATGTACAAGTATTTATAAGAATATAAGTTTTTGCCTCCCATGGGTGAATGTGGACAGGTTGGCTTCGAGGCTGGAGGCTGTGAGATGTGTCCTGGCCATTCAACCATTCACCCTCCCCTTTCTAGGTACCTAATACCTCCAAGTATAGAGGTTTAAAGACCCTTGGTGAAACAAAAGGAATATGTTCTCATTTCCTGGGATAAAAATCAAGAGTGCAATTGCTAGGTTGTATAGTAAATGCATGTTAAGTTTTACTAGAAAATGACATGCTATATTATTCAAGTATAGCTGTACCATTTTGCAGTCTTACCAGCAATCTATATGTGATCCAGTTTCTTTGCATCTTCACCAGCTTTTGGTTTTATTACTATTTTTCATATTATCCATTTTGATAGGTGTGTAATGATATCACATTGCGGTATTAACTTTCATTTCCCTAATGACTAATGATGTTCAACATTTTACTGTATGCTCATTTGCCATCTGTGCATTCTCTTTGGTGGCATGTTTGTGTTTCATGTCTTTTGTCCATTTTCTTCAACATACCTCTTTCTGTAATTAATTGATAATGTAGGCAGAAATTTAGTGAGAATATAGTTGAACTGAAGAACAACATCAATCAATGGGATCTAATTGATATCTATAGAATACTTCTTCCAACAAGAGCAGAATGTGTATTCTTGAACTCACACAAAGATAGACCACATTCTAATGATTTTAAAAGCTGGAAATCATTCAAAGTATGCTTTTGACTATACTGAAATTAAATTAGAACCCAATAACAAAAAGATATCTAAAAAAATATAAAATATTTAGAAATTAAACACACTTTTAAATAACACATGGGTCAAAGAAGAAATGTCAAGGGAAATTTGTAAATAATTTTAATTAATTAAAAATTAAAATGCAATTTACCAAAATGTGTAGGATGCAGAAAAGCAGTGCTTAGAAAGAAATTCATAGCACTGAATTAATTTATTAGTAAGGAAGAAAGATAAAAAATCAATAATCTAGGCCTCCACTTGAGGAAACTAGAAAAAGAAGACAATATAAACAACATAAGAAGAAGAGAAGAAATAATAAAAATTAGAGCATCAGTATCATGAATCATGAGAGAAATGCAAATTAAAACCACAATGAGGTATCACTTCATATTTGTCAGAATGGCTATCATCAGTAAACCAACAAACAATAAGTGTTGGCGAGCCCTCATGCACTGCTGGTGGGATTGTAAATTGGTCCAGACACTATGGAAAACAATATGGAGGTTCTTCAAAAATTAAAAATAGAACTACCTTATGACCCAGTGATTCCACTTCAGGTATTTATCCAAAGAAAATCCAAAACACCAATTCAAAAAAATATATGTGCCCCTTATGTTTATTGCAGCACTATTTACAATAGCCAAGATATGGAAGGAATCTAAGTGTCCATCAGTAGACATATTAATAAAGAAGTGGTATATATATATTAGAATATTACTCAGCCATAAAAAGAGTGAAATCTTACCATCTACGATAACACGAATGGATCTAGAGGATATTATACTAAGTGAAATAAGTCAGAGAAAGACAAATATCATATGCTTTCATTTATATGTGGAGTTTAAAAAACAAAACTAACAAAACAGAAACAAACTCAGAGATACAGAGAGCAAAACAATGGTTGCCAGATAGGATCTGGATTGGATGAATGTGTAACAAAGATGAAAGAATTAAGAAATACAAATTGCCACTTATAAAAATAGTCATGGAGATGTAAAGCACAGCATAGGGGATATAGTCAATAATATTGTAATAACTATATATTGTGTCAAATGGGTACTAGACTTATTGGGGTGATCACTTTGTAAAGCATGTAAATGTCTGATCACTATGTTGTACACCTGAAACTAATAAAATATTATATGTCAACTGTAATTGAAAAATAAATTTTAAAAAATTAGAGCAAAAACCAATAAAAATAAAGAGAAAAAATAAAAAAGAAAATTAAAGAAATCAAAAGGCCATCCTTTAAAAACATCAATACAATTGATAAACCTTTAGCCAAACTAATCAAGAAGAAAATTAAAAAGATACAAATTATTAATATTAGAAATGAAGGGGGTGGGCATCACTACTGATCCCACAGACATTAAAGGGATTAAGAAAGGAATTTTCCAAACTCCCTTATGCCCACCATTTGATAAATTAGACAAAATGGACCAATTCATTGAAAGACACAAATACCAAAGCTCACACAAGAAACAATAGATACTCTGAATAGCCTCATATCTATTAAATAAATTAAATCAATAATTAATAATATTCCACTAAAAAAGGCACCAGGGTTTATTGATGAATTCCACTAAACATTTAAGGAAGAAATTATACCATTCTCTATAATCTATTCCAGAAAATGGAAGCAGAAAGCAGAGGGAATACTTTCTAACTCATTCTATGAGGCCAGCATCACCCAAACACCGAAACTATGCAAATACATTGTAAATAGAAAAATGGCAAATCAATATCTTTTATGAACATAGGTGCAACAATTCTTAGCACAATATTAAAAATATCTCAAGACCTTAGGATGTTAGAGTAAAGTGCTGCCATTCTCTGAAGATAAGTACTCTGCTTTCGAGAAAGAGATTTTAGCTTGCTAATAGACCTTAGTAAACAGTGAACACTGAAAAATGGGCCAGCAAGTTACCACACAACCTGACTGCCACTCACATATTTGGTGTAATATGACAACCAAGCCATAAAGTTGTGCATGCACGACAGCACTCCATCCTTAAGCTGAAGTGTCTATACAAGATTGGACCCCAGCAGGCCCTGAAAACACAAATAAATAACATAAAAATGTGGTCCAGATGCCCATAGTCCCCACTTTTACTATATTACCTTCTGTCTCCCAACTTGCATCTATGGTCTCATGGGGAGTTTCCTATGATCAGTTGACAGAAGAAGAGAAAAATTTGTTCTGGTTTAGAGATGGTTTTGCATGATATATAGGTATCATTGAAAAGTGGACAGTTAACAGCGTTTTTCTGAGATATCCCTGAAAGATAATGGTGAAGGACATCCAGTGAGCAGCACTTCAAGCAAGACACCTGATTTTTAATTTTGCCTGGACAAAAAAAATTTTTTTGGCCAGATGTATGACTCTATATTAATTTATGGCCTGTGACCAATGGTTTGGTTGGATGATCAGGAACTTGAAATTGATAAGAAGAAACTCTGAGGAATGGGCATGTAGATAGAACTCTGAGTGGGCAAAAAATGTAAAGACATTTGTGTACCACATCAAGGCCAAATAAAAGGCAGCCTCAGTAGAGGAGGATTTTAATCAAGTGATGGGATGACCCATTCTTTGAATATCCATCAGCCTCTTTCCCCAGCTACCTTTGTCACTGCCTCATGAGCAATGCATCCATGATGGTAGGGTTGGAGGTCACAACACGGACCTTTAGTCATCAAGGCCAACCCAGCTATAGCTGCTGCTGAGTGCTCAATCTGCCAGTAGTAAAGACCAACACTTGAGTTCTTGATACGCCACCATCTGCTGTGGTGTTCAGCCGGCTACCTAATGGCAGGGTGATTATATCAGACCACTTCCATCATGGAAGGGGAAGGGTTATGTTCTTATTCAAATAGGGACTTATTCTAGATATGGATTCACTTTCTCTGCCTGCAGTGCTTTTGCCAAAACTACTATATGTAGACTTACAGAATGCCTTATCCATCATCACGGTATTCCATACAGTATTGCTTCTGATGAAGGAACTCACTTCACTGCAAAAGAAATTTGGCAATGGACCCATGCTCATAAACATTCACTGGTCTTAACATGTTCCCCACTATCCAGAAACAGCTGGCTTGATAGAATGGTTCTTTGAAGACTGTTACAGTGTCTGCTAGGTGACAATAACTTGTATGGCTGGGGCAATATTCTCCAGGAGGTTATGTATACACTGAATTAGCATCCAATATATGGTGCTCTTTTGCTTACAGCCAGAATTTATAATTTCAGGAATCAAGGGATGGAAATGTACCACCACTATTACCCCTAGTGATCCACTAGCAAAATTTGGTTTCCTGTTTCTTTGCCCCTATATTCTGGTGGACTAAAAATTAGAGTTCCAAAAGGATACATGCTTCTATCAAGAAACACAACAATGAGTCCTATTAAGTTAAATTTAGACTGCTGTCCACCCACTTTGGGATCCTCTTGCCTTTGAATCAATAGACAAAGAAGGGAGTTGCTGTGCTGACTAGAGTAATCAATCTTGAGTACCAAATTGAAATTGGACTGCTACTCCACAATGGAGGTAAGGAAGCTATGTCTGGAAATCAGGAGATCCTTTAAGGTGTCTCTATTATCATGCCCCATGATTAAGATCAATGGAAAATGGTAATAACTCAACACAGCAGGAATATTAGTGGCCCAGACCCTTTATGGAATGAAAGTTTTGGGTCCCTACGAGGTAAAGAACCAGGGCCAGCTGAGGTGCTTGCTAAGAACAAAAAGAATAGTGAATAGGTAAGAGGAAGATTGTAGTTATAAGGAACAGCTGCAAATCTGCGATCAGTTATAGAAATAAGGGTTACAAATTGTCATGAATATTTTCTCTTTATTTCTTATGAATGTGTGTATAGATAGATAGATAAATAGATAGATAGTTTGATAAAATAATCTACAAAAACCTACAGCTAACATTATATATAAGGATCTGAATGCCTCCTCACAGAGATTAGGAATAAAGCATGTGTACCCTTCTCACCACTCTTATTTGTTATTGTAATAGATCTTCTAGTTAATGCAGCTAGGAAATGTTATATAGATGGGGAAGAAAGGAATAAAACTGTTTCTTTATAGACAGCATGATTGTCTATGTAAAAAAAATCCCCCCAAATTGACAAAAGAATTGTGAGAACTAAGAAGCAATAAAAGCAAGATTGCCAGATACAACATAAATTACAAAAGTCAATTGCTTTTCTATACACCAGAGACAAATAAGTGAAATTTGAAATTAAAAACACAATACCACTTGCATTAAAACCAAAAAGGAGTATTCAGAAATAAATCCAACAAAATATATACTATTTATATATGAGGCAAAATATAAGAAATCAGTTTTCCCAACTTGATTTATAGATTTAACCCAATTCCCAGTCAAAATTCTAGCAAATTACATTATAGAAATTGAAAAATTGATTCTAAAATTTATATGAAAAGTAAAAAAAAGTACAGAATAGCCAACACAACCCTGAAGAAGAACAAATTTGGAGAACAGGCATTTCCTGAATTCAAGACATTTTGTAAAGTTACATTAGTAAAGACAGTGTGATATTTGTGAAAGAATAGACAAATAGATCAATGGAACAGAACAGAGAGAACAGATAGAACCACACAAAAATGGTCAACCTATCTTTGACAAAGAAGCAAAGGTAATTCAATGGAGAAAGGATATAGTCTTTTTAAGCGTTGTTGCTGAAACAACTGGACATCCATATACCAAAAATAAATAAATAAATCGAGACGCTGACTTTATATCTTTCACAAATATTGACTCAAAATGGATTATAGATCTCATTATAAAGCACAAAACAATAAAGCTTCTAGAAAATAAGATAGAAAACAATCTAAGCGACCTTAGAGTTAACAATAAATTTTTAGATACAGTACCAAAAATGTCATCCATGAAAGAAATATTGATTATATCTGTAAATTAAAAATTGATAAAACTTTCAAAATTTAAACTGACAAAATAAAAAACTTCTGCTCTGTGAAACACTGTTAAGAGAATGAAAAATCATGCCACAAACTGGGAGTAAATATTTGCCAAACATATTTGATATTTTGTATACAAAATATGCAAAGTACTCTTAAAAATAAATAATAAGAAAACAAACAAACCTGTTAAATGGGCAAAAAAAGGAAAAAGGGTTTGGAATATTTCTACCAAAAACACATACTGATATGTGCATATGCAAACACATAGACACAAAGAAATTATCTTTGTGATAATTTCCTCCCAAAAGTTTATTCCTCTTATCAAAGGTATTGATATAGTGATGGACATATGCTTTAATTTGGGCAAAGATTTCAATTACTTGTTATCTTATATAGAAAATAATAGGCCCATGGATGTCACTGTTTTAAATGTCTTCCCTCATAATCATCACCATCTTCAAAAATGGCACTGAGAGACATCTCTGACTCCTGCTTCTTAATCACCCACATTTTTAGTCATTTCAGTTAACATCCTATAGATCCTCCTATTCATTCTCTCTTCTCATCCTTTGAATTCCAACAACTGTCACGTTGTCACCCTGAACCCTTTTACCTTATCTATTCATGTTGTCTCCATAATAATTACTCTGCTTTGGTTTTCATTTTTGTCTCCTTCAATTCATGTTCCATACGCTGATGAAAAGAGATCTCTAAAACCCAAATAAGAGTTTAATTATCTCATTCCTCTGTTCAACATCCTTCAGTGTCCATTAGTTCAGCATGCAAATTTTTAAACTATCATATTATGACCTGCGTAATTTATTTTCTGTTGACTTTTAATTTGCTAGTTGCCTTCAGATTGCCATTGTTCTAATTGCAATACAATGCATAGAGTTCTGTAGACAAGTTTTTTTGTTGTTGTTTTTTGTTTTTTTAGGGGTTAGCTTGTGCCTTATAAGCCAACTTCCATTTTATTCAGCTTAATATACACTTAATATACTTTTATTTAACTTTTAGATAATTTCTTCTCTGAAGAAAAGAAAAGCATCATACTTTCTTTGTCATTGACCCTCAGAAATTATTCTCAAAAGTGAATGGGTGATCAGTAGATGAATTAATAAATTATACAAGCATTCTCTAAACTTGTGGAAATGTGCCCTTTTTAATTTATGCCCATAGAATAAAATAGGCACTAATTTACTAAATAATTGCTGTATGAATAAATGAGTATCTTCCTGAAGGTATGAAAGATGGTGGGCTTTAGAATTATGCCTTCCAAGACCACCATTCTTATGAGTTCTTTTAGAGGAATTAAGTAAATGATACACGTCAGTTTCTTCTTTAATAAGAATAACTCAGAATTAGTCTGTCCTCTGAAAGTTTGTGTTTGACATTCAAAGTAGACAATTCTGCCCAAGTTAAGTCTCTAGCTACTCCTTCCTCCCTAAAGGAATATATCTATCTTATTTTTTTTCTCTTTACCTTGGACAAACAATTTATTTATTTAAATAAGTTCTGGGCAAAGAATTCCACATGGAGACTATTTATTTAGACATTTAAATTTATATTTTCATATGTACTAGAGCTGAGACTTGCTTTATTTACAAGAAGCTTACAGCTAATGAAGATAATTTTGTTTCTAAGTCCAGTTTAAATGTTCCCCTAGGAGACAAAAGCTTGCTTCTTGGCCTCAGGCAATATGCAGCAAACACTAAATGTGTAGAAGTAGAGAGGATGAAATCTAAGAAAAATAAGAAATTGTCAAATCCAATTTGAAACCAGAGAATCCTTAATTAAATTCTCATAATGAGTCACATGTATGTGAAAACCAAACTGTTACTCAAACTAATTAAACTTCTCAAAAATTCAAATTGTGTTTATTTAGTAGACTCTTTAAAATTCCAAATGATATGTTAATCATTTCTTCTCATATTCACCTTCAAGGTAGTTTTAAAGAGATTATCTCTTGGGAAACATGTTGGCACTCATATCTGAAAATATTTTGTATAACTACATGACTAGAGTTCCTTCAAAAGGAGAGATGAAAATAAAGCCATTGGGTACAATGCTGAAAAGATACCGCAAAACGTCTCCCTGAGATTACTACTCAAAGGGATAATTCTCTTCCCTGTCCTTTACCTTTTGGATAAAGCTCATGGAAGAAACTGAAATGACTTCCTTTTTAAATGAGCATGTCACCACTATCCATATTCTTTATCAAGATTTTGTTTTTAGCAGAGCTTATGAGAAAAGTCCAAGTGAACTCAGATGCAGGTGTGCATAGGTAATTCTTTCTCCACTTTGTTTGAAGATGAAGGAAAATGTGATGTTTTTACTCAGTTAATGAGCAGGCACTGCTTTATTGCTCATTGAAGAGCTTTGGAAGAGGATGGCCGCCATGGAGGAAATGTAGGTTTTGTGGGTTTCATGGCGAGGCAACTTATATTATGGCTGATTAGAAAATCTGTTCTATTTCCTTTCATGTGTCTTTGCATCCGTAGTAATATGCAACTAATAAAATAAATAAGACAGGGCAGAATAAAGATTAGGACAAGCCCCAAACAAGCTTCACAACTAATTCATCTAATTAAAACCTGGCTTCATTTCTACCACATGTAAAAATGCTGGCAACGAAAACAGATACATATACTATCTACTTAGATACCAACACTATTTTATATTAGTTTTCACTGACCAATGAATCCATAGGATTTGGGGGGTTTTATTTTAAATTTTATTTTACTTTTTCTGAGGAGTCCTCCACAGCATCAATTTGAATTGTCAGCCTACTATTGTCTGAGGCCAGAAACTCAACATTTTTTTTTTTTTGGACTTCTTCCTCTTCTGTTGTTTTTTATTTGTCATTGACATCTCTGTAGAATATAAAAGAAATAATGGAGAAACTGAAGGGATAGAAAAACAAGTTAGTCAAATTTGTTATGTTTTTGCATTTGGTAGGAGTTTAGAGAAGATAGTAATAGGGAATTCATGCTTTATTCATACTTTTGTATTATTTATGTTATTATTTTTCTCCTGATTTTCCTCCCTCACTTATCTATTATTTCAGTTAAGGTCCATTTCTATATGTTTTCATATTTTCAATATGGTTAAAAAAATTATTCCAGTATAAGCTCTTCATTTTTGTCATTTAAATAAAATATACACAAACATAAATAAGTATGTGATTTTTTCTTCAGTTACAATCTGCCACATCTGTTACCAGTCCTAGCCAACCTCCCAGTGATTGCAGTCATGAATGAACCCAGACAAGATTAACAGAGATAAGTCCAGATCATCGGACCACCCAGCTGACCCAAATATTGTGAAATAATAAATGGTTGCTGTTTTAAGTCACTAATTTAGGGGTTTGTTTGCTATGCAACGTTATCCTGGCAAAAGATAAGTGATACATATGCCAATTAAGACATTTCCATACTGTAGGTTTACTAAACTCTTTTAATATGGCATTGCAAAAATGGGTATCATGACTAATTGGCTTTATTTTCATATATAAAGATTGTTGAGAGACAATTCCCTCTAAAGCCAAAAGAAATTGTTATCTCTATACAAAATGTAATGCCAAATATCTTCAACACAGTAAAGGTGAGTAGAGGCTGATGTCAAGAAATATTTCATGAAATAAGATATATTTGGAAATCCTGTATTGATTCAAATTATCTTGATTAAATTTTTGAAAATTCATTTTATATGTATGCAACATATATGACTCTTTGCTATTGGCATTTAGTTTATATCTTCTAAATCAAATACCAATACAAAGTCTGTTGAGTATGGAAATGCAAATGGAAATAATAGCTGGCTGGTTCACTCTATTTCTTCACTGTGATTAATTTTTAGCATAGTATACTCTGAGAAGGACTAGCAGTAGATTTCAAAGATACATGAAATATGACAGGTGATCTAAAATTAGTAGCAAATAAGAAAAAAATAAGAATAGTGAATGAAACAGGAGATAGAAATGAAAGACACATTTTAAAATGATACTAATATATTCTTTACAATTAATAAGAAGAGATCATAAGTTTAAATTTAAGTTCTTTTTACCACCTAGTTGAAATAGGCAAACCTGCACCAATTACACAATTTACTACAACTATAGCTTAGCAGATGCAGAATTATTCCTCTATGGGATAAACTATATGAACAAAAATAAAAACAAAAACAAAAAAAACTGGCATATGTGAGATGTTTATTGGAAATAGTAGAAGAGTGCAAAATATATTACTGCCTGAGAAATATTCATGATAAAAAGATAAAAATAAATAAATAATACATTGGATGAAAAGCATCCAGAGAATAAGAAAGTAATCTTAGAAATTAAAAATATGACTCTTCAAAGGAAAATAAAAAATAATTCCATAAGATAAATAAAAAATAAATTTGAGCAAGTATTCCGTGTGCGTGTGTGTGTGTGTGTGTGTGTGTGTGTGTGTGTGTGTAGTGGGGGAGAGAGAGAAGGAGATAGAGAATATGACCAAAAAGAGAAAAAAATATAACATATCTAAAAGTACTATCATGTGATAAAAGGAATCTGAAAAAGAAAATAGAACAAAACATAGAGATGAAATGAAACAAAAATTAATAACAATTATCAAGGAGATTATTTTTACAAACTAATATGCCTAGAGCTGAATAACTGAATGGCATAAGTAAGTCTTAAGTATTAAAGTGCACATAAAATGCCAAACAAATAATATATATATATTTTAAATACCTTATATAATTTGTGAATTTGCAGAACACCAAGAATATGCAGAAGCTATTAAAATTTACAGAAAGTAGTGAATTCTTATAAAGAAGAATCAGATTGAAACACTTAACTAGGAACTCTGGGTTCAGAAATAAATATTTCAGTAATGTTTTCACTGGTCTTAGAAAAAAAAAAGAAAATATTTTAATCTAAATTCTAAAACCAGCCAAAACCAGCCAAAGGGTCAACCAAAGCAAAAGTAAAGAGCTTTTTAGATATTCAAGGTCTCACAAGGGTTACCTTTCATGTACTCTTTATTATACTGTGCATGTATTTAACAGTAATAAAAGGTGAAGTAAAAAATGTATATTAAATGGGTTAGTTTGGGGATCATTTTATAAACTATGTAAATGTCTAACCAATGTCCTGTATACTTGAAACTAATTTTTAAAAAGCCACTGTAAAAAAAAGAGTACATGTGTATAATTCAATTTATATGACATTCTAAAACAGACAAAACTTACCTTTAGTGATAGAAATCAGATCCTGGTTGTTGGGGTGGGTTGCCTGGAAGGGATGGAAGGTGCACAAATTTGGGGGGCGATGAAACAGTTTGTTCTATATCTTGATTGTGGCAGTGGTTATATGACTACACACACATGTCAAAACTCGTAGATTTGTACACTAAAATGTGTGAGTTTTGCTTCATGTGAATTATATTTTAATAAAAATTTTAACCAAAAAAGATAAATATGTAGCAATTAAAAATAATGAATAAAAATTATATAAATAACAATAAATAGGAAATTAATAAAGTTTTACATATAGTGCAAAAAAAAAAAAAAGGATTAGTTTTTCCTGCCTTCTAAATTGGACTTAACCTGATGCTTTTCGATTTATAGAAAAATCCCTCAAACTTTCCATGTGGATTCATCAACATGGGCAATTTTATGTACTTGATATACTATTCAGAATTCATAACATCTCGGGGGATAAATGTACTTTTTAAAGGAATCTTGGTTTAAACAAGACTAAACAGGATTTGTGGGGGCAGAAATGTTTAACTTGCTTAATGAACTACTGTTCTTAAGCAGTTTTAAAACCACCTAGCTGCACCATCAATAATTAACAGAGTTCTAAGAAAGTACCGTATTTTCTGTTCACTATAATGGACTCAGCAGGACCCCTGCTTAGGCACACTGTTCTAAGCGGGTTCCCATTCCTGCTCCCGCGACCCCGCGTTTGAAAGTAAACACATGGCACCTCTTACGTGGCACCTCTTTTAACATAGCTTTTGTTTCTCAGTTCGGCCCAACCCTCCTTGTAATTATTTTGAATTGGTGGACTTGTAGTACATGTGCTTCTTAAGTATTTTATTATTATTTTTTTTCATTATGAAAAATAATGTGACTGCACAGATCCTGGGAGTGAAAATTCAAGGAAATAATCTCATCTCAGTTATTTCCGATGTCAAATCACACAATCCAGAAGCCAGGCTATAGTAAAACATAAAAAGAATAAGCTTTATTAAAAGCCACTCTAAGTTACAGGAAATTGCAATTAGGTGGGTGTATTACTAGACATTTCATAAGACATTTCCATGAGATGTAAAGGCCGATTTCCAGCCTTTTTATAACCCAAGTACACTCTGAATACACTATATCTTAGTTAACAGATTTAAAGTTAAAACATGTTAATAGCAAATGTTATTAAAGTGTGTCTAGCCCGTTTTTATAGAAAACGATGAAGCAAAGCAGAGTGGAACAAAACTGGGGGTCTGCCTTGGCCAGTGGCTGAAAAAAAAATTTAGTGCTGCATAAGAAAAGTAGCAAGAATCTGTTGATAAAATCTGTTAAAAGAATTAAGTGGCTTTGCCACGCCAAGGATAAGGCAAAACATATTTCTCTAAATTAATGTAACATTGCTTTTTGTAAAAATTTAAAGGAATTTGCAGTTAGAAGGAAGAGCAGGGCACAGTTCACTGTACAGATGGAATGAATATAGGAATGGTGTGCTATATATGTGACATATAATATGTAATATATGGCATATGTATGCAGATCCGTGTGTACATATGCATATCACATCTTTCTATAATCATGTTGCATGGTTAGTAAATACAAACACATGCTCCTTCATCCACATGCTCATTGTCCCGAAAGAATTTAAGGCAACTGAAGGTTTTTAATATTTTTAATAGTTTATTTGTATGTTTTTATGACCATGCCAATAAACAGACAGATGTAGAGACCAAGACTGTCAACACCCTTTACCTACCATCCAGATTTAACAAACGATGTTGACATTTGTATATATTTGCTTTCACATCATCTTCTCTTCTCTTAAATAAACATAATATGGCATAGACGGTTGATGCCACCCTTTCTCTCCATTTCCTTCCAGACTTCACTTCTACACTGAAATTAGTGACTATCAATCCCATCTAGGATTTTTTACTTTACTACCTACATATGGTCTGTAAAACAGTGGTTATTTTCCATGTGTTTTTTATTTAAATATATGTTAGCATCTTTATGTATTCTTGCGCAACTCGTCTTATTCACTCAATATTCAATTATTCCATGGGTGTTCCATTATATAAACAGACCACAGTGTATTCATTCATTGATTTACTGGTGGAATTTAGGTAATTAGCAATTTGTTGTTCTAAATCATGTCATAATACATACCCTTGAATAGGCTTTCTTGAGATCATGTTTAAGAGCTTTTTCTTTAACAAATAGCTCAAAGTGAAGTTGCTGCATCATAGGCTACAAACATCTTTGTATTTTTTTGAAAATGCCATACTGGTTTATTTTATAACTATAACTTTTTGTTCTCAAAAGAATATATGAAAGTTGCCATTTCTTCACCAACACTTGCTATTGGTTTTCCTATTATATATGACACAAATAGAAATAGAATGTCATTTCTCTGTGTGTGTATATGTGTGTGTATAAATATACACACGTATAAATACATGGTTTTAAGTTTTGGACAGCTGGATACATATAATGCAAAGTTTTAATAAGAGAAAGGTAAAAGATTTAACTAATATGAAATATGAGTCAACTCTTTTACATTTTATCCAATTGATTCTCCATCTAGAATTTGAAATGGTTTTATTCAAAAATTTATCAGGAAGTAAATTTTTAAGAAAAGTAAGATACTTATCCAGGCTATCCTGCTTTCTTGAGCACATTCAGGTCAGAATCTGTTTGTACAGATCGCATTTGTTTTCCGCTATGTTAGTGTGCATGTGTCACACTCTAGTTTGTGAAACACTTTCATGTAAACCTGGCAGGGAAGACACTCCATGTTTCTAGTGTAAGGCTTGCACATGTCATCATTTAATCTAATTTTAAGAATCTTAAGTACATTAACTTATTTTTTAAAGTTAGGAAAACAAAACACAGGGATATGAAGTCACTGCGAAACATAATCAGAGAAAAATAAATGATGATACAAGAATTGAATGTATTTGTACTTCCATATCAGGAATTGATCCAGATGAAACAAAGGAAAAAGCAAGGCACTGTTTTTCTCTTACAAAAACCATTAGAAAATCACCCAGTCCACAGACATTATGCTAAATTCCCATATGATTATCTGCAATTTACTCATCACTCTGAGTTACTGGATTTTTTCCCACCTGCAATTTGCTTTGCCACATAATGCTGACAATCCAATGTAGAAATCTCCAAGTCTTTGTGTTTCTGCTCATATTTTGATATTTGCAAGAACATGAGTTCCTAACCACTGAGCAGCATGAGCAGCAGTATAAAAGAGTTTTTATAAAGTGCTGATTCTGGAACCAGTCCTGGGTGCGATCCTGGCTCTGATACAAGCCTACGGACTTTGAGGCTTTTAACCTAAACTCTCTCAGCTTTGGTTTCTCCATTTTTAAAATGAAGAATTTTGGTAGTTCATACTTCATAAAGATTCAAGAAAATTAATCAGGTAAAATATTGAGTAAAATGTCTGGCACCAATAAGCATCTGAAACAAATTAAATGTTATCATTATCATCATCTAGAGCTAAATGTATACATTGTACAGCTTTAAGTAACAATCTAATAAACACACACAGATGCAAAGAGCCACCAGCATGTATGAAACTACTAAAAAGGGTAGAGCATGCAGAACTATGAACTGCACCTTGGCAAAAACCTACATAACAGATGCCTGGAGAAAGAGGATTAGGAGATGTGTCAAAAATTTTCAATTGTGTCTCCTTACTCTCTCCACATTCTATTGGAATGTAAAAAAAAAATGAGAAGAAAAAGGGCATCTTCATTAAAAAAACAATTTTTATGAAATTTCTAGTAGATGGGGAATGGCTTAAGAATGAAGTAGAAAACTAAAAAGGGGAATGTAACCCCAAGTATAGGAAGCAGGAGGTTATTGAGGCAGAGGCAGTAAGAAGAGTTCTTCTTAACAAAGTCTTAGAGCAACCCTCAAAATTCAACAAGAAACCAGAGGGGTCCAGGGATAATCATCAAGAGAGTAATTAAAGGCTGGATTTGAAAGAGATGTTCATTTCTACTTAAACTGAGAATGTTCAGAGGCTGTACTCTTTTCTCTCAGTGCAAAGTCCCTTCTAAACAAGGATAAGAATTAGCCAGAGGCCCTTGTCATGATTTTCCGGGCTGAAATTTGGAGCATGTATTTTCCTTTAGAATAAAGCTCTTATTACCACTCATTTAACATGATAGATCTGACACAGAAGAATTACAGAGTGGGGTTCAGGCTTAGAGAGCAATTAACATGCAGCCACAGGGAGAGGTCACAAGTGCCCACACCTAAAACCAAAACAAAGTTCCTGTACCTGTTGTTGTACAGGAGGTCCTGCCTGTCTCCACGAGACTTGCTGAAATGAGAACCTGAATTCATCAATACAAATAAGATACTCATTGGGTTGAGAAAGAACCACCATGCTACCTATTTCATTTTAATCCTCAAACAGATATTTGATCATATATCCAAGGATCAATAAACATTAGAATAAAATAAAGATATCATCAAAGAAGAATAAAATAAATTTACTATAATCTAGTCTTCACAGTTATTTAAAAGCAGATTAATGATGTCAAAGAAACCATCAGCATTCTTAGAAATTGTCTATATTATTACAGAATAATATATGGACTTAGTTGCAGAAATGACTGGGTAGGTTAGTAGGGATATTCTCAAGGAGTAATGTATAAAAATTTTAAAAAAGGAAATTTATAAGATGAAGTAAATAGACATGAAGAATAACATCTTTCAACACCTCTGGAAGAGAAAATCATTATTTTTAATAGAAAACAATTGTCAAGAGTAAAGAAACATGTTGCCATATTAAGTCTTCAGGTCATAAAGGTCTGTCAAAACCAAAACAGAATAAAGGGGGAAGGAGTGAATCTTTAGTTTAAAACCTCCTACCTCAACAATTCTCGCTATGTGAGAAAAATAAAAACTTGATTTGTTTGAGTCCATTTTTTTTGACATTTGTTCCTAGCAACCACATGTAATCAGAGTTCCATATTTGCTAAGTAAAATCCATATGTTTATTGTCATTACTGACATATCTTAGACATTGTAATAATTAGAAGAACTAACCAAAACTTACCAAAAAAGCAAACAAGCAAATAAAACATCTGAAAGTATCTACAGCTATTTACAAGAGGTTGTGTGAAAATTGAACATATGGACAAAAATACACAAGTTAAAAACTTAAATAAAAGTTAATAATGGTGATGATAAGAATTCAAAGTGAAAGTTATTAAATAGATTAAAAATATATGATATCAGTTACAAATAAAATTGACATTTTACAACAGAATGCATATATAATTCTAAACTAAAATTTGAAAATCCAGATATTGCTTTTTATTAAAAAAAATATTACCCAAATGTACCTAAGAAGGAATAGGAAACATGAATAGAACACAGAAGGAGTTATAAAAGTTGCCAAAAAGATATAAGTAGTCTTATAAAAACATATTCACTACTGCTTTACTTATACAACTAAAATATTGGTCCCTCAAGGGAGATAGGGTAAACATTGGTACATTTAAATTATATCAACATGAATAGAAAATAGAAAAATGTATCACATGGATATGTATCATAAAATATATTTCAACAAAAATAGCATAACATACACAACACGATGTCATTTGTATAAAATGTCAAGAAATATAAACAATTACAATCACATATCCATATATTTATATAATAGCACAATCATGAATAAAAATGATTTTAATCCCCAACTTCTTGATAGTGAATGTTACTAACAAAGTTATGAAATTTAGTTTGATATGCATTGGGCTTCAACAAAATTTTCTGTAAAATATCTTTATTGCTTTAAAATAAAGCAAAAAGAAGTCATGTTAAGATTTTATAAAGCTGATTATAGACATTTTATTATATTATTTTCTATTAATTTTTATTTTAAAATAAATAATATCTATCTGGAGAGAATCAGTGTTATTAGACTAAGTAATTAAGCAAAGTAACCAGATATAAGTGCAACATACTCATAAAATTAATAGCTTTTCTGGTAAACAGAAATAATTAGAAAATGTAATGGAAAAAATTTACTTGCAATGGAAAGAAAAAACTTGAATTACTAGTAATTACTCAAACAGAAATTCACAACTAATAGGAAAAAACTACAGAGTTTTATAAAAATACCATTATTTCAAGATGGGGAAAAATTTATATTGTAAATTTTCAATTTTTTATTCAAATAAATCTTTGAATGCAGTACAATTCCAAAGGTTTCTTTGTTTGTTTTTTTAATTCAATATCTTTTTCTAAAGTAAATAGGAAAAGCAATGTGTAAGAATAAAAATCATATTTTCAAAAGAATTTTTTATCTTTTTAATAAAATTGATGATTCATTCTAAATTTAATCTGGAAAAAGACATGGCAATAACAAAGGTATTTTTGATAAAGCAGCAAAATATAAGACATAATATAATGTATACATTTTTAAATAATAATTTAAATAATGCTTATTGGTACATAAATATATGAAGAAGATGTTGAAACAGAAGTAGCACCCCACCAAAAAAAAGACCTATGTACTTATTTTAAAAATTACATTTACCATGGGGAAAATAAATACCTCTTATTGACACTATACTTGAAAATAAATTCCTAGGAGAATAATTATAGAAGGAAAATTTTTAAGTAGATTAGAAAGGATATATAATATAGAGCAAACATGCAAGGATTTGCCTTTGATTTTACAAGATATTTTTCCACTGTAATGAAAGACAAGAATAAGATGCAAGAAGAATTTTAGATTGGTGGAAGAAAAATGAGAACTTAAGGGAGCCCATTTTAACTATAAATACCTTCCTTTTCCTAATTCCATATTATATCTGGCCTCAAAATTAAGAAACACATTCAGTGAAGATTTACTTTTCTCTTTAGTCATGTGCAGGTGACAGAAGTCTGCAATCCCATGGACCAAAGATTAGAAACTGAAGTGCTGATCCACAAGTTCATTTGTAAGCTCTAGAAGAACTAATAATTGACTGCCTATGACTCACAAGGAAATATGTGAATCATAGTACTTTTCATTTTCCTTTTAGCCAAATTTTTTGGTTATTGTTTTTGTTTTCTCTCTCTCTCTCTTCTCTCTCTCTCTCTCTCTCTCTCTCTCTCTCTCTCTCTGTCTCATAGGATTTTTAGTTCAAAGGCATTGGCTTTATAACAGTTTGGTTAAAAATTATAAACAATCTGAAAATTACTTCAAATCTGAATCAGAATGTTTTTCAAGGTTCAGATAAATTCAGCTGCCCTTTCTTGTTTAATTGTATGCCTTGGTGTGTAGTGATGTCCACCTGGGACAGAAGCAGGGTTTTCCAAATATGTGAAGAGAGCCTCTTCTCTTGTTCATGGCTGATGATGATGGGGAAGGGTGAGAAGCCTTGCAAGAGTGTGGGATCACATGTGACTTCCAGACCAGAGAGGTTTGGATTCTACTCAGAAAAATATTCAAACCTTGTGATGTTTATCTGTATTCATGGGTTAACCTTCATAGATCGATTCATCTCCAATGATGGCATTCATCCTACTCAATTTCCCTATGGGATTTCTGGGGAATAAGTTGTTCTTGGTAGCATTTGTGAAATAAATATTCTGGAAATAAATATTTAGACAAAATCAAGGATAAGGGTTTCATCGAAAAGTTCTAAGGGAAGTTATAAATATTCGAGAAAGGGGCCACTTTCTTTTGAAACTGATATCAGGTTGATTTGCTAACATGATTATTTTAGAACCATTGATATCCATCATTTGTTAGCTGGAGTCATTTGCTCCAGTATCTCTGTTGAGCCCTATCTTCACTCAATATGCAGACACAAGAGGCCACCATATCTAAGTCTCCATTAATCTGGCTAACACCATTCTCTTGCCCCAGTGATTTTCTGAGATTCTCCGCATTCGACTTTCACGCCCATCTAAGCTATTTCCAGTGGCTTTTCCACACAAATGGCCTTTCTTGAAACCTCTCAAAGGTTCACAAACTCCAAACAAGCAGTATGTGGCCTCAGCATGCCCCATATCTCTTGCTAAGCAGCCCCAATGCCAGCACCACTGGCAGACAGCCTCAGTTCTTAGCTTAGCCTCTTCCAGGCACCTCCAAGCCCAGCACAAATGGCAACCATCTATAGATCACTTTGCAGCTCATACCAAGTGGCTCTGGGTAAGGCACAGGCTGAACTTGGCCTGCACCAGAGCCTCTCGCAAGATGTCCCAGAAACAACACACTTGGTGGCCAGTTTCAGACCACATGACAGCACCATCCATTCATCTCCACAAATGGCACACCTAAAAGGCAGACTTAGCAAGCACCGGTGTCCCACTAAATGGAATCCTGTTCCATAGGGTCAGCACCTGCACAACAGCTCTTCCAATATAGTCATGGCCAGTCCTCACGACTAATCAGCCTGAGGGTCAATCCCTCCCATGATGTGAAAACAGCAGTCAAGGTACAATTTGAACAGCAGGGTACACACAACACATACAAGAGATACACTTGGAGTACCTGGCTCAGGGGACAAGGGAGACTGTGACACTGGGCCCCACAAGATACCTACTACAGAAGTTCACTCTACCAAGACCAAGAGACAAAGCTCTACCAGATACATAGAAACAAATTCAGGGAGGCATCCAAAATGAGGAGACAAAGAAACATGCCCCCAATGAAAGATCAGAACAAAGCTCCAAAAGAAGAACTAAATAAATGGGGACAAGCGATTCTCCAGATGCAGAGTTCAAACACTGGTTATAAGGATGCTCAATGATCTCAGTGAGAACTTTAAAAAATTGATAGGAAACATAAAAATTGAAATATAAAATAAAAAAGAACCAGTCAGAAATGAAGAATACAATAATTGAGATGAAGAATACCTTAGATGGAATCAATAGTAGATTAGAGAAAGTCAAGGATCGAATCAGAGATTTAGAAGATAAGGTAGTAGAACACACTCAAACAGAACAGCAAAAGAAAAAAGAATCCAAAAAATGAGGATAGTTTAAGGGGCCTCTGGGACAACAATAAGTGTGTCAACTCTCACATCATAGGGGTACCAGAAGGAAAAGAGAGAAAGTAAGAAATAAAAAATCTGTTTGAAGAAATAATGACAGAAAACTTCCCTAACCTGACAAAGGAAATAGACATACAAGCCCCCAAAATGCAGAGTCCCAAATAAGGTGAACCCAAAGAGGTCCACACCAAGGCACATCATAATGAAAATGTCAAAGTTTAAAGATTAAGAGAGAATCTTAAAAGAGAGAGAGAGAGAGAGAGAGAGAGAGAGAGAGAGAGAGAGAGAGCGAGAGAGAGAGAGAGAGAGAAGAGAGAGAGAGAGAGAGAAGAGAGATTGAGAGAGAGATAGAGAGAAAAGCAGTTTGTTACCTACAGAGGAGCTCCAGTAAGAAGACTGTAGGCTAATTTCTCAACAGAAATTTTGCAGGCCGGAAGGAATTGGCATGAAATATTCAAAGTGATGAAAAGATGACTCTACCCAGCAAAGCTATCCTTCAAAATCAAACGACAAATAAAGAGCTTCCCAGGCAAGAAAAAGCTAAAGGAATTCAGCATTACTAAAACAATATTTCAAGAAATGTTAAAGGGACTACAAGAGGAAGAAGAAGAAGAAGAAGAAGAAGAAGAAGAAGAAGAAGAAGAAGAAGAAGAAGAAGAAGAAGAAGAAGAAGAAGAAGAAGAAGAAGAAGAAGAAGAAGAAGAAGAAGAAGAAGAAGAAGAAGAAGAAATGTGTGTGTGTGTGTGTGTGTGTATGATATGAATAGTAAAATGGCAATAACTACATATGGATAATTAATTTCAATGTAAATTGAATAAGTGCTTCTATCAAAAGACATAGGGTGACTGAATGGATAAGAAAATAAGGCCCTTACATATGCTGCCTAAAAGAGACTCATTTCAGATCAAAAGACACACACAGACTGAAAGTAAGTGAAAGAAAAAAAATATTTTGTATAAGTAAAATTGAAAAAAAAAAAAAGCTGGTGTAGCAATACTTATACCAGACAAAACAGACTTTAAAAGAAAGGCATGAGAAAAAGAAGAACCCAGTAATTGCACTTCTGGGCTTTTATCCAAAGAAACCCAAAACATTAATTCAAAAAGACATATGCATCTGTAATGAGAAGTATATACAATGGACTATTACTCAGCCATAAAAAAGAATGAAATCTTGCCATCTGCAACAACATTGATGGACCTAGAGGTTATTGTGCTAAGTGAAAGGAGTCAGAGAAATACATATACCATATGATTTCACTTATATGTAGAAACTAAAAACGGAATAAACAAACAAATAAAGCAAAAACAAACCCATAGATACAGAGAACATTTTGATGGTTGCCAAATGAGAGGGGCGTTGGAGGGACCGGAAGGGAAGGGAAGGGATTAAGAAGTAGATATTGGTAGTTACAGAATAGTCATGGAGACGTAAACTATAGCATAGAAAATATAGTCAATAATATCGTAATAACTATGTATGGTGTCAGACGGATACTAGATTTATCAGGGTGATCACTTCATGGGTTATATAAATGTGTGTTGCTTTGTTTGATCATCATCCATCCCTCACCTATGAGGACAATGACATGTTGTGGGTAACAACATTTCTCCCACCCTGAGGCCACTTCCAGAAGTGGAAATTGGTTGGATCCCCCCGGCCATAGTGATTGGTTTTTAAATTGACATGATTCATTTTGAATAAATAGAGAAAATACCAGGTATTTTTTAGGACTATCAGGAAAGAGGCATTCTCTTTCCTCCGAGGTTGCTAAGAAGGCAGCATACAAACTCATTGTCAACTAGCCAGAACATTAGAAGGACATGCATGGAAATGAAGCCAACACTGAAGAAAGAGAACTGAGAAACCAAGACGTAGAGACACCAGGTCCTAAAACTACACAATCCCCTGGATCTAGCTGAACCTGAAGTCAGTCCCAAGGATTTGCTATTATGTAGGGTAATATTGTGTCTTTTCTCCTTTAAGACATATTGAGTTTGGTTTCCATCACTTGCAAGTGAAATTGTCCTAAGTCACAGAAATATGATCATAGAAATATGAAATTCTGAAACATTTTATTAAAAAGAATACACCATGCGATTGTTGCAGTTAAATATAATTAAAAGAAAAATAAAAAAACATCAACCCTCAAAAAAAAAAACAAACATCAAACATCAATATTGTGTCTTTTCTCCTTTAAGACATATTGAGTTTGGTTTCCATCACTTGCAAGTGAAATTGTCCTAAGTCACAGAAATATGATCATAGAAATATGAAATTCTGAAACATTTTATTAAAAAGAGTACACCATGCGATTGTTGCAGTTAAATATAATTAAAAGAAAAATAAAAAACATCAACCCTCAAGCCCTGGGTTGAAATGGAGGGGAATAAATATGTAGGCTGTACCTTTTCTCCAAACAAAGGATGACATGGGCAGAAGAATTGGAATAATATTAAGAAAAAAAACATGTCATTTAAAAAGTCCTGCCTATGCTTTGTGAGGCTCAAGTGCAAAGAGAATGATTAAATGACTTTTTGTTTGGGAAGACACTTTAAGGATTTGGTGCTTCACAAAGATAACAAAACATGGGGAGTTGAGTTTGGGGTAGAGCTAAACTTCTATTCAAAGTAAATAACTGGCATTCCATTTGGGAATCAAGCAGATAAGAAGCAGGGGGAAAGGGTCTGGAGAAAGGATTAGAAGATTAAGGCAAATGTAACCTAAAAGAAGTGTCCCATGGCTGGGAAGAATTAATAGATTTTTAGATCAGGGAGATCCATTGTTCAATTTTAAGAAATTGCTTGTTCTTTTCTGTAATCTACTGTATTAACTCAAAATTGCAGGAACGGGTTGTTAAATAAAGGGCTTGTGAAATGATTTCATTACGGGAGATAAACTGATGAAGTGCTGACCATTGTGGGCAAAGCAGGCTGGTGAGAAGAGATAACAACCAAGGACCTGAAATGACAGGCTAGCAGGCAACAGGGCACACTGACTCACAAGGATGCAAACTCCATTCTTGCTCCCTCAGAAATTCTGAGACATTTCAAGGAGTGGACACTTGAACCAATTTATTTCAATATTAAAAGAGACTGATTCTGGAAAGCTGGAGGACTTTAGTGGGGGACATGGAGAGGAGGCTTCGGTTTGGCTAAAACTTAAATTTATCTGCTTTTTAAAATGAGATAATCCCTGAAGTGTAACAGAATATGCCACCCTGAAATAGGCCATTTTGGTGTATTGACTATTTGGAGTAGAAGACAATTAAGAAAAAGTAGATAAAAGAAAAGCTCTCTGCCCTCCCCCATTTGCCTAAGAGCAGGGCATAAATTTAAAGATGTCTTCTGTACCCGCTTTACTAGGAAGGACAAAAGTTAATCACAGAGACAATTCTAGACTCTTAGCCCAGAGAAGGTACCAGAGAATCTGCATAACAAATCTTGCTAAAACAAACAAAAAAACAGACAAACGAACACCTCAGCTTTCATTAGCTTCCCCATAAATGTATCTTCCTAAAATTTTCCACCTGTGTCTTATCATTTCTCCATGGCTTTTTTTTTTCTTTGTTAAAATGCTATACAATCACCATCAATTTGAGTTGCTCATCTCTGATACTCCCATATGTATGCATGATGCACATGTTAATAAGCTTCTGTGTGTTTTTCTCTTGCTAATCTGTCTTTTCTCAGTCTAATTTACAGGGCTCAAGCCAGAGGAAAAAAAATACTTTTTTTCCACCTCTACACCCCAAAGCAGGACTGAGACAGCATTGAAATGCAAGTGGTTTATCTGAGAGTTATCCCAGGAAACCATGGCAAGGAGAGGGGAAGAGTAAGACAGAAAGGGAGGAAGACCAATAAAGGGTGTGTTAATGGGCAGGTTACCATCATAAACAACTGGGCACAGTCCCGCTGAGGACCCTCTGAGAGAGACTCTGTATAACACAATCCCCACAAAGGTTCAGAAATCCAGGGTGCCTCCACCTGTCATTGGTTGAGGGCAGTACTTGGGGACATTAAGGTTCCAGTACCTTCAGTTTGCCCTTTGTGGGCCAGGCATGCTTCTGAAGCCAGGGCAGCCTTCAGAAAAGAGATGCAAGTGCTTAGAGGAAAAGAGAAACACATGTGAGAATTGTTTACAATCTCAAGGAGCTCCAGTGGGCCAAGGAACATGGGGTAGAAGCCCATCCAGCAGTGTCTTTGGAATCAGATATGAGTGTAGACACCAGGCCCATCATTCAAGGATCTACATCCTAGGGCTTAATCTTGATGACCCTGTAATGACCCTAACATAGAGAAAGCTCTCAATACATTATAATTGTTATTAATAAAAGATTTCAGAACATCAAATTTTTGGTATGGGTGCTAAATCAATGAGCTTGAGAAAATAGAAATAAATATGTTCAATGCATACAGAATAAATAGAAATAAATATGTTCAACGCAACCACAGACATATATGGTGTTAAACCACTCTCTGGGCCTATATGTGTGAATCACTACATAGGTATACTTTTTTAAAAATTGAAGTATGGCGTACATACAAAAAAGAGTATATTTCAGTTTGGTGATTTATTGCAAACTAAACCAGTACCTGTGTCAAGAAACAAAACTTCTCCAGCCTCCCAGATTTCCACCTGGTGCCTCTATGCTTGACTATGCTTGACCCAGGGTCAATCACTACCTGACTTCAGCAATTAGTTCTAGTTTTTGTGCTTTATCTAAATGGAAAATATAGTATGAACTGTCTGTGGATGGTTTCTTTCAGATATTGTCATGTTTGAGAGATTCATCTATATCGTTATATGTTAACCGTAGGTTATTCATTCTCCTGTACTGTAATATTTCGTAGCTTGAATTTTCATAATTTACTTCTCTATTCCATTGTTGAATCTGAAAGAATTATTTAGCTTTTGGCTATTATAAATAGCAGCTGTTCTAGTACATGTTTTTTACTGAACATACGAATACATTTCTGTTGTGTGCACACTTAAGAGTGTGATTGCTGCATCATAGGGTATGCATATGTTCAGTATCACTAACACGCAGACAGTTTTTCAAATGCAGCTGTGCCCATCTGCACTTCTGGCAGTTGTGTATGAAAGTTCTGATTGCTCTCCATCCTAGCTAAAACTTAGTGTTTTTTACTTTCTATTTTTTTTTAGCTATTGTGGTGGATTGTATTAGCATCTTATTGTGTTTTTAATTTTATTCCTGATGACTGAACAAGTTTCAAGATTTAGTTTTTCTCAATCTGGGTATGTCTTGGCTTTATCAGATTTATCAGGTACTTCTGAGCAATAAGGAGTTGGAAGGTATGGAAAATTAGCTGAAATCCTATGTAGTATACATTCTTCCAGGTGAAATGAAAGGGTTAAAGAAAACAAAAAATGTTTGACAAGGTCACATAATCTTGGCATCATTTTCTAAAGACAATCTAACATAAAACGACCACGGTAGAACTGTTATAACCTGGCCCTGCTTTGCAGATTAGGGATAAAATAATGCACAACCCTTTGCCTCTGGCATCTCAGAGTATAGCTGGGAGATAATCAAATGAAATTAATTTACCATGTGTCACAGTCAGTTCTTGCTGCTGTAACAAATTACCATAGACTCAGTGGCTGAAACAACAAACAACTATTTCCTATAGTTCTGGAGACTTGGGAAGTTCTAGATCAAGGTGCTGGCAGATCTAATGCCTGGCGAAGACCTGCCTTCCTGGTTTGCTGATGGTTGTCTTCTCTGTATCCTCATGTGGCGGAGAGTAGAGATTGAGGAAGAAGATTTCTCATGTCTCTTCTTATAAAGACACACTCATCCCATTTCTGAGGACTCTACCCTTGTGACCTAATTACCTCCAAAGGCCCCACCTGCAAATGCCATCATATTCACACGATGGCTTTCATTGCATGGACTACAACATATGAATTTTGAGGGTGTGCAAGCATTCTGTCCATAGCACACAGCAAGCATAAATGCTAAAATAAAAGAATTTACAGAGTTCTACAGAAGCACAGAGAAGAAAGCCTTTCATTCTATATGGGACAGTATGGAGTATATGTGTGAGTCAGGGGAGGAGCTGGAATGACTCCAAGAAAGTGATAAAAAATCATGCTGAGAAGCAAGAGGCAGAAAGTTGGAGCAAAAATTTTCCAGGAAGAACAAACAGCACATACAACAACAAGAACAGCAAGGGAGAGAAAGAATCTTCTCTGGAACATCCTGGAAAAGAATAACCAATTTGACTTCACTAGAGCACAGGGTGCCATGGGAGAAGACTGTGAAATGAAGCTGTAGAAATAGGCAGCACGTGAAAACCCCCCTGAAAACCCCCATGTCAGGAGGATTTTGACCTTATCCTATATAGAGAACCTATTGATAAGATTTATGCCACACCGGATATAATATACGCTGGGCTTTGCTTTAAGAAAATTTATTATTCAAAATCCACACCCATCTATATAATAAGCATATTATCAGGTTGTTATTCATGTAAAAATCAACTTAAATTAGATTTGCCACAGATGCCATTAAAAAGCAAACCCCTTAGCACCCTTAAGGTGAGAATTTCATGATGACATCTCTTACCTTTGTTCTAGGAATGTGTGTCTGCTGGTTGGAGTTCTGTTTTGCTTTTCTTCCATACATTACAACAGAATATAATTTCTATAATATCCATATTTGCTTTCTTAAAAATTGGTTAAGAATTTAGATACCTGCAAGGTAATAAAAGTACTTAACCTTCCCATATTTAAAAAATTTTCCCAGTTTTTATCGGAGTTGTTTTACTTATCCTTATTTTAATAATATTGTTTTAACAAACACATATTCATTAAATTTTCCCAAAATATTTAAATTCATTTTTACAGAAAGAGCATTTCTCTATTTGTTGCTCAGATTAGGTAATATTTAATTCAGTTACAGAGTTGCAATAACAAGTGCAACTGGTATAATCAGGTTTGGGAACAAATATCACAGACTTTTAGTAAGACAGTGTTCAACTGGTGGAACCCAATTAATAGTGAAGTGATAGAGTGTTTACCCAAGAAGTTGATGAGTAGATCCAATACGAAGCTCACTTAAGGAAACTTTAACTGTACTGCCATTTCTTGGTTGATCGACTATACATGTTAGCTATAGTCTCTCATCTCAAAGGTTCATGATCTCACCTCTCTCTCCTACCTTTTGATAGTTGGTACACAATTAAAGTTGTCCAAGTCAGAGGGAGGCAAATACAATCCCAGTAGAAGCTCATGGACTTGGGGTTTGTGTTTCTGGTAGCGAAAGGAAATTAATCAGAAGAAAGGGAACAGCGTATTCTCACCCATGGCTCCTGCTGATTAATCCTGAAAGTGTTTAATTCCTGGGTCCTGTATCTTGATCTGAAATTTCTTATCGATTAGCTACTATCTCTTGTCCTAATATTTTATTCGACAATCTCAGAGATGATAAAATATGCACCTTATTGAGTACCTCACTTTACAATCACCTAGGATATGTAAAATTAATAGCAAGATGATGAAATTAATCAGATCCTTATATGACTTTCTTGTTAAATTTAGGAATAACCTGTGTGTTTGTCATAAAGGGGTTGGCAATTTTAAGAGAATCTGCCATAATAGAGCACCTGGCGTATAAAATTTATGATTTCAACTTGAAATGAATAAATGATGTTAGGATTATAATTATACATTAAAAGGTATAATAAAATTTAATTGTTTGTAAACAATAACAGAATGCTTAAGAGAAATCAGTTCTCCATATTTATAAGTTTGAGTTCATAAATTCCAAAGCGTTACTTCAGAACTTACACGCATTTTGCTTTAAGTAAGCAAGTTGTCCTTACAAGCATTAGGCATACTTAATTAAATTAAATATTTTAATTGAGGGCTGATTGTATTTTAAAATGTTTAAAGGTATTTAATTAAATGAGACCAATCATTGTGAATAGCTAATATGATAAACTTTAGTTAATTGAATATTTGTAAATTAACAAGCAGATCATATTTTTCACAATAAAATCTTTATGAATTAAAAAAATAAGCTTTGAAAGTTAAACTTCACATTCTAAAAATAATGTGGCTTTTAAATTTGCAACCTTAGTCAGTGGAATATTATTTAGAGCCAAAATAATTATAAAAGGCTATTTCCACACACAATATGCTTCCCTTAGACTTATAACAATTCATATAACATTTTTCAATGAAGTTAAAGCAATACACAGAGCAGACATTTCAGAACAGAGTTCAGGAGAGAAGTATCATTTTATCTTATTCTATTTTATTTTAGTAGAATGAAGGCAACATAAATATATTTAAAAGAAGAAGAGAAAGAAAAAATGACAGAGAACAGAGATTGGAAACACACACACACACACACACACACACTTTTCTTTCCTACATAATGCAAACATAAAATAAACATTTTGAACCAAGTTATTCTATCTACATATAACCTTTAATGAAGTATTGGCCTATCTCTAACAGGAGGTGACAATTTAAGTTAAACTATAGATATAAATTCTGATTATTATATTTTTATGGCTGAATGCTGAAAAAGTCAGTGAAATAGTTTTGATGCTCTGAGATGTAGTACCTCAAGATGACCATTCCGAGAGTTATTTCTTATTTTCTTATACATTCTAGAGGTATAGAAGCATTAGAACAAATGACTGAACATTGATTAATCAAGACTATAACTTCTAATATAAATAAAAAGTATCTTTATTATCACCTTGATTATTAATATCACTTATACAGAATAAATACAAAGCATAACAAAATCTGTTTTACTGATTTTTGGTTATATAAAGGTATATTTCCCCACACAAAATGTACCGGCTAAAAATAAAAAGATGTTAAATTAGATGGACTATATATTAGATGGTGTAATATCATCTCATCACCTGGTATAATTGTAGGAAAGAAAAAGTTTCCTACACTATTCTAGGTTCTTTAGCTTGTCAAATAATCAAATTAAAATAAAACAGATTGACAGGAGAAAACAAACTTAATTATGTACATATGGGGGACCCCATAGTTATGGGGCTCAAGGGCAAGTTGGGCAAGTGGGGCCTGAGATTTCCAAGGGGAGGAGGGTAATTCACAGGATGATAAACATCTAATTTGGTAATTAGATGTTTATCCTGCCACACAGGTAGGTCATTCGATAAAAAGGTATCTTTGGTAATAGCTCTTTTTTTGGTCCAAGCCTCCTTTCTTAATGCTTTGAGATAGTTAAGGGAGAGGTCAAAGTTCTTGAATTTGTTGGGTCTTGATTGTCTATTGCTTAAAACAGTCCACATGTCAAAGTGTCACATTTGGGGGAGGTTCATTCTGAACCCTTTCAAGATTATATCTCAACAGGTTTTTAAAAAAATTTCTTAACTTGCTTTTTACTGACACTCTCCCTTCCTAGTCAGATGAAACTACACTATCTTAAAAATAATTAGGATTGTTAAAACTAAAAAACAAAAGGAAGGACTCAATTGTTTTGACTTCTAGTCTGGGCTTCTAAGCTTCCACAGTGTGTGCTCTGCTGGGAACTGAGTATGGAAGATACAGAGAAAAGGCTGAGAACCTGTTCCTAGCTCCACCTCCAAACACAATTCAGAAGGGTTGCGTGGGCTGACAGAAGGTAATACATGACCTTAAGACAGTGGTGCTTTAGCATGTGTTAGAACTGCTTGGATGACTTGCTAAAACACAGACAGTATGGGCCCGCCTCTAGAATTTCTAGAGTAAATCCAGAGGGGCTCAAGAGTTTTCACTTCTCACCAGTTCCTCGCTGATGCTGGTGCTGCTGGTCTGCAAATGTGAGAACCATGACTAAGGAGATGAGGGAATGGCCCAGAGGCAACAAGAGGATTTGATAAATCAGCTTCCCGATAAAGCCTTTCTTCAAGGCTAACTCTGGAAAGCCGTGCAGAAATGCAGCCAATGCCTGCAGATCATTCCACAGCCAATCAAAACAGAACTTAACTTCATCCGGCCAGAGAAGGTATTCTTCAGGTCCCTAGAAGTGATGGCCTGTCAAAGTTGCCAACAGCTGGCTTATGGTTCTTTAGGTAAAAGTACTCGACCTTGTTCTGAAATTTTGCTGAATCCATACAAACAGCCTCTTGGGAGTCCACTGTTTTTTTAAAGAGCCCAGTTATTTTCAAATACCTGAAAGGAGAGGATGGTGCTCTTCAAGTAAAGAGGTGTTGATACTCATGTAGAAAAATAAAGTCTTAGCACCATACTTGAGTGAGTCCAGATGTGGCAAATCCTCTTCCATTATACATGAAGATCCTTTTAGTGTTTAGATGTTATAATTCTATATCTTATTTATAAATGCCCCTATTTTCCTCTTTTCTCACACATGTTTTTTCTTATAGTCTCTCCTGGTGTTTTTATGAGACCCGCCCATCTCCAACATTAGCCAGAACCATACTAATGTCTTGTGAGTGGAGGATATTTAGCAGTGAATACTTCTAAAAACCATTGCTATTGTTTCCACAAGCACATTTCTAAAGTTCTCTGTATCCCACTGCATCTTCTTCAATGATTGTGTTAGTGTAGAGAGGATGCCCCCTAAAAATTTTCGAGTTTAAGGTATCCAAAATAGTTCTTTGATTTTTATCCAATCATCTTCACCAGTCTTGATCTCCAGGGAAGAACAATCAACTCACTGCTGCTTCACAGATGTGAAAGAACAAATTATGATGGAGAAATCTCCATGCCAGTCCATATGGAGCTAAATGTAAACACAAAATCAATGTTTTATAAAATCTCCTTCTAATCACATGACAACTTGGGTCTGGATGTAACATGTGGACGTCAGGCATTGAACAAATCCTGATGGCCTATTTGGCATTTATTGTTCTGGACAAAGACTGAGAGGGAAAACAGACCATGAAGAAGCGGTACTATGTCAGATCTTAGCCCAACCCTTAATCAAGGCCCATGCTGTGCATGCAATCTGCATTCCAAGAAAGAGCCTTATCCTACAGAGAATGTGGATTATCTCAATTTGTAAATGTATTTGTGGCTTCTGCTCTGGGTATGTTACCATCAGCGTGACTCAGGGTGAAACCATGTTGGAGGTAAGATAAATCCTAAGATTCGTGGTCCTCACACAGCCTTTTTGGGTCACTGACTATAATCATATTATTTGAGCAGACCACATAACTAACATGAATCAGAGGAATGGGCCAATGTATAATCTTTGAAATAGCTTTCTTTTGTGGAAGTGTAAGAAATATTATGAAAAGAAAGAAAACTTTCTACATGGTAAATGTCAATTATCTCCCTGTAAACACATTATGTGGGTATACGTGTGTGTTTTACAGAAAAAAAAAGACCCTTCAGTTAATATTGTTGCATAAGAGACCACCCAATACAACAGTAAGTGTATCATTTTGCTCATTGTGAGTCAAGAATTTGGAAATAGTACAATAAGGTATTGTGTTTCTGCTCTGTCGTGTGTGAGATCTCAACTGGGAATCTTCAAAGGCTAGTGACTTCATGGCTAGGGGTTCAAATCATTTGAAAACTTAAATATTCATCTGTCTGGTGGTGAATGTGGTGACTTATCAGCTGGGGTTATCAGCCTGAGTACGTATATAGATGCTCTTAATGTGGCTACTTGGACTTTCTCACTCCATGGTGGTTGTAGTCCATGAAAAGGTGCCCCAAAAGAGCCAGACAGAAACTGTATCACCTTTTACAAACTAGCAATTTGAAGTCACATGGCTTCACTTTGGTCTAAGTCACCATCCACCCACATTCAAAGAGAGAACTCAGAATTCTACCTCTCAATAAGAAGAATGTTGAAATCTCACTGTAAGAATGTGTGAAATGGGATTTTTTTTTTCTGTAATCTCTGGAAAATACAATCTATTGTAAGGACTCATCATATTTCTCTGAATCAGAATTTTTGCCGTTTGGCTGATTTACTTTTCTTGTCACATAAAATTGGAACTGCCTTACTGTAGTGTGACATTTCCCACTAAGAAAGATAGGATCCTTATTTCTGTAGTTTAAATTGTTTTGGAGGACACAGCTAAGATTCCACAATACATGCACTAGCTGTAGGAGGATGGATCTTAACGGAAGAAGAAAAGTGCCTATTTTGAGTAGAAACAAAAGGAAAACTAATTCACTTTGTGGCTCAAAAATAGAAAACCTGCATGATTTTCTCTGGACCCATGGCTCATCCACTTTTCCTTAAACTAACTAGAAAAGCATAGTTAAGATGAAGAGGTCATGTTGGAAACTGCTTTGACTGATTGCTGCTAACAGTTGAGGAAAAAATATGTTATGATCAAAGTAGTTATAAAACTAGAATTGAGCCCATTTGTGCCCACATCTGTACCATTATCTGGGAAGCCTAGATATCTCATAGAAATGGACAAATACCTACTGCTCCTCGTGACTCTGGGTCAATCCATGGTTATTCTTCATACAAAAAAAACCACTCAAAGCTTTAAAGTTTTGAAGGCTTTGAATCTGAGATTCCCGGGTATAGGCTTTGGGCTCATTTGCATCTCTTTGTCTCTTCCCCAGTTCTGATAATGATTCTAAGGCTCCTCAACTTTCCATGAACTTTATTAAAATGAATGTGTAAGAGTGATCTGGGTCCCTTTCCTGAGTTGCCCTCTCCTCTTTCAGCAGCCTTGGAGATGAGACAATGCATTAATTGAGGTGGCTACCTACATTCAGACTGTGCACGGACCTATCTCTCTGTTGTTTTTGGACTGTAGTCCAAAAAGTAAATGGCCTCAAAAATATTTTTTCAGAAACTTTTGCCAATATTGCAATTTTCCATCAAGGCTTTTGAGGAAAAAGAAACCCTCTGTGGATTCCTCATGAAAAAAAGGAAAACTAATGCATCAGACCCTTTATATATTATATTTTATAATATATTTATGTTATATTTAATATTTATATTATACATGAATATAATATTTATAAATATACTTTTTCTCTTCTTTCATTGCGATTCACCCTCTGTGGTTATATATTTGATCACCTTTACCCTTATCTACCTCTCCCTTCCCCAAAGGAAATTTAACATTGGGTAGTAAACACACAATGTAATATAATTTTATTAACTGATGTCGCCCAATAAACTTAATAAAAAGATACACGTTTTTATTTCCAATGTGTATCTTGTAGAATCTTAATCATGTACTTAAAGCAATTGAACTTTAAGAAATAAGGGTCCTATCTTCACAGAGGGACATCTCATGTTACAATAAGGCAGTCCTAGTCTTTTATCTCTCTCTATATAAACATGAGATGTCATGAATAACACCCTCCTCTATGATGGAATTAATGTCACTTCAAGGAGAGTCTCTTCAATGAGGAAAACTAACTTCTTCCTTGCCCTGCAGAACAATTATTTCAGGAGCATACAAACAGTAGACTTGATGCCTTTGCCTTCTATCACCTTTAATAAAAAGTGAACATTTGGTTTGGGGTAATGAAGACATAAATGCTTCTATCATCTAGAGAAGACATTTCAAACTTGCGTGCATCAGAAGCATACCAGAGCTTATTAAAATGTGTATTGCTTCTAGGGACCCCACTTTCAGGACCACTGCTCTTCAGCTTAATTCTCAAAGTGTGGTCTGTGGACCAGCAGCATCAGTAACCACCTGAAAGTCTGCTAAGACACAAACTCTCAGGACGCAGCCTAGACATAGAGAATCATGATCTGCTTTTAACAAGCTCCCCAGGTGATTTGCACATTTAAAATTGATAAATAGAAGCACGTTTTCAGAATAGTAGTTTGTAGCCATTTCCTGCTATTTACAAGTATAAAACATCATAACTAATGTTTTAAGCAATTTCCAGGCAATTTCAATTACATTTCTCTTATAAAGGCAAAAAAATGTATATCCTATGAGTAGGGATTTAGTGACATTATTTCAAGGATAACTATCTATTTTAATTATGAAATTGTTTTAATATTAATAAGAAAAAACCTATAATAAATCCCATAATAATTTCCAATATCATAGTCAAAACGTCTGAGGCTTTTTTTTTCTAGACAAGAATTGAAAAATGGTGATAGACAGCACTGATTCATAAGTTGCACTTAGAATAAGAATTTACAAAAATAGGTGATCAATAAGTAAATCTCAGAAATGTCTATACCAAAAAGTAAGAATGTTATCTAGACCACATTAATCAAATCATGAATAAAATGAATATTATCCCTATTTTTCCATTAAGTGGAATATTCAATATCTCATAGCTAATTTAGCTGAATGTAGCAAAAATAAAAAATAAAAAAATCAAGGTTTAGCTTATTGAGATAATTTGGAATATGGGGTCAAAATCTAAAATCTTTTTAATACAAAACTTCTTTTGCCTGACTATGTTTTTAAGGAATGATTCAGTATAAATTAAACACAGCTGGACAGTTTTATAAATTTATATATATATATATATATATATATAATATATATATGTTAGTTGACATGGTAACATGTATAATTCAAATTTTTTGCTTCTGTTGCATTGACTTTTTACTGGATTAAAAAAATTATTTTGATGACTTTTGATTCCAAATGGCTACAGGGCTCTCATGTATAATATTCCATTTTGCACAACTCCCATTAATATAATTTTTAAAATGTATTAGTTCTGGCTGATAGAGATTCTGAAATATTGAAGAAATTGAGAAAATTTTATAACATACAATGCATAAAAAATTAGATTAACAGCAAAATCTCATAAGGCTAAAAATTCTGCAATCCTATAGAGATTTAAAAAGTGAATTTTCTCAGAAAAAGTTTGTGGAAGAGATTCAAGAATAGAACTAAGATAGTAGAACCAGGAGCAGAAGAGAAAGTACTGTGGGACAACTTGACCCTGTCCCCATTTCACTACAAAAGGTATTTTTCTCCCAAAGAAAATTAAGAGAATAGTTCTTTAAATCAAATTTCTCTATACTACCGTCTCTCAACATTAATGTGCATGTGAATCATCTGAGGATCTTGTTGAAAGACAAATTCTGATTGACTAGGTCCAGAGTGATGCCAGAGATGGGGGCTTTCTAATACTCTTGCAGGTGATGCCTGTGCTACTGTGCTCTCGAGTACAAAGGAAGCAATAACCAACTAGAAATTATAATGGAAAAAATATCCAATTCACAATAACAATAACATCCCAGAGTTTCTAGAACAACTCTAATTAAAAAAAAATCACAAAGTCTAAACAAAGAAAAGTATTTAAATTCTTATTTACGTATTATAAATTTGAAAAAAAAATGGAGAGCAAAATCACGTCGATGCATAGGACAAGAAATAATGCTACTTTTGTTTATAACAAACTTTCTACACACACTCAATGACTTGAATTATTTATTTGAGTTGAAGATGTTCTAACCAGTTATTTTTTTGGTACTCACTATTAAAACAAAGAAGTAGAAAATCTTTAGGGGAAAGAGTAACCAGGAAAATGTAAGTACTCACTTCCCCATAATTTTAAATTAGAATATAATTTCTTCCAGGCTACGTGAGTTATTTGCCATGATTGTGTTCTGCAAAACTTAGCCATTTCTACCCAAGATGTAGCTTTCTTGATACTGATTTTTAATGATCAATTGGATATCTCAAACAAACAGACCCAGTTTTTAGAAGTATGGAAGAACATGTTGACTGTGGTCCAAAAAAATGTATATTTGTGAAATCCACAGATATCTGTGAAAGGGCTCTCATTCCTCTACTCAGGAACCTGTTCAGATCTGGCATTAAAGACTGCAGAAATTCATTCTACAAGTCTAGAAAATAAAACAGTTTTCAAATGTTCTTGATAAAAATATAGAGAACCAACAGGAAGAGGGTAATTTGAGAAAAGAGGGTAATTTGACCACAGCCAAAAAAAATCTTTGGGATTATAGACTAAAAGTTTGTGTCCCCCAAAAACTCATATGTTGACTTCCTAACCTTAAGGTGTTGGTATCAGGATGTGGGGCTTTTGGGAGATAATTAGCTCGTTAGGCGGAGCCCCTGTAAATAGAATTAGTGCCTTCATAAAAAGGACCCAGAGAGTTCTCTTATTCTCTTTCTAGCATGTGAGGATACAGTTAGAAATTATCAGTCTGCAACCTGGAGGAGAGCTCTCACCAACCCATGGTGGCTCCCTGATCTTGGACCTCAAGCCTCCTTAACTGTGAGAAACACATGTCTATTTTTTATAAGCCACTCGGTTTATGATATTTTGTTATAGCAGCCTGAACTGACTAAGAAATATAGAGCCTTACCTGCTTATTCCCCAGAGGCTATGAAGAAGTCAGCATCTGGTCATATTCTTTTTATTTGGATCTTTCTTATCATTGTGTCCATAAGTTTCACATAAAGCAAAGGATCCACCATGAATGAAAATCCTATTAGTATGGAGACACTCCACTATGAAATCAAAATGATGTCATTGCTACTTGTCCTTTACTAATCTTTGCATTCATTTTATTATACACTTAAAACTTAAAAGAAATTGCCTCCAACCCAGTTACTATGATCACAATAAGGCCTTAGAATGCTATTATATATTTACAAAGCATTCATATATATGTTATATTTACGTTTTAATTTGATATACCTGAATGTTTGATTTAATGCATATAAATACATTTATATATATATTTAATTTGATATATGCATACATTTTAATTTTATCAATAAATACTAAGTCTTTAGAGGTATCTTGTGAAGTACCAAGGAGGAAAGGGAGATACTGAAATAGTGACACGATCCTTATTTTCAGGGGACTTGTTCCCTGTGGTAGGAAAGAGAAGTATTGCTTAATGTCTTTAGCAGGATTTCTGCCCCTACCATTCTCCTGAGACTGCTCTTGCAATTGAACTGTTCTCTTCATTGCATTTGTACTATTTACAATGCTTACTCACCCCACTCCCCTCTCCACTGTTGCTGAGAGTCTCTCTTCCCAAGGCTCCGAACCCAGTTCTTACTTCTGGCCCACACCCTACATGAGGATTTGCATGTGTGACTCACTTTTCTTTGCCCTGTATATAAATGTTAGTCTTTCCAAGGTTATCACAGAAATTTTCAATAATCTAATATTTCAAAGGTTGGTCAAACTAAAGATTCATCTATTTATGTTTTAAAATCCAGAAAAATGCACATCGATGGTTGAAAAAGAGGTAGTAATTAATGTGTTCACTTTGGGCCTGTATACCTCAGTTTCTTTAAATAGGGATGCAGATAATATTACTTCATAAAGATGTTAAGTTTTTAGAAGTGGGTATTTCCTAGGCACTTAAAGGGGTTTGCGGTTTGCAAAAAAGTATGTATAAGTGATCACAATGATTGGAAAGCAAAACAGACCAGACTCAGCAGAGTGTCACAGGTACAACAGGTCAGCTGGAACTTTTAGACTCATGATGAAAGAAAGAGAAAAAAAAATGATTCTAATGTGCCCTGCAAGCAGAAGTCACTCCCAATTCCTGAAGGACAGGATATAGGGACAGTTTTAGAAATACAAATAACAGAGTGAGCTTCTCTGCCACTTCATTAGTATGGGGAACTATACATCTAACAGCATCTTTGACTATGCACATATCCAGCCTTTCAAACACTAATGAAGAATCTAAGATTTAGTAAGCTTATTCATGCTTGAAGGCTTTCCACTGATAATCTTGTTCTTTCCATACAAATTCCAGGAACATATCTTTCAAAGCAAATTTCTACTTTCTGTTAATCATTTTATGGCATCTGGACTATATCCTCTAAAAGAAAATAAAACACCTTGGGCTTGATGTCATCTGTCACACAAATGTTCTCTTCATGTTCCAATGACAAGTCATTACACCTTGTTCCATCATATAAGACTCAGCTATTGTGGGAATAGATGTGTGAATTCTTAACAGAAAGCTGAGAACAAGGATATGAGGTGTTGTGCAATAATAGTATGTGCATGAGACACCTAAAGACAAATCATCAAGAAAAATTATTTTTAGGATATCCAAAATTAATTTATATTGTAAAATGCCATCTTTATGTGTTTTGTTCCCGTCACTGAAATTTATTATAGTAGTGATGGTAAGCATGAAGACAGATGAAGCACTCTCCTCCAATATTTGCATCATAATATATCCGAATAGCAGATCATCCTTGTGGGTAAGTAGATATAACAAGAAAATAATTTTCTCTCTGGTTTGATGATAACTTATATCAAAATGCAAAAATGACTTTTTTTCATTTGTGTGTAGTTAAGAAAAAAGTTGGTCTAGGTTGGAAAGTCATAAATTCAATGAGGATATTTGTAAAATGTGCATATTGGGACAATCTTTTGTGGTAATGAGGACTGGTCAAAAATGGTCCCATGCAAACTTGAGAAACAATGTAGTTTGGGAATCTGCTCCCATGATGCTCAGGACCTAGGAGAGAAAAGAAAAAAATCAAGGCCGTAGAATATCCTTCTTGTTTCTAGGACTGCACTGGTAGCTTCCATTTGTGTAAGCTATCTAAAAACCAGCATATATTTGCTTTTTCATTTACTTTTTTCTTTTTCAAGTGACTTGATTGTCAGCCTTCTCTTGACTTTATCTCATTATTTTTAATCTGGCTTGTAGAGGGAATGAGAGATTTTTCAAAAAAATCCATCCGATATATGCCAACATTATCAAGAAAATGCCACATTTAGGCTTTTTTAAAAACCCGTTTTATAAAAGTTGTCAATTCTTGTGGATATAGCATTTCAGAATTAGTTAGGGGACAATATGAAAGAAACTAAATAATAGATTTGACAAGACAGGGACACAACACAAATCTTCATAGATGGGGCTTTGCCCATACATCATCTAAAATGTTCACCGTACGTGCTAGGAATCAGGACATAGAATGGGATTACAAGAAAAATAGACAAGAAAATGTCAGTGGACTAAGCTCCCAATAATGGAGAAAAAAATTAAAATAAAATGTGAAATTGCATATCATGCTGCTGTTGTCAGTGGTAATGTTTATATATGATCAACAGCCATAGGTAAACTACAGCAGTTCTCACTTAAGGCTGCAGATGCCTCTTAAAGGAGCCATGCCTGCAAGTGGACTTTCATGGTGACAGAACTACTTGCTCTGAGCACCAGTGCCGGTTGGTCTGCATGCAGGGAGCACCAGGGACTTACAGGAAGACACTGAGTTGTCAAAGTGAGGGCCGAGGTGAGACTTTGCTCTGTACAGAAATGCCAGTGGTATCCGTTGTTCCTCTATTGAGCCCTCCCCTCTCTCAGTGCACAGATACAGCACCACCATAGCTGAGATGTCATCAAACTGGATAACAAACTGGATAGCAGAGGATTCCCTGAAACCCAACCTCCCCCAACTTGCGGCCCCACCCAAACCACATCCAGGTATATCCTCAGCGAGTCAGGTGCTCCTTGCTGAGCGGTGCCTACACTCACACTGGTGACAGGTGGCCTTGGTTTCTGGTGTAGCTTTTTAAGACAACTATAGTCACAGCATCTGTGGGTTGCTTACTGAATTTTAACAGGTGGCCCCAGAAGGGTAGAGGCTTGGGCTAAGTTTGGCTTGCAGCTGAACTCCTCTCAGGATTGTGCCACTGGACACCTATTATACAAATCCATACTAATAAGACCAGGAAACTTAGGAGCTTTGCTTAGTAATAGAAACAGACACAGAAAGGCAGCCAAAATGGGAAGACAAAGAAGCAGAAACCATATGTGAGAGAACAGAAAAGAGATCCAGAAACAATGGAGTCAAGTAATCTAACAGATACAGAGTTCAAAACACTGGTTATAAAGGTGCTCAATGAATTTTTGGGAAGTGTAGATAAACCCACACCAAGACACACCATAATTAAAATGTCAAAGGTTAAATACAAAGAGAGAATCTTAAAAGCAGTAAGAGAAAGCAGATAGTTACCTATAAGGGAGGCACCCATAAGACTGGCAGCTGATTTCTCAAAAGAAACTATGAGGGGTGGCTCCATAGTGTAGTGGTTAGCATGTTTGCTTTACACTCAGAAGGTCCTGGTTTCATGCCCCAGGTGGAGCCATGGACCATACCACGGTGCACCTGGCCCCAGGTGCATGCCGCAAGCATGTTGGGGGAGATGCTCCACCTTTAGAGAGCCAGTTATTAAGGGGAAATGGAATCATCCATAGGTCAGGAAAAAAGGAAACTATGCAAGACGAAGGGCTTGGCACAAAATATTCAACATGATGAAGACCTAGGATCTACAACCAAGAATACTTTATCCAACAAAGCTATCTTTTAGAGTAGAAAGACAAATAAAGAGCTTCTCCGACAAAAATAAACTAAGGGAATTTATCACCACCAAGCCAGTATTACCGAAAATGTTGGAGGGACTTCTTTAAGAAGAAAAAACATGTATCAAAAACAGGAATAAAGAATGGTAACAACTACATTCCTATCAATAAGTACCTCAAATGGAAAAGAATTAAGTGTCCACTAAAAGATAGAGTGGATAAATGCATAAGAAAACAAGACCCCTACCTGATACCTAAAGGAGACTCTTCAGATTAAAAGAGACACACAGACTAAAAGGAAAGGGATGGAAAAGGATATTGCTTTGATGGACCTAGAAGGTGTTTAAGTCAGACAGAGAAAGATAAATACCATATGATTTCATTTATATGTGGAATCTAAGGAACAAAAAGAACAAACCAATCAAAAACAGACTCACAGATAGAGTGGACAATTTGGAGATGAAGCAGGGGGGAGGTTGGGAGGCTGGGAGAATGAGGTGAAGAGTTAAGGAAGTACAAATTAGTAGTTGATGGATGGTCACAGGGATGGGGCACACGCATAGGGGATGGATGCAGTTAACATTAATATGTTGGCTAGGTGGAGGGCCAAGGGAGGGAAGGAGAATTGGGGGGATAGGTTTATGAAATATATGGATGTCTAACCAATGTACTGTATACTTGAAATTAATTAAAATAAATTATTAATTTAAAAAAAACTAATAGGTCTCATGAATTTAAAAAATAATTATCTCTATTGCAGTTTTAATAGCTAATGACATTTCTATTTCTAAGCTGAAAAGAAATAATGCTTAAAATTTCATTTATATGCAGAATCTAAGGAACAAAAAGAACAAACCAATCAAAAACAGACTCACAAATATTATATCTTAGAGATATAATATTTCTTTAAATTTCTAAGATAGTTTTTGAAGAATTAACTCAGAGAAAATAATTTTATTGACACTTATACTGTTATATTATTTTTATTATTATATTAACTTATATTATTAGTTTTTATATTTATAATATTAATATTTATACCAACTAAATCATCCTGTGTCTTAGTCATTCCTATAGCAAAGGGAGTAGGAGAGGAAATGATAGGTAGGTACTGAACCAACCAAAGCCTGAAGAAGGCATTTCCAAGATTACTTTGAAATGGATTTTGGAGAAAATGAACTGTGAACAAATCAGTTAGTCCATTGGGAAGTCATTACCTTCTTCTATGAGCCAGATATGCTCTGTCCTGACCTAATCAAACTATATAAAGAAAAACACAAGAAAATTCCCTCAAAGACCCCAGGGCAAAGCCGGTGATTCCACCTTGACTGTGATTGCTGTAAGCCTCCTGAGACATTGTCATTCTTCCAGGGACATACTGAATTCCTGCTAGAGATTTTACCTGACTTTACTCTAGGTTATTTATTAGAAATATTATGGTTTTAGTCTTTGGACAAGTCAGTAAATCTCAAATAATATCATGGGACTGAGAGTCACAAATTACTCTAGCACTTAGGTTATATAACTACATGTCAACGGGAAATACTACTTCATCTTTGGGGTTATTCTCCTTTCTGTTGTCTCAGAAATGGATTCAGCATGTACCACCCATCAAAGGACTTCAATGTTTTTAAATCATCAGGGATACAAGAATGTAGGGTTGTAAAGAACCATTCATTTCAGTTTGATGGAAGACAGATACTTGCTTCCTCTTCCATTATCACTAAAAAAAGAGAATGCACAAAGCCTAAATGATGACCTCGGGTAAAAATCAACCTTTGATAAAATAATCAAACTACAAAAGAAATTGTGCATGGCTGTTTTCCTTCTAGGTCTAAAGAAATTTTTGTCAGAGGAACTTGACTGAGGCACCATACATATTAGGTCTTTTCTAGTTAATTTTAGGTCTAGAGCCACATGAACTGTATGTCAAGGTGGCAAAGAGTGTGAAAGGGTATTTTTACATATTCTTACTGGTAATAGATTTATGCTTTTAGGTATCATAGTAAATATTCTTTATACTAATTTTTACTACAATTAATGGATTTTCTCTTTATGGATATGGATATGAAACTAAAAGTCAGAGAGATTGCCTGCTATCTTTGAAGTCACACCATCAGTTAGCAGTGAGTTTGATTTAGAGCACATAACTCTCTGTACCTACCTTAATGCTCATTCCTCTTAACCATTGGTTCTCAATGTGTGGTTCCCAAACTAGCAGCAATAGAATCAGCTGGAGTTTGCTAGATCCCACCCTCTGGAAGATAAGCTAACGGTCTCACAAAGATGTCCACATCCTCATCTCATGAACCTGTGAATATGTTACCTTAGGTGACAAAAGGGACTTTGTAGATGTGACTAAATTAAGGATTAGGAGATAAAAAGATTACCTTGGGTGATCTGTGTAGGCCCAGGTTAATCACAAGGGTCATAATAAAAGGGAGGCAGAAGGATCAGAGTGAGAGAAGGAGACATAATGACAGAAGCAGAGGTCAGAGTAATGCAAGGGATACAGATGTCCTCTAGAAGGTGTAAAAGGCAAGGAAACAGATTCTCCCCTTGGGTCTCCAGAGAGACTATAGCCCTGCTACCCATTTTGGTCTTCTCACCTCCGTACGAGTAAGATCATACATTTTTGTTGCTGTAAGCCACTAAATTTGTGGCAATTTCTTATAAAAACAGTAGGAATTTAATATACCTGAGAGTATGGCTCAGCATTCTGAGTTTTAATAAGCCTTATGGATAACTCTGATGCACAGTAAAGTTTGAGAACCACTACTCTATACCATTCGGTAAAAATTTTAATGTGCCAATAAGGTTCATACTCCATTAAGAATTAATACATGGCAGAAAAAAAAGTGTAAAGAAAATTCTGCAGAGGACCAAGGGCAGTGAGAAGAGACCAGGAGCCCATTTAGCAAATAGAGCAAATAGGGGCAAATAAGAAAGAATCCCTCCTGTAAACGTGGAGGTGAGTAAAGTTGTCCCTGTCAATGCAGTGGGGAGATGCAGAGGAATGGACTAAGTGAGTACAGCTGCCTCTATATAGTCGTATGACCCCGCATACTCACTGTGGGTTCTTGTTTCATCATCTGAAAAACAAAAGAAACCAAGCTCATGGCCTCTAAGATCTCCAATATTCAAGTGATGACTATTTTTTTAACTTGAAGTCCATGGAAAGAGGTCTGCAGACATGGATAAGAAAAAAAAATCATTATTTTTGCATAATGACTCTGTTGAAATATAACATTTCCTTCAATTATGAATGTAAGTAATAAACCATAGTAGCAATAGCAGAAACTGTTGGAGTTTTGTTTTTTGTTTTTTGTTTTTGTCATCAATAGAAACCGTGGATATTTTGTCATTACATTACAATTGTTGCAGATGTCTCTTAATATCATTTATCCTCATCACTTCTTTCAAATTATGGGAGTAATTAGATGTGCCACTAGATCTTTATTATACAATGTGGTAAAACAGAAACATATATATCACATTATTAATGTATCTTTTTACATTTAGATAATTGTCCTTCAAAAACTTAGTTTTTTAAAAATTATATATATGATATATGTGCATGTGTGTATATGGATATGTATATGTGTATATATTTTAATGATCTATTCTATTTAAAAACCTATTCTAAGAAATATTTCATGAGCTTTACCAGATTGTCCCAAAGTTCATTGCAAGAGAACTAATGGCAAACTGTTGACTTGATGTGTGCTTCATAATGTTATGTGATATAAATAAGACAGGTACACTTATAACACATTTATAAATAATGTAACAGAGAAAAATACAGTAAAATACTGTTTAATGTCACATAAATTGGACTAGATATATAAGCTCAGGATTTGGGTATTTTGTATGCTTTCTCAGACATTCACCTGAGCATCTCTAAATCTTCTGGATGCCAAGCCGGTACGATTTCTGCCTAGTCACAGATCTTTAAATTCCCATCTTGCTTTTGAATTATACAGATATATGCATCTCAAAAACTTGAGAGAGACACTCGAAATGCCTGAAAACCAGCCTTTGCCACATTTATGTTCTCCCTCATTGCGCTAGCTTCAAAGTCAATTAATTGATTTAGACACTCCCACAGAATGAGCTCAACTGTCAGCTAAGGACCAGGGAGAAAGGGAAATAGCAAATTCTAACATAGGCAAAAAAAAAAAAAATACATACAACAGTTGAAAAGATGGCTTTGAAATAGGATACAATCATCTGAACAGCTTCCCAAAGTGTATTTTATTCCTACCATACTACATAGTTTGAAGGGACTTTGAAGTTCACATTCAAAACTACAACTGTTTGAGTGTGGTGCAACAAGATATTCTATGAAATTAGGATAGATAGATACATTAGCCTCATGGATATCCAATGATAGATGAACCATGCATGGTTAGGAGTTCAGAGTTAGTTCAGCTGATCCTCCAAAATATTATCTGTTCATCCAGAGCTTATCCAAATGATCTGAATTTCTACACCATCCAAAATTCAGCTGACACTCGTGTGAGGATTTACTTTCCCATGAGATTTCTCTTTTTACTCTCAGCCAGAAATATTCCACACAGTTTCTCAAGGTCATACAGCTGACAGGTCCCAAATGGACTGGAAAACAAAAACAACTGAAAGAGTAAACAGTAATAAATTTAATGTGGAATTTAGTTATAGAGAATTAACTTCCTAAGTGAATCTGCAGGTCTTTACATCTTACACTCTGTTAACATCTGTAAAGGATGCTACAGGTGTGATTACTTTAGTGGCCTGGTACTGGAAAATAATAATAACTTTCTCATTCTTTCTGCATTGCCCAAAATCTAGTTTCTACCGTAAAATAGCAAAATGAGAGAGTTAGGTTGGAAGAAATAGCTGCGGAGATGATTAAGGCCTAAGGATTTAAACCTAGAAGTCTCAAAGAAGAAGAAAAATTCATCATGGAGAAATAAAAACGGGGTAACCAAGTAACATGATACATAAGAACAAATGAAATAAAACAAAAATGAAAAAAATCTGAGGCAAGGATAGAGATCAACTGTATTTCATTTACTTTGAGGTCAGAACCAAAAGAAAACATTGTAGCTGCTCTGAGAAATAGACTTATCTTCAAGTTGTTCAATTTCAAGGTAAATTACTGTGGGAAAGAATATACTTTCTTCTCTGAAAATCTTGATTGAACTATTATTTTCTAACATCATTTAAATGTGCTCTATCTTCATTTAAGAGAATAGACAAGATTTTTCAATGTCCCTTCTTATTAATCAATTCTGATACTCTGTGCATTATCCTATAATAAGAGTAAATGCAATCAGCAAGAAACCTTGCTTAAATAAATGGCTGTGTTTAAAGAGGTACTCTGTTGAGAATTCATGATACATAACAGGTATCTCAACTAATGATGGCTGAAAAATACTGAACCAAGGAAAAGAAATAGTGGTCCCCAAATCATTCTCAAACTTACCTTTCAATTCACAGAAGTTGTGCATAACTTTTGGTTTTAACACAAACTGTGGTGATAGACCCTCTGTATGCCTGACTTATGATATTTAATGCAATTTATTGACAGATTTTAAAATGACTTTTGGTGTGCGATATATGAGCTTTCTCATATTTCATAGCCCTCTTGCTAGGACCATGTGGTTGATTCTAGTCAATAAACTGTGAGAGGAAGTAACAGTTCTCATGTCTGTGTCAAAATACAGAAGATTAGGTGTAATTTCTTCATGTGTCTCTTCCATGTGGCTGTGCTTCACATTGTGCCCATGTGCTAAGAAGATAGCACTGTGAGAGGGGAAGCTGATTTGATCACTGGATTGCCAGAGATACACTGTGCACAGCATGAACAATAAATAGAATTTGAAGAGTTATGCACTATCCATCTGTCCTGATTAATAGTTATGACAGTGCTTAAGATACCAGTTAAGATAAAAACATTTCTACTCTACTCTCAATTCTTACAACAGCGATCCTTAAAAAGTAACAGTATCACTGTGTTTTGACTATGGATAAGGAGTTACTGTTTTGTCTGTTGATTCATGAAAATTTAAAATCATCTATCAGCCATAGCCCTACATGCTGATTATACTTACCACAGAGATTTTTGTAAAAATATAAACATCATACGATCTATTTAAACAACTATGAAAAGTGGGTCCATATGAAAACATACACATATAATCACACACATACAGATGAATAGATTCCTAAATTTACCCAGTATGAAGAAAATAATCATGTTATTTGTATATTTTTGGCATTTTTTTCTATTGACATGTTGTATAAGCCCATTTAGACACAGAATCAGTGTGCATGTGTGCACAGAAATATTAGTTAGGGATTTCATTATTTTATATAATAAACATTTGTATAGAGCTTACTATAGAATTAAAGGAATATATTAATTTGAGTAGAAAATTATTTAATCTCTTTGAACTCATTTTTCTGGAATAAATAATATCCAGGAAATTGTGAAGCAGTAAATTTCTGGTTGAATAAAATTAACATGCACATAACGTTTAATAGAATAAACAAAGTACTCACTGTCAACACCATTTTAGCTCTTTAATTTTCACAATTCCTTGAAATGGGGATATTTATCCTCTTTATAACAGATAAAATAAAGCTTACACAGCAAGAAAAAAAAATTAGAACTTGAACCCAAATCTCCATCCTTTATTTAAACTATACATATACCATGCACTAACATGTTTTCTCATTGTGTTTTCAGGATCTGGGCAGAAAGTCATGGCATGCTCAACACAGAGATAATAAATAGAGTATTTGAAAGGATGCAATGTGGTTGAGAGAAACCACAAGAATGATGAAGCACCCAGGAACTTGAAAGAACAGGGAAGACTTGAGAACCATTAAACTAGAAAGGACAAAAAAGGAAAGCCATCACTGGGACCCAGCAATAGCCTCTAGCTATAAAAGATACCATTCTACATTGCTTGAGGCCCTTACTAACGGAATAACCACCACTAACCTATGTTCTCTCCTCCTTATTGAAGATATTTTGCTCATGATTCCATTGACCAAACCCAACCTATGTTCTCTCCTCTGCATTGAAGATATTTTGCTTATGGCTTCCAATGATTAAACTCAACTGAGACCAGAGAGCAAAGGAACCTGGTTTATACTGTAAATTCAGGTCAGCATCCTGGGGTACACAGTAGGATGGAGAAGGGGAGAGAGGAGCGGACCTGGAAAGACAAAGAAAGGTTATCCAGCCCAAGAGCAAATTATTGTTAGAAATAGAGAAGCCACTTGGACATACTTATATTGGAAAGAAGTTTGTCATATTGAAAAGCAGCCTTGAAGTATAGTTAAAAATGAAATTGAGTCAAGAATAAATCATTTCCTACGCAAGGGGTTTTTATGTATTAGTCAGAGACAGCTGCGTGTGAAAGAAAACATTTCTGAATATGAGCAGATGTATGGTTTTGTGAGGATAGGGATATGAGTCAAGAAAAATAGCTTAAAAAAATGAGAAAGGAGGAGAGGTAAGGGACTGAGGCAGGGTTTGGTTGCATAATTTGGGAAAGGACAGACAGATGGCTGTGTGGCCATGATGGAATGACAGCTGGAGAAAAAACTTAGTCAAAAATAAATACACACATGAGTTTTTCATTGTTATTCACAGCTCTGTGGGAAAATAAGTGTGTATTTATTAACCATAGTGGGGCATGCTGGCTTTTTAAATAAAAATGAATTCTGAGTAAATGAACTAAGCGAAGTTAAAATGAAAGTAGGCAAAAATTTTATATTACATGCATTCTCTCTTTTCTCTATCTCTCTTTAATACAGTCCAATCCATTTGCATGAAGGTATGCAATAAATTTGAGAGAGAGAGAGAGAGAGAGAGAGAGAGAGAGAGAGAGAGAGAGAGAGAGACTGAAAGAGACATCCTTTGGCAAAATCCAAAGATTAAAAGATAAATAACATCATTGACTTAGCTGCATGGTACCAAACTCTAAGTTAAAAAGCTGACAGCAACTACTTGATCAAGCACTTAAGCACCTTCAGAACAGAATCAGTTTGAACTAAACTAATATTTTAATCAGTCTGTCCTAGTTCTGGGTGGCTAGGTCTTTGCCTTTAAAAACTAACCATGTTCTTACCACTTCCTCACATCAAAAACATTTTCATCATGCATAGCTTATCCAAATCATATTTAAACGGTGGAAATTTCGTCAGCCATCTCAAGTCCCCCAAATTAACTAACATGTCATACATTCTTGGTAACACTGCTGGGTAACCTCCCAATAAATGATCCTGGGTTGCTTTACCTGTTTTCCTTCTCCTTCTTCTCATTCTCCTTCTCCCTCTCCCTCTCCCCTCCCCCCTCCTTCTTCTCCTTTTATTTCAAAGTAAAACTCTGGGAAGATACAACTTTCAAGAATTTAGTTTAACCAAATAGCTTTCTTTCTAAGTATCAATGTTTTCAGTCACCCTGAGAGGAGGAAAGTATCATTCTGAATCATGGTATACTCAGCAGAATCATGGATGGAAGAGTTGGAAAGGAAGAGCTAAAAACAAATTTGTTTGCCAATTTGGTTAATGGATTATTGTATCATCTAGCAGCCTACACAAGGTAGGGTTTATGATCTGGAGGTCAAGGTTCAATGTTTAGATATATTTGCTTAACACAAAGAGTGTTTTAAAAGACCTGCAACTTAGTAGTTACCCTAAACGTTGGGCAGCTTCATACCAAACCCTCATTTACAGCTTTTCTTGATAGGCTGGCAGATGCAGCAACAGTGAGCCAGCATTCCTGATACAGAGCCCTGGGGAAGATTTGCATAATGCTATGCTTTTTAGATGAAGTGAGTATTCTCTACTGTAGTCCCAATCCTTCCATGTTAATGGTCTTCCTCTGCTCAGATTCGGTTTTACTTACCATTTAATCCTTGGTGGTATTTGATTTTGTCGACAGTGATTTAGTCTGTTATAATGTGCAGTGGGTGGTATATCATAATCACTAATTTGCATTATAGACTCATTACTTTTAGGGAATCCACAAAGGCTACTGCCACACAAGAGTTCTTCAAGTTTCCATTAAGACGTAAGTCAATAAGTTGCAATGTTGCCCAATAATCTTAATGGCCTACTTCGGAAAAGACAGACATAGTGGCCTAAATTATTATTGTTATTGTTTTATAAATCTTATTTTTTACTAACACTTGTGTTTGGTTCAATACTGCATTGAAGTCCTCTGAGCACGGAAGTCCCTTTGAAGTCAATGGATGATCCAAAGACAGATGAATTTATGTGAGAAATGGGCCAATTTTTCCTGTGCAAGCAGTATTGCCAAATATTGTTTTTTGTTCCCAAATAATTGCTATCCAATTAAGCATCAAACTGACAATAGCCATTTGGCTGTCACTTGCTTTCCAGAATCATCTGGTTCTGTGTTTATTCAATGTGTCTGGGTGTTCCTGTCACCCTGACTTTGAGGCCAGTCCTGTAGTTGCACAATGCAAGTTGAGGAAGCAAAAGAGCCACTTCTCAAACTGGTCCATTCAGACTTCTGACCTGTCCTGGTAATTTGTTAGAATTTTTCATGGCTTCACATCTTTTTGCTTTGATTTTATCATGGGCCAGGATTGTATAGCTACCCTGTAAAATAAATTCAGTTTCTCTCTCAATAGCCACATTGGAAGCTAACAAGAGTTCTTAACCTTTCTTGGTGCCATGGACCCAAATGATTGGGTAAAGCATCTGTAACTATCTCATAATAATGTTTTTAAATGCTTAAAATAAATTATCGAGAATCATAAGGAAGCAACTATACTGATAGAGTCATCAAGATAGGAAACTGTGATATTAAAATGTTTTATATTTGCCTATTAATATATTATAAATAACCATTTAAAATATATTATAATAATTATTATAATTTCAAGGTCTGGATGTGCTTAAATGATATTCTGATATATTTGCAACAATCTTTTATGACAGAATCAGAGGTCCTCTTGATGTGCAATTTGCTGCCTATAATAGTAATTGAAGGAAATGTTAAATTTTAGAGTCTGATGTATTTTTTTTCTATTCAGGTTCATAGAACCCTTGAATTCCTTTCACAGACCCTTTAGAGGTCCACGGACTCCACATTAAGAATAGTCTGGTCTAGCCTAATGCTGCAAAATTTAAATATCTCTGCTGTACCACTTCACTTTGGTGGTAAGAGAATGCTACAGGATAATTTTGGGAAACAATTCAATACCCTAAGCCATCTAGGGGGATTAAAGCATAAAACAGTTTTTAAACTATAATGTCAAGAATCTTATTATTTGGTGAGGACAAAGAACTACTTGAACTTATTTCCCAATTAGTTCATTTATCTCTTCACACTGAATTGGCTAGTTTCTTGGTCTCAAGGAAATAGTAAGAGGCCTGTCTCTCTAAATAGAGCTCACTGATGGGCTTAAGGAGTGTGTAGACCTAAAGACAGGTAGAACGAGGCCCCGTATGTCTAGCAAGCAGCTTCATATGCTCACAAATGAATCATACTCAGCCAGGTTTTCACTTTACAGAGAAATATTATAGTGATGAGTATTACTGCTCTTTTGCCTGATGTGGAAGACAAGCAATTGTAAATGTGAATTTCGGTTTGTCCTTCTCTCCAGCCTTGCCTCTCTCATCCAAAAACAGCCATGTCTTAGTTTTCTCATTTCTGAGCTACTGCCTGACTCTCATCATACCAAAGACTAGGGCGAAGGTAGGGATAACCCTCTTAAGAGAGCAGCACTTTTTATTTTGCCTATGTCCCATACAGATAAATTGTACAGTACTTAGGAGTCCATGAAAGGGTCAGAAAGTCATACTATATGGAAAAAGGAAAAACCTAAATAGATGTTTTTGAATAAGATCCTCTCAGACAAAACATTTCTAAAAGTTACTCACCATATTGCTGTATTCAATAAATGTTTATTTTTTTTCCTCAATAATAACAACAACTTGTTAAAATGCTGTCCAACCAATCTGAAAGCTGAGCTGAAGAGGAAGGGGATGCTTGTCATTGCCTCCTCTCCTTTCAAGCCACCACAAATATTATGCTCTTGCTATTTTGTTTAACTTGGGTCGAATTCACTTCATAGAGTAACAGGGAGGGAGAGTTGGGTCCATTAAGAATAAACTTCAAAAACCTCTGGCTTTGGGGCTTTCTTGTGTTATTCCACCTCAAACCCAAAGGATATGAAAGATGGGAAGATTAGCGAAGGTTTTGCCCTGGCTGTTCTTTTACTGAATGGCTTCATAAATGCCAATTGAAATAATTATCAAGCCATTATGATGATTTGCATTAAAAATGGTAACTTAAGCAAGCAGTCCCTGTGCTTGGAAGAGGGCAGTTGGGGGGTAGCATTTAATGTTATGAAAGGCCCATTGAAGCCATACTAGCTTTCTGGCTTTCTGAGGATTACCGCACAGTAGTTCACAAAAAGGTTATTCTTCCAGCTCTATTTATACTCACAGTACTTACAGTGCATGCTCCCAGCACACCCATTCCTGGCACTGATTTGTGCCCCTGCCCAAATTCTCATCTGGCACAGATAAGGCAGCAGCTTCTGGAGATGGTGATGCAATGCTTGGAGCATGGCAAAACAGAGAAAGGGCCTCTTCTTATCAACACTTCCTTTTGCTGTTTAAGTGAAAATACCAGAGGCCCTGGGTACCATTTCCTGTTACCCCCACCTCCAACTGCCCAACTGTCCCATTGAAGCCCATGCTTACCCTAGATCCCTTCAAGAATCTACTTAAATAACAAGGCAGGGTATTATAAAGATCAAATTCTCATTACTTGCCACTTTTCTCAGTGAGGAAAGCAGTTACCTTATAAAAGTTACCCCCTTTGTTTTATAACAACTACTGACTAAAAGATCTGATGGAGGAGGGGAGAGTAGAGCATCTGACAACTGTCAACACTGTAAGTGGCATTCAGAAAGATACAGGGAAAGGGACACAGCCCAGATGCAGGACCATGTGGCCTTGGAAGCTATCTCGCAGATAGCGTTCAGGACACATTACCCCAAAATATTGCACCTTGCCATACCGAATATTTCAAGCTGAAGAAATCTGAGAAATGGCATATGCATGATAGACTTGTTGACCTACCCTCAAAGTAGGTCATAAAACCCTCATGTGAGAAGTGCCCCCTCCCTCCCATATCCAGAGGAAAGGAGCAATTTTATATCTGAAGACCAAGGGACAGGGAAAGACATCTGAACGAACAGGCCTTGCTAAATTTTCACCAGTTAAATTTTCTCCAGTTACTACGCTTGCCCATACTCTGCCCTATCATATATTTCCATGACTCTTCATCAGACCTAGCATAAAAAAGACTTAGATTTAACCATTTCTTTGGAGTTCAACTAAATAAGCACCACCCCAAAAGATGGTTAATAATTCAGGTTTGTACACTCTATCCCCAGAGAATCTGATTCAACAAACCTGTTGTGGACCCAATAATCTACTTTTAATAAACACCAGGTAAATCTTCTGCTGATGTAGGTGAAGAATGAACACTATCCGTGAGGGTTCACTCAAATACAATAATTGTTTTAACATTTCATAACAAAATAAGGAAAAAATGCACAAATTGTAACTGTACAGATTAATGAATTCTCATGAAGTACATACTTCTGCTATCCAGCAACCACATTAAAAAAGAGAAAGTTATAAGCATCTCAGAAGTCCTTCCTCCTTATGCTTATTTCTAGTTAACTGCCCCTGCCAACGGTATTCTTAATGTAGAGAGGAGGAAAGAGGATTAAAATGAAAATTAAACCACAATCAGAGACTGTAATATGCTGATCAGCCCTGCAGCCAGGCCAGGGCACCTTCAGAACAAAGGAAGATTTCTGCTAAATTACTAACAGCCCATCCCACACCTGTGAAGGGAAACAGGGACCAAGAGTCAATCTCTATGGCTAAAACCATGGGGAACATATGGAGGATTAAAGGCTAGGAACTGCCAGCATGCCTTTCAGTCTACATATTTTTACCTTTTCATGCTCCATACTTTTCCCCTTCCTCACTATATGTCCTTTTCAAAGGAAATGGGAACTAAAGAATGACAAACTGAATTCCCTGAGGGTCCCTCTCTGTGCTTTTACTCTGTCTCCCCTGTCTCACTGTCCCTCTCATTCTTGCCTCTGAGAGGAGACGTCTCCACACTCTGTCTGTAGAGTGTTACCCCTTTTCTAATAAACTTTCCTTTTGACTCTAACTTTGGCGTGTGTCTTGAAACTCTCCGCTAAAGGATCCTCTTCTCTCAGTGCAGGGCTTGGTCTTCCCACCAACTCAGAGAAATCTGTCCCATCCTGCATCATTCTGACTTCTAATACTGTAGATTACTTTGACCTGTTTCTGAACTTTACATATATAGAATCATAAAGAATGTACTCCTTATATCTTTTTTATTCATTATATTTGTGATTTTCATCCATAATTTTGGGTGTAATTATAATTCATCACTTCTTTTAAAAAAAGATGTTTTCTCAGCATTTACTTTGTGGGGTGAGTCTTGTAGGTGTGAGACCTTGAGAGCTTTTTAAATTACTGTTTTTTAACTTTTTAACTCTTTACCTCTAGTAATGAATTGATTCCAGGTGTTGAACACAGAAACCCCTTGTGATGTGCCAAGATTAATTTTTGGCATTTCGTGTTTGTTTTATTAAATCTTCTGCTGAAAGAAATAAAACATGATGGACTAAGAAGACAGTGTAAAATAGACTTAAGGACATAGGTGAACATTAAGGAAATGTCTGTGTTTAAATGGTTGTTTTTAAATCCACACCTCAGGCTGCTCCATGGAGAGTGCTCTTTTTTGAAGATTAAATTTTAAGTGGCTTTGGATAGCAGTTCTCACAACACAGGGCCTGCTCCTGGGCCCCATGGCACTGTGCATGTGCTGGTCCACATGACCAGTTTCATTCCTCAAAAAACAGACGATCCGGGGATGATCTGCTACTTAAATTCCAAGCTTACCAATTTGTATAGCAATTTCCTTTACTATGGTAGCCACCCTCTTCCAATAAGTCAGGTGTATTTGATGACCACATCAATGCTTGAGGTGTTAATTGTCTCGAGCAGGTACTCCAAGTGTCCATGTGACTTCTGCATTATGGTACATGCAGTGGCACATCCTGTCTTCTGGGGGGCAATGTTCTTTAGATTGATTTTTCTTTTTAGTGAAATATCTGAGAATGGGCTGGGAGGTGCCATTGATCAAGTGCTTGGTTCTCCTCATCACTGTTCTTTATTTGAAAGCATATTAAAACCAAATCCCCTTTCCAATATTTTATAATTAAGTTTGGTATTAAGGCCTCACAAGGTGGGCCACACAGGTTGAAAGAAAGGAAGATAGAAAAGGACTAAAGTTCAAAATCACAATTCCAAGACCACCCATACTAGAATCCATAGCAAATAAGTGATCGTTTTATATGATTATTATTCTTTCATGAGATTTATGTTCAATTAGAAATACTATAAATTCTCTAATAGACTGTAAATCCCTAGATATCCTATCAGCCATTTTCTGGGTGGCGATGTTTAATATTCACTCAGTAATTGAACCAAAACATTGAAGATGAACTAATATGCAATGTGAACACATGTACATATTGGATGTCAGTAACAGATCTCCTTGTCAGAGTCAGCTAACATTGCTCTTCAATAGTTTTGGCTTTCGTGATGATCCTCTGTCATAGTCCACATTCTCCCAGAAACAGTCTCTGAGCCAAGGATTTGTGTGCATGTGATTTATTAAGGAAGAGCTCCCAAGAGAAACCAGTAAGGGGCTGAAGGGAGCAGTACAGGGAAGGGGAAGAAGCCAAACAAGTGTTGATATTTCAGACACAACCGGAGATGCTGGGGAACTCTGGAGAGCAAATAACATCTCAGGTACTCCACTCGTATTCTCTGGATTCCAACACAATTGTCCCTCTGTATCTGTGGGGGATTCGTTACAGGATCCCCGAGGATACCCAAATCTGTGGATGCTCAAGTCCCTTTATAAAATGGCATAATGTTTGCACACAACATACCTACATCCTTCTGTATACAGGTATACATTATTTTATTCCACTTTGTTCTATTGTGCTTCACAGATTGCATTTTATCAACATCAAGGCAAGACCCTCCACAAGCAAAAAGAATACGACTCTCAAGAGGCTTAGATGATGGTTAGCATTTTGTAGCAGTAATGTATTTTTAATTAAGATATATCTTATTTTTAGATATAATGCTATTGCACACTTAATAGACTATAGTATAGTGTAAGTATAACTTTTATATGAACTGGGAAACCAAAATAATTCATATGGCTCCCTTTATTGTGATATTTGCTTTATTGCGGTGGTCTGAAACTGAACCACAATTTCTCCAAGTATGCGTGTACCTTAAATCATCTCTACATTGCTTATGATACCTAATACAAAGTAAATGCTATATGAATAGTTATTATTCTGAATTATTTGGAAAATAATTACAAGAAAAAATCTGTACATATTCAGTACAGATGCAACCATCATAGGCCTAACTACTTACTACGTGTCAGCAACAATGTAACTTTTTTCTAATAATTTTTGATCCCTGGTTGAATCTACACATGTGGGAACCCACAGATACTAAGAGCCAACTGTATAAACTTGGCCACAGGATATTTTATTCACTGATAGGATTTTGCTTAACATATAGAAGTTTTGCTTTTCCCACTAATTTACGGCAGAAAAAGGTCTATCACACATAGAAGTTCTAAGTGAAAGATATGCTTTAAAAAATTCTATTTCCCTGAATATTTTTGTGAAAAAGAATAAAAACTTTGATTTTTAGAGGGCAGCATTTTCCACAATGCATTCTGTGAAAACAAACAAAAAAATTCTAATGCCATGACAATAGTTGCTCCTTAAAAAACATATGCATATCAAATAGATTTTAAAATGTTTATGAAACTAAATTAAACAAGGCTTTATTGCAGGACTTTTCAGAATCTTTATTTTGGTAAAGTTGCTGTAAATCACCAAGTGGTAGACATAGTTTGCAGCTTATCCCAAACTTATTTAACAAAAGCAGAGCCATTGTTTAGCAGAACAATCTTTGTAAAGTGCAAGACGAGCCCACTGATATGGATCATAAAGGAGTTGACTAAGCAGAGGACGGAGAAGGGCTTTCCAAATAGACAAACTATTACCTAATGAGATCAAGGTTAATAATTAGCCCTTCTCTACATAATAAGATCAAGGTTAGTATTTGTATAACAGGTGAACTGATTGGTAAAGTTGACACAATAGGAAGCTTGAGGTGATTTTTAAAAAATGCATTTGTGTGTAGGCACATGTATGGTTCAGTATTCTTTACTGGCAAAATTTGTAGGATTATAAAATAAAGAGATGAAAGTCCATTTTATGTCATTCAGTTCCTGGTTGGTTTTTACCCCATGTTAAATCCATTTTTATGTTTCCTGAGCCTCATTCCCTTTTTATTCCTCCTCTTTTCAATACATTAATTTGAATGAGCCATCAGTTAATTAAGATAGTGTAACAATTAGGAACAATTGGGAATTCAGCTATCAAATGATACAAATCATTATATAAATTTTTGCGAAGTCTATCGATTATTGAAAAACAATAAAAAACAAACAAAACAATGTAATTTTAAAAGGGGAAAAACAAATTCATGCTCATAAATTGATGGGAATGCTTCAAAACTGAACTATAAAAGCATGACGTTTGAGAATAGTGATGGGAAAAAAATGAAGGACCATTTTGGTTTTTTAATTTCCATTTCACACAACTATATCTTGGCTCAATTTCTTGGTGTGTGTGTGTGTGTGGTGTGTGTGTGTGTGTGTGCGCGCGTGCGCGCGCGTGCGCACGTGTGCAAATTAAAAGTAAAAAACAAAATGTTTCAATTAAATATTAGTCTAATCGTAATATTTCAATACTTGAAGAGATCTGTGGTAGATTGCAAAAAATGTTCAAGTGTTAATTCCTCCCTATATTCATTTTTTCATGTTACCTTTTAGGGCCTTCCCGCTTCAAATCTGGTGATGTCCATGAGACTTGATTTGACCAATGAGATGTTAACAATCATGACATAAGCAGAGTCTGAAAAAGCACTTGAGAAACTGAGCTTGATCTTTCTCCCTCTCTCTCTTTTACTTCTGTCACCTTGTGAAGAACATGCCCAGGCTAGCCTGCTCAAGGATGAGAGACATGAGGGGGAGAGCTGAGTCATCCTAGTCCCCTCAGCCAAAACCAGGCTAGACTAGCTGACAGCCAACAATCCCCAGACATGAGTGAGTCCAGCCAAGATCAGCAGAACCACCTAGCTATGTCTATAAGTGTGAACAATACATACCATTGAGGCTTCATGTTGTCAGGTATCCATCATTACTGAGGTAATAAATAGATAACTTATATAGGCTATTTATAATAATTTTGACTAGCCCCATTATTTTACACAGACTTAGTTAAGCAAATTCTCTTTGAAGATCTGAATTCATGTTCTAGCTCTTTGTTTAAATATCTAGGCATAGATGGACAAGTCACCACCTCTTTGTGTTTTATGGTCAGTCTCTGCAAAACTGGGGTACCTTCCTTATTGACTTCTGATTGATATTTAAAATATCATCTAAATATTTATTAATATGGTAAATCTTGACCAGCTAGAAAAGTTGGGTAAAAGGTCAGTTGGGAAACACCTTAGGCTGGGAATCTTTGAAGGGAAGAAATTTATTGTTTGATATACAGCAGGTTCTCAGCAACATAAATGAACAAACACTAGTCAGATTTTCCAGACCAATAAGCGTTAGGACTTTAGGTTTAAGAAAGACTGTTGTTAGCATATAAATAGCTAGAACTTTACCATATAAAAATAAAAGGAAAAAGTAGACAGCCAAGCATTTTGGAAGATCATTTCATTATAGAGAAATCGAGAAGAATGTGGAAGAAACAGCACACACTTAAATGCACCTTCTTGGGGAATTAATACTGTGAAAATGCCTACAAAGTAAGCGTTGTACACAGTGGTACATGTATCAATGGACTGTACTCAGCTTATAAAAGAGATGAAATAATGCCATTTGTGACAACATGGATGGACCTTGAGATAATCATGCTAAGCCAAATAAGCCAGACAGAAAAAGTTGCAAATCACATGATATCACTTAAATATGGAATATAAACCTAAAAGCAACAAAGGAGCAGGGCAAACAAACAGAGACTCATGGACATGGACAATATACTAGTGGTTACCAGAGGGGAGGAGGGAGAGGAGAGGTAGATGGGGTAAAAGGGGTCAAATATGTGGTGACAGAAAGAAATCTAACTAAGGGAGGTAAACACACAATGTAAATATTTATATGCCTTACTGTTAAAATGTACTGCTGAAATTTATTGGATTTCATCAACCAATGTCACCATAAAAAATTAATTAACTAATTTTTTTTAAAAGTAAGCTTTGGGTGGAATGCAAATTATAATAAAATTACATGGCTGTAATTTAAGTAACAGATTTAAATAAAATAACCCTTTTATAAAATCAATCAGTTATAATTTTAGCATTATAGTTAAGGTCTCTGGCACTCATACTAAATTATATCTTTCCACTGTACTTTGTACCTAGTGACAACACATGGGTACAATCCTATATTTTAATGTGTGTATTTTAATATATATACTTTTATAAAACTTTTCTTTTATACTTAAAATATGGTCTGAAAACATTTTTATATCAGAATGTATAAACCTACCTTATTCTTTTTAACTGTTAACCAGTTCATTCACTAAGGAACAATTTATTAAATATCTATCAGGTGCCAGTCATGGTTCTAGATGATAGGAATACAAAAGAAATAATGCCCCATCTTCAAGAACTTATTTTAGAGGGAATGAGAGACAGATAATAAACATATAAACACTCAGTATAATTTCTGATCATGATAATTGTCACAAAACTTTTATAGCTTTTATAGCTGCTCCAGGGACCAACAAGTACATAAAATTTGCTCACTATCACAAATCATCAGGGAAATGCTAATCAAAGCTACAATGTTAGAATGGTTATTTTCAAAAAGTCAAGAAATAATGGGTGTTGGCGAGAACGTAGAAAAAGAAACTGTGAATAGGAATGTAAATTGATGCAGCCATGTGGAAAATAGCATGAAGGTTCCTCAAAAAATTACAAATAGAACTATCATATGATTCCACTTCTTGGTACTTATCCAAAGAAAATGAAAACACTAATTCGAAAAGTTACATGCACCCCTATGTTCGTTACAGCATCATTTAAAATAACCAAAATATGGAAACAACCTAAGTGTCTACTGATGGATGATGAATGGATGAACAAAATGTGATAATATATATGGAAGAGTATTCATCTACAGGAAAGAATGAAATCTTACTATTTGCAAGAGCATGGGTGGACCTTGATGGCATTATGCTAAGTAAAATAATTCAGAGAAAGAAAAATATTGTATGATCTCACTTACATATGGAATCTAAAAAAAAATTGATGACAGAAAGAAATCTAATTCTGGGTGGTGAACACACAATGCAGTATATATTCAACATAGTGTTGAATTATACACTTTAAACTTATTGGATTTTGTTGATCAATGCCATCCTAATAATTTTTAATAAAAATTATTTTTAAAAAGACTATAAAAAGAAAAGAAAAGCCAAATTTGTAGATACAGAGAACAGATTGGTAGTTGCCAGAGGTGGGGGCTGGGGTGGGCAAAATGGGTGAAGAGAAACAAAAGGAACAAACTTCCAGTTATAATATGAATAAGTCATGGGTGATATAACGTACAACATGGTGGCTATAGCTAATACTCTATTGTATATTTGAAAGTTGCTAAAGAGTAGGTCTTAAAAGTTATCACAAGAAAAAATTCTGTAATTATGTATAGTGAAAAATGTTAACTAGACTTATTGTGGTGATCATTTTATAATGCAAATATCAAATCGTGTTATACACTTGAAACTAATATAATGTTGTATGTCAATTATACCTCAATTTAAAAAATGCTGGGCCAGGGAACAGGGGATTTACAGGATTCATGGGGTTATTTGGAAAAGGGGAATAGGAGTGGCTCTGCAAAGATGACATTTGAGCAGGACATGAATGATGTAATGGATGAGATACAACAATCTCAGGGCAAGTACTGTTGATAATGGGAACAACCCTTTTGAGCTTCCTGTTATGGGTTAAGCACTGTCTAAGTGCTGCATACTTACTCCTGTGATCCTCATCATATCTCTCTGAAGGAAGTACAGCTATTACTCTCAGCATCATCCCCTCTGTTCAAATGAAGAAACAGAAGTTTAGCCAAGTAACCTGCCCAGCAGCACATGAGTGGCGAGTGGCAGAGCTGACATAGAAACCCCACAGCCTGGTTCTAGCCTCAGTGTTCTTAAACATACTCTACAATGCCTCTGGCTCTAAGTGAGGTCCAGCTTGGCTCAATCAAGGCCAGTGTGACAGGACCTCTCTATGAAGGAAAATTATTTTAATTGAATAAGATAACTCTAAACACTTTCACTCTCTACTTTACTCCCCTGCTGTAGATTTGCACTTATTTCATGCTGATAGACTGGTATCCCTCCTTCACAGAAATCAAAAGAGCTATTTTATTTTAAAGAAACTGACCCTCAGCATCCTCAGGATACCTGCCAGTTTATGAAATGTAGTCGGTGAGGTTTAAACCATGTAGTGGTACGTTGCATGGTAAAATGCTTATTCTTAGTTATTATCTGGTTTATGTTCCAAAGAGAGGATCTATAAATGGATTGATTCTTGATCACATTTTAAATCTTGGTGGTAGAAAGACATTAGCAAAGCTTCGGTGGTCCTTGATCCAAAGGATTGCCAATGCCACCTTCAGATGGCAGTTACTGAAAGTACAAGCTTGTAAATTCCCAGGTACCGTTAAGAGCTGGTTTCTCTCCCAGAGATCCAACAGAGAGTACAATGATTTTCATTATTCATTCTTCTGGGATGAGTCAGCATAAGGTTCAGGGGAGAAAAGAAGAGATTTTTCTAGTGTACGAGCCACCACCTAGCAAACAAGAAGCACCCTATCATCAAGTCATTTAAGACCCATTTGTAACTGGAGGACACCTGCTTGGAGGGGTCACATGTGCCCAATGAATCTACCAGGACCGCTGGAGGGAGTGGTGTTTCTTCTGATCTTTCCAACTTAGTGCAATTTCAGGCTTTTATATGGAGAGAATTCTTTTCCCCAGAACCATGATAAAAATCTCTGCTGATAGTCAGCATATCCGTGACAAATCCTTTCCAGAATTCTCTGCCTTCCTTGTTTTTTAGACCCCTACTGGTTTTATCTCTTAAATAATTTTGCTTCTACTGCCTCTATAGTTATTATATTACAAAAATACATCATTTTGCTCTGTTAAACAATGTTGCAATGCATATTTTTTGAAGTACTTTTTGTATTTGTAGAGATGTTTCTCTAGGTTGGACAGCTGGAAGTGAGGTTGATGGATCAAGGAGCTTGCATATTGTTTTTTGGTTTAATAATGCAAAATTCTCTTTGATAAAGACTTTACCAACTTATAGTCCTACTACTATCAGATAACATTTCCAAGTTCTCCACACAACAGCCAAAAATACACAAAATATTATTACTGAATATTAGTGCAGTTGAACAATTTGTCATTCATATTAGTCATTTATAGTTCTCCTGAAAATTGCTTGTATATATTTTTGCTACTTTATTATTTAGAGTTTAAAAGAATTCTTTCATAAAACCAATAAGACATAATGCTTTTATTAGGGAAAAATAATTTAATATATTTTAATTCCTTATATGGTTATTAATATACCAATATTTCCTATATCTTTTAAAGACAGCTTTGCTATTTATATTTTCCTATAAAAATAATTGAACACTTATTTGGTATTAATTAACTAATAGGAATCCTGGGTATCAGCTATGCTAAAATTATAACTTTAAGAATGTGCTATTTTGTGTGTACAGAATCTGCTTAATTCTAAACATTAAAAATCTTGAACTTGGTCTCAGTCTTTCTGTGTTCCTAGGCTGTTTATCCTTAGAAAAGAAATAAAACAAAGCAAAACAAAACAAAACAAAAAGCAAAACGAACAATTTCCTGTTTCTAAGACAAATGGTTTTTAAAGACATCTTAGACATCAAATAGCACTTACAAAACATTTTGATGAGTTAAGTGTAAATGATTCCGAAACATATGGATTAAATTTCTTTAGGAATCACTTGGGTTTAAAAATTGAGGGAAAACATTCAACAAACTAGGTTTTGGGTTTGCAAACTCTAAGGCATTTGGTAAATGACAAATCCCAATTATAGCCAAATTGGCCCTCCCTTAAAAAAAGGACGTGTGCATAAGGCAGAGTATAATTTTAATTTTGCCTTATCTACTACTGTCTTTGATACAAGCATCCCAAACTTCTCTAACTCTAGACGTTTTGGGTGGAATTCTGTCTGCTTCTAAAAGGTGCTGTTAAAGACAATAAAGATTAATTAAATACTACTTATAATACTAATTGTTGTTACTTTTTATAGAACAATGTTCAGGGTCACCTCAGGTGCACCACTATATTTCTTGAATGTAATTAAATGTTCCTGGCTTAAATTTTACTAAATTCAATGAAATGAACTGCACATCACCTGATCTCTTGGGACAGTTTTAATGTTAACTGAAAAGATTTTCTTCCTTTCTTTCTTCCTTTCTTTTTTCCTCCCCCCCCCCCCCCCGAGCTAAATCCTATTGACAAGCATCTCTCTGGCTTCAAACCTGAGTCACTCATTTGGACACTTTTTGTCATACAAATATAGAAAAGTAGAAAGATAGACTAGATCTCTAAGATAAAGATAAACTCTCTTCCATCTGCACAGACTCTTCTAGACCAAGAAAATAGTAGTAGAAAAACCCAAGATATAAAATATACACACAGCTTAATATGTTCAGGATATTCTTTGAAAGTATTGCTGTGTAAGAGATGAGACTCTACAAGATAAGACAGCATTGTACAAATTAACTTTTATTTAAGGAGTGCAAGAATGTGACTGCAGTATAACACAAATGCAGGTGTCCTCAGGGTTAGTCAATGCAGATCCCCAAGCAGATAAATCAGAAAGTGATTATTTGTATTAAAATTTTTTTCTTTATAAATTGAATCAATCAGCATGAGTGTTTCCTCCAAATATAGTTTCTAAATGATATGTTTCATAAATATTTTAGAGAAACTGCTGGTGATTTTTTAAGTTAATATTTTCTTGCTTCAAACTTACCATGTCTACAACGAAATCCCTTGCATTTGTCTCCAAGTCAGTACCACTTCTTTTCCTCCAAACCATTTTCCCCTTCCAAGGTACATAAACATCTGAAATTACATAGAATTTAGGATCAGAACACTGGGTTTGTATCCTGACTCCTACCTTTTTTGCTGTCCACCATTGGACAGGTGATGACTTCTCTGATTCTTATTTTATACTACTTTGAAAAAAAAAAACAGAAGCAAAGACTACAGCTTATAAAGTGATAGACAAATGTTATTCACATGCTTAATGTTTATTCTATAATTCTGTAATTATACCCTTATTCTCCAATGGCCTACACTTTAATCATTAGCTTTTCAGAATTCACATCCTCTCCTTTCTTCAGGCCATAGTAGGTTACCATGGTTATATCTTCTTAATTCTTCCTACATACTACCTCAAGATATAGATATATCTTTCTGAAGTAAAACCTTGGATGAGGATGACATATACTTACAAACCTTTCTCAGCTCCCTGTGATTTCAAATCCTGTAGTCTAATACTCTCAACCAGAGAGGGAATGAATAGGTGTGAATTTCTGGAATACCTAAAAATACTAAAAGTTCTAAACTGCTGAAATTTGAATAACAGTTTTACTAAGTTCATGTATATATACAAATATAAATATATAAAAATTATTTGTAAAATAAGAATAAGAAGTTCTTGAATGCTTTCCAAAGAATAAAGTAATAGAAACTTAGAGCAATGGCAATTATTTGTACTGCTTATAATTCTTTACCAATCATCAAAACAACCAATATTTATGAAGCAACTATATGTGCCAGGTATTATTTTAAATTCTGGAGATAAATTGGATGAGCATTGCTTCCATACAATTGTAGTATAGAAGACTGAAAGTCATTGATCCAACATTAATGCAAATTACAACTGAGATTAGTAACATCAGTACATGAAAGATCTTCATAGGGAAATTTGATGTAGTCAGGGCAATCAGACAAATCTCTGAATAAGTAATGACTGAGGTGAGGTCTATAACAACAGCACATATGAACAATACATTGGGTTTGGGAATACGAGGTAAGACTAGAGAAAACTATTCCAAAAAGATGAAAGAGCAAGCACAAAAGTTCAATGGTAGTCAGAATGAGAAGTCTGAAGAACAGTAAGACATTGAGTATAGCTGGGGCACAAAGAGTGAGACATAAACTGTGGCATTAAAAAGGCTGGAGAATAAATTTGGGGCTTGTATCGGTTATAGGTAACAGAAACCACTCTAGCTAGTTTAAAGAAAAGACACTTACTACCTGGGCTTTAATGAATTGCCAGGATTTCTGGAAGTCAGGATGCTAAGCTTGAATGCCACATATTTAAGAGAGAACTAGCCAGAGGAAATTTCTAAAAATAAAAATCCCATGGTTTCCATTACTGATTGCTTAATATCTACCCAGTCAGAGGCTGAACATCAGAACCTCTGTTATAGCTGGTCCATCATTTTGTTTAGCAAAACTGTACAACCTTACGATATTCCCATGTACCTTCAAATGCCACAAGGAAGGATCTACGTGGTGGGATCCAACCACATGTCTATAAAAAATATATATTATATATATATATATATATATATGTTTTATATGTTATATATATATATATATATATATATATATATATATATATATATTCTCCAATGGGAATAGTAATTTTTTTTATATAGATTGTTATGCCAAGATAGAATCTTAGAGCCATCCAACCTGTGATATGTGTACTTCCAGCTTTTCTAGGATGTTGTCAGAAGGAACTTATTCTATTTATGAGCATACCAAAAATTAGTTTAAAGAAGAGTAAACTTTTGGGTGTGAGAGAATTTTAATATATTCTCCAAATTAAATGGAAGGATAAGAACACACTGTAGATACAACGTAAGACAATTTAGAATCATAAACAAAATGTGAGGTAGACTAGTGAAATTCATCAAATTTCATTTAAGAAAATTTTACAGTATAAAGTAACACAGGTGCTTCCTTTTCTAAAAATCACAAAAAAAGGAATTGCATAAATTACAGTAAAAAAGAATACAATTCTCATTCTAATTTTAGTTTACATTCAGTATTAACCTGTGTGAACTTATACATAGTAGGTTCAACAGGTCTATAGGTTAATTATGAAGACCTAGAGAACATATTCAATGTTCTAAGGGATGGCAAACAGCATGGAGACACAGGAAATGTTGGTTTGGAATTCTACCTTAGGAAAGCAGGGTTGACAAAAGGAAGAATAATGATAATGGAAAGGGGAGGAGGTGTTCAAAAGGTTTTGGGCATTGAAAAATGACAGATGTCATAGAGAGGTGAAGTCTGGCTAGAAATACATATTTCTGAATCACTGATGTTATTGTCATTAAAGCTGAGGAGATGGATGAGGATACATCATGAGATCACACCTGGGAGATGGTAGAATATTCTTCCATAGATGTTTGACAAGCACTGCATTAAGTGCTTTGAGTAAATAGTTCAAAGCCAAGTTTGAGAAATAGCTTCCAAGCAGATACTTATGACATAATATAACAAAGCAACAATAAAGTCAGGCAGCTAGCACTCACATAACAAAGGAAACTCAGTAGAACCCAAACCTGTATCTCTTCTCATTCATTTTTTCCAGTTGCCAATTAGAGATCATTCCTGGAGTATTTCATCAGCACTGCATTCTTAACATGTCCCAAATAATATGATTATCTATTTTCCCCCCTTCTCACTTATGTGTTCCTTTTTCTTCATTTACTATCACAATCAACTACTCAAGTCATCATGCAAGTTGAAACCTGGAAATCTCACTTATCCTAACTCCCTCACTTCTCATAGTTAATCAATCAACAAGGATTTTAAATTCAATCATAGAAATAACTCCCAAATATGACAGGTATCTCCCCCCAACCCTTATACTAGGTCCTGGGTCAGCTACTCATTCCTCACATCAACAGCCATCGCAGAAGCTGGGATTTGGTTTCTCAGCAACCAAATCTCTTTCTCCTCTAGTGCAGGGGTCCACAAACTTTTTTTGTAAAGGTCCAAATAGTACATATTTTCAGCTTTGTGAACCATGAGGTTTCTGTCATAAGGATTCAATTCTGTTGTTCTATTAAGAGAGCAGGCACACAACTTGTAAATGAATGGGTGTGGTTGTGTTCAATAAAACCTTATTATTCAAGTTTGCTTACCCCAGCTGACTGGAGAAAGAACTTAAGAGGTGTCATCCTGAAAACCAATTGACTTACATGTCTTTACTGTTCCCCATTTCCTGTAGAAAGCCTATATGCCTCTGCTCCTTGAAAAGACCTTGTTCCTAATCTATTCTTTCATTTCCTGCCTCCTCTTCACTGTATCCAATTGTATTGATAATTTTCATGTTTCTGAGCCTTTGCACATGATGTTTCTGCCTTCCTAATGTGAGTGTTGTCTGCCTTAGCAGTGCTCCCTATTCTTCTTCTCAACGATTCTATACCAAGCCATATTGTAGCTTTGATATATTAGTTGTGATTATCTGCTTAGAAGCTATTTCTCACACTTGATTGAGATGTTTATTCACAGTACTTATTGCAATGTTTGTCAAATATCTACTGAAAGAATAAGTGATAAATATAAAATGTTAAGTGAAGGAATGACTGAGAGAATGGCCAAAGAGAGAAGAAAATAAATGCAGACAATTCTTATGATAATTTGGGTAGCATAAAATAAGGCGGCGGTGGGGGAGATATTTTATTCTCATAATCACAATATAAAACAAGCTATAATAAACTAAATTTTTGAAATATTATAAGCTCAATTCCTAAGTTTAAATAATAAACACATAAAGAAATACAAAAATTTCCCCCATTTCAGGAATTGAGAATAATGCTCAAGTTCTGGAATCCTACAGTTTTTATTACACTTTGCCTACTTTGGTACACAGCTGTAATTCTACCCAAGACATTTCTATTTAACTGAGTACTATTGAGGCAACAGAGTCTTACTTCATAGAAAGAGCTCTGGAGTTGAAAATTCTAGCAAAGAGTGGTCCATATCAGTCTTCTCTTGAAGTGATATCAAGCAGATAATTCTGAGTTAGCTACACTTGGCATTGTCTTTGTGAAGGATTATATGAGGCCATCATTTATACCCTCCTTCTCACAACAAACCAGAACCTGGCTTTAGATGAAGGGGCTCTGATAATTGAAGAGAACCCATGCTACAAGCCAGAGCAATTTAATGTTCAATAGCGATGAGAAGATGTTTGTATGTGGGCTATCAGACTCATTCCCTTAAGCCTGGGGGCAACTCCATCTATGTCTCCTGGGTCTGGTGCCAGGTTAGGTCATTTCACAGTTGTCAGTACTGGGGAAATATTTGGAAAGAAGACAGAGAAGGAGAAACTGAGAATTTAACACTTACTATATTATTGAACAGTAACATATTTGGATAATTCTAACCAAATGCCTCTGGACTTGGGCAATGAGGACAAAGTTTCTTTCAATAGATTTGTTTTTGGACTATCTTTTCTCTCATACAAACTACAGTAAGTTATTGAACTGGACACTATTGGTGCCCCACCCAAACTACCTTTAGAGGTCCTGCATCCTTCCTCCAGTGGCTGTCCAAATCAGCTGCTAAATGTTCATAACTCTCCTTCTCTAGAGGATTACATTTGGCCAAGCAGTAGCCACATTACATGCATGACAGCATTGCCTTGTTGCCTCAAGGTGGGGTCAAAGGTGTGGTGCAGTTGCTACTCTGGAGCTTGCTGTAGGATCGGGTGGAAGCTGGACTCCATATTAGAGGACCTCTTTGCTCACCCTCCCTTCCCTGGTCATTCTGCTTCCCTCAGGCCCTTTCCCCTGAGGACACTTCTTTAATAAATCAATGCACCTGAATATCAGCCTCGGGCTTTTCCACTTCTAGAACTCCTGACCTAGGACAATGGTGGATAAAGTGGGGAATCCTGTGAGAAGCTAGGAGAGCAGGGATCCTAAGGAGAAACTACTCAACAAGGAGATTCATGAGAAAATAGAGGTATCATTTAATTCCATTAAAAAAGGAAGTCATTTATGTATGCAAATTTTCATTTATTAGTATTAAATGCTATTAAATTTTAGCTCATTAATCTTTTGAATTTCTAAAATTAAATTCATATAATTATATCAAAAATATAGCACATGCGCACACAATAAAGGAATCATGAGGATATAGACTATTCTGAATCTCTTCTTTCCTTTTTTTCCTTCTCATTTTAAAAACGTTCAATAGCCAGAACACTAAAGAGGCGGAATCTCCTCGACACAATTTTACCCCCCAAGAATTTTAAAGCACTCAACTATGTGGCTTCTTATTACTCATATAATCTGTGGTTATGAAATGATTCTAAAGAATCTGGTTTATCTCTTTGTATTAAAAGAGTCCCTGTAAGTAAAGAGAGAAACTGCTAGAACTACTAGTGTCAAAACTTTGGTCTACTCAGGACGAATGGAGTTTCTTTGTTTCTCAGCAAAAACCTTTCACCCGCAGACCAGCTGTTAAAGTTAAACGCCACAATGGTTCTTTCAAAGTGATTCTGAAAAGAGATTCCAATTCCATATGCCAAAATCCAAATTTATTCAACTTTACACAGAAAAGCAGAGTTCCATATCTTAATAGCCATATAACTCTATAAAGAATTATTCTTGATTTCTCGGATAGATCATCACTGCAGAAGGAACCCAAAAAGGCTCCATGAAAGCATTCCACCTGTATTGCTGGCAGATGACTTATAAATGTTGCACAGACACGGGCCTACTACTGGCTCATAGAAGAAGCATTCAACAGCTGAACATCTGCTGGTAAATACACAGCAAACAAAAAATGCAATCCAGTGCCAAACATGTGCACAGTGTGGGCCTCATCTCTGCTCATAAACCAAGCAATGTGTTCTGCTAATCATTAGCAGAGTTATTGATTTTAGATGTGTATCACACAGCTATAATTTTGTCAGAGAGTAGACCACATAAGTTGTTCTTTTTCTGGTTGTTTCATTTTGTCTTATTCCAAGAGTCTGTAAATTGACGACCGGGACAAAAATTATAATTGACATCATCTGTGGGAAATATTTCATAAAACAACAGGCCCAGATGTAGGATTAAAGCCATGTGGTAGTAAAATACCCCACTGAAAAAGGGCCAGGTTCCATGATTTCTTACGAAAACAGATGTGCTCTTACTCCCCTCTGCTTGTTTTTCAATGCTTTTTTTTTTTTAACTCCAAATAATTCCTACCCCCAACTTTTTTTCCCCTCTCTCTTCACGATCGCACTGGAGAGCGTTCATAAATGGATTACAGATGCAGGCTTGTACTTCAAGTCCTGACTATCACAGTCTCTGAAATAAAATAAATGAAACATTTGGGGAAATTACATCGAACTATGGTAAAGGTAACGGAGATTAAGCAAACATGTCTGCCTGCCATTTATCCAGCATCTTTGGGCATGAACATAGGATCTCCTGGACAATGCAAAGTGCAGACTAGAGAGTGGGAAGCATGTCCGAGATGCAGCAAGAAGAGTGACTCCGCCTGAAACCCCAGGTACTGTCCTGTCAGGCAAGCTTTCACCTTTGGGATTTTTTCCTATCTTCCTTGAGGTGAGATTTCTGGATAAGGACAACACAGGAAAATAATAGCCCATCAGATCTCAGCCTCTATTGGTTCAAGTTCCTTTTAGCTATATTACTGCTTTATAATTTTCCCTTTGAAAATGTTGGGAACCACAGGAGTGGGACAAACTCAGGCAATATTGTTTGAAGACTAATCTGTAAGTGCTGTGAAAAACTGCACACAACCAAGTTTCTGCCAAAGACCTCAGTGTCATATGGAATTCATCACAGTATCGCTGATTATTATTAATTAATTCAGCATTTATACCGCATCTCAGCCTCAACCGCCAGTATCGTGCCAAGTTGGCATAGTGTTAAGATGCTATAATACAGTATAAAGGAAACTAAATGCCCATCATGTGTTACCACTAAGATTTCAACAGAATATCTACACTTTCCAACTGTCCCCTTTCGGCCCCTGAAATACTGAAACAAACACTACATAAATTTGTTTAGAACAAAGAGGGACCCGCCTCTAATTTCCCTGCCTTATTTCTTTAATCCATCTTCTTTGAGTTGCGTGAAGACTAGAATTCAAAGCACCAGCTGGACTCCAGGAGATCAGAGCTGAGTAATAACTCACAAAGATAATTTTTAGCAACCTTCTTTCTGCCATTTCCTCACACACACCTAGCTCAGGGCTAAACAACTTTGTGTTCCAAGAGAATCCATTAGAGGAGAAATGAAAGGGCTAGGTGTACAGCATGAGGTGAGAGTGGAGAACAAGGGAAAAGCAGGGTCTATAATTCTTCCCCAAGCACCAAAGACCAATCAGAACATTTTTTTTCTGAGTCTTTATGACTTTTTTCTTTTGTTATTACAGAGATGAAATGAGAAGTAAGAACGATGTAGGAAATCTGCAAAAGTAAATGACTGATTCATCCCAAAGAAAGTTTTGTGTATTGCTTAATGGGTGGCTGGAAGGGAGGGAATCAATGGAGAAACCAAAACCAAGTGCATTATAAATTCAACTTACTGACCACATAACTGGCAACATGGTGGATGCATTTACATTTCTAACACTTTTAATCCTCAAAACAGCCCTACTGGAGTGGGGTATTATTACAGACTACATATGATAAACTAAAGCCCAGAAAGAGTAAACTGCTTGCCCAAAGTCACATAGTGAATAAAGAGCCAGTTCTGATGGATGCCCAAACCCTGCGGGATTCCACATCCACATTCTTACCTTCTACCATATACTGCTTCTCAGTTTTAGCTTCAGATGCTTTTGCTACTGCAGGTCATTATGACACTAAATTATTTGGAAACCTCAAACTCACTCTCTATTTATGGGAGAATGATTGTACGCAATGGTGCTTGGGTTCTAACTTTTTTTGTGAAATGCTTCTGGACACCTCTGAGTTTGTGCCAAGAGTGGATTTATTTTTTTAATTTTATTGTGATAAAACATATAACAAAAAAGCCAATCTTGTGTCATTTCAACTATTTTAAAGTGTGCAATTTAGTGGCATTAATTGTATTTATAATGTCTCACAACCATCACCACTATCTATTTCTAAAACTTTCTCACTATCTCAAAAAGGAACCCTATACCCATTAGCATTAACTTCCCATTTCTCCCTCCTTCAAGCCCTTAATAACCTCTAATCTATTTTCTGTCTCTATGAATTTGTCTATTTTAGGTATTTCATATAAATGAAATGATATTTTTTGGCTTATTTTACTCAACATAATTCATCCAAGTTGTACTGTGTATCCAAATTTCACTTTTTCTTATGTCTGAATAATATTTCATTTATGGATATACCACATTTTGTTCATCTATTCATCTACTGATGGACACTTGAGTAGTTCCACCTTTTGGCTATTGTGAATAATGCTGCAACACTGGAACACAGGTAGCTGTTTCAGTCCCTGTTTTCAATTATTGTGGTTATATACCTAGGAGTGGCTTTGCTGAGTTACATGGTAATTATGTATTTAATTTTTTGAGGAACTGCCAAGCTATTTTCCACAGCAGGTGTACCATTTTGCATTCCCACCATGAATGTAGAAGGTTCCCAATTTCTCCATATCCTTGACAACACTTATTTCTCTTTTTAAAAATTATTTTAACTCTTCTAGTAGGTGTGAAGTTCTAACTCATTGTGGTTTACATTTGCATTTCCCTAATGACTAATGATGTTGATCATCTCATATGCTTGTTGGGAATCAGTATATCTTCTTTGGAGAAATGTTTATTCAATCAATATTTTTGTCCATTTTTTAAATTGAGTTGTTTATCTTTCTGTTGAGTTATAGGAGATATATATTCTGGACAGTAAACCCTTTACAAACACATGATTTGCAAATATTTTCTCCCTTTCTTTAGGTTTTCCTTTCACTTTCTTGATAATATCCTTTGATGTACAATTTTTTAAAATTTCGATCAAGTCTAATTTATCTACTTTTCCTTTTAAGATTATATGTTTAAGAATCCATTGCCAAATCTAATGTCATGAAGACTTATCCCTATGTTTTCCTCTAAGAGTTTTATGATTTTGGCTTTTATATGTAAGAAGTTGCTGATCCATTTTGAGTTAATTTTTGTAGATGGTGTGAGGTGAGAGTTCAAGTTCATTTCTTTGCAAGTGATATCCAGTTGTCCCAGCACTATTTGCTGATGGCAGTGCATTTTGATTCAGGTCCCAAATCAGGGTCTCACGACCAAAGTTATGGAATCAGGGATTAAAGTTATGTCTCTAGAATTAAAGTTATGTTATTTAGTCACCAAGTGTGCTGTATGGACAGATCCATCTTCAACATAAAACTATTTAATTCATACATATTTTATTCAAACAGAATTTTACTAATTTTCATCAAAAAATCACTAAGGAGCTTTTTAGATGTAATGTAGGGAGGAGTACTAAAATGTTAAATCAAGCTACATTCAGAGATTGTAATATAATGATCAGTTCTGTAGCCAGAACATTAAGAAACCTGAAGAACAAAGGAAGATTTCTGCTGGGATTGCTAACAACCCATTTCCCCACATGGTAAAGGAAAAACAGGAAAACAGAATCTTTTAAGTGGTGCCCTACACAAAATAAAATCATTCATTCCCTGTGGCTAAAACCATGGGGAACCTATGGATCACGGGCTGAGAATTGCCAGCAGACATTTTCATGGTACACACTCTTATCCTTTCTTACAGTATGCCTATATCGAAGGAAAATTTTTATGCTGTAACTCACAGGAACTAAAGAATGATATATAAATGGAATTTCCCAAAAACTCGGGGACCCTTTCAGTGCCTTTACTCTGTCTCTCTCACTGTTCCTCTCATTCTCTGCCTCTAAGAGGAGACCACGCTCCGTCTGTGGAGTGTTGCCCCTTTTCTAATAAACTTGCTTTTTGACTCTAACTTTGGTGTGTGTGTGTTGAATTCTTTCTTATGTTTTACCAAGAACCCTCTTCTCTCAGAACAGGGCCTGAGTCTTCCGACCCTACTTGGGCGAATGTGCCCTGTCCTGCATCAGTTATAGAGCCACAGCCATGTGTTTTCATAGTCACAAATGCTTGATTATTGGGAAGTTAAAACATGAGAAAAAACATCTATGAGAAAGAGATAAAATAACCTTTTAGTGACTATCGAGGGACATAGTCACCTCTGTGGGGTCACTGGCTGGGGCCTCAGAAGCAGAACAGGAGAGATGGAGGAGAAGTTCTAATGGGGAACATTTGGTAGGGAAAGCCCTCCCAAGTGTCAATGGCCTCCAATTCTTATTTTATATAAAAGTTTATAAAACTGGGCTTGACTTAAACTGGTTTAAAGTTGACCTGGTCATTAGGAAAGGACAGCTGAAGTGAGCAGATAGCTGAGCAGATAAGCCACTGGGTTCCAAATAATCAACCAATTTAGGAGGAAAATTAAAGCCTTGGGTAGAAGGCTGGAGAGAGGAATCTCACCTTACTTGATGAAGGGAAAGGTCACATCTCAGTGAAATCATTCATACCATGTGTGTTTCCAGTGTAGCAATAAAACATCAAAAAAAGAAACTGAGGCAGGAACCAACACACAGATTGGAAAAATGGTCACCAGAGATCATTCCAGAAATACAGGATATCAGATCTTGAACAGCAAGACTCACACAGACCATATCTGACAATGGAGATTGGGCCAGTTGGTTGGTTCAGAGTCACAAGTGGTTGAGTCTGAACTTGAAGTAGGGCAGGTGTGGCAGCTATGCTGGGCTGGCATAGCAGAAGCAAATCAAGAAGGATATGGCTTTGTTGGAAAGAAGATGAGAAACACCTTACTCCCTGCAGCCAAAGCAACACCTTACCCTATCTCTCCATGGAATGGGAAATCAGGTAAAAGCTATTATTTATGAGCCCAGCCTGATATTACATTTAATAACTTGTTTTTCTAGAGTTAAGGACTTCAAAATCACATAACGTAAACATCAAAACAGAACCAGAAATTAAAGAACGTATAATTTGGTGGCAATTTATTTCATGAGATAGTGTCAGAGAAAAGACAGCTTCAAATTCTATCTGTGGTTTCATGGTCATCCCACTTGGTCATCTATTTATATCACTGTTACAGCAAATAAAATTGTTTGAAGTAACGAAGAATCAAGAAATTCTATGATGTGACTTAGACAAAGATGAGTCTGATGCCTTAGAATCTGTTCTTCCAATCTACTCTGTATCTGAACTGAGGCAGTAGCTGTTCTGAGAAAAACAAAAAGTGTTAAAAATGCAAAAAAAAAAAAAAAGAGTTGATGGAGTTGTTAGAAAGACTTTCAGGATAAAAAATGGCTAAAACTAATATCTTTGCAAGAGACCTAATGTTCTAATCCTGATATTTACCTGGATTCGAACTTCCCTGAAATTTTGTCAGCTTCAGATTTTCTCCAAATTTTTGCAACTCCTGGGGAGCAACATTTGGTGAGGCAATCTTAGGAAAAGAACAAATTGTCTTAAACGCTTTTTGTGTGTTAGTGGGACTTCATTCCTCCAAGGAATATAGGCATTGAGTTTAAAACTAAAAGACAAAGATAAAAAAGTATGATAGAAGCAGGGCTACTTTAGTGTCCAAAATTTCAAAATGTGGTGGAAAGTTGATGCAGGACTGAAGAGGAATTTCCCCCTCAGAGTTGACCTTGTAATCAGCTCTTTGTTCTGCTTCTGTGAACATGTTGCTGCATAGGCCTAAGGAAAGAGTGATCTAGATATCAACTGAAGACTCACCCTCCCCTTTGGTTTTTCTGTCTAAATAACAGATGTATTGCCTAAATTCATGTTTGAGAATCTCATGCTCTGTAATTGCCCGTAGCCCATAGCAACTCCCATGGTCTGTAACCGGCTGAGGACAAATCAACCAATCAGCCCATGCCAACTATAACAGCCCAGACATAAAAGCAAAATTGCCCTGAAACTCGGGGCCCAGATCTTCAGAGCACTAGCTCCTTTGGGACTGCCAGTGTAATAAACCTGAGTTCTCTAACTCTCCAAGTGGTGTTTGGTTTCTTGCCAGTCTTGTTCCGCAACATTTTTACAACAGGACAGGGCAAATCTCCCCAAGCAACAGGGAGATCAAACCCTATACTGAGACAAGAAGAGAATCCTTTGGCGGAGAGTGAAAAAGAATTCAACACACATACCAGAGTTAGTCAAAAGGAAAGTTTATTAAAAAGGTAACATTCCACAGACAGAGTATAGTCTCCTTTCAGAGGCAGAGAGTGAGAGGGACAGTGCAAGAGACAGAAAGAGAGAGACAGAGAAAAGACACTGAGGGGACAGTGAGAGACAGAGTAAATGCACTGGGAGGGACCCTGAGTAGTCAGAGAATTCAGTTTATATATCATTCTTTAGTTCCCATTTCCTTTGATATGGACATACAGTGAGGAAGGGGAAGGGGAAGAGTATGTATAGTGTGAAAAGGTAAGAATATGCAGTGAAAGGCCTGCTGGCAGTACCCAGCCTTTAATCCATAGGTTCCCCCACGGTTTTAGCCATAATGAATGACTCTTGGTTCCTGTTTCCCTTTCACCGGTATGGGGAATGGGTTGTTAGTAATCCAGTAAATATCTTCCTTTATTTTGAAGGTCTTTTCCTGGTCTACCTGCAGGGCAGATCAGCACATTGCAGCCTCCAAATGTGGCTCGTTTAACATTTTAATTCGCTTGCCTCCTCCCTACGTTATTAGGCAATCTGATGAAATACATCGATATTTTATCTAACAGGAACAAATTGTCTTAAATGGATTTTTGTGTGTGTGTCAGTGGGGCTTCATTCCTCCAAGGGATACAGGCATTCAGTTTAAAACTGAAGAGCAAAGAAAGAGAAAAGTATGAAAGAATCAGGGCTACTTTCGTGTCCAAGATTTCAAAATGTGATGGAAAGTGACCTCTGAGGAATTATTTTCATTTTTTCTTCACCAATGGCTAAAACAATAAGTATGATTGGAGCAACTGTTGAGCCCTGAATCACACACACACAGCTCCTTTGCAACAAGCTCTCCTTGAGCTCACACACATGTACTGTTTTCATCTCATTACTTCCCAATTCAAAACTCTTCCTCACCTCTCTATAGGTCACTGGAGAATGGCATTGAATAATATATTTCAGTATTAAAAGAGATATTAATATATATTTAATCCAGTGTCCCTTCCTTTCAATAAAAAGGAGAAACAAATGCTCAAAGAGACTAAGTGAATCACTACAGGTCACACAGTGAGTTAGTGAAAGATCCAGGCCCAGAACTTGTCCTGGCTTCCACCCTCCCATAAGGAATTGTGTCACCTCAGGCTGTGCAGAGCTCCATGACAAGCATCAGTGCCCTTTTTCAGCTTCATTGTCAGTGCTTCTCTCCTCTAAGTCACCCTTTTAGCAATTCTTCAAATACTCCAAAGGCCTGAACTGTCCTCCCTCATTTTCATTCTCTATTCAAATGTCTTCCTATGCAAAGATAAGGCTACATTTGCTCTGAGTTCTTCCTGAGCAACTCTAGTCTCAGAAGCAATTAGTATTACACTCATTTGTCACATTTCTCTATCTACTTTTATTTATATTTAAAAGCTTATGACAAATATAAGACCATAAGCTTTCAGAAATAATGTTTTTCTTTCATATCTATATATCTACTAATCATTCCATTACATAATGTAAAAATTTAAATACATTTATGTTTGCCAAATGACACAGATAAATAGATAATGTTGTAGATTCCTTTTGTTGCATATACATAAGTCATCTCAAAATTCCATAAATTGTAAAGTTGTGATATAAACAAACTCTACTTTTAAGGCTAAAATATGACTATACATGCACTGTTTGAATTTTTCTTTATAAAGAGTTGAGAGGAGTTTAAGTAAGGAGTGCTTTTAAGAGAAAGGATCTGAGATTAAAAGGTTGAGATTCAGACAAGATCAAGTTTGTTGAGTAGCAAACTAAAATAGAAATGCAAAACTCTTGGATCTGTTTGTTCTTCCCAACCTTCCAAATGCACTTATATAAATTCTTCTTTCACAGAATTAGGCTTAGAGTATCCTGTCGAAAACCAATGGTTATGTGGCAACAGACTAACTCTCACTATGTGTTCTGTTGATACCTCATCAGTGTCCTCTATTTGAACTGAAGTTGTCACACAGACAGATTCCAAATAAATGGAGATTTCACTAGTTTCACTGGTTTGGCCAAAGTTTTTAGCACCAGTCTTGCACTTTAATTTGGCACTATCGTTCAGTTCCCATAGTTACCAAAGATGAAAATCCAATCATTACCTAAGATGAAAATCATCTGGACACATAGTACATATTTTCAGCAGACCATTTATATGAACGAGAGCCAACATACACATTAAATCTCTTTATAAGTTGCCCATTGCCTTATTTAACAAAGTGGCTTCATCTCTGGGGGAAAAAAGAGAATAGATTTTGCAGAAGAATAGAAAATGTTAGTGACCAAATGAATTCTACAGAAGAGAGAGAACTAGGGAAGTGACAAGGCTATAAAATGATTTTTAAAATAAATCTTATCAGGAAAGGAACAATAGAGCATTCTTCATTAGGAAAATGGAAGGTTGGATAAAGGAATCCATTGGAATATTTGGGGAGTTCAGACAAAAACATACAACTTAGTTCTTTACTAGATAACATATTTATGTCTACAACATTTACATCTATATGGGTATATTTTTCTGTCTAGCTCTAAAAATTAGGTTTGTTTAAACAAGGCTAATTTGATATCCCCAAGGTTTAAAAGAGAATAGTAATATTTCTCCCATGATCCATGTGATTTTCCTATAATTAAGTTAGTCACTGATCACATGGGAACCAGCTGAACCTTAAAGAGGGAGGCCTAGGCATGTTATACAGTGACAGATTTATTGGGGGATATTAACTAATATGCTTTTCCTTGCTTCCTGTTTGTTTATGATCAACACCAAGTTGAGCTGCTGGACATTATTTTCATCTGCCCTAAAGAGAAGAGGGGGGAAAAAAATCAGTCTTTTGGTGGATTGATCGGGTTCCCAGAAGGAAACAAATATTTAAGAGAATTTTTTGAAGGAAGTAATTACAAAGGTCTAGGTAGAGCTAAGGAGACCAACAAGGGATGCGAAAGCACCAGGAATAACTGTAAGGAGACCTCACAACCCCGAGGCTTGTTAACCTCTCTATGGAAGAGTAGTGACTGGGGTAACTGGTACCCAGTAGGTGTGGAGATCATAGATAGAGAAATGGTATTACTGTTAGAATTGTGACCTGGCAGGAAGTGAGCAAGGAAATTACCCTCACAGCTTACTCCTATGAACTTCCAGTCTTTTATAGATGAATCCATGTTTAAGCCAGTAGGAAACCAGATGGAATGAAAGCATAGATATTGTAATTTGTAGAAGATCTGGGGCAAAGATTACTACAGATAATTTTTCAAGAGGGGCAAATGGAGAAAGAACATACTGGCCTTTAATCTCTACAGCTTCTAACAATATAATTCAAATTTCAGCTTCTGGGCAAATGGAGTAAACATACTATTTCCTATTCCTCTCACTAAGTACAATTATAGGGCCTGGACACATTATACACACGTATACAGGCACATGAACATACATGAAGACTCTGAATGGCTTAGAGAAGAAAGTAAACTGGTTAGGAAACTCAAGACACAAAAATTCCAATTTTTTTCTTAGCCAAACTCTTTTATAATAGTTTTTATTTATCAGTAGCCAATGAAGAAAGGCAAAGTTGAATAGAAATTATGTAACTGGCTTACTGGTAAGTCTGAATTTACTTGGATGTAAATGTAAAATAATTTTTTTTTGTACCAATCTGAGTGGTAACAATGCAACATCTTGAACACATCCCATTTGTGTAGAGTAATTTCATAGAATTTTCAGTAGTAGAAAATCCAGTTTAATATAAAACGTCGGTTTCATGTTTTATTTACATCCCTTCTGCCTCTCCAGGATGGTAGAGCTTATGGAGATGGAGTAGACCAATACTGTGGCCTATGTTTTTACTTCTTTTCCCAATCCAGCTCTTTGGAGGAGAGAATAATCTAACTTTTCATTCTCTTTCCCCTTCTCCCATCTTGGAACAATTCTTCCAGTGCTGAGGGAAGGAGGGGGGAATAAAAGACAGCACATATCTAGAGGGATGGCAGCCATGTCTACTTGCAGCCTCTGCAGACAATCAATGCCACTATCTTCTTCCAGAGTTCAGGCCATGTATCTCTGAGCCAGGTCAGTAGTTTCATCGGTAGTTCTATGGTTCATACCTTGGCCCTCACTTTTTATGTTCCACACAGAGTCATGAAAACTATAGAAATCCTCTTCTATGATATCTGAACCAAAGGGTCTGGTGTGTAAGTTTTGATGGTGGTGGTGGGGGGGGGTCCTCTTTATTGACACACACACATGGTCATTCCCCATCCCTCATCCCTCTGATTATGATTAACCACACAAGCCTTCAGCTTTTTAGAGATCTAAAAATGAGACACAGCCACACATCTTTACGTTCAGGTACTCCTGAAAATTGCTGGGGCATAGATACCAAACTCTCCCTAGTATGTTCTCACCATAACTCACTCTAATGGCAATACCAGAGCAATACCAGTATAGAAATTAATATGGGGAAAGGAAGGCCAGTTCATGCAGATACACTCTATTTACAGAGTGATTCCTTTGAAGTTCTCCCCTAATTGGTTTGGTAAAATTCAGCAAGAAAATGTTATTTTCATGTAAACATTGACCTCTTTGTGACTCTAACACCTTCATCACCCTTCCTCAAATGGACTGGAGAGGAAGAAGAAGATTAGAGAAAGATTAAAGAGAAAGGGTGCTTGGGTGAAAGTTGAGTTAGTAGGGAGATCCAGCTGCTTCTTACTAAGATCTAAGGAACATGTCCACTGCCAGTTACTGGTGAACTTTTTTTAAGGAAGTGAAGTGCTTAATATCTATCTGACTTCAGATTTAGAACCTAGGCACCAACTCATTTTACAGAGAAAGTTCCACTTAACCTCCTTCCATACTTGATGGATTCAAGTTTCAGAAGCAGAAAACACAATTACATATTTCTGTTCTATTACTCCTCCCTCCAATTAATTACCTCTTGCCAAACCAAAAGAGCCTTCTACTCTATTCCTCTGTAATATCATCCTATATTCTGAATTGCCTTTGTGCATTTATTTTGAAGCTGATCTATCATATATTCCTTAAATTTCAAAGTATTTGTGGCACATGTAAATGATGTCTGATGTGCTTCTTTCAGTGAATGGATAGAAAACTCAGTCTTAAAGGGAGGTCTTGCTAAAGAAGAGAAAGAAAAGACTGTGTCAATTGATGTCTTAATTATTAGTTTTAATTATTCTTTTTTTTTTTGTCATTTTCTGTCACATTTTCTCTCTCCTCTACTTCTAGGACTATGGTAATATAGTCATACCCGGAGGAGAAGAGAGGTAAAGAAGTATTCAATACATCTCACAAGTCTTTTATACTCTTTTTATGTAGTCTTTATTTTAAAATTCTAGTCAGCTAATAATTTCTGGATCACATTTGTTTTTTCTAATTTGTTTTTCCTTTGATTTTTAGTCATAAATTATTATGAACAAGTTTAAAAATATAGAGGAAAGGTGAATAATATGAAAGTAAAGAGAGTATTCTACAACAGTATCAGAATTTGAAAAAATCAAGTTGAATTCTAGAACTGAAATATATACTATGTGAATTAAGAAATCAATATAACGGTATAACAACAGATAAGATGTAACTAAGGATAACATATATAACATTTATAACCCAGAAAATCATCAATTGAAGTTTGAAATAAGAATATACTTCTAAATAACCTGTGGATCAAAGAAAAACAAAAAGAATACAGAAATTAGAAAATGTTATATTGAAAGAAAATAAAGGTGATATATCAAACTATAAGATGTAATAAAACTTAAATGCATATATTAGAAACTTCAGTTTCAAGAAATTTGAAAACAAAAACAAACAAGTAAAAATCAGAAAATTAAAATTAAAAAAGGAGATAATTAAGGTATGAGTAGAAATCAATCACATATATGTAATTTTATATCTCCAAATACCCACTGAACAAAATTAATTAATCAAAAAGTTGCTTCTCTAGAAAGGCTAATAAATCCGAATAAACCTCTAATAAGACTGATTACGAGAGAAAAAGAGGAGAGAGTGAAAACAAATTATTAATATTAGAACTCAAAAGAACATCATTACAAGTTTTAAAGGAAACAAAACATAATTATAATTACTACAAATAATTTTATGCCTATAAAATTGACTATTTAGATGAAGTAGGCAAATTCTCTGAAGAAAATAAATTGTCAATAAAAAATGGAAAACAATCATGAATGTGCCTATAACTAGCCAAGAAATAGAATTTGTTATCCAAAACCTCATAAAAAAAATAAAGATAAAAATAAAAAGCTCAGGTGAATTAACTAGTGAACAGTTCTAAACATTTAAGGAAGACATAATATCAATCTTTTACAAACACTTTCAGAGAAAAGAAAAAGAGAAAGAGAACAGTTCTTAACTTATTTTAAGAGATCAGCAAAATCTTGATACTCAAACCTGGCAAAGACATTACAGGAATGGAAAATTATAAACTCTCTCACAAATATTTCTAGATAAGATTACTATAGATAAACATAATAACACATTAAGTCTAATTGTAGATATATATGAAAATAATCATGACATAAAGTTTAATATTCAGTTATCACTGTGGTTTAACAATCATAAATTAAACTATTTTATCACCATGTTAACATAAAAAGGGGGAATCATTTAATGTTTGTGTGTGCAGCAAAAGCATTTATAAAATTCAACTATGTATTTATAAATTTAAATAGTTCTTTAAAATCTAGGAATAGAAGAGAATTTATTTAAGCAATAAAAACATATTCATAGAAAACCCACAGTAAACCTAGATGAAATATTTAAAGCATTCTTCTTTAAGTTAAGAGACAAAGATTACAATGTCATCATGATTTTAAACTCTGTACTACTTGAAATAATCAATGAAATAAAGCAAGATAAATAGATAGATAAATGGAAGTCTGGATGGATGGATGGATGGATGGATGGATGGATGGATGGATGAATGGATAGATATAATAAATAAATACAAATATATTATTTATGAAAGGAATATTTGTGCACATACAAAATATAAAATTACTTATTATAAACAATTAGATTAATAAATTTAGCAAGGTTACTGGCTATAAGACCAAAATACAAAATATAATTGTATTTTTACATGAGCAATAAAAAATAGAAAATACATTTTTAAAAAGACATAATTTATAATAACACCAAACATGTTAAATTTCTGGGAATAAATCTAATGAAAAGGGAACTTGATATCTACACTAAAAGCTATAAAACGTTATTGAGAGAAATTGAAGAACATCTAAATAAGTGAAGGAATATAGTCATAAATCATGTGACTCAGTATCATAAAGTGTCAATTTTCTCCAAATTTACCTATAAATTCAATATAAACCAGATAAAATTCTGCATTTGGGGAAGGGGGGTAGAAATTTAAAGGCTGATTGTAAAATGCACATGGAAATACAAGTGAACTAGAATATTTGACAAGATTGGAGAACAACAAAGCCAGTGAATTTATATCACCAGATAGTTTTACTTAATATAAAGTCATGTAATTAAGATAGTGTGGTAATTACAGTAAAGAATGAAAACTAGAAGAGTGGTGGAAAAAAAGAGAACCCATAAACAGACTCACATATATAGTCACTCAATTATGTCAAAGATGGCATTACAGTTCAACTAGTGAAGAAGGACTTTTCAATAAATGATGCTAGATCAATAGTCTATCCATGTGGAATAAATTAAGTCTTGACTTCTACTTTATTATGAAAATCCATTCTAGATTGATTATGAAATATAATATAAAAGGTAAAATAATACATTTTTAGAAGAAAAAATAGGAGAACCAGTCATGATTTTGGTATAGGCAAATTTTTCTTAAATAGGACAATAAAGCACTAACTACAAATCACTGATGAATTGGTGTCTATAAAGATCATCTAGTCATCAAAACAGAACTGAGAAACTCAAAAAACAAGCTAGTATTACCAATTCTGGTATATTTCTACAATAAAATACTACAAGAAATGAAATGAATGGATAAATTTCACAACATAATGTTGAGTTAAAGAAATCAGACACAAAAGAACTTGTGATTTCATTTATATATGATTTTAAAAACCTCATTTCTGTTGTTAAAATGAGAATAGTGGTTATCTTTGGGAAGAAGAACAGGGCAGTGACTGTGAGTATTAGTTGGGCTCATGTGGTTCTGGTTTCTTGATCAATGTGCTGATGATACAAGGGTGTCTGTGATATATTTTTTTAATATGTGCATTACAATTTCCATACTCTTATGTCTCTATAAATATTAAAAAATCCTATGGCACTCTGTGTGAACATTCTGTTTATCCAGTCACTCTCACTTATTTAACAAATATACAAGAGCTTACTGTACATCAGGCAGCATGCTAGTTAATGGCAAGTGCATGACACATGCATTAAACAATTAAGGAAAATTAATTTAAGAATAAATTTTAAAATTATTTTAAGAATTAAGATATTAAATGAAAGAAAACTATAATTGTAATAAATGGTAGGAAGTTAAAGTTTGTTGTGCTGTAAGTTTATGAAAGAGAATCTTCCTTTAGGAATGTCAGAAAGAATTGCTCTGAGTAGCGATAAACTGCAATCTGACAAATGAATAAGTTTGAAGGGGACAGGCAGACTGAGGAACCAGTACCTTAAATGTCCAATAAAGGAGGTGGGATACTGTAAGGGAAAATGGTATTATGTGTGATTGGATAGAGAAGTAGGGGTCAGATTGTGTGAAGTTTGCTTAAGGATATTGGCCTTCACCCTGAGAGTAATGGGGAGCAAATAAAGATACTGTAGAAGAGAGTGTTATATAATCTGATTTGCATTCCAATAAATTCTTCTATTCCTCTGAATAGAATAGGGCTGAGAAGAGGGGATGAGAGGCTAATGCTGTAATCTAGGATTCATATATACATGGGTTAAACTGGAGTAGTGGTAGTAGAAGTGGAAAGAAATGGGCAGATCTGGGATCTACCTGAAGGGCAACATTGATGAGATCTGCTGATATATTGGATCTGGGGGGTGAGGTTGATGCAGGTGCCAAAGATAAATCCCAGATTTCTTACTAGTAGAAATAGGAGTCTGAAGATTTCACTCACTAGAGAGGGAACATTAAAATTTGATCTACATTTAAGGGGACAATCATGCATTTCCTTGGGAATACTTTCAATGTGAGACACTTTTCAGACATGAAAGTAGAAATGTCCAGAGGTCAGCTATGTTTAGAAATTCAGAGCACAGATACAACTTCTGACAACAATAATAATAATCAATCTAATAAAATATTGTCCTCTTTATTTGCCAAGCACTGTTCTATGTGCTTTACATATCTGAGCTCACTTATTCTGCCCCAGGAACCCATGTTGTTGATATTATTATCCTCATTGTCTAGGTGAGGGAACAGGAGTTACCTAAACCACACACAGAAATACATGGTGGCATTCAAACACATGGCTCTAGATCTCTCAGAACCCAAAGCCTATAAAATTATTCACAAGATTTTCCAGAGGAAAAAAGTCCCCTCACTTTACATGGAATGATAAATTGTCCTCATTTGCAACAAATCTCTGATTGGAAGTTTTGGACCATATTGAGATCTCTAAGAGAATTGCTTTGAAGGCATCAGCTGTCTTAAGATTTCTCAGAGATTTCTGTTACCCTTGGATTTGCCATGTAACAGCTGCTATTTTGGATTAGATGCCAGAGGCACTGTTTCAGTTATCAAAGGATGTGCCTCCCTTGGGAAAAAAATGAATGTTCCAATTTACAAGGTATCTGTGCATTGATGATAGATAGCTAAAACAAGTCTCTTTATGCAGTCAAAATGAAGTCCACTAGCTGCTCATTTCAACTTGACTTGAGGCTTTTTAAATTTCTATTTTAATTTGAAACACATTTCTGATGTTACTGATACTTCATTCATGTTTTGAATTCTCTTAAAGGTTTGAAATCTTAAAACTGCTGTGAAGCATCGCTTTTTCTGAAGCACACATCTGAAATACTAGCAGGGGTCAAAGAAATGGATTTTGTGGGTTCTCCTATGCAGGATTTCAAAGAAGATTTCTCTCTCAGATATCTGAAAAGTTAGAGGATCTTTTGGGCAGAATAAAATTGACACATATGACATAAAATTATATCCAATTAGGAAAATATAACATAGTCCTATTTATTTTTTAAATTCTATATAGAAATCACATCACAGAAAGATTTTATTTATCTTATATTATGAATAATGGAATTTTCAGTAAAATATTTAAAGGCTTGTGCAATAGTTTTCCTGAATATACCACTTACATAGCAAACTCAAATTAGAAGCAGAATTAACAGTCACCTCAAGTATATTATTTATTACTTCTATGATAAGCAGTATAATATATATATTTATATATGTGTTTATATGTGTATTGAACATGTCAATATTCTTTTAATTACTGAAAATTTTGAGATCTTTGGAAACATGGAAGAATGAGAGCTGTCCCCAGATCTCTCCCCTTGAAACAACAATAAGCTGAACATCTAAAACTCAACAAAAAATACCCAAACTGTACACCAGCATGTCTGAGTGTGGGTTGTGCACATAAGAGCTACCACAGGTCAGAACCCCAGGTGTCAGGTGGTGGATTGGGAGAAATAAAGAAGCTGCCTCTCGCAGTCCCTGGAGCTACCTGTAGGAGGGCAAGGAAAGAAGTAGCAGCAAGTTCCCTAAACAGCCCTGCCTGGGAAAGCTGTGAGCTCTCCAAGGCCAGCGGCAGAGCCCAGTCATCAGGGCAGAAGGCAGAGAAGTAGGATGGCAGAAAAACAACAGTTGATTTTACTGGCCCTGGTTGCAAAACTGAGGTTGAGCCACAGCTTCCAACTCCCAACCCAGAGAGCCTCTCCCCACATGCTCTCCAAGACTGATCACTGTGGAGCCTAAGGGGAATCTGAGCAAATGCTACTGAAACTGTTGCTAACACTAACAGGAACTGAAACGGAGGGTAGTGAGCATGATTAAATATCTGTTAGAAAATAAAAAGGCATTTTTAAAACTTTATATAAAGCAAGAATCCAAGAGGCTTAGACGCAACCAACTGGAAACCAAAAGCAAACACCTTCTTTGCAGCAGGCTAAAAAGAGACCTTTATATAATAAATCTTCTTTCTGGAAAAAAAAAAAAACAGCAGGATATACTTCCATCAATGTCCACGTGGAGAAATATTCCATTAAACACCATGAACAACCAAGGTGACAAGGCATCTAAGAAAGAAAGAGAAAAATCTCCAGAAAATACGCTTATGACAGAAATATGCGACTTAAATTACAGAGAATTTAGGTTGATACTTCTGAAAAAAACTCAGTGAATTCTGAAATGAGCCATATAATCAATTTCAGGAATTGAAAAACAACTAGATGAGCAGAGCAAGGAGACTGAAACCCTCAAAAAAAAAATAGAATTTCTGGAGATGAAGAACACACTGCAAGAATTGAAAAATGAAATAGCAAGCTTGGGAAATAGAGTCGACCAAATGGAGGAAAGGATCAGTGACATTGAAGACAGAAATCTAGAAATAAATCAGAAAAAAAGAAGAGAGAAACTGAAGAATGAAAAATAATAAAAGGAATACAAGAACTAGCTGATACCATCAGGAGAGGAAAATAAAATAATGGGCATTATCAAAGGCGAGGAAAGGAACAGGAACTGAAAAGCATTTTCAGCAAATAGTTGATGAGAATTTCCCAAATCTAAGGAATGAGCTGGAGCTTGGAATTCAAGAAGTCAACAGACACCCAATTATCTCAACCCAAAAAGGCCTTCACAAGACACATTGTATTAAAATGATCAAAAATCAATGATAAATGCAGAATTCTCAGGGCAGAAGAAAACGGTAACTTATCAAGAAAAACCCATTAAATTATCCTTGGATTTCTCAATGCAAACCTTACAAGGCAGAAAGGAGTGGAATCAAATATTTAAACTATTAAGTGAAAGGAACAACCAGCTTAGAATAATGCATCTGGCTAAGCTCTCCTTTAGATATGAAGGTGAAATTAAGACCTTTCCAGATATACAACAATTGGAATTCTCTACTACGAGGCCTGCACTACAGAAAATACTGAAAGGTGCCAGCTCATCTAAAACAAAATAACAAGACATAATTAGGAGTAAAGTGACTATCAGGCAAATAGAAGCAGAGGAGTGCAACCCTTACTAAGAACAGGGCATTATAGGCTTAAATAATAAAAAGAGAATTGTTTATAAAAAGATAGTAATAAACATTCAACATACATAGGGAAATATTGAGATAACAATGACTGAAGAGGGGAGGATTCAAAGATCCAAATATTCATAATGGTAACCACACAAAGAAGATGCAGAACTGAAGTATATAACATAAAACAAGAAGAATCAAAAAGAAAACACACAAAAGCCAACCAAAATAAAGAAAACAGAAGCACAAGTACAAGGAAGCAATGGAAACACCGAGCTACCAGAAAGCAAAAGATAAAATGGCTATAAGAAGATCATTATATTTCAATAATCACCCTAAGTGTAAATGGACTGAACTCACCAATAAAAAGGCACAGAGTTGCAGAATGGATCAAAAAACAAAACCCAACCAAATGCTGCCTCTAGGAGACACATCTCAGCTCCAAAGACAAATATAAACTCAAAGTGAAAGGGTGGAAAATGATGTACCAAGCAAATGGCATTTAAAGAAAAGTGGGAGTAGCAGTACTAATTAATATCAGGCAAAATAAACTTCAAAATAAAAAAGGTAAAGAAAGATACTGAGGAGTCTATGGCCATGCTACCCTGAACAAGTCCGAATCCTTTCTGATCTTGGAAGCTAAGCAGGGTCAGGCCTGGTTCGTCCTTAGAGGGCAGACCACTTAGGAAGAATAGGTGCTGTAGGCATAAAAAATAAAAAAAATAAAGGATTGTAAGCTGACAAAGTCCTTGCAATCTGTCAGGTCAAGCAAGGGTTGACTCACCTAAAAAAATTAAATAAATAAATAATAATAAAAGAAAGACACTGAGGTCTTCATAATGATAAAGGGAATCATGCACCAAGAATACATAACATTTATTAATATCTATGCTCTCAATCATGGAGCCCCGAAATATATAAAGCAATCATTAACAGAACTAAAGGGAGAAACAGACCAAAACACTGTCGTAGTAGGGGACCTAAATGCTCCACTATAGAATATGGACAGATCATTCCAGACAGAAAATCAATAAAGAAATAACATCCTTTAATGGCACATTAGACCAACTGGACATAATTGACATTTGCAGAGCCTTCCATCCCAAAACAGCTGCTTATACATTCTTCTCTAGTGCACATGAACATTCTCAAGAATCAAACACATATTGGGACAGAGAGATACCCCCCAAATATAAGAGGGTTGAAATCATACCAACCATATTCTTTGATCACAATGCTTTCAAACTAGAGATCAACTGTAAAAAGAAATCAGGAAGAATCACAAATACATGGAGATTAACCAACATGTTACTGAAGAATAGCTGTCAGAGAAGAAACAAAAAGAGAGATCAAGAGATACATAGAAACAAATGATAATGATAGTACAACATATCATAACTCTGGAACATGACAAAAGCAGTCATAAGAGGAAAATTCATATCATATACAGGCCTATCTCCAAAAACAAGAACGAGCCCAAATAAACAACCTAATGCTTCATCTTAAAAACTAGAAAAGGAACAAATGAAGCCTAAAGTCAGCAGAAGGAAAGAAATAATCAAAATTAGAGCAGAAATAAATGAAATTGAAAACAACAAAAAATAGAAAAAATAAATGCAACAAAGCTGGTTCTTTGAGAAGGTTAATAAAATTGCAAACCCTGGCTAGACTCACTAAAGAAAAAAGAAAAAGGCACAAATAAACAAATCAGGGATGAAAGAGGAAATTATGACTGACATCACAGAAATACAAAGATCATACAAGAATACTATGAAAAGTATATAACACCAAATTTAATAACCTAGAAAAATGAACTAGTACTTAGAAAAATATAATCTTCCTAGACTAAATCAAGAGAACTGGAAAATCTAAATAGACAATCAGCAGTATGGAAAATTGAAAAATCATCAAAAACCTAAAAAGTAAAAGTCCAGGACCAGATGGCTTCACCAGTGAATTTTACCAAACATTCAAAGAAGATTTAATACCTATTCTCCTCAAACTCTTCCAAAAAATTGAAAGAGGCAATACTTACTCCCAACTCACTTTAAGGCCAATATTACTCTGATACCCAACCTGGTAAAGATAACAACAAAAAAGAAAGAAAAAACTACAGACCAATATCTCTCATGAACACAGATGCAAAAATCCTAAATAAGATACTAGTAACTAAATAAAGCAACATATTAAAAAATTACACCACAATCAAGTGGCTACATCCCAGAGGTACAGGGATAGTTCAACATATGCAAATCGATTAATGTGATTCACCACATAACATTAAAAAAATAGAATCATATGATCATATCAACGGATGCAGAAAAAGCCTTCAACAAGATACAGCATCCATGTATGATCAAAACGCTTAACAAAATTGGTATAGAAGGAAAGTACCTTAACATAATAAAGGCCTTATATAAACAAACCCTCAGCCAACATTATACTTAAAGGTGAAAAACTAAAAATCTTCCCTCTGGATCAAGAACAAGGCAAGGCTGTCCACTATCATCACTGTTATTCGATAAAACTTTGGAGGTCCTGGTAAGTACAATCGAGCAAGAGAAAACTAAAAAGGCATCCAAATAGGAAACAAAGAAGTCAAACTGTCACTCTTTGCAGATGACATGATTTTCTATAAAGAAAACCCTAAAGACTCCACAAGAACACTACTAGAAACAATAAGCAAATACAGTAAAGTCTCTAGATACAAAATCAACATTCAAAAATCCATAGTGTTCCTATATTCTAATCATGAAGTACCAGAAAAAGAAGTGGAAAAAATAATTCCTTTTACAATTGCAACAAAAAGAATAAAATACAGAGGAATAAATTTAACAAAACATTTAAGACCTATACAATGAAAACTACAAGACCCTTACTAAAAGAAATCAAAGAAGATACAAAGAAATGGAAGATATTCTGTGTTCTTGAATTGGAAGAATCAACATAGCTAAAATGACCGATGTACCTAAAGCATATACAGATTTAATGTAATTCCTCTAAAAATCCCATTGGCATTTTTTAAAGAAATGGAACAAAAAATCATCAGGTTTGTATAGAGCACAAAAGACCCTGAATCACCAGAGCCATCCTGAGGAAAAGAAAACAAAAAACAAAAAAACAACAACAAAAAACGAGGCTGGAGCTATCACTCTGCCTGCTTCAAACTATATACAAAGCAACAGTGATCAAAACGGCATGGTACTGGCAGCAAAACAGACACATACCAGTGGAACAGAATTGAGAGTCCAGAAGTAAACCCATATTTATATGGGCAAATAATTTTTGACAAAAAAAGCCAAAAGCATACAGGAGAAAGGAAAGCCTCTTCAATAAATGGTGCTGGGAAAACTGGAAAGCCACCTGCAAAAGAATGAAACTAGACTGTTGTCTATCACCACACACCAAAATTAACTCAAAATGGATTAAGGACCTGAATATAAGACCTGAAACAATAAAATGCATAGAAGAAAACATAGGAACTAAACTCAAGGACCTTGGACTTAAAAGGATTTTATGAATTTGACCTCAAAGCAAGGGAAGTAAAAGCTAAAATAAATGAATGGGACTACATCAAACTAAAAAGCTTCTGCTCAGCAAAAGAAATGTCAACAAGGTAAAGAGACAACCATCCAAATGGGAAAATATATTTGCAAGCAACACCTCTGATAAGGGCCTAATATCCAAAATATACAAAGAACTCATACAACTCAATAACAACAAAAAAACAAATGATCCAATCAAAAAATGGGCAGAGGACTGAACAGACACTTCTCCTAGAGGACATACAAATGGCCAACAAATATATGAAAAGATGCTCACATCTAGCTATTAGGGAAATGCAAATCAAAACCACAATGAGAACCATCTTCACACCTGTTAGAATAGCTATAATCAACAGGAAAAAGTAATAACAAATGTTGGAGAGGATGCAGAGAAAAAGGAACCCTCAGTATGGAGATTCCTCAAAAAACTAAGAATTGATCTACCATATGATCTAGCAATCCCTCTACTGGATATTTACTCCAAAGACTTGGAAAATTCATATCCAAAAAATTATTTACACACCAATGTTTATAGCAGCATTATTCACAGTGGCCAGGACACAGAAGCAACCAAAGTTTTCCTATGATAGATAATTGGCTAAAAGAAGCTGTGGTACATATATATGATGGAATATTACCCAGCCATAAAAAGAGATGAACTACTGCCATTTGCAACAACATGGAGGGACCTTGAGGATAATCATGCTAAGCGAAATAAGCCAGACAGACAAAATTGAAAATCACATGATATGACTTTTTTGGATATAAACCTAAAGCAACAAATGAAGAGGACAAACAAACAGAGACTCATGGACGTGGACAATGAACTAGTGTTACCAGAGGATAGAAGATGGGAGTGAGGGAGTAGGTAGATGGTTAAAGGGGGTCAATATATAGGAAGTAAGGGGAGGGTAAGTGTGGGTAAAAAGGGGATCAAATATAGGGTAGCTGAAGGAAACTGGATTTTGGGTGGTAAACACACAATAAATATACAGATGTCAAATTATAATGTACACCTGAAAATTATATAATTGTATTAACAAATGTTACCCCAATAAAATTAATTAAAAAAGAAAAAGAAAATGTTAGATTTTTTCTTCTTTATTTTTTCTTGGTTCCCAATCCAATCAACTTTGTGATTCCAAAATTCTAGTTTATATTAACATAAATAGTATTTTCTCTTATGTATTTCCTCTGCCACTGATATATTATGCATTCATTAGCTCCTAAAAATAAAAATAAATATTTATTATTGTAATTAGATTGGGAAAATGCTAACTAGAACATTTGGAAACTATAGAAAAGTAGCAAATAAAACTATTCTATCTCCACAACCAAGAAACAAAGCACAGGTTGCTATAATTTTTAGTCTCTGTTAGTCTTCTGTATGCATATTTATATTTTTAATTATAGCATAGTATTCTAGATATATGAATATTATACTTTGGAAAGAACAAAAGAAGAATAATTTAAAGTAGAAAAATATAATAAAATAATATTAAAATCTTACAAAATCACTCTACTTCAAGGAATATAGATATGACATAATCATAAATGTAGAAAAATTTGTCTGTATAATATTATCCATTTTATCAACATGGACAATAAGGGAAAATTGGAAATAGCCTAAGTATCTTATACACCCTGATAGCATGTAATTTACTTCTGAGGAAAACAATATTGAAAAGAATGAATTTATTATGTGTTCCTGCTGTACATCTTTTGTTTTTTAGAATAATGTATTTAACTACTCTATCTTAAATTACTTTTGATGCTCATTATGAGGCAAGAGTAAATTAAATTAGAAATACAAAGATAAGTACAGAAACTCTCACCAGGAATGAACTAAATTACCAAAAATAAACATCTTTGAAGTTTAATATTCCACAAGTTTAGGCTAATTTATTTACTTGACTTTCCATGAACCATTCCAATTTGAGGAAATGCATAACTGTATCCAATATGGATTATATATTCATCATCTAATTATATAACTTGCTATTAAACATTATTGTCAAAATTCATAGCAGGGGATTTTTTCTGGTTAAATTAAAAACACAGAAATTGTGAGGTTCTGAGGAAGACATGAGGTTATAAAATATAAGCCAAAATTTGCATAATCAATCATGTATGTGTGCACACTAATTAGCTCATAAGTGTTTATTCCTACACTTTTTCACTGTCTAGGCATTCCTTCTACTAGATTCAATCTCCCCTATTCCACTCTAATACTTTTCCATTTTTAAGCAAAATCAAATTATTCTCTCTACTAGATCTTTCCTATCAACATCAATGCTCTGATTTCTCCCATTTTAAGATACAAACATCCTTTACACTCATTTCTCCTGATTTCCCTCCTTTCTCTTACAATAAAGTTCTCAAAAAGAACTGTCTATACTAAAAGTTTTCAATTTCTTTCTTCTCTTTCATGAATCCATTCAGTTAGGTTTGCTCTCATTCCACTTGAATGAAAACTCTCTTAGCTATGTCATTTTCACTTTAATCCCCTCATTCTACTTTTTAGCATCTATAATCATTCAATTTGAGTAAACTCTCTTAACTTGGATTATCAGACTCTCCTCTCTCCTAAGTGTACTCATCACTCAGTGCAGATTCCCTCAGTTTCTATTATATTCTTCATCTCTAGACTTTGAAATTTGGAATCCTTTGTGATTCAATCCTTGAACATTTTCTCTTTTCTATTTACAATCATTCTTCTTGGTTGTTATCATTCAGTCTCATGGCAATAAATACGTGCTATATACTGATGACACCTAAGTGCCTAGCTTTTTAAGGCAACAGTACCACAGATTCAATGAACAACTAGCTCTACCTAGTAATCTAACTGAAATGTCAAATTTAGTACATACAAGGTGAAATTCTTGATCTTCCTTCCAACGCCTGCTCTAGTCAGTATATCCTGAACTCACTTAATAGTAACTCCATCCATTTTTTCAGGCCCTGAACTAAATTAAATACTATGATAACCTAAACTTACCACTTACTCTCATATCCCATATTCAATTCATCAGCAAAATATTATTGACTTCACCTTCAAAATACACACATAATCTAACTATGATCACCACCCCGCTACTAACACACTGATGTTACCTGCCACCAATTGGTCCAATGCATCTCCACATATAGCTAGAATTACTGCAATTTTCTAACTGGTCTCCTTGCTTTGAATCTTGACTCCCTAAAGGCTATTTTCAAAAGAGCAACCAGAGTTTTTATAGTTAAAATGTAGTAAGATTATATCTCTCCTCTTGCTCAAAAATATCCAGAGTCTTATCTCATTCTTAGTATATACCAAAGTTTTTAGATTGGCCAACAATGCCTTACATGTTGAGGTTTCCCTCCAATTCACTGCTCCTCAAACATCATATTCTATTACATTTTTCCTTATAAATCTGTTCCACCCCCATTGTCCCTTTTCCTGTTCCTCAAAACTTTTCAGGTGTGCTTCCACCTCAGGATATTTGAACTTGATTGTTTCTATCTTGAAGTCTATTTTTACAGGCATCTACAAGGCTCAATTCCTCACCTTCTTTAGGGCTTTAATCAAAAGATCATCTCTTCTAAGAAACTTTAGGGTAATCTATTTAAAAATTGCAACTCTACCTGCTGACCCTTTTAAACATTTTTCCTGCTTTAACTAGGTTAATAACACTTAAACCAACCACCCAATATCCCTACTTACATTAGTTTCTTTTCACTTATTGTCTTTTTACTCACCTGTCCCTAACTGCAATGTAAGCTCCATGAATGCAGCATCTTTTGTTTTGATTTTGCTTTGTTCCCATTCCTTCAATGCTTTTAGACAAATAGTGGAAATCTAATAAATATCTGCTTAATGAATGAATAAGTGTACAATTGCCAAAAAGAATATAAACAAATCAAATGACAGAAAAACTATAACATGTATGTTGTGGGGAAGAGATTAATCTCACAAGTATTGAGAGATCTTACAAAATCACTAAGGCAAAGACCAAGACCACTAATAGGAAAATAAATACATTGTAGCCTGAAAGTAGAAAAAAGCCCACCAATAATTAAAATATGCAGTTTCCACATTGATTATGTTATGATTGTGGTTTGAGTGGAAATGGTTACTGAGATAAAGAGAAGTGTGTGAGATATTTTAGAGCATCATATAATGGGCTTGACAATAGGTTGATGGGTCGGTAAAAATAAAAAGGCAGGAATTCTACATAACTTTTTATAATTTTAATTTATCCCTAGGTGGATGATACGCCATTTACTGAGATGGGAAGGCAGGTTTTAGTAGAAGGCAAAACATCAAAGGTTCTATTTTAGATATATCAATTTTGTACTGTCTCTGACACATTTAATCCAAGTTAACAAACCGTCATTTGTTTAAGAACCCAAGGCTAAGAAAAGATGACCATGTAGGTTGTATAAATCTGGAAGATGCTATGATAGAAATACTGTTTGAAACCATAATAATGACTAAGAAAACATAGAGAAAACACAAAATTAGAAAAGTGAAAGAAAACATTGTAGAAGAGAAGCAAAGCCAAGAGAGAATGTAACCACGGAAACGATAGAGGAGAAAAGCAGAACAGAAGAGAAAATTAAAGAGGAAGATAATTAATAAGGCACAAAAGGAATTAGCACATTTGAGTCTGGCCAGCAGAAATAGTCAATAAAGGAGAGAGAAAATAAATGGACAGGAAAGAGATGGGACAATGAGATTTGACTTTTTGGTAACAAATATTGAGTTATGGACTGTGTGCAAAAAAAAATTTATAATCAGCTTTGTTCATGAAATGGAAATTTTAATCTAAAGAAATATTTATCAACAAGGATTTGGTTTTATAGATATATTTACATACACACTAAAAAAGTTTATTACACAACAATTTAAAATAATGATTATCTCTTTATTTATTGACATAGAAATTTGTCTAAGATATATGGTTATGTAGGAAATTCAGGTTACCAAAGTACAAATAGAGAAATATTTTATTTGGTATATCAAAACAATTATTTGATGTAAAGTGTTGGTAAAGAGGTATAGCAACTGGACTCTCATATGTTACCAATGAAAGTATAAATGATTATAGTCATTTGGAAACTCTTTGTCAGCTAAATATGCATACACCTCTAGAAACCAGCCGCAAAGTCTGCTCCTAGGTAAATACTAAACAGAAACATGTTCTTAAGTTTCTCCATAAGCATTGTACCAGAATTTCATAGCCCCAAATTTGAAAGACCCAAAGGGCAAAATGGATGAAGTATGGTACATATATATATGCGATTATATGTAACAATGAGAATAAGCAAATTACAATGACAAGTAACAATATATATATATTGCAAACATAATTTATACACAATAAGTCAACATAAGAAAAGTACATAATGTGTGATTCTATTTATCAGAAACAGGAAAAATTAATGTTGTTAAGAGTTGAGGAAATTAGATTTTTTCTAGTCAAGATGGCAGAGTAGTAAATGCTGTGTTTACCTCATCTCATGACCATATCAAAATTACAAACTAAATTACAAACCACCATCACTGAGAATCACCTGAAGTCTAGCTGAAAAGAAGTCCTACAACTAAGAATATACAGAAGAAGCCACATTGAGATTAGTAGGAGGGAGGAGATGCAGAACCAGCTAGTTCTGACTGCAGAGGTTTCGCCTGAAGAGAGAAGGGTCTCAAGCCCCACACAAGGCTCCCCAGCCCAGGCTCCAGTGCCAGGAAAAGAAGCCCACACAACTTCCAGCTGTAAAAGTAAGTGGAAATGGTGTCTGAGTAAGACAGAGGGCTGCTGGAGTCCCAGGCCCACACATGATATACTCACTGGTAGACTTACTTGCTCGGAGCTCCAGCACTGGGGCAGAAGCTCCAAAGGAGCCAGGATATATGGAAAAGAAATAAATTATCTGCTTCCAGGCAAAGGCTAAAGGAGCAGCTTTCTCTGCCGGAGCAGCCAGCTAAAGTCGAACAGCACCTAAAAGAGGGGGGTGAAGCCTAAGGAAAAAAGAAGACAGGAAAGCGCTTCAGGAGGGCATACAGTTCAATGCTGCAGCCTCAAGTTTATTTAGCATAGCCATTATATTTCTTTTTGAACACAATAGCAAAGCACAGAGTACATTACCATAGAAATGCTGGCATTTACATAAATTCCTATACATCCTTCCCTCAGGGCACAAACATCCTTGCTTTCTGTAATACATTCCACTATCTTAAAAGGATTACTTTAGGAGGCATACCTCCCTCCAGTCAGTAATGTTTAACTCAACACCCTGCTTCCTTGAACCATTGTTTAAGCTGTCTCAGCAACTGCTTTATGCTATCAGCTACTGTGACTGCTTCAGTGTCTCATAATGGCTCCCGACATTTCTCCCAGACAGAAGTTCTGGCAGAAGCCATTGTTATTTTGTTAAGCCTTCACCCCTCCCAGCATGCAGACAGGTGGGTGCCATATCCAAGTCTCCATCACTTGGCTAACACCAGTTGCCCCACCATAGTGATTTCCTGAATCCCACTTCACCCAACATCAGATAGACCCAGGCTGCTTCTAGTAACTTTCTATACAAATGGCCTACCTTGGTTCATCTTTGGACTTTCTTAAAACCTCTCAAAACTTCACAAAACTCCAAACAAGAAGCATCTGGCTTCGGCATGCCCTGTTCCTCTTCTGAGTTTCCCCCAAGCTTGGTATTGGCAGAAATTGGCCTCAGTTTGAGGTTTGACCTCTCAAGACACCTCCAAGTCCAGCATGGGTGGCAGGCATCTGCAAATTGCTCTGTGGCTCCTGCCAGGTGGCCCCAGGCAAGGCACAGGCTGTAGTTGAACTTGGCTTGCACAACAACCCCTCTCAGGAGGTCCCAGGGATGGGAGGCCTGGTGGTTGCCTTTGGTCTGAGTCAGAGCCACCCAGCTGCCTATGCAGATGACACACCCAAAGGGCCAATTGGGCAGGCATGAAGGCCCTGCTAAAGTGCATCCTGCTCCATAGGATCAGCCCCTGCACAACAGCTCCTCCACTGTAGTCACAGACAGTCCTCACAACCAATTAGCCCAAACAATCCAGTAGCAGGGACACACAACCCACATAAGGGACATACCTGGAGCATCCAGATCAGGTGACCAGGGAGACTGCACCACTGAGCACAACAAGATATCTACTACATAAGGGGGAGGGGGGGGACATTCCAAATGGGAAGACAAAGAAATATGCTCTACATGAAAGATCAGAACAAGCTCCAGAAAAAGAACTAAGCAAAATGAACACAATCAATCCACCAGACATAGAGTACTGGTTGTAAAGATGCAGAATAATCTCAGTGAGAACTTCAAAAAAGAGAGAAGAAACATAGAAATGGAGATATGAAACATGAAAAAGAACCAATCAGAAATGTAGAATATAGTTACTGAGATGAAGAATACTTTAGAGTGAATCAAGAGATTAGATGAAAAAGAGAATCAAATCAGCAATTTAGAAGATAAGATAGCAGAAAATACCCAATCAGAACAACAACAAGAAAAAAGGATCCAAAAGAATGAGTATAATTTAAGGGGCTTCTGGGACAACATCAAGTGTACCAACATTCGTAACATAGGGGTACCAGAAGAAGAGAGCATGGAATTGAAAACCTATCTGAAGACATGGTGATGAAAAATGTCCCTAACTTAGCAAATGAAATTGACATGCAAGCCCAGGAAATGCAGAGTCCCAAACAAGATGAACCCTAAGAGACCTACACCAAGCCACATCATAATTAATATGCCAAAGATTAAAGATAAATAGAGAAATTTAAAAAACAGCAAGAGAAAAGCAATTAGTTACCTACAAGGGAGCTCCATAAGACAGTCAGCTGATTTCTAAACAGAAACTTTGCAAGTCAGAAGGGACTGACATGAAATATTCAAAGTGATGAAAAGCAAGGACCTACAACCAAGATTACTCTACTCAGCAAAACTATCATCCAGAATCAAAGGACAGATAAAGAGCTTCCCAGACAAGAAAAAGTTAAAGGTGTTCATCAACACAAAACTACTGTTACAAGAAATGTTAGGGACTTAAGAAGAAGAAAAAATAAAAAATATAAATAATACAAGGTCAATAACTACATATTATCAACAATTACTTTAAATGGAAATGGAGTAAATGCTCCAATCAAAAACCATAGGGTAGCTGAATGGATAAGAAAACAAGACCATTCCATATGCTACCTACAAAAAATCTCACTTCAGATCAAAAGACACATGCAGACTGAAAGTAAAGGGATGGAAAAAGATATTTCATAAGAATAGAATAGAAAAAAAAAAAGCTGAAGTAGCAATACTTATTCCAGACAAAATAGGCTTTAAAGGAAAGGCTATCATACAAGAGAAAGAAGGACCCAGTTACTCCACTTCTGGGTGTTTATCCAAAGAAACCCAAATTCTAATTTAAGGAACATGTACATCCATATGTTTACTGCAGCATTATTTACAATAGCCAAGATATGGAAGCAACCTGGATGTCCATCAATAGATGAATGGATAAAGAAGAGGTGGTGCATAAATACAATGGAATACAACTCAGCCATAAACAAGAATGAAATCTTGCCATCTGCAACAACACGGATTGACTAGATGATATTTTGCTGAGTGGAGTAAGTCAGACAGAGAAAGACAAATGTCATATGATTTTACTTATCTGTGTAATCTAAAGAACAAAGTAAATAAACAAAATAGAAACAAACTCAGATTACAGAGGACATTTTAAAAGTTGTCAGATGAAAGAGGGGTTGGGGAATGAGTGGGAGAAAAATGGAAGGGTTTAGAAGTACAAATTGGTAGTTACAAAATAGTCATGGGGATGTAAAGTATAGCATAAGGAATACAATCAATAATATTATAATAACTACCTATGGTGTCAGATGGGTACCAGCTTTATCAGGGTGATCACTTTGTAAGTTACATAAATGGCTAATTACTATGTTGTATATCTAAAACTAATATAATATGGTATGTCAACAGTAACTGAATAACTTTTAAAATTATTTTTTAAAAGTCCCCACTCCCCAAAAAGAAAAGAAATGGGAAAGTTTACTCTTAGTAGCTAGATGTGGTGAAGGGAGTACTTCTGAAGTTCCAAAAATGTCTGCTCTCTGAAATACTTACTGTTTGTTCACATTCTGTGTATATATTGTAATTGAAAAACAATTACATAAAGAAAATCCTCACGTATAGAAAAAATATGGATAAAGGAATATATTAACGTTAATAGTTATGACATCTGAATAAAGTTTATCTTCTTTATTTTCTTTATACATTTGGTCCATGTGGATTTTATATTGCAAAGGTATTCCTTATATATGCAGAAAACAATAAAGCTCTTGGCTTTTTAAAAAGTGCTACTTGGTCTAAAACTATGTAGTTCATTTTTCATCTTCAGAGAAAAACTTTACCTCTTCAAACATTTCTGGGATACTGAAAAAGAAAATTAATATCAATTTCTATTATTTTAGTCAGTTGTCAACATTTCACCTTAATTTAATTTCTAACATATCTAAAATTTAGCCTAAAACTAAAAGAAATTGTTTGCCTATTTCTGGCATTAATTCTTAAATTGGGCAGGGACCATCTATTAAAACTAAGCTAATCTCCTTAAATTCTTTACTGTGAACTCAGTTTTTAAAACACCTACTTATATTTCACCACTAATGGAATGGGAGAGGATACTGCAGAAAATGCTCAATTATTGTTAATCCCTTCTTTCCCATGTAAGTCTTACCAATCTTTTTTTTTCTTTCACAGTGCAAGGGTCTATTTAACAAAATGCATGTGGTTAAATTTGTTTCTCTAATAAAACTCTAGAGGATGGAATTAAATTAGTTTAGGGTAATTACTTATAATTAGATATTCTTAATGGAAACTGAGTAAGCCCTAAGTTATTCTAAAAACTTGCTTAAATATGCAACTCCATTGACAACTGCCCACTCCCCTTTCCTACATGGAAACAAGAAAACTGCTTTCCAGTTTTAAGACAGAATTCCATTTGCTTATAAAATACTCCAAGGCACATTCAGTGGAAGTTTGTAAACACTTATTGGTCATTAAAGTAAAGAACAGCTAACTAAAACCTTGAAATTTAAATTATATGAAGATAACTATCCCTTGAATTTTCAAAGCAAGGGTGGAAAAAAAAAAGAGTCCATTCTACATGGACTTATATTTTAAAAGGGGTGGTGAAGTAGAATGGGAAAGTAGAGGAAATAAAATCTCTGAGAGGATCAAGTGTGATTATCTGTTGTCTATTCAGTTAGACACCTAGCTGTGAGAGTCTCTTAAAAACTCAAGTGTCTGTCTATATTTGTTGCTGGGTAGAAAAACTAGACCTGGGTAATGGCCAGCTCCATGAGAGTACCTTGTGAAATCCAGATCTGTACAAGCAATATGGTATTCAGTGGGTCATGCCAAGAGGATCACATCTGTTTTGAATCAGGGATGTCTTCACACCAAAGGAGTAGAAGAGATAGCCAAAGATACAGGTAGACAGTACTCTTATAAAACACCAGGACTTTGATTTTTATCTTTTTCTAAGAACAGCGAAGAGGTTAACTTCTCCAATTGACAGATATGTAAAAGGCTAGTGGAAGAAGAAACCTGACATGCTTTATGAAACTCTGTGGCAGGAGAATGTTTTCATCCCTACCATGTGAAAATTTAAGTTTAAATGACTTCCACATGGAGATGTTCTGTTACCCCATGTGAGACTCTGGCTTTTGTCTTCTTCATGCTGTTGCTGTCTAAATTAGATTTGTTCATTTGGTTAAACACATTTTGTGTATTCCAAATAATAGGTTCCTCTTGGTCCCAATACATTAAAACTTTTGATCAGATAACTCAGACTCAGACAGGAAAAGTTAAGTTTTACCTCAGGGATTCTAATTTGATCTGACAAGTTCTGAAGTGCACTTGTTTAAATACCTTATAAGTATCTACCTGAAATTAAGGAGCAAAAATATGAGGACAAGAAGGGGGAGAGGGAGGGGAGAAGGCAAGGAAAGAAGGAGGGGGAGGAGGAGGGGGAAAGAGGAGAAGGAGGAAGGGAGAGAGAGACAAGTAATATTGCCATGATGTAGCAATGCCTATTTGGGCTGTGGTTAATTTTACTTTTGGTTTAACACATTGATTAGTTTATGGTGAATCTACTATCACTTTCAAAAAAGAAACTATAAATCAGATTATGCCTTTAATTTACGCCTAATCAATTAGTGAACTAAAGGAGGTATGAAACCATCACTCTAACCTTAATTGAACATCAGGCATATGTATTTTCTTTAGCTGCAAAATAAATATCAACCTCTTCCTTTTCAAAGAAGGTCACTAGCCAGAGATGTTAAATTAATTTGTCCAAGTTTATACAGATAATAAGTGATGAACTAAAGTTTAAATTATGACCCCATTTCAAGCCCATGTTTGCCTATACCATCTCCGGAGATAGCTGGATCCTGGATCATAATACATGATTTTCAAAACATGCCCACAAATCCTTTGACACTTCTGTCAAAGGATAGGTCTTTGTTTCTTCCCCTTGAATCTGGTCTTACTCCAGTGATGCATTTGAAACTAACAAGCTACATTAGAAGTAATGCTACATTAGGGTCTTCTTGTAGGCCAAAGAAGCCCCCGTGGCTTCCATCTAGTTCCTCCGGTTTGCTTGCTCTGAAGGAAGCCAGCTATCATGAAAAAATCTGATTGCTCTGCTACTACTCTGTTGGGAAGGACATATTGTAGGTGCTCTGGTTGAGAGTCTAGCTCAATTACAAGGCAACAGCCAGTGTTAACTGTCAGTCTTGATTTAGCCACCTTGGACATCTAATCCAGTTAACTTTTCAGTGACTACAGACCTGGAGGACAACTAACTTCAACCACATGAAAGCTCCCATGAAATAGCAGCCTAGGTGAGCCTCTTTCGAATTTCTGAACCATAAAATCATAAGCAAAATGAAACTGTTACTATTTTATGCTATCTAATTTGAGGATAATTATTATACAGTAACAATAGTTAAAATATAAGACAAGATTCAGAAACAGTCAGGAAGTGAAGCATCAGTAGGAGGTATGGGGGAGGGTTTTCTCTTGGTCTTTATTCATTGTCACTGGTCTATAAGCAGAATTCAAGTAAAACATAAGGGATATGAGCATGGACATTAGAGTCAGACAAACCTGCATACATACCCAATATTGCAACTTACTAGCTCTAGTGTGGCTTAAAGTACTTAAATTACCTGAGATTCATCTCAATAATGAAGGTAATAATAGTATAGTAGTCAGAGAATTAATCTGGTTCTCTGTTCTAAAGAAACAGAATCAATAAGAAATATTTTTTGTAACTATATAACTCTTTCTGTGTGTATCTGTCTGTTGGTCTGTCTGTCTATCTTCTATCTAACAATCTGTCTATCTATCCATCTGATTTATTATAAGAAATTGGTTTACACAATTATGGAGACTGAGACATTCCAATATTTGCAGTTGGAAAGCAGGAGATCCCTGAGAGCTGATGTTGTAATTCTAGTTCTAGTCCAAGTCTGAGGGCCTGAGAAGAAGGAGGGCCAATGGTATAAGTTCCATTCTGAAAGCAGACAGGCTCAAGGCTCAGGAATAATGTTGTTTCAGTTTGATTCTGAAGGCAGGATAATAGCAGTGCTTCAGCTCAAATAGGCAGGAGGAATTTGGTCTTCTTTGTCACTGTACCTGCCTTTTTGGTCTACTCAAGCCTCCAACTGAGGTTCACCTGCATTAGTGGGGGCATTCTACATTATTTAGTCTACAGATAAAATCATTAATCTCATCTAAAACCCTCTCACAGGCACACCAGAATAATATTAGACCAAAATCTCAGCACCTCATGGTCCAGTAAAGTTGACGAAAAAATTAATCATCACAGGCCTAGCCTTTAACTCTGTTGTCCAAATATAGACAATCAAAAGGTCATAATCCCATTTAAAAAGATACAACTGTCCTGCATACAACCAAAAGCACACTAACCCCTTCCCCACAAGAGAGGTAAAGTCTTAGAGTGATATTTACTCTTCTCCTTGATAGTCTATGACTCAAATACTATGATGCCAAATTAACAATATTTAAATAGTATGATATAAAGTCAATATATCTTCATGTTGCATGAGAAGGAATCAGAAAGAGAAAAAAACAAAGAAACATACTTATATACACACAAACATATTCATAACAAAATAAGGAAGAAATATTCATGACAATTTCACTCTTCATTTCTGTAACTGGTCACCTAGTCATAGCTGTTCTTTATAACTATCTTCTACTATCCATTCTGTATTCCCTTTGTCTTCTGAAAACAAATCACCTTTATCTCTGCCACTATAACCATTTCATTCATGAACTCATTGGGCAATGACAGGAAAAGAAGTTACCTGGTAGCCATAAATAGGTTATTCCACCAGTTGATTATTAAAATCCTCCTCTGTTGAGGTCACCCTTTAGTGAGCATGCATATGACACAAATATCTTTATTTTATCCCCATTCTGAAAGATCTACCCATATACCTCTTCCCCAAATTTCCTTGTCACCAATTTGCCAATCATGTTGTTCTCAAATCCATGACCAACCAGCCATATCATTGGCCACAACCCATGAATTTGTGTATAATCACATATCTGGCCAGTTCTCCTTGCAAGAAAAGTGAAAAACGAGGTGCACTGCCATAGTTCTATCCCTACAAGAATTTTCCTTCACAGCTGTCCTTCAGAGATGTCTTAGGGAGGGACTGAAATGCTACAGATGTCCAATTTCTGGTAGTGCCTGCCTTCCAAATAGAACTATCTGTAAACCAGGCCCAAATCTTACCTTCTGTCAAATTATCATAAGGAACTTCCCATGAGGCTGTAAGAACAGTCTAGTAGAGAGAAGGTAGTAAAACAAGAGGGAGGACAATGGTATTTGGGCCACATGTTAATGTAATTTTCTGTACCTTAAGAGCCTGCTCTGGCTCCATTTCACAAATAGCACCTCCATTTGATGTTGGAGTGCTACGTGCACACAGCTTATGACTGGTGGAGTTCAGGTAACACCCAGTTCATGGTAGGCAGCACAGGTTACACAGTAACTTGGTTACTCATGGTCAAACATTCGGTCTTCATTAAGATCCTGTAGTGGGTCAAGAGCTAGTCTCAAAAGGAGAGTGTTTATCTGCGGAGGATGGCAGTGCTTTGCTCCACCATCCTAATGGCCTACCAAAGGCTCCAAAACAGCATTCTGATTCCACTCGCTTCAAGCACCATTGGAAGTGCTAGATCATATTGCCCAGCCTGGTAGTCTGAACTTGTTGCAGGGTGTTCTCCTATTCTGGGCCCCACTCCAAACTAGCGACTTTTGGAGGGTCACTTGGTAAATGGGCTGGAATAACACCCAAGTGAGGAAAAAGTTGCCTCCTGAAACCAAAGAGGACCACTAGGCATTGTGGCTCTTTCTTGGTTAAAAGAGGGGCCAGATGCTATAACTTAACATTCGCCTTAGAAGGTGTATCTCAACATGTCCCACATTACTGGACCCCTAGAAATTTCACTGAAGTAGAAGACCTCTGAATTTTTGTCATATTTATTTCCCACTCTCTGATACACAAATTCTGACCAATAAGTCTAGAATAGTTGCTACGTCTTGCTCACTCAGTCTATTAGCACAACATCATCAATATAATGGATCAGTATGATATCTTGTGGAAGGAAAAGGAAATCAAGTTTCCTTTGAACTACACAGGCCTGCAGAGTTAATAAACACCTGAGATAAAACAAAAACAGTATATTTCTGGCCTTGCAGCTGAAAGCAAACTGCTTCTCGTGATCTTTATTGATAGGTATAAAGAAAAAGGCATCTGTGAGATCAATAGCTGCACACTAGGTACCAGGGGTGTGTTAATTTGTTTAAACAATGTAACCACATCCAGAACAACAACTACAATTGTAGTCATCAACTGATTAACCTCACACAACTCACTGTCATTCTCCAAGATCCATCTCTCTTCTGCATAAGTCAAAAGGTTAATTAAATAGGGATGTGGTGGTAATCACCCCTCCTGCATCTTTTCATGTCCCTGATAGTGGCAATAATTTCTGCAGTCCCTCCAGGAACATGCTATTGTTTTTGGTTTGCTGTTTTCCTAGACAGAGGTAGTTCTAATTGCTTTCACTTGATTTGTCCATCATAGTAGCCCTTGCTCCACAGATCAGGAGACCAACATGGGATTCTGCCATCTGCTAAGTGTGCCTATTCCAATTATGCATTCCAGAACTGAGAAAATAATCACAAGATATGTTCTAAGACTCATTGGGCTCATTGTGAGACACATCTGAACTGAAACCCTATTGTAATCACTGACCTCCATAAGATTCTAGTCTGGCTGGTGGACCACAGTGATGTTTTTGGTATTCTGCAATTAATGTCAGTTCAGAACCAGTGTCCAGCAGTCCCTAAAAATTCTGATTATTTCTCTTTCTCCAATGCACAGTTACCTTGGTAAAAGATCATAAATCCCTTTAGGAAAGACTGAGAGAAAGATTAACAGTGCAAATTTTAGCAGTGTACTGGGCTCTTTCCTCAAGGGAACCCAGCTTCCCCTTCATTCAAGAGGTTCTGGGTCTGTAAATTGCTCAAGTCTGGGGATCAGAGGCTGTGACTTTGTTTTTATGATTCAGATTAGATTTTTGTTCATTTGACCTAAAATGTTTCTGCTTATGTAGGTAAAGTAAAAAATCGGGAGACTTCCTGTCTACCTCATGTCTTCAAACACTATTATTAACTAGCCAACACCATAGGTCTGCAAGAAAAAGAGTATTCTGATACTGCTTTGACTCTGTTGTCCATTACGGTAACCACTGCCACCTTGCCTTTGATGGCTGACTGCTGTCACTTGGCCCCTTGTACCCTGGGATCCAGTTGCTCCCATTGCATTTAGTTTCCCCAATACAGTAACTGCAGTTCCCACTGTAAAACTTTGCCTACAAATAAGTGAGCACAGAGCCTCTTTAAGGACACTCTTAATTATAGATTTAAGTGGGAATTCATATAAATTTTGAAAACAATCATATAATTTGATTAGTTTCTCAATATAGTTAATGAAAACTTACTAGTGCCTCCTGCTGGCAAGAATGATATCATGGATTTGATAGTGAAACATAATTATGAATAGATTTCCAAGCATGGCTGGTTTCAACAGGGGTCGCATCAACTAGGAACAAACACATAGATATTTCTGATTACAGCTTTTAGAGCTTTCCTTTTTGCCCTAGCATTTACAACAAAGGTTTTTCTGTATTGTTTCAGCCTCATTCACTTTATTATTTTTCAGTTCTAAATTGTGCACTGTCTTAGTTATTTAGGCTACTATAATAGTACTATAGACTGGCTGACTTATAAACAGCAGAAATTTTTCTCCCACTTCTGCAGATTGAAAGTCCAAGATCAAGGTGCCTACATGGCTGGGTCTGGTGAAAACCTTCTCTAGTTGTAGCCTGCTAACTTCTTGTGTCTTCATGTGATATAAAGAGGAAGAGAAAACTCTCTGAGGTCCCTTTTACAAGGAGATTAATGTCATTCATGAAGGCTCCATCCTCATAACCTACTTACCTCCAGAAAGCCCCATCTCCTAATATTATTCAGTGGTTAGGATGTCAGCAGTGAATTTTGGAGAGACACAACATTCAGTCCATAATATGCACTGAAGCTATATCTAGACGTGCACATAAGTGAACGGCTTATTTAATCTTACAGTCAACAAAATCCTGTAACCAGCAGTCAAATCAACAAATGATCATGTGATTTTAATACTTAGTTTCTTACTCCTTCAAGAATATAGACTCTTAACCCCTAGAATCAGAGCAAACAGCCATTCTATATAAAAGAATGCACAATCTATATTGAATTATCAGAGTTCAGCTCTCACCTCCACCTGGCTAACCCCTCTGTGCCTGACTTTTCTCATCTATAAAGTTAGCATAATAATATACTTACCTTGTAGGTATATTAGGTTAATACATATAAGGAACTTAGAAAGTACCTGGCCCATAACAAGCTCTTAATAAATGTAAGTTATTTTTATTCCTTAATTCATTTCCCCTTATACTACCTGTTACCAGATGGTGCCTGAAGTGAAGTGCTTGCTGAATGAATAGGAAGGGAAAATAGGAGGCCTTTACCTAACAGAATATAACGTTCAATAAAATTACACCATGCAGAGAAAGCAGTTTGTCATGTTTATGTGGAAGACAAACAAGGAACTGGACTCTGACTTCGAGCTGTGTGAATGGAAGATGGCATCGCTTCCGTGACCCACATTCACATTCAGTAACGAGACCAGAGAGAAACAGCTTTTAGGAGCCCAGCAGGAATTGTCACCTAAAACTCACTGTTTGAAGAGACAGCCACTCCATTCTTTTCTACACAGCCTTTCCTTACACATTTCAACTCTTTGGCAATATGACTCTCCTGAGATTAAGAAACAGTGTATCAGATTTCATTGATCCTTAACAAAATAGAGCAATGGTGTCCACAGAATACCAGAAAGGGTGCTTTCATTGATCTAAAGCACTCTGTTTCCATCATAGGGAAGAATCTTCTCACTACCAAAGTGCTAGAGGACTGAATGGCCAAGTAAAATGAGGTAGAGTCACCAAACACTCAGGAAGAGTCCTAATTTAGTGAAAGAATAAAGCTTACAAGCAAGTCATCACTAAAAATTTGCCAGAAAGAGTACCAACTTTTCTGCATTTGTAAACTGTAAAACAGTCAGTTCTAATCCTCTCACTGATTTAAACAAATCTGAATAATTTCTTTCATTCCAAATAGAGAAATTTGTAATTTATTGACTTATTTATAACTAGAAATGTTCCCTTTTTAAATCTCTGGAGTTAGGAATCCAATAGGCAGGAGTAATTAAGGACCAGGTGATTTATGAAGTGTATGCAAAGGATAATTTGCCAATGTGTTGACATTGTGGGGTTACTAAACTTAGCCAGAGGTCTTTCTGCAGTCTTTTGTTACTATTTAAAGATTATTTTAAAAATTACTCTTTTCATATATAAATTAGATGGATGAGCACTTATGAAATTCTGTAATTTCATTTTTATGTTCTGCTAAGCTACCAAGCCATTTCAGAAAAACAGGCAAACAAAACATTCAATAGGCTAGTTTCCTGTTTCTTTTACTAAACAGGTGCTCATTCTGTGATATCATAAAATTGAAGTCATAATATATATTACATCATTATTTAGCATTGAATATTGGCCAGAGGACATTGCATAGACTCATATAGTTATTAGTGGACATGTGATACAAATTACCTGTCTTGCCACTAGAGAATTAAAATGTAAGGAAAGAGAAAGAAAACTTTTTAATTGAGCACAAATGCCCTTGAATTTAAACCAGTGTTACTTCATCTAGTATATTGGTTCTCGGCTTCTCTTTGAAGCTTGGATTAGACACTGTCATATTCTTGGTTATTGAACCCAGTTCATTTGCCACATTTAGACAGTCCCCAAGTGTCTCAATGGCAAAGTATCTTATTTACTGGCAGAAAGCAGAGCATAAGAATTGAAGCAATGGACTTTACATAAAGTACACTCTGTACTTCCTCCCCAGAGTAAGAACAATTTCCATCCTAACACACTCTAAAACCTTTCATAATTTTGATGACAGTAGCAGCAAAAAATTATTTCACATGTACCAAAATGGGCAACCATAAATCTCAAGTTTCTTTTCACAGCTTTGACAATGTTAATTTACCAATTGAGAAGTTTATTCAGTGGGAATATTTGGGAACTAGGAAGGTAAACTTGGATGTGCTTTTATTCTGCCAGATTGAATTCATTTCTAGAAGTGCTATTGTATTACATGGGATATTAGGTTAAAAAAAAATGACTACTAGCAACAGGATTCTGTTGAATTTGTTTTTAAAAAAGTGTGTGTGTGTGCGCACACATGCATGTATAATGTAAGCTTATATGAAATAAGTTGGTTTTGAGTTTGGTAGCTTTGGAGTCACTTTTCCACCCTCACATGCATCCAAAAAGTAAAAAAAAAAAAATAAAAATAAATTTAAAAAGATTAAACAAGCACTTAATATTTGGTTTTCACAATAAGAGAGATAACAATATAGTTGAAAACAGAAGCCAATTATGTATCAGACTCATCCATTTATATCTCCTTTATTTAATTATTGAAACAAATTGCAAATTAAAAACCAGGAAACTGGGGCTGGCATCCATTAAGTAACAAAGACTTACAGACTTACAGTAAGTAAGTACAAGTACAAGTGTGATATAGATATTTAGAGATTTGGATTCCAGAGTCTGAACTGGGACAAGAATAAAAGAGGTGTAAACATTGACATGGTAGATGTGCCAGAGAGGTGCTAGGTTAATTACGTCCCCACAGGGGGGTACACTCAGAGGAGCCAATGCTTACCTACATAAGAACCAGCTACCTTTGTCCCAGCACGAGGAGATGGATGCTAGGATTTCATCCTGGGGGACTGGGGAGCAGGAAGTAGCTTGTTTATTTCTATATCTATGAACATAGAAAGATCACAGATGGGGAGGATGTTAAAATGATCTTTTCATAAAGCCTCCCAGTTTCATGCATTTACAAGTTTCTGATTTCTTCTCAAACTTGTAATGCCCCTCTTTTATCAGCCATACCAGTCTTGATTTAAAAAAAAAAAAAAAAAAAAAAAAAACCCAGGGCAAATTCCTAGGATTCTCTGTACTTGTACTTATCTTGGTTTTGAATTGCAGGCTAGACCAAAGTAGGAGTGGATCTATGCCTCATGTCCCTCTTTGTCTTTGGTGTCTGTAGTACAGAAGGACCTAACTTAGGTGAGATTGAAAACAGAGAAGGGAACAAGAACTTTCCCTTCTTTCAAATGTTATATGATCAAGAAAAGTTTAAGGATCTTTATTACAGGTAAATTTTTAACTATAAGGCAGACCAGCCATATATTAAATTGTTTCTCTCTGATGTTCTTTTTAGAATCTTTGTTTTGTTTTGTTTTGTTTTGTTTAGCTTGGTCTGTTTGTTTCAAGATAATCTTCATTTAGAATTTTTTTCTTGAACACAAAATCCCTCTGTAGTTGAGGTGAACATATTAAGGCCTGTTTTTTATTATGTTGTCAGTAATTAGGCATTTATTTTGTGCCAAATTACTTGAAAAGAAAAATGAACCTTCTATCTTCCCCCAGGCAATTCCATTGATCACATTTTTGGAGACAGACAGTCAACATGTCCTCTGAACTTCTGCTTCATCTCAACCAACAAAGTACTGTTGGGAATTCAATTTTTTATCAAAGAAACATAACATATGAAATGATCTCTTATCTGTGGTATGAAATATAAAGAAAGAAAACATTTAATTATTCAGTAAGCATTTATTCCATACATTTTATATACCAGGAACTATGCTAGATTCTGGCAGTGCTGATGGAATCTAAAATTCTCTTAAGAAAAAAATACACATAAACAAAAGAATTATAAAACAGGCGCTAAAATATTTATCTATTCATTTCAGATTTATGGAGCCTGTGCTATATTCTAGGCACTATTCTGAAAATACAGCAGAAAACAACAAAGTTCCTCCCTTCATGGAATTAAGGTCATAATGGGGAGTAAAAGACTGTAAAAAAAAATGCATAAGGAATAATACAACGTCAGGCAGAGCTTTGAACTATGATGAACTACATAACAAATGAGGCCAAAAGGGATAAAGGAGGACAGGGGATGCTCTCTTAGAGAGTCTTCACTGCAATTTTAATTTTAATTAAAAATTTAGAGATCTGAAATTATAATAGAGATCTGAATGAAATACAGAACTGAGCAAACAAATAAGGAAGTTTTAATTTGGCGTGGGGGGAATGCAAGAAGCTTTGCTGAAGAGAGATGTTTAATCACAGTATCTAGTGAAGAATGGAAGCTGAGCCAACGGAAGAGCAGGCCAATACTTAACATGGTAAAAAGGCCTACTTCCCTGAAATCCAAACAAACATCAAATATAGTTTTGAGAAAACTTCAGAGAATGACAATTTAGCTTTGGTATAAAGAAATGAAAAATTGCTCAACACAAAAAGTTAGGCATCTTTCATTGAAGAATTAGATGTCACAAAAGGTATGACATGATATGCTGATTAGGTAGGATTTTGTAAGGGATTTGTCACATCTTTTGAGCTAAAGCTAAGTCCTAAGGAAAAAGTCTTCCCGAGGGCGTATTTCCATGGAAGTGGGAGAAGTGGCCTCTATTGCTCATGGGAACCACAACTGCACCATTTCAGAACTTGAAATTAGGGCTTTCAGTGTGTGTAGGTGAACCATTTGCATTAACACTGCCCCCAGTTTAGCATTGCCCCTAATTTCTGTGTCTCACCTCAGATCAGTGAATCAGAATTTCTCAAAGGGAAACCTGGAAGTCTTTCAACAGACCTGAGAATGAGGAACTAATCTTAAGAAGAAAAGAGATTTTTCCAGGTAGGATGAATAAAAGATACAGAGGTTCTGAGGTTGACAGCTTCTGGGAAAAAAGCAAAAAGGTCATCTCAGCTAAAATATATTTAGCATAAGAGAGAGTAATGGAAGATAAGAGCAAGAAGTAGGCTGAACACATCAACAGTGTCTCCTAAACCATGGTACAGAATCTTGCTTTTTTTTCCTTTCTTTCTTTTTTTTTTAATGGTATGAGAAGTCATTGATAAATTCTAAATACAAAAGAGTCATAATCAAAAACAAAGATTCCAATGTAATTTCTAATGGGAAAGGTTTCAAGAGACCACCAAAGAAATCTGACATCTTCACTGTTGTTTTCTTAATGCTTATGTTTCTGGAGGATAAGGATAAGCAACACTGAATTAGTGGCATCATTTTCACTAAGACAAAACAAATTTTTTTTTGATGACATCTCTTTGTTGTGGTACATTCCACCAAAAAAAATTTTACAAAACTGCTATAATTTTACAGTTAGATGGGGAAAAAAACTGCCTCATGTCTTTCAACAGTATCACTTGATCCTACACAGAGGTTATGGTGAAGAACATGTAGTTTGATGTGTTACAAATTGTGGCTTTATACATGGGAAGGTGTGCAGGCTCGGAAAGAGGCCTCAATACACCTCATAAAGTAGGGAGAGGTAATCTGCTAAGTAGGCTCTTATTCTGATGTTGTCTGGTTTATTTCTGAACTCCATCATTAATTCTCCTGGATATTACCTAAGCAAACAATTGAGTATAGACAATGTAAAAAATAATTTCATAGGCATCCTCACTGCCTGCTTTGAATACTCTTACCATAGAGTTGGTTCATATCTCAGCTAGAACAAAAATGTTTTACAAAGCAAGTTGATAGAGAAGGTCTAGTTGGGATTAAGAAAATGAAATTATTTTGTAGCTTGAGAAAAAAAAATCAATGTTCTTTACTGTAGAGCCAATGCTTGAAAAGAAGATTGTTTTGGTTTATCTAAATAAAATAGCTGATAGACCAGTGATTCTTAATCAGGGATAAATTCCCTCTCTCCGAGGGTATATCTGGCAATGTCTGCAGACATTTTTATTATCATGACTAAGGGGATGCTACTGGAATTTAGTGGGTAGAGGCCAAGAGTTCTGCTAAGCTCCCTATAATGCACAGAACAGGCCCTCCCCTCCACCATATACACTGCAAGGCAATACCCAGTGCCAAATATCAAGAATGCCTGGATTGTGAAACCCTAGACTAGAAATTTAGCTTTGATAGGGATTTTCACTTAACAAATAATAAAGCTGAGCCCCTCAGAATACTTGTATGTTTGGCCAAAAAGGTGATACAGGCGATTATCAGAGGAAAGAATTTAGATGCATCCATTAGATGAAATCCTCAGAAGGTGTGGGAGTTTGGATTTTAATGGGTCATGATAGCCATTCTAGACTATTGTTTTCCCAAGAGGAATACCAGGAGAGAAGACTGGACTCGGAATCAGAAGCATCTATTAATCTTTCCACTCTGACTAGCTAATTGATACTTGAACAAGATACAACCACCTGAGTTTCAATTTCCTCCTCTATACCTAGGGAAGATTAGGATAATTGGCTCTAATATCTTTCCCAATTCCTATGATACCATGGAGTCATGTTTTGCACTGTGCCAACTTAGCTGAGTAGAAATTTTTTCCCAGAATGCCCTGCCCTAGATGGTTACAAGTCAGGATTACTCATTAAAAAAAAAAAATTACCTGAGATTTGGAGTCCCACATAGGTAATAGGTACTGTTGCAGCTAATGCCAGCTAACTGGCTCATCTCGCTGAGGCAGCAGCTCTCCCAGCTCCCACTGGATCTTTTATTTCAAGTCTTGAGTTCTGAGTGCAGAAGTGTGCAGCTCTGTAACACAAGGTGCCAGCCTCTTCACTCAGAGATTGGATGCCCTGATAGATAGACATGAGCGCCCACTTGTCTTTGAGAGTTCCATTTTGTTCCTGTGGACTCTGATTTGTCCTTTTGTTTATACAAACCACTGGTTTTGAATCCTTATCTTCTGGTTCAATTTGTCTTTACTTTCCCTACTTCATGTCCAGGTTTCTTGCTCACTAGCCCTGACCTATAGCAACTTTAGGTGTACCATCAGATGCAGAGACAACAGCATTTATTAGACTTCTTCACCAGACTAAATAATTGTGTGAGATCTAATGCCAATAATAATTCTTTATCCAATATCACTCAGATGGGTTCTGCTACCCTTATCTTACTCTTCTGATATATATGAAATAAGTTAATGCTAATGACTAAGTAGAAGAAATGGAGATTAAAATCTTACTGGAGATTATAAAGAAATTAAAAGAGGAAAATTTCAAAATAAAGGAAAAAATTAAAAAGTAGACAGGTAAATAATCAGTAAGTATTTTCCAAATGCCTGTAATGACTATCTAACAATGGTCATTCATCATTTTTCTAAGCATTATGTAAGTATGTAAACCCTCAAATGTACACTTTAGGTGAGAAATTGAGATTACAATTCAGGAGATGATTAAGTTAAACTAGAATAGCATGTTCCAAAAAGTGTTCCACTAACAAATAGTGCTGGTTTCATTTTTAAAAATTTACTATCTAATAATACTTTTGGAAAATATTTTATACTATAGTCCTTTTTAAAAAATAAATTATATGTTAAGAATATTTTGTAAAAAGTCTTATAGTTAAGCAACATTTCTAATTATATTTAATTCAGTATTTCTCAATTTATTTAAATATCAGTCTTTTTTTCCACCTATATATCAATATTAAAATAGAAGAAAAAAAGAATGTTCAAATAATTCTGTTCTAGGTAACAAAGTACTGACTATAAATACTCTAAGAATTTAGAGAAAAGGGATGTCAATATGAGGCTCAATAATTTTGGAGGATTCTATGAAGGAAGTATAATTTGTACTGGGCTACAGAATGAAGTATTTAGATGAAAGGAAAGAAGAAAGAATAACATTTTAAAAGTCATAAATGATACAATTGAGTAGAATTTGTAATATGGTGAAGAAGCTAACTTTGGGTGAGAAATTATCTGATGGGGTCATATTTCAGAGGGCTTTGAGAGCCAAACTAAGGTATGCATATTTTTATTGATGGGAATTAGGAAGACTTAAAATTTTTTGAATCATTAATACTTAATGAAAAATATTGACTATTTTCTCAGCATCACTCTACTAGTAAACAATAAAATCAGGGTTCAAATGCAGGAGCTCTGGCTCTAAAGTCTGTTGTTTTAGCCTCTAATATTGGATTTCTTAATAGGTCCACTAAATTTTAAGTCCATTTGGTCAAAAATGGACTAATTAACAATCTGAGAGTGCAGATGATAGGTTTCTTCACAGTGGTTCACACCTGTGGGAACATGGAAACTTGAACATGGATATTTTGAAGCAATGCATCGAGCAAGTTATAAACCCGTGCCCCGGTCATATTTGAAGGAGCTCCATGAGCTCACTGAGGTCACAAACTTGACATTGAGGAATTCATCCAATTGAAATAAAAAACAGAAGCTACAAAATTAGCACTAAAGGACAGAAATGTAACCAAGCCCAGAGATTTCCTGGCAAGAATAAATGGTTATGGAAAACTCATCTCCTGCTTGTCTGGTCTAGTAAAACCTGACCGAATTATTAGAGAAAGGTAAAATATTGAAATAAAAAGATCCATTTGCAGTATTCCTACCAAGGGAAATTTTTTGGATTGTACCAAAAAGCAGAGAAGTGAGGTACAGCTGATTCCAAAACAGCAGATGAGTTGTGAAACCACTTGTATAATTATGACTTGTCACTGCAGTTCCATCTGGATCATAAATTGACGTATACCCCTGCAAAGTGCACAGAGAGTTCTCTGGTTTGTCAGAGCATGCTCATATGTCTGCTGAAGTGATTGGAGACAAAACATAGACTCAGAGCCTAAGAGTTTAAAATTTGGCTAGTTTGTTAATTTTTTCCTCCTTTTTCTTCTTTTTATTAGAAAAATAAACTTCATTACACTCAAAGAAGTAAAGTAGGACAAGTTATTAATACACAGTCCAGGCTGTCCACATTGGTCAATATCAATCCCAAACTATGCTGACCACATGTAAAAGAAATAAATTTTAAAAAGGAAGAGAGATGAGACCCACTAGTCTGAGCCTCATAGATTATTTTGAACACTTTTTTTCCTCTTTTTATTTCAGCAAACCATATTTGTTAAAGGACAGATAAGTGGAAAAGTTTTTCAATAACTTGGTGTCAAGAATTGTGAATGAGCACTTGTGTTTACTTCTCTTTTAACTAAAATTTTCACTAAAATAATATTGGATTATTTAGAAATAAAATATGTAAAAATCTTTGAAAACAACAACAACAAAATGTTCCAGAAGCAGATCAGTAATTTCAGCAATTTCTGATTTTATCTTACTCCCTGCCTATTCAGAGTGGCTGAAATAAATATCTTACTCCTGGCTAAACTCCAAATTATAATATCCTTTAAAAATGTAAGATCTACCTGGGAAGGTCACCCAGCATGGTTATTAGGTCTTGGTAGAGAAGCCCTTCAGAGTCTGGAAAAAATGCTATTAGAGACAGTGAATAAAACAAGAATATTTAGGGGAATTATTAAATTGTTAAGTCAATTTAATCAAAAGGCTGAATAATACAATGGATACCATGAGAAGTAATTAGGAATTTAGAAGAATAAGTCAACTACTGACTCCCATAAAATGAATGGTATCAAGCTGAAGAGCTGGCAAATAGGAGAGAAAGCTTAATAGAATGAAAAGATGTGCATACCAAACACAGTTAGGAATTCAAGAAGAAAACAAAATAGGAAAAATAAAAAACAGAGCGCAGTGTCAAAAACTGTGAACACTGGATTTTACACTATTTTCAAGCTAAGGAGTTAGCCTGCCACAGTTTTACAGATGCTAGCAGAAGAAATAAGACTCCTGGGTCAGAGATAAAAGCCTTTGACACTTAGGGCACAGAAAGCAGAATGAGCATCAGTATTTTTGCATCAGTTCCTTTTTCCCAAAATTTTACATGGTGCTATGTATGGGACCAGATGGATGCCTGCTCATGAAGTAAATTGCACCACAGAAGAAGAACTGAGGTTAATTAACCCAAATCTTGTATAAAGGTAACAAGTGTGAAGGTCTACTGTGCTGGAGAGAGACACTATCCCTACTTTTCAAAGCTATATGCCAACTTTCTCTTTACTCTGAATGGAGACACTATCTTTATATTCCAAGGAATTTGTTATGTAATAACACTTGCAAAAGATAGTATAGAACAAAGGCAATCAGTGTTTCTGCTCACAACATGTACAGAAATGTGAGAGGCCATGGAAAGTGTTTTCAGCAGGCATGAAATAATCAGATATGTTAGAAAATTTTTCCAATAACACACACACAAAAATCAAAACTTCAGCCAAAAAGGACTGATAAATTAATAAGAAAATTAAAATACATACACACTGGTAACATACATTTCTGAGTTCCAAGTACAAAGAGGTAATCTGGAATATTCCCATCTGTGTTGGAACTTTGTGATGGACTGTTTTATTGTCAATTTGGTTAAGGGAGAAATTATACATCTCAGAACATCTTTCCCTGTTTGGTTTTGCTTGAAGTTGGCCAAAAAAGCAACTTGCAGAAGATTAGGGAGATGAAAGTGAAGCAATGATTATTACTCTTTGAAGATTATAAAAATTAGATGGGATGAGAGATGTAGAGATGCTTGAAATTTCCATTTTATCCTCAATTTCTCCTGTTCATTGTTCTGTTCTTCTTCACTACTAGAATTCCTGCTAATTAACAACTATTACAGGCCCATCACCAAACTCTTGCCTTCAGATTACCAAAAGTAAGAGTTTTTGTAGACTTCTCAACCAGGCATTCTTTTATGATACCACTTGCTATCTGGATGTGCTTGGCCAGCCTATCAGATGGAATGGCTGATGATTCTGTGAGCTGTCAATTACTCCTTTCTTTTTTCAATTCTTTTCAACACAACTCTTACAAGTGTGTAAGGTTCAATTCCTTTAATAACTCTCTTATCCCATGACTTATAGTAGTTTTGCTTTCCTGGTTGAGTCCTGACTGATACAAACTCTAAGGTTTAGAACATAAGAGTCCAGAGTTAATAGTCCCCAACAATGAATGCAGCTCACAGTATCAAATAACCTTGGTCTTTGAAATTTGATTAAAGTAATCCTTGAAACAATGTCCTTAGGGACCTATAAGGAAATCATCATCAACAGCAACAACAGCAACAACAACAACCCAATTTAAATCTTTTTCTGAAGGGTGCTAACATCATTTACTGCCTGAGGTCTTAAATTATTTTGCAAGCCCCTTTACAAATAAATATTTTCCTCACAATGAAAAGTTAATCATCTAAAAAGATAAATTGATTTGGAAGAAAGATAACTAAAAGACAAAAGGAAAAGACCCACAGGGGCTTGAGATTTTAATTATCAGGCATAGATTTTAAAAGAGCTATGTTTATCATGTTGAATGATATAAAAATTTTAAGATTGAAATTTCAAGCAACAATTTGATCTTTAAGTAAAACTAAACAAAAAGTCCAGAACTAAAAAATACAATAACCAAAATGAACTAAATAGGTACAATAACAATTAGACCTAACATGGAACGACAAAAAATGAAATATAAAATAAGTCAGAAAATTATCCACAAGGAATCACAGAGAGATAAAAAGATATAAACTATAGAAGATTAAAAGATATAGAAGATATCGTCAAAAAAGCTAACTACTTAGAATTGGAGTCTTAGGTCTTAGAATGGTAAAAAAAAAAAAAAAAAAAAAAGCACAGAAATAATATATGGAGAGATAATGGCTGAGAATTTTATATCAAACTCAAGAATTACAATGTACCCAAGCAGAATAAGTAAGAAAGAAAAACATCTAGGTCTATCATAGTAAAACTAACAATTAGACAATTAGTAAATATCAAAATAAATTTGAGAAATAAGACAAATTACCTTCAAAGGAGCAACAAGTTGATGGAAAGCCAACTTCTCAGTAGAAAATGAAAATCATTCAAAAAGAATGACGTATTACATGGGTAGAAAGAAAATAACTACTATCCTAAAATTATATATCCATAAAATGTCCTTCAAAAATGAAAGTGAAATAAAGATATTTTTGCTCAAACTGAAAGAACTATCACCAACAATTCCCCCTAAAGGAAACAATAAATGGTGCTCTTGAGCCAGAAAAAAATGAACCCAGGTAGGAGTTTTAAAATACAGGACATTATGAAAAGAAATGGAAAAGATAAAGGTTTCAGTAAAACTAGATATTAACAAGATTTAAAATAATAATAAAGTTTTATAGAATATATAGAGAACTAAAATATGTGAAAGCATTGTATATATCTGAAAAGGAATAAATGGAGAATAAGGTTTTAAGGTCCTTAAATTATTCTAGAAAAAGATAAAAATTGATCATTAATATTAGACTTTAATAAGGAAAGAATGCCTAGTACTCACTAAAAGAATAGTAAAAGAACATATATATAACTAATAAGCTAATATCAGAAAAATGCAATAATGAAAAGAATCAACAACAAAAGAAGACAGAAAATAAATATTACAAGAAGCATAAGATAAAGAAGAAGCACTTAGATCATAGCTTTAAAATAAAATGCTGAAATTAAAAAATAAAAAGTGACTGTAATAGAATAAAATTAAAACACAACTATGTGCTGTTTATAAATAATACATCTAAAACAGGAAAACAGAAAAGGTTAAAAGTTAAAGGATGAAAAAAGCTGGTACATCAATATCAACATCAGATATGAAGAATTAAGAAAAAAGCATTATTAGACTTTTACAGGACACAGAAAACAATAGAAAGTTAAAATCAATAATAAAATATAAAAAACCAAAATTGTGTATGTCTAATAATATGGCTTCAAATATGTACAACCAAAAAAAATCTGAAGAACTTCAGGGAAGAAAAATGAAGCCACAGTTATAGCATGATTGAACATATCTCTCTCAATAAATAATAGGAGACCAAAAATAAAAAATCCTCCATATTTGTTTTCCATTTCTCCTTGTCCTCTTAACACCCACTCTATTATGTTAGTGTGTCCTTGGATGTATATAAAGTATAGGGGTTTTTTTGTGTGCAATAATATTATTTCATAAAGAATTATGGAGACTTGCATTTCTAGAATTATGGTAAGTGAGGTTATTCAGATCAATCTTTCTATACAAGTCAACAAAGAGGCTTGATAAAATAGAGCTGACCTTTTAGTAAAGAGTTGCCAGTCCAAGATGTAGTTAAAAGTCAGAATGTGGACATATAAGAGCATTCTGTGGGGTCTGCTTGACTGTATTCACCAAATCTGAGTAAAACTGAACTTTGTTTTTAAGTACCTGATAGACAACAGAACAAGAGTGAGTCGAAGCCCAGAGGTGAGGATTCTAACAACAGTCTTTATTCTCATAAATCTGGGAAATGAAAGAGCTACGGAGTCACCCCCTTCTCATATATCCCAGAAGTCTTCGTGGCTTTGGGTGGGACAGGGGGGAAATATCTTTGAGTTCAAAATCACAGGCTGTGCTTCCTGACTTTGCAGACCTAAATTTACATTACTCTGGGTGATTCAAAGTACTCCAAGCCACACCTAATTTAAATTGACCCTGGACTAGACACCTGCAGAAATAAATGCAGGTCTTCTTGAAGAAATACACTCTCATCCAAGGCCTCAAATAGTCCCCAACAAGAACTTTCCAGGGCAAATACACAGTTCACAATAAAACTACTAGCTCATGAGGAAAAAGGCACTATGAGTGAATCTGCAGAGAACAAATAATAACTACCCTTGACTAAAATTGTATTTGTCTCTGAGAACAGAAAGAATTTCAGATGGCTGGGTTCAGATTTGTGAACAGTCAAACAGAAGTTATCAAATGTGGAAATGCTCACGTAGCACACTGCATTCGTAATCAGTGTTGCTAATTCTCTTGCAGCAAAGGTAAGAGTCTACTATAAGAATCAGTGCAAGTCATTTAAAATGACAGGCATACCTCAATTTCCTTTAGACAAATTGTTGATTCTTAAAATTGTCATATATAAGCCACTTTTAGAGATAAGCAAAATATTTACTTAATAACACCATAGAAATATGTAGTGAGGCTGTTAAGGGAGATTATATAGTCAAAACTGGTTGTGATCAAGTGAAATAACAATAAAAATATATTACTTTCATTTAGAAATCCATTTTATTAGTATTTCAAGGTTTTGAACTTCTGCTATATGCTTAGATGTCTTCTGTGTCATCACTGATAGGATTCTCTGATACTGATATAAATAGTTATTCTTGCAATGTTCATAAGAACTTTTGAAATGACTATGTTCCATTTCATGCCTCAGAAAAGAAGATTCAGACAAAAAGACACTTCCTCCTTTTCTTCTTCCCTTTCTCCTTTTTTTTATCAGTTTAGTTCAATTCAACAAATTGAAATTGAAAGCCTATCACATACCAAGCCTTATTAACACAAGTTATATTTGAACTTATCTTGTTCTTTGTCAGCTCGTTTATTGGAAAGAAATTAAGTCATTATTGTATTATCAAATTAGATTTGAATTTTTTTTCTTCCTATAAGTGGTTTACCTACCTGTGGCTTTGTGCCTGGTTGTCACCACTGTTTCAGATACAACCCATCTCTCTATACACATAGGTTATCATTGCCTTCACGTTTATACATACAGGTATGTCTTTGCTATTGACCAAGGTAAATGTTTGCATGAGAAAGGAAGCTTGGGATGACTTATAAAAGCAATGGAATCAATTTCTATTAGCTGAAAATCTTTCTGCTACAAGGGAGGGACATCTGTCTTAAACTCAATTCCAACAGGAAATTTATTGGTCTAACTAAAATATCCAGGAGTAAACTAAATGTAATTAGAACTTGAATCAGTAGATCTGTGCATGCTCACATGCTTTCTCCCTCCCTCCCTCACACTCCCTCTCTTTCTGTCTTCCTCCTTCCCTTCCTCCCTCTCTCCCTCTTTCTCTCCTCTTACTTGTTTTCTCTTTCTTCATTCACATGTGAGTTCTCCCCCATATGGAAGAAAAACTGCACCCCAGAATTGCCAATATGACTTTATTCTTAGCACCCACAGTTACTGAAGGGAAAAAGAAATATCCCCTTCCCAAGAGATACATCAAAAGTTGTGAAGCTGACATGGATCAGCCCAGCTGGGACTTTATTTTTTTTCCTGCTCATCACTATGGCTCTGATTGGCCAAGTTTGGGTAACATGCCTACTCCAGGAATGAGCAGTAAGATGAGTTCTATCTGAATCAAATAAATAGAAAATGAAAAAGAGTGATTATTCTAAAAAAATAAGAGAGAAAGAGATAGGTCCTGTTTCTGGAAGAAGAGAGGGTGGCAGTAAAAACTATCATATTTACACCAATTATAATTTGATTCAATTGATGTATTCCTCCGCTAACAAGATTTAATATTACATGTATTATCTGGAATAGATGCAGAGTTGTCAAGAAAAGAATAGTTTATTTTGCGAACATGCTTAACACTTGAATTAGTAAATCAGCACTTCTTTTATATCAACTAACATATGTATCTTTATCATTTTTATTTACACAAATCAGACAAGATGAATTTCTCTAATTAGTTGGAAATTCTATTTTGTGAAATATGTGCTACAGCTAGCCATCAGAATAAAGAGCAGCACAGTCCTTTAAACCTACTACAGAGCTGTCCTAGAAAAAAAGTAAGCAAACAACATTGTTTACATTTTTACAAGTAAATAGTAAGAAAAGCTGTATATACCAAAAGATTGAAGGGAAACTTGCCAGACAAGACCACCATCTGTTTAGGCATGGAAGCTCTGGTTTCACACAGCCAGTTGCAATTAAATAACCTGGATCACATTTTGTATTTAAGGAGGCTGGCATTAAGTAAAAGAAAGTAAGACCATCGCTTGTGGACCCCTGTGTAGAGTTTCCTGCAGACTCTTTTTTTTTTTTTTTTTTTTTTTAACTTTGTGCTCTGGCCATGGTGCTGAATTCTGGAGGGCCACATCTTGGGCAACCCCAGGCCAACTTAAAGAGTGCAGGTTCAAATTCTGGTTTGAAAGCCACAATGTATAGTTACTTTTTGAAATGCAGAGGTATTATCATCTCCGATTTTGTTGAAAAAGAGGTAGGGTTGTGACATGGGATAAGGCAGGGTCTTGGCTCAAAGGAATGTTATAATATTTACCCTAAATTAGAGAACATTTGTGTTTGCCTTCCTAGAAAACTATGGTGAATCCTTCTTGCTTAATACTACAGAGAATCATTAACTAGTTTGGAGAGTAAATTAATTATAAGAGCTACTTGAATTAGTGAGGAAAAAAGACTCTCACTATTTTGATGAGTCAAAAAAAAATTCTTACCTTAGAATGTAAGCTTCATAACAGCAATGTTTTATTTTTGTTGTTTTGTTTTGTCTGTTTTGTATGCTCCTATATATCTCTAGTACATCAAACTGCACCTCATACATAGAAAGCACTATTCTGAACAGACATCTCTCTAAAGAAGGTATACAGATATCAAAAATGTCATGAAAAGTACTCGATTTCATTAATCATGAGGAAAATACAAATCAAAACAACAAGATACCACACCTCACATTCACTAAGATGGCTACAATATAAAGATAGACAATAACAAGTTTTAGCAAGCATGCAGGGGAATTGCAACCCTCATTAATTGCTGGTAAGCATGTAAAATGAGACAGTTACTTTGCCGAAGAGTTTGGCAGTTTCTCAAACAGTTAAACATAGAGATACCATATAACCCAGCAGTTCCACTCCTAGGTATATACCTAAGGATATTAGAAACACAGATCCATGTAAAAATTGTACACCAATGTTCACAGCAGTATTAGTCACATTAGTCAAAAAGTGGATATAACCCAAATATCCATTAACTGATGAATAGATAAACAAAATGTGGTAAATCCATACAATAAAGTAATATTTGGCAATAAAGTATTAATACATGCTACAACATAGATAAACCTTGAGAATATTATGTGTGTTATAAAACACAAAGGCTGACATTTTGTATAATTCCTTTTGTATCAAATATCCAGGATAAGTAAGTCTATAGAGACACGAAGTAGATAAGTGGTTGCCTAAGGTTGAGTCAGGTAAATAAAGAATGACTGCCAATGGGTGCAGAGTTTCTTTTTGAGATCATAAAAATATTCTAAAATGGCCTACAGCCATGCCATCCAAGAACATATCCAATCTCATCTGATCTCAGAAGCTAAGCAGGGTCGGACCTGGCAGTACTGAGGGGAAACCACCTAGAAAACCAGGTGCTGTAGGCATTTTAAAAATCTTCTACAATTGATTTTAGTAATGACTGCACAATTCTGTAAACATAATAAAGAAAAATATCTGACCAAATAGGTACACAAAATGTATGCAAAAAGTTATGAAAACTGGAGATATAAGTCAAAGAGGATATAAATTAATGAAATATTTTGTTTCATGATTTGAAAGATCTGATATCATTTTTCTTAGCTTAATATACAAAATTAATGCAGTCCTGACCAAAATCCAAGAACTCATTTTTTGTCAATATTGACAAACTTATTATAAAATTTATATGGAAGGTTAATGGGTCTATTCATGCCAACACAATAATAAAGAACAAAGCTGGAGGACTCATATTACCTGATATCAAGACTTACTGTAAAAGTTATTTTAATCAAGCCAATGTGGTATTGGCAAAAGAATAGATGTGTTGATAAATCAAACAGAATAGAGAGACAAGAAAAAGATCAGTACAAACACAGTCAACAAATTTTTGAGAGAGGTGCAAAAACAATTCAATGTATAAAGAATAATCTTTTCAAAATATTGTACTAGAGCAATTGGACATGCATATGCAATAAAATGAAATGAACATAGACTCTAATCTCACACTTTACACAAAAATAAACTCAAAATAAATCAAAGATCCAAATGTAAAATGCAAAATGATAGAAACTGTAGAAAAACAAGTAGGAGAAAAAAAAATCTGTGTGACCTTGGGTTTGGTGATGAGTTTTTATAAACAACACAAAAAAGTGACCTATAAAAGAAAAAATTAATAAGCTTGATTTTATTAAAATTAAAACTCTTGCTCTGTGAAAAATACTGTTAAGAAGTTGAAAAGACAAGCCACAGACTATAAGAAAATGCTTATCCAATACAAGATTTGTGCCAGAATATACAGAGAATGCTTAAAACTCAGCAATAAGAAAATAAATTTAGAAATGGACAGAAAATCTAAACAGATACTTCATCAAAGAAGATATAGAGATATCAGGTGACATATGAAGAGATGCTTGCATCATTTGTTATTAGAGAAATGCAAATTAAAACAAGATACCATTAAATACCTCTTAGAAGGCTACATTGAGGTAGTGGGATTGGGGGGTGGGATTTGGCAGTACCAAACATTAGCCGAAAGTGAAACAATGGGAATTCTAATTCATTGGTGGACAGACTGCAAAATGGAGCAACCCCTTTGGTGGATAGTTTGGCAGTTTCCTTAAAGCTAAACGTAATCTTACTATATACAATCCAGCAATTGTACACTTAGGTATTCGACCAACCGATTTGATATCTTATGTCTATGCAAAAACCTGCACACAAATTTTTATAGAAGCTTATATTACCATAGTAATGCTAACAATAGAGGAATCTGGGTGCAGGGTAGTTGCGAATTTTGTAATATTCTCAAACTTTTTCTGTAAATCTATAACCACTTTAAAATTTTTAAGTTTATTAAATGTAAAAAGTAAAAAAATAAAGTAAAAATCATTTAATTAAGAAAAATTCATTTTTATTGTCTTTAAATCTTGGCACTAGACAGAAACCATGGGTTTTGTGGTATGGAGAAAAAGGTTTGGGGTCAGCTCACTAATAATAAGTCCATATTTCTCATTGATATAAGCTGCTCCTTCAACATGTCATTTGTGGCTGTTCAAGTTATCTGCAGGCAATAGATGTGTTTATTGCTTTTTGGTAATAAGTGCAGCCTTAAATCTGCCCATTAGGAATGATTTGCTGTTCAATAACTTATTTTTGCTTAATATTTTAAGTCAACGTGACATTGCATCAACAAGTGTAAAGGTTCCAGACACACAATTATGAATATGATTCCGGCCTAGAGAAATCAGACTTTATAAAATGCGAGAGAATGTACTTATCTAATAAATACTTATAAAGCACTTACTGTGCACCAGAAACTCTTGAACATTTGACAAATGCTAAATCATTATAATCCTTATAAAACCCTTCTAGAGTAGGCCTTAGTATTATCTCTATATTAGTATAACTATATATTAGTATACTTATATCTATTTATACATTACCTATATCTTTATTAAAGATCCACATTACAGAAAGAGTTCAATTAACTTGTCCAAGCTCAGGTGCTTTGCTTCCAGAGTCCCTTCTCCTTATCAGGATGCTGTTATACTCCTTAACTTGAAGCAGTTTTTTCAGAAGCACTCAACCGTATGCTTGGCTGTCTTTGAGCACTTTTTTTCTGATTTTTTTTTTTTACTTTTATTGACAGAAATTTTAAAACCCTAAAAATTAAAGAAGTATTGATTCCTACCACATTATTAGAACTCACAGACTCAAAGAAATGTAAATGTATCTGAATAAGTTTTCTCTGAATCTTATTGAGGCTCACTTCATTAGATAATGACATACACAAATGTATTTGATATAGGTCCTTCTCTAGAAGAGACTCAGAGTTAGATTATCATGGAACAATAACCCTAAAATAGTTTTTAAAGAGTTCTTTGTTTATATATACAGTCTATATCCTTAAAGAATTTTTTGATGTCTTAAAAGGTTTCCAGAAATACTCTTGATATGATTGTAGCTTGGGTCTATTTCTTCTTATTTTGAGAACTTTTCATCATCTAGAGAATTTGAAAATAAGCTTTTCTTCATAAATTTTATCAAGTTCTATTTCATTTATCTTTTTAAAAAAATTTTGCTTGAAAATTGGACTGTTCATTTTTACCTCACCTCTCTCTATCCATACATATATTATTGTACACAGCTAAAAATAGAACCAAAAAAGAAAAGCAATTATATATTAAAACTACTGCTCAACCATAAGTTTTCAAGAGACAGCAGAGAAGATTGAAATTAAGGGGTATGTCATTAACGAGCATTCCCTCACCAAGTCAGAGTCTCATGGGATTCTGAATACATATGGCCTCTAATATTTAGATAGTTGTAAATAGCAAGATGTCTTCAAGTGAGATACTGAAAATGATTAGAAATATGATCACAAAGCATTAAGAAGATTAAGACATAACTTAGTAACCACTTAGTAACTATATAAGCTATCGTTTATTAATTTATGTTTATAACTTTTGTATTTCAGGGAAGGTAGGAGAATAATAAACCAATTGAAGGGCTGCTGTGACACCATGATTTACAATAAGACATAAATATTTGGTCTCTGTCCAGTTTCTGACACAGAGCACCTAAAACCTTTGAAATTTCCTAAGTGATGAGAGTTATAAAGGGTCTTAGTTATATTAATTAGATGACTTTAGACCCTACTGAGGATGGGGGCTGGCTTCCAGGAAAGCAAACCACTGGATTAGTGTTGGAACGTTCAGTACAACCTTTCCACCTCCTGGGAGGAGAGAGGTAATGGAGATTGAATTCAATCACCAATGGCCAATGATCTAATCAAATATGTCTATGTAATTACGTCTCCATAAAGACTCAGAAGATCTGCCTTTATAACACATTGTGATTAATGTGCTTTTAAGATTTTTAATGTTTTACTATTTCATTTGCTGAAAAAACTTCCTTTTAAAACTGTAGTGAAATCTAATTGTTTTATATCACTTATGTACTGTAATATGTGGAAATATGTGAAGTTTTAAAGTAATTTGAGAATGTTGATAGGGTAGATGGTGGTGAACCATCTTTTACATGTTTCATTTTATCTTTAGAATAATTTAATATACATTTTAAATATACATTACGTGGGTATATAACAGCATTGTACACAAAATCTAGATTAATGCATGATAATATTTTTCCAGATTTGCTTCAGATTTTTTATTCTTTTTTAAGAAATCAAATCACCTTTCTCAACATTTCATCACCAGAGCTTACTACTATCCTGAAATTGGTGTATACTATTTTTGGCATGTTTTTATACTATTGTTATATGCTTGCATTCATGAACAATGGAAATTATTGTTTTGTAAAATTTTAAAATTTTGCATGCATGCTTTTGCACTTTTTTGCATCATTTAATATCATATTAATTTAACTTACATTTTCAAATGTATCTATACTGATATATTTAATTTTTAAAATTCATTTTAACTACACTAAAATGCTGCATTATATGAATAAGCCACAATTCACATTCCCATTACCCAAAAACAAAAAATTAGGATGTTTCCTATTTATCAAAATTATAAGCGTTATTGAAAGAAATATGTATTTTTAAAATCTTATAAATGTTTCCTTGAACATGTGTATAAAATTTTCCTAGGTTATTTATTTAAGTTGAATTGTGGGTTATAGGGTTATATGTAGTCACAACTTTGCTAAAAATTGTCCTTCTAAGTGATTTTATTAATATATATTCTCACCAGAAATGCACAAGTATTTCATTGTGTGGCAAGAGATTATGCATATTTATCGAGTCCTGTTATCTTTTCCTCCTAAGCATAAAGCTTGGCTCTATTTCCTAGTCTTCCTTCCAGTTGGATATTGCCAAAAATCTGGTCCTGGTGACATGAGTAGAAGATATGTCTGGTCCCTTAAAGTTGCCTTGACCAAAAAGTCAGCCTTCGCTGTGACATCTTTCCTCATATCCCAACTGCATGGAGAGTTCTCAAAACACTTTGAACAGAGTCAGATTACAAGGTGAGAGAGACTGGGCCTCCTGAATGACCTCATCAGAAGCTGTATGACCAGAGGCATGTCCCCTGGACTGGGGCATGAACAATATATGAACTTTGTATTAAGCTACTGAGATTATGAGTTTTTGTTTCAATCAACATTATTACATTTTACCATAATTAGTGAATACTTTCTTCCATCCTTATCTCCTTTTGAAGTTATTGAACTTATAATATTTTTTTCTATTTTAATTTTGATAGACAAATGACTATAGATGTCAGTAATGGGCATATTTGTATTTATAGGTACTAGTGAGGTTAAGTAGCATTTTCCATATTTATTGTCATTTGGTTTCCCCTTCTCAGACTTGCCTATTCATCTCTTGCCCATTTTCTCTTAGGCTATTTATTTTTTCCCATTGTTTTGGAGGAAAGTCTTATGTATTTTAGCCAATAAGTCTTCTGTGACTATGTTCATTGTTAATATTTTCTGCCAGTCTGTGGTGTGGATCTCAACTTTGTTCATGACGTTATTTTGTTTCCACAGATTGTATTCATTTTAATGTGGTCAAGTTATCATTCATTTCCTTTATGGTTTGTACATTTTGTCTTGTTTATGAAATTCTACTTTGTAGCCACCAAAGGATTTACTTATAGGGTCTCCCAGAAGTTAAAATTTTTTTTTTCACATTTAGAGTTTTACTCTGTCTGCAATTTATTTCCGTGTATCATATGAAGTAGTAATATAACTTTATTTTTCATAAATAATGTCACCTCTGTCATAGAGAAAATGCTCATAAATGTAAATGTAGGCCTGTTTCTAAGGTCTCTATTCTGTCTTGACAATTACAGAAGTAGTGAAAGCATCTCTGACAGGCTTCAGCCATGCCTCCTAAAGAATCTCTCAGACTACAGTGTGAAGAAACACATTCTCCCTAGCCACCCTCCTCTTGCCACTGAAAGGCACATGTATTACTATGACACCAAAGCAGCCTTAAAGTACATGTGTTTAAAATAGCTAACTAAGGTGAGGATAATGGTAGGTGAGCAAAGGAGAAGGTATACAAAGTGTACCAGGAAACAGTCTGGTTCCTTAGATAAAGCCCTCGTTTTTCAGGTCCCATTCTTTGTTATTTAGAGAAAAGTTTAGAATAATTTTGCAACAATAATAGCAATACTTTGTCAGTGGTCTAGTTTTACACCAGCATCAATTTTACCTAGTATCTATACCAAAATCTCATTGTCTGAATAACTAGAACTATCACCAGTATTAACAGGTGGTAAAACAAATGCCTTTTGTTGTTCTTTTTCAAATTTACCTTACACATCTTAAAACCTACATTATTCTATACAAGTGTTAGGATCTTTTAGTCAAAATGTGTGGAAAACAATCCAATAATTTTTATGATATTAATTATTAACAATTAAGTTAATATTTGCATGGTTTTAATTGGAAAGATTATATCTATACGTTATTTTATTGAAATTAACAGTAAATCTTTCTACCCATGAACATGAAATCTCTTCCAATATATTAAAGTTTTCTTATATGACTTACAGTAAAGTTTAATAATTTTCTTCATAAACTTGTTTTACTCTGTCACTCCTAGATACCCCCTGGGCTTTGCTCCCATCGTTAATGAAATCTTTGTAAAATGTATTAAATTTTCTAACTGCTTTGAGCTGGTATTTTAAAAAGCTATTGATTTTTGTATTTTGATTTTGTATTCTCAAATAAAACCTCTTAATATGTTATTTTCTGTAGACTTTGTTACTGCCTCAAAAAAAGTACACTTTGATTTCTTCCTGACAGTTATTTTCAAATATCCATTGAACATATTTTTCAATGCTTCTGGTCTATATTATTTTTTGCTATCGGAGCTATTGTTATTCCTTCCTAGAAAATCAATTTTTCTTTCCAAATTCTTATGCTTTTCTTTGTCTTTCATGTTCTGTGGTTTCACTACTATGTGTCTAGTCATCATATGATTAACTATGTACATGACTATCCCTCATGGTGGATTGGTTCTTTGTGTCATTTGTAAGTTTTTGCTATCAACTCATTTTCATCTCAGATTGGTTATTTAATATTTTCTGTGGAAATCTTATATATACTCTTTACTCTCTAAGGTTGCTACAAAGAACCCATCAGCTTCTTTATGTCTTTCATATGTCAAATCCTAGTTTATAGTACTTAGAGTTTACACATTTTTAGTATAAATTGGACTTCAAACACACAGAAAAGACAAATAGTCCTGAGCCCTGCATTTTTCATGAGATTGTATTGCATATAGAGATCCAGGCAAAGAGAAACTTTTATTTTTCCCTTCTGTGGACTAGTGAATAAAGTTAATTTACTCTTCCTTTACTAAAGAGAAAGTTCTTCCAGGATCCTAGCTTAATGCAACGATATCAGTTCCAGTGATACACCTTCTAACAAGCACAAGAACAAATGATCTGTCCTAATACTGCATTGGAAGACTCTAGCTCCTCATTAAAAACCTATCCATAATTTTTCAGGCCCAATCATAGACAATTACAAAAGCTTTGTCAGGCCTCACAGCAAAAGCTGTGCAACAGCCTGGCAGTCTCTGAGGGGAGTTGCAGTCAAAGTCTTAGGCCCCTCCACAGGCCACACTCACATATTTGCATTCCTTATTCAGGCAATTTCATTCCTAAGTCTCTCAATGGAAGGCCTTGCCAGAGGTCTTCTTCAGGTACCCCTGCTAAGCCTCCTTATTTGGGGAGGAGGGTGAAATCTTGAAGACTCTCTCCCCACTCTCAGTCTCCAATACTTTTCCACTCCTAGTCCTACCCTGTCTGTTGTCCCTCACTGCAGGGGCCCAGAGCTCCCTCAACAGTGAGACAACTCCCACCACCATGGCTGTGCTGATCTATGTGATAGAACAGGAGACCTAGCACTTTCTCTGGTTGTAGCCTATTTAACTATTATAGTAAATCATTAAAGTCTTAACTCTTTCACTTTTGGCTTGTTGCTTTATTTGCCTGACATCTGGAAACTCAACTCTCTTGCAGCTCAGCTAAACTCCTGACAGCATTAAGATCTTACCCCCAAATCCTAACAAATATATCAAACCCATATCTGCCCAGGCTTCCAGGTTATCAGCTTGTGTTTTTGCCATTTTTAGATTTCTATTCTCTTTGTTTCTAGAGGCTTCATTTTTTCCCACTATATCCCTGTTGATATTAGAGCTACTTATCTAGAATATCTATTTTTTATAGCAAGAGGAAGGCCCACCTGAGAGCTCTGTCCCTAGGTTAGAAGAATGGGAAGCCTCATTTCACTTCTGCTCAAAAAAGAGAAAGAGAATTCTGGTTAAAGGAAAGGGAACATTATAATACATCAATTCTTCAAATCTACACCAGGCAGAGAGATGGAGGAATTTACACTGGATGGCAAGAAACTGCATTAGATTAAAATGAAGAATGTTCAGCTGTGTGAATCATTAGCCATTGAAATGAGTTTACTGATTAATGTAAATGTTTCTCAGAATCTATAAAAATGGAAAGACACCTAATTCTTAGATATGACTTGATTGTAAGGAATCCCTAGGTTTCTTTTCCTACCATGCAAATCCATATGCCTTACTTTTGAAAGAGTTCTAATTGTATAGATTATTTATGTAGCTCAGAAATTTTAAAATATTTACTTCTCAGATACAATATTTTACCATAGGCATTTAATTTCCTGTTGCAGGAAATGAATTTGTCTACATATCCATAGTGTAATGCCTTTCAGATCACTGTGTAAGAAATAACTGCATCTAGATTTTTGATGAACATACAACTTCTTCTCTTGCCCAGCTATCTCCCTTTATGTGAAGACGTACCAATGTCCTACTATGATTCCCTGACGGCTCTCAATGAGTGTTTATCTTGGTTATATTCCTAGCTGAGCCCAATATTTGTGTGTGTATATTTATGTGTGTAAAATGATTTACTAAGGAACACACCTATAAGGGAATGAGGAAAACAGAAGAAAGAGGAAGGACCCATGTAGACTGATGGTTCAGCTGCAATCTAGCCTCAGCCTAATCTCTTGGGGCAGTTTTCAATGTAAATGGCACCAGGTTACAACTCCAAGCAAAAGGGTAGGGCTTTTATAGACTTTTGGGAAAGTTTTAAGAAATGGCAGCTTTAAACCATGAGCAGCAAACTCTCAGAGCAGCTGGTTGTACTAGAAAGTAAATGGAAACTTGATAAGGTTCCAGAACCTACGACAGTACGATACATTTTTGTGGCACTGTAAGGCAGTAAGACTCAAGATAAAATGGAGTCAAGTGTTTGGTTCCTTTTGGGGTTCTGATATCTTGAGCAGCTTTTCTCTATGTTGAGTACTCAGAATTACCATTACTTGGATACATTTTTTAAAATGTATTTTAAGATGAGTGTTATTTAATCACTCCTGCATCTCCATTTCTTTGGCTTTTACTGTATGTGATGCCCTGGATATATCTGGGACTACAGCTATAAAGATAGAAAGAGCTCATGTAGCATTTCAGAAGCAGCTATTACTTGACCTCCTGCTAAGTCAAGGTAGGTCACACTGCAAGCTCCAGCTTCAACTTAGGACTTTCTAGACCCAGAATAATCTCTGAAATACCAGAAAGAAGTCTGAGTTCCATTATGAAGCTATATCACATGGGAAAGAAATCTCTACTCTGCATAAAGAAGAGAGACACTGATGTGCAGAGGTTTGATTCCAGACAGAGTTGGAAAGGAATTCATTTCCATTAACCCTCAGTTGCATGACTTGAGGCATTAGAAGTTATCAGTTGGGAAAACTGCAAAAAAGGGTCTGAATGATATTCTGTTCTCCAAACTTTTGGAAGCAGGACTTCAAAATATGAGTTCATCAAGTAAGTCTTTTGAGAATTAGCTTTTCTTTAAGAAATCAATAACTTTCAGCAAGAAATATCAATAACGAGCATTCTTTCATCTGCCTATGATTACGAAGCAAGCAGTTTTTAATTTAAAAAAAAAAGGCTACAAGAATGATAAAATGTTAAGTCTATATCTTCGCACTTGGAGAGAAAAACAAAAACTATAAAGAAGGCCATGTGGTTGCTCATTTCTTACTCAATCTATATCATTCATAAGCTCCTGAAACTCCTAAAACATTGTGGTAGGTTTTCTTTGAACAAGCAATAATTTCTAATAGTTTCCACATTCCAAAGACAATGAAGGCAAGGAGCCAATATTCCATGCAGAAGTTCTGTGAACTGAAATAATGTACGGAAATTACTACCATTGCTAATTAATACTAATTAAGTGCAAAAACCATTCTAATTTTCAGGTACTTTTTTTTTTCCTGGGTTACATCTTATCTACTTCACATTGTAAAACAAAATTTGAATGGGCCCACTTTAGATTCATAATTTACACATTGACAAAAAATCTCCAATGTTCTTAATTATAATACACCATTTGGAAGAAAAGGAAAATACATGTGAAACATTCAAAATAGCATCTGAAAAACTTAATACTCAGTAAATTTTCTTTCCGCATTATTACCTTTGTTGGGTACATTGCCAGCATCTATGGACCATTTAAGGTGGTTTTGTGACATTTTCTTTATAACAAAAAATTACCAAAACCATTTTGAGATAAAGAGAGAATGAGTTAATATAACTTTGCTATTTCCTTATCCTTCTACCCAGGTCGTAGACAAAACCATGTTATCTTCTTTTCATGATTCCATTAGAAGCTGCTTTTCTCTGAGGATCACTAATCTGTTCTCTATTTCCATAATGTTATCATTTTGAGACTTACGTAAATGGAATCATATAGTATGTAACCTTTGGAAGTTAGCTTTTTCATTCAGCATAATTCATTAAGCATTCTTCCAAGCTGTTGTTATCAATGATTTGTTCCTTTACTACTGAGTAGCCTTCCATAGTATCTATGTACCAAAGTTTGTTCAATCATTCACCAATTGAAAAACATGTGTGATTTTTCCACTTTGGGCTATTATGAACAAAGCCACTATAAATATTGCTATACAATCTTTGTGTCAACATAAGTTTTATTTTCTCTGACATAAATGCCCAGAGTGCAATTGCTAGAATCATATGGTAAGTACATATTTAGATTGTAAACAACTGCCATACTACTTCAAGAGTAGCCTTACAATTTTATATATCCACCAGCAATAGATGAGTGATCCAGTTTCTCTTTACCCTCACCAGCACTTGGTGTTATCACTATTTTTTATTTTATCCATCTTAAGAGTATGTAGTGATACCCACTGTGTTTTCAATCTGCATTTCCCTGATAGTTAACGATATTAAACATCTTCACATGTGCTTATTTGCCACCTATATATTCTCTGGTGAAATATTTGTCCATGACTGTTTGCTTTTAAAGTCGAGAACTGAGAGTTCTTTATATATTCTAGATACTAGTCCTTTGTTAAATATGTGGTTTGCAAATATTCTTTCCAATCTCTAGTTTGTCTTTCAATTCTCTTGTGAGGTTATTTCACAGAAGGGAAGTTTTAAATATAATGACATCTAATTTATCCATTTCTGATACATACATATATATTTCTGATACATATATAGACAATTTTAAGGTATCACTAAATAAAAATTTGGAAAAATAGTATCTAATCATTAATATTTTATCAAAAACTATATAAAATATACGTTGCTGGTTAATTGAAGTCATATAAGTTTAATTTATCTAAACATAGCTCAAGAAAAATAAATTTAGGTTTGTTATTCTATTTTTGATAAAATTATAGATAACAATTGCTGTTTTACAACAATGGGATCCTAGGGAGTTTTTTATGGAAGAGAAGCTCGTGATTCAAATGAAGTACACCTAACTACATATGTAGCAGCCATGTCACGACAGACAGGATTGAGAGGAAACTGTTTTCTATGCTTTTCAGACTGGAAACAAGCAGGCACTGAGGGCAGGCAAACTAGAGGTAAGACTAGTAGTGTGTAATATAATAAAAAAAAAAAATCCAGGTGTCCCTAAAGGTGGAGAGTCTCCCTCTTACCTTGGTCAGAAATCCCCAAGCTAGGTCTGTGCTCAACCATGAAACAGAACTACCAGGAATAACAGCCCTGCAGAATTCTATGCCACACTTTTACACTGTGCTGGCTCCTCCATTTACCTCTGGATATAATCCAATTTTTCTCATCCCTCATTAAATGAGTGAAAGAAGCATAGCACCCCAGGTTATGGAAAGAAAATATAAGAGCAAAGGATTAAAAACCAAGAAGATCCATTTTTAAATCATAGTTCTGCCAGTTACTTGTCCTGTGACTATCCAGGCATATCTCATTTTATTGTACTTTGCTTTATAGTACTTCACAGATATTGCATTTTTTATAAATTGATAGTTTATGGCAACCCGGCAACAAGTAAGTCTATCAGCACCATTTTTCCAATATCACTTGCTCCCTTTGTATTTCTATGATACATTTTGATAATTCCTACACTATTTCAAACTTTTTAATTATTATTATATTTGTTATGGTGCTCTGTGATTAGTGACATTACTTTTATAATTGTTTTGGGATACTATAAGCCACACCCATATAAGATGGCAAACTTAATCGATAAATGCTCTATGTGTTCTGACTGCTCTACTGACTAGCTATTCCTCTATATCTCTCCCTCTCATTGGGACTCCCTATTCCCTATTGAATATATTGAAATTAGGCCAATTAATAACCCTACAATGACCTCTAAGTGTTCATGTGAAAGGAAGAGTTGTATGTCTTTCCATTTATATCAGAAGCTAGAAATGATTAAGCTCAGTGAGAAAGCCATGTCAAAAGCCAAGATAGGTCAAAAGCTATGCCTCTTGCACCAAACAACCAAATTGTGAATGCAAAAGAAAAGTTCTTTAAGGAAATTGAAAGTGCTGCTCCAGAGAACATGCAAATAAGAAGGGAAAACAGCCTTATTGCTGATTGGAGAAGTTTTAGTGGTCTGGATAGAAAATCAACCCAGCTACCACATTCCCTAAAGCCAAAGCCTAATCCAGAGCAAAGCCCTAACTCTCTTCAATTCTACAAAGGCTGAGAAAGGTAAGGAAGCTGCAAAAGAAAAGTTCGAAGAAAGCAGAAGTATGTTCATGAGCTTTAAGAAGCCTTCTCCATAACATCAGAGTGCCAGATGATGCAGAAGCTGAAGTAAGTTATCCAAAAGATCTAGCTAAGATAATTAATGAACGTGGCTACACTAAACAACAGATTTTCAATGTAGGAAAAACCCAGCCTTATATTAGAAGAAAATGCCACCTAGGACTTTCATAACTAAAGAGAAGTCAATACCTCATTCAAAGCTTCAAAGGAAAGGCTATCTTGTTATCTGGTGACTTTAGGTTGAAGCCAATGCTAATTTACTATTCTGAAAATCTTAGGGCCCTTAAGAATTATGCAAAATCTACTCTGTGTTTTATAAATGAAACAATAAAGCCTGGAAACAGCTTATCTGAATATTTTAAGCCCCGTATTGAGACTTATTGCAGAGAGAGAGAGAGAGAGAGAGAGAGAGAGAGAGAGAGAGAGAGAGAGAATTCCTTTTGAGATATTATTGCTCACCCAAGAGCTCTGATGGAGGTATGAAATGAGATTAATGTTGTTTTCATGCCCACTAACACAACATCTATTCTGCAGCCCATGGATGAAGGAGTAACTCCAACTTTCTCATTACTTAAGAAATATATTTCATAAGGCAATAGCTTCCACAGATAGTGATTCTCTGATGGATCTGGGCAAAGTAAATTGAAAACCTTCTGGAAAGGATTCACCACTCTAGATGTCATAAGAACATTCATGACTCATGAGAATAGGTCAAAATGTCAATGTTAACGTGACTTTTGAAGGAGTCGATTCCAACCCTCAGGAATGACTTTGAGGGGTTCAAGGCTTTAATGTAGGAAGTAACTACAGATGTGGTGGAAATAGCAAGAAAGCCAGAATTAGAAGTGGAACCTGATGATGTGACTGAATTGCTATAATCCCATGCTGAAACTTTAATGGATGATGAGTTGCTTGTTACAGATGAACAAAGAAAGCAGTTTCCTGAGATGGAATCTATCCTAATGAAGATGCTGTGAAGATTGTTGAAATGACAATGATTTACAATGTTGCATAAACTTAGTTAATAAGCAGTGGTAGGGTTTGAGAGGATTGACTTCAATTTTGAAAGAAGTTCCACTGTGGGTAAAATGCTCTCAAACAGCATCACATGATACAGAGAAATTGTTCATGAAAGGAAAATCACTAGATGTTTAAAACTTCATCATCTAATTTTAAGAAACCTTCAGCAACTACTACCCTGATCAGTCAGCAGCCACCAACACTGAGGCAAGACCCTCCACCAGCAAAAGGATTAAAACTTGATAAGATTACAACTCAGCATTTTTTAGCTATAAATTATTTTTAATTATTGTATGTACATTATTTTTTAGATATAGTGCTATTGTACACTTAGACTATAATACAGTGTAAACATAATGTTTATATACACTGGGAAACCAAAAACTTTGTGTGGCTTCCTTAATATTCACTTTATTGCTATGGTCTGGAACTGAACCACAATATCTCCAAGGTATGCCTGTATAGAAAACATTAACATATCTAAGGTACGCATTAGTAAAATGGAGATAATTGTACTTACATCATAGTGATGTTTTAATCTTTAAAAGAGTGCATGCATTGGGCCTGACATATTTTAAGAACTTGTGAAATGTCAGTAATTTTATTATAGCCAAATACCTAGCCCCATCAACAGGTGATCAGGAATACACCATTTATTGACTGACCAAAGGACTGAGTCAAATTATAAAGGTGCCAGATAATTTGCCTGCTTTCCAAATTTGGGTGCTCTTCCATAAACAGGCTACCCCTACAAATTTGCAAGTTAAACTTTCATCCAAGATCATGGTTTTGAATACTTGCATAGATGGAAAATGGAAGAAACTAAGGTAGCAAATATAATAGAAGGCTGATCGTCATTTCACTTCTGGCTACTTGAAAAAGTCAAATAAATTATCTTTTTTTTAGAGTTGGTCATAATAGCAATTGCCACCACAGCTTAGGAAAAATAGTCACTTAAGTCCAGAATGTTATTTCTAGGCCAAGAAAATATTTAAGAGTATTATAAATTAATTTTTGCTCTATTTATTGAGTAATTTGAGATTGATCTCATACAACAGCCCCCTTAGATCATTATCTCCATGAGACAGTCAGCTGCATTAAATTAATTTAAGTGTGTAAGAGCACTGGTTATTGTTTTGGGTTGGGTTCTACAAAAGCAGAGCCTGAGACAGGGATTCGGATGTGCTCAGAAAAAAGGGAATAAGGGAAGCAGAATGGGGCAGAAGAAGGAATGAACTGAGCAGGGAGACGGTCTCAGCAAAAGCTGAGCTTCAGCTTAATCCCATGGAAATGTCTGAAGTGTGAATTGCACCACAGACTTGGTGCTCCTTTAAGCTTGGGGGCAGGCCTCTGGTACTGTCTCAGTGGTCATTAACTGTGGGCTGTTATCCTGTAAGCAAAATTTCATAGTCAGATGGAGTTTAATTCTTTAAAGAAGACAACAGTCCTCAATTGATAGCTGCCAATACTCATGACAGCTAGCGGTTGGGTGTAGCTTTCTCAAAAGGGGATCTAGACCAGTGAGAAAAGTGGGTATTTCTATTTAGAACCCCCCCTTCAGCCCTTATGAAGAATGCATTGAATTTATAGGAAGATTAATAAAAAATCAATACAATAAGTGTCCAAATGATACCAAAGAGAATCTATGGTCTTAGTCCTTAAATTTGTGGAGGATTGTGAACAACTGAAAGGTTGTGATAAATACCAGAGACCTTCTTTCAAGAAAATGCACAAATGTGTATACACATAATATTTACACAGAATTTCAAAGATTCTTGGACTCCTTGATAAAGCTCACTTACAGACCATTTGAATTAGAAAATTCTGCTTTGGACCACCTGGCCTTGTGCTGGCTTTGACACCAGCAATGGAATGGCAGCCAGTCTAGAGGAATAAAGAAAACCAGTGGAGAAGCAAGATACAGATCTGGGTAACTAGGAAAAACAGAGAGACAACAGTTGAAAGAAATAAGTCATAACCCATAATAAGAAGTCCACTAGTTATCTCAAGGGACATATGGGGCAAGGAAAAGAACCTGAGGAACAATGAAAAAAAAAAGTGTTTCTAGATCTTATCTCCTGCAGTATGTTTTCGTATAGCTATCCACATCCTGAATGTCACATCACAGTGACATTCCCACCCTTCCAGCACAAGAGATAATAGCAGTTCCTAACAGCATTGCGAGCAGCCACTGCAGGCAAGCACAATCTGTAACTGCTTTCATATTCATTACATTTAGGTAGGTCCCTTTCATCATCCTCTGACTCTTCGATATATAGAAACAATAAAGTCCAACAAAGTTTTTTTCCTAACAGATATTTCCAAAATCTATGAATGGACACTCCCCACAGGACACTCCAAAACCTAATTTGGGGAAAAATTTTTTTTGAAGGACAAAACTGGGGAGTAGCTATGGAGTGGGATATGAAATGGGCCATTGATTTGAAACATTTAATGACAACTTTCTGTAGTTGTTCCAAACAAATAGGTAACAGACTTTTATATGTTTATTTTTACTGACATGTAACACACATACATAAAGATATACATATCATAAACTTGATGATTTTTTTCTAACTGAGCATACCAGTGTTAACTGCTCCCAGATTGAGAAACATAACTTTACCTGCATCATAGAATCCATTCCAAAGGCTCATTTTGTGGCCACAGTTATATCTGATAACTTTTTGGAAGCAAGACACAGCTGACCTAGAATTAATTCTACCAAAGGTATTCCTTTTTGTAGCTAATTCATTCTATTTTCATTCTAACTCTACTCAATTATCTCTGAATGCTTTCCTGAGAGTTATCCTTTAAGTGGTGTGGGAGCCTTGCAATGATACCTCATGATAAGAAGTTTCTCACCTTCTCTTCCAAATAATTCCCTTTGTCATTTTAGTTTCTTAGTTTCTAGAACTCTAGCCATTAAAATGCCCTTCACTGGAAAACAACAACACCTTTTCAAGCTGACCTCTATTTGAAGGATCAGTTAAGAAGGTAGGAAGCAATGGAACTACAAACAGGATGGGAGTAATGATCACACACTGATATCCAAACACTTGGACAGGCAAAGTGCAAGTCTGGGAAATATTACAGTGCCTTGGGCAAGAAAACAAGTTGAGACGTTCATTGAATCTTCTCCACTGATTTAGAACCTAAGAGTAGATGTTCTTTCATTGCTGTGAAATGTAATGACAGACAGGGCTTCAGATAACCATCCCTAAATCCGGATGCTTATCTAAACCAAACCTGCCTGCCTGGAATCCTTTTGACTTTCACAAATAGAGCCTGGATTCAGGGGGAGCCCTGCTTCCCAAGCAATTTGGGGAAGTTCCTGTGTTTAGTAAGGAATATTTTTAAAGAAAAAACATCATTTCCTCTCCCCTTTCCTTCAGGTTAAACCCAGACCAAGAAGCAAATGTAGGGCAAAGTTTAACAACAAAGATTATATGGGCATTAGTGGGGAGGAGTGTTACAAAAGGGGAGAAATAGAAAATCTAGGATATCACTTTGTAACTTCTCTATTTTTATATAGAACAACATCTCCATCTTATACCTATGCCAGTAATCATTAAACTCTTCCTCTTGGTTATTATTATTTTTTTAATGATCTAGGACACTTCTAATAGCTGCTCATAGAAAGTATTTTTATATAGTAGGACTGGCCTCAGCGAATTCATAGAAATTTAAGCTCAGAACCCTCTCACTTCCTCTTTGAGGCAACTATTGTCCCCTCCAACATCCCCCAATATTCGTACATCTCTTTTAATGCATTCTTTTATTTTTTTCATTTGTTCCTTCATTTATTCATTTAAAGATTAATTGAACACCTAAACTGTGCCACAACCCAAATGTCTTTATGGTCTTTAGTAAAGTCGCCTTAAGGAATTTGGGATTTATTTGATAACCTCACTCTCCCAAGGCAAAAAATCCAAGTGTCACATAGTATTTCATAAGAAGTAAATCCTTAAGATCACAAAACACTTCTATGACAGAAGACAATCAGAACCCACTACTATTAGTGATGAGAGATAAGTTTTGGACCCCAGCTTCCTGGAACCCCTTAAATTTAACCCACTGAAGAGTGGATTCCATACTCAATCTGCTTATAGGTTTAGTACCACTTAAGAAATATTTGAACACATACAAATAGGGACTGGAAACTGGAGTTCAAGTCTCTAACATCCATTTCCCCTTCTTCTAATTGATTTTCTAAAGTGTAACCAGAATGTCAAGTATATGGATTTTTTCACAAATATCTAATCATGACAGTCACTATTTAAAACCTTCCCTTGAGAGTGTTAAGAGATAAACAGGCATATTACAAATTTGAAGAGTTTATCTGAGCAAAAATTAATCTGAATAGGGCAGTGTTAAACCAAAGTGGTTAGGGGCACTCTGTTGACAGGAGCTGGGGAGAGACTGATATTGTGAAGTGTGGAAGCAAAGAAAGAAAATTATTTCATTGGCTATCATTTAAAGCCAAGTTGGCTGTTTGTGATGGGTTGTCCTTAGCATTTCAATTTCACAACCTTGAGGCATTTATAGGCTTAGGGCTAGGTTTGCTTACACAGGCCACCACACTTTAGCATCATCTCAATCAAATGGCCTCCTTGTTTAATTAATTTATCAAGAGAAAGCTCAACTATTTCAGTCGACCCTAGGATCACAGGATTTGGCTATTACCCACCTCTTGATTCTTCTTATTTCCAGTTGCTCGCTCAGAATTCGAACTGAGACTTGATATATGAAAGCAGAGTTGAGTAGTCTGAAAAGTCCAGGAAATTAGGAGGCTCCTCTGAGGGTCAATAGATATTAAAAGGCACCAGAACTAGGATAAAGATAAAGGTCTCTTACCAGTTTCTTCTTCAAATCCTAATGAATGCAGTTTGAGGAAGCCTTTTAACTGTTTACTTTTCATCCTGAAATTTTCATATTAAAATTTTGTTTAGCTACTTTTCAATAAAAAGTTAATACATATATTTGTAAAAACTCCAAGGAACAATAAAAATATACAATAACACCAATTTTCATAAGTACTAAGATCCTTCATATGTTAATATTTCTGAAATAAAAGAATCATTATGGATAATTATAAGAATATCAAAATTCGTGGTGAGTCATAATTTAATTGGCAAGGTTATTTTTTTTTTAGTATTATACTGAATATTGATATACCTTTTAAAAAATGCCAATTAGATTTGATGAGATCCGATAGCTAAGTCTTTCTCCCATGTCAGGTTTTTAGTCCCACTCCAATGATAACAACTTCTTGTGTATAGGTCTTGAAAATGTTATGCATACATAGATATGCATACAATGAGAGCATATATGATATGTACTTCAAAACCACACATTACATTTATTATTATACTTGTAGAATAATTCTGAGTAACAATGTCGTTAGTGGATATCTTTTCCTTTATTGGGTAATCCCACTTAGAGTTTTATTATTCTTTTAAAATACTACTAGATTTATTTGTTAATAGTATGGTTGTATGTCAGTATTCATATTTATAATAGTCCACAGTTATCATAATTTCTTTATGGTGATGTTGTTAGATTTTTCTGTCTTATATTGATATCAAAATAGTAATTTGCAAGTTCTCTTTCTCTTCCTAAGGTCTAAAACAGTTTAATTAACCTTGATGTTCCCTGTTTCTCAATAGTTTGAGAGAATTTGTATATTTCTAATGTTAAATTAATTAAGCAAAGAGGCCATTAAACTAAGGTGATTTTAATGCATAAGCAAATCAAACCCCCAAACTATAAATACTTCAAGGTTAAGAAATCAAAATCTAAGGACAACCAATCACAAACTGCAAACCAGGCTTTCCCAACAAAGACAGCCACTTGAGCTATAGCCAATCAAATCATTTCCTTGTTTTGCTTTTATTTTTCTAACAGTCTTTCTGTTAGTGGAGTACTCCTAACTCCCTCCAGTTTGGCACTACCCAATTTGAATCAAATTTTGCTTTAATAAAATTAAATTTTTTAATATGCCTTAGATTCTGTTTTTATTTTAATAAAGTTTTCTTTTCAAATATACAGTTGGTGGGACCTTTTTTCATGCTTCTTCATCAGCAGCTGGGGCATCCTCAAACTTGGGGTTTCTGGCGTAAATTACTTGAGCTCGATGCTCTGAAACTAGTTTAATAAGTTGTTTACTAAGAGCTGCTGAAGGACTACCCTGGCCAGGGAACCTTGGATCTTCAGACTCTCAGAGACAATGGTTAGGATTATAGGTTCATGACTGGGGACTTCCTGACAGAGTTTGTCATTTCCCACTTTGTCAAACAAGCCTAAATTATTGAGCTTGTCCTTAACTTTGCCTTTGGACCACTTCTTCTTTGTGGCCTTGCCCCTAAATTTGTTCGCTGGGTCTTTGCCTTCAAGCTTGGCTGACCTTCCAGCATCTTTTTACTTCTTGCCAACCTTGGGCATAACAGCAAAGCTCAGAGTGCAGCTGCTACCACTTAGCCTCACTAAGATGTTGGACAAAAAAGCTGCCACAGATTCATCTGACAAGTAAAATCATATAGTCTAGCACTTTTGAGAAAGATGGTGGAAGGTAGGTAGTAAATTTTTGTCAGCTGCATCAATTTATTCCACAGAAATTGAACTCTCTCTTCTGGAATCATTATTTTATTTTTTTCTAGGAAATCGTGCATTTCATCCAGGTATTCAAATATATTTTGATAAAGTTGAGAAATTTCTCTAAAGTCTTTAGAGAAATTGTGACTTTTCTCTATCCATAGTTATTTCTCATATAAAAATAATTTCATATAGTACTACTTTTTTTCCTGATATTTTTAATTAATGGATTATCTATTTTATCAGCCTTTTAAAAGAATCAGCTCTTGGATTTATTCATGTTTGTATTAAATTTTTTTATTATATTCTCCTTTTTAAACATCTTGGTTTGGATAGATACTGAGTTTGTTTGTTTTTTTTCTATTCTTTCTGGTTTAGTGTGCTAAGTAATTTAAGACTAAAATTTTTCCTCCAAGGACTGCTTTAACCATACTCTTTTAGTTTTGATGCATAGATTTTAACTATCCTATTTTCTAGGTGTGTTGTAGTTTAATTTCTGATATTGTATTTTACCTAAGAGTTAATGAGGAAGTTTTCTTTAACAGTTTTCTTTTGTGGTAAGTCGATTTCTCTTTTGTTATAAGTTTCTAGGCTTATAATGAGGACAGAATACCATTGAGATTTTTTTGGTGACTCACCATATGTTACAATTTAGTGAATAATTCTTGGACACATGAAAGAACAGATGCTTGGTTTCCTAATTATATAATTATATAATTTGATATACTTTATTAATGATGTTATTTATATGCTTATGTCTTAAATATCTGTACTATTTTTGCACATTTGGTATATTTGACTCTGAATGAAGTAAACAAAAGCCCCTTGCCACTAATTCTCCCTGACCTCTTATACTAGGGTTTGTTTTGCCTTCGGTTTTTGAGGCTACTATTTGTTTTAAAAATATGTGACACACTCTCATTGACGACACTTTTGTTTTTGGGTGATCATACTTATCACTTGAATTCAATATTGTTGCTATTACAATCCTTGCTTTTGCTTTTGCTTTGCCTTTTTCTCCTGTGTCTTTGCCCATTATTTACTTTTTATGAATCTATATCATTTTAAATGCATTTAAAGAGTTTAATAAGGTTCTGATTTTTAGATTTTAATAATGTTCTAACTTTTTAATCTAAGTTGAGAATATTTTTCTTTTAACAAGTGTGTTTACTTTATATGTATTTATTACTATGGCTAATGTATTTTCTTAGTGTCACTATCATATTTTATACTCTAATTTCTGTTTTTAACACTTTATTTGTGTTTTTAGCTTTCTCTATGATTTGTGTATTTATTTTTCTATAGTTTGAATGTTTTCTTTCTGATAGCTTGAAGGGTTCATGATCAATTTTTTGTTTCTTCTTATTTGAAGATGGTTTCAGAACCAAGCAACACAAGTTTTTATTCTCCCATGTATATATTTAAAGTACCCATTGATTTATAGCATTGATATTTTCTTGCACTTTTCTCTTTTTTCCTCCCCTCCAGCTTTATTGAGATATAACTGACAAATAAAAAGTGTATACATTTACAATGTATAACTTGATGTTTTTAATATACATATACATTGTGAAGTAACCACAGGCAAGCTGTTTAACATATCCATCACCTTACACGGTTACCATCATCTGATTTCTTTTCCGCATGTGTGTGTGTGTGTGAGAGATGACAACACTTAAGATCTACTCACTTAGCCAATTTAAGTATACAAGACAATATTATTAACCACAGTCACATTGTTGTACATTAGGTCTCTAGAACTTATTCATCTTGCATAACTGAAATTTAATACCCTTTAACCAACATTTTCACATCCCTCCCTCTCTATAAGCTACTATAGGGTCTTTATACTAAATGCTATGAAGATTGGAGTTTCTTTGGAGCCAAAAGAATGTCATCAAAAGTGCTGAGTATCACCTAACACCACTAAGCTGCTCAGCCCCCACTTTACATAGAGTATCTCTGCTCTATTGGTTTTGTATATTTGCCTATGAAAGATTATAGTTAACAAAGAATGCATAACTAAAATTAGTTTGAAATGAATAAAATGGGTAACCCAAAGCTGTCACTTTCTGTTCAAAAGTGAGCACGTGTAATATCACTTTAAAAAGGTAAATGTAACTCTGTTTCTTTCGTTATCTAACATGAGCAATAACATTCTGATTTCTATTTCCAAGAAATAATAAATCACTCCTGCTTTCTAAAGTTCAACTACTTCCCTCTCAGTAACTTAAGTTCTATATGCCAAGTACAGTCCACTCCAGGTCAGTTACTTAGAAACAAGAATGGAAAAACATCAGCTACTCTAAATTGAGTCTATCTTTTGCCCAAGTATTTTCCATGCTTCACAGAAAGACAAAGGTTCTGATAAACCATCATTTTCTTAAGAAAAACAGCCATTTTTCTCTATGATAGTACCAATTCAACATCAGTGCTTACCCATTCATTTATTTAAATTTACTGAATATCTACTATGTGTCAGACACAGAGAAGTTGGAACAAAGAAGTGAACAAACAGAAGATGGCCCCTGTAGCCAAGGGGATTGCTAGTCCTCCAGTGGGAGAAACAAGGACTTATGATAACAGAAAAGTGTCCATTAGATTTAGAGACAAGTAGGTCATGGTTGAGAGACAAAAATCAGGAGTTTCTTTATTTCTAGTACCTACCCCAGTATTTAGCACATGGTAAGCACTAAATAAATATATGTTGATGGAAGAGGGGCTGGGGAAAATAGAGGGAGGAAAGCTTTGAGTTAAGACTCAAAAATTATTTCCTTAAAGATGAGGTAAGATTTCATGAGAATTTAAGGAATCCATGTAAAAAGGACAACAATAAAATGATGAAAAACAGTTGATGGTAGGTCCACACAGAGATATGTTAGGAAACATGACAAAGCTAAGAAACAGTCAGATGGGAGAAGTCTTTGAACACTAATCCAGGTGTTACGCGGTAATAGTTGTGATTTGTTGAGCAGGTATATAGTATGGTTGAAGCCCATGTCATAGGAAGATTATTGTGTCAGTAGCATTTACTGATCAGACAGTAAAGTTCCCAGAACCACTTGAGGAAGTCATAACTATATTATGAGCTCTATTCTAAAACTCAAAAATGGAATCAGTGCTGCAATTTACCTCACTTTTCTCATAGGATACAATATGAAAAAATCGCTCATGGAATAAAACATCATCCATATTATTTTAAATCTCTGTAAATGGCCTAATTGACAATAAAAATAGGCAATAAAAGAGAAACAACAAAGTGTATTTAAAGGAGTTAATGAGTCAATTTAAAAATTTAAATAAATTATATAAGAAACATATTTGGAATGGAATTCTGTATATTTCCAGTGCTATCTTTTGAGAAATTAACTTCCTACTGACATCCCACTTTTACTTTGACTTTTTCTCTAATAATCTCCTTTTACCGTACCCCTTCGACCACTGCTATTTCAGACAAAGTTGCTTGGGTTCTCATCTCTTTTGCCCATACTATTCTTCTAGAACTTATCTAATTATATATATATTCCTCCCTGGTCTATGAACTCAAGAGGAGTAACCTTGTCATTTTATCTTTGCCTCAATAGTGACATCTGCAGTTTGTGGTAAGCAGTAAAGATGGAAAAATATAAACCACCCTTCACGTAAAAAGCTTATTATACACCAGTCTAATTTCATTAGAGCACAAGCTTTACCACTAGCAACCGCCTTTCTGATGAAGCTTTCTTTGCCTAGTGGTTTATCATTGGAACTTTCACCCAGCAAACACAATCTTCACTTCTCTGATGTTATAGCATTGACCACATCATGTCCATGTTTCCTAAGGCTGCTCTAACAAACTGCCACAAACTCAGTGGCTTAAAAGTCAACATAAACTTATTTACTCACAATTCTGGAAGCCAAAAATCCAAAATCAATCGTACTTCCCTTTGGAGGTTCTAGGGAAGATTCTGTTTTTTGCCACGTCCAGCTTCTTTTGGCCACTGGCATTCCTTACAGTTGCATAACTCCAATCTCTGCTGCCATGGTCATATTACCTTATCCTCTTCTATCTGTCTTTTCCTCTTCTGTTTCTTATGAGAAAAATTATCATTGGATTTAGGATGACCTCATCTTGAGATCTTTAATTCAATTAAATATGTGAAGACTCTTTTTCAAAATGAGGTAATACTCACAGGTTACAGATTTTAACATGGACATATATTTGGGGAGGCAACATTCAACCCATTATAATGTCCATTTAGGTTTCTGATCAGTTTTTCATTAATCATTTCAACAGCAAATAGGAATTGCAGAATCTAACTTCATCTCACCCGATTTAGTTTCTGCCAACACTCAGATCCCTAAATGAAATAAGATTATTTTCATTTGTTTATCAAGAAATCCAAAAAGATCATTGAGGAAATATAAACGTATATATTCATGAGAAAAGCTTCCTTCACTTGAGTTTCTCTCTTTTTGAATGTTAAGCATTTACTGAGAAAAGAATGATGGTTACTTTTCAAATATTTCTGATACTTAACATATCTGGTACTGAATATTTATACTCAGTATCAGAAAAATATATATCTATGCAAATGTATGTTATATATCCCATCTCCCTCTTTTGTCTATTCTTTGCTTTACAGACTTTCTTATTTTTAATTACATATTAAATTAGATATTAGTCTTGTGAATCTAAGTGTTAGATTTTGGGCTAGTGTTAGGCTCAAATTAGGATAAGGATTAGGACTACAATTAGCAGACACGGTATGTTTAGAAGTAAGATTAAGATGATTGTTAAAGTTAGAGTTAGGACTAGGATTAGAGCTAGGGTTAGAGTTAGGTTAAGGAAAGGATAGGGTTAGACCCAGAGTAGAGCTAGGCCTAGGTTTAGAGTCAAGTGTAGGGTTAAGTCTAGGATTTGGGTTAAATTTGGGATAGATCTAGTGTTAGGTGAGGATTAAATATAAGCCTAGTGTTATGATTTGAGCTTGGGTCAGTTTAGGCTTCATGTTAAGACTAGCATAAGGATTAGATTTAGATTGTTATCTTGATCAAATCGAGTTCTCTGAACTAGTTTCCGCTTGATGATGGCATTTACTTGATAGTGCTTCCAGGTGGAAACAGATACTAATGACTAGGAATGTCTGAGCAAACTCCAAAATATAGTAAAAAATGATATGATTTTTTTTCAGTATTATTGCATACAAAGATTGAAACTATTTGTCCAGAGTAAAGCTAGGCTTGAGACTTTTTGATTATGTAATATTCTTTTAAAATAAATATTCTACTTATAGTTAATCCTAATTCATTTCAAAATTAGAAGTTACCAAACTCCATATGATATAGATGTCATTATGTCAGTTGTTTTAGGGTATATGTCATAAGATTTATTTATATAGCATGATCCCCTTCCTCAAAGAATTTCCTTATCCAGTTGGTTAAACAAATCCATCTGAAAATATGGTGAACATTTAAAGGCAATATATGTGTGTGCCTGTGCATATATGTGTAATATGTTTGATTGAGATTATCATTGGTGAAAAGTTTAGCAAAAAAGCACATAAATGAGGGTTAGTGTAGTCACAGCAGGCCTTTTAGAGCACTGAGTTTTCTCTGGGCCTTAGAAATTGGCAAGGTTTTATAAAAGCAATGGAAGATGACATTTTGTTACAATAAATGGAAAGTATAGTCTGTTAGGCAGAAATGACCATTTCATGCCCAGGAACTGGTGAATAAACATAGACTACAACAATACTGTGTATGGTGTGTGTTAGATGATAATGGAGATAGTTTGCATTATTGTGGTGGAAGCAAATAATAAGGGGCTTTGAAAACCAGGCCAAGAATATTAAATTAGTTGTTATACAAAATATGAAGTGACAGTTAATTTCTCAGAAGAGAATGAACATGTTCAAAATCAGTGGTTTAAACACCATTATTATGATCTGAGAACTGAGTAAAAGATTTGAAGTTTAGAAACTGAGACAGGGGCACCCAGCAGAATGCTGTGGAAAAGAGTTGAGGTTATGTGTCTGAATTGAATGATGGTGATTTAAAGGGTAAGAGAAATGGCAACAGAAACATTTGGAAGAAAAAGATATAACACTCACAACTAACTGAATGGAAAAGGAGATGGCAGACAAAAATTAAAAATTGCTTTTTGATTTAGGGTGAGCATGGGAAGGAGCATGGTAAGACAACTGACAAGAGATAGAGGAAATAGCTTGGATTTATCAAACACACACACTCAACTGGATTAATCAATTTTTAGCTTCCAGGACACAATAAATGAGTCCTAGAACTCAAACTACCAAAAACAAACAAACAAACAAAAAACAAACAAATAAAAAGCTGAATCTAAATCTTCTATAATGTTTCAAAAACTCTCCAAAAGCATGGCTACACACAAATCTTTTTGCTCACAGTTCCCATTCAAATTATATAATCTTTTGGAGGAATGATTGCTTTTTCAATTACTATATTCCTTCTTTACCCTGAATATGTAATGGAGAGTACATTTTGTTTGCTGTGTAGTCACATGTATTTATAATTGTCATACTGTCTTATATCCATTCTTAGCTTCAACCTGTGGGTTGAATGTGTATGTAGTATGTGTACCTGCATGAGTGTAACAAAGGGATAAACAAACAGTACACTCTTAGATGAAAAGACTATATTCCTGTTTCCTTTGTGTATTAAAATGAAGAGCAGTTATGGGAAATGACCTTTTCTTTATTTGAGTCCCAATGTAATGTTATTTGTGCCTTTCTCACCAAGCTACAATTTAAGAACCTAATCCTATCTCGGATTTTGAGGTGTGGTATGACCAACATGAGTTTAAACCACCTCTCCTCACTCTTAAGAGTCGATCCAAGAAAAAGCTTGAGGCCGGAACAATGTTGTGCAGTCACCATCCCTCTCAATCCCTGGTGAGGATGAAAGGGTCCATAGCTTTTTTCTATTCTTTGTGACAGTTCGGGCCTGTTTTGCTTTTTTTAAATTCAGATTACAGAAAAGGGCCTGTTCTTTTTCAACATGATCTACTTGGCCACACCCATTTGGAAGAGCCTATTACTATGGTCAGTGCTGGTTTGGCTTGCTGCAAGCTCCTTGCTGCATTCTTTTTTAGAGCCTGCCAAATGTGGGACAATGGGTGTGTCTTGTTAACATCCTGCGGTTCATTAGATATGTAGGATCACTCTTCATTGCAACCTCATTAGAAGCCTGCAGCTGTGCTGGGAGGCCCAGGTCAGCATGTCTAAGGGAAGCCCAAACTCTGATTCACATTTAATCAAAATTTTGTGGGGAATGGGAACCCAGGCATGCCTTGCTTTATGAAATACATGGGGCCCTCCCCATACTTAGTGATTTTGGGTTGCAAATATTTGCCTATCTCTCAAAACCATAATTTATCCCAAAGAGATGACAAGAACCACACACAAAATAGATTTCCTGGGTCAGTTCTAATTTTCAAGATCCATGCCCCATTTTTGACTTGCACATGCAGACCACAGAGCCCTTTCGAGGATAAGATAGAGGTAAAGGGACTATTAGTGTGTAGTTAAAATGCATATCCCATGGCCAGGAAGGCTCAGAGGATATAAATGTAGACTGGAAGAGGCAAGCATCACCAGAAATTCGTTCTTCAAATATATTATCTAACATGCACAAACCATAAATCTTATTACTTCATCTTATAAGTGCAAATGCTCCATCAGGTGGTTAGACTTCATTTATACTTTAGTATAAAATATTTCAATAGGTTTTCCAGTCCTCTCTCTTTGAGTACCTGGAACTCCTGGAGATAAGAGGTTTTATTCCCAAATCTACTGTAGAAAGCATTATCAACTCAAATGAATAAGAATATAATCATGTTTATGTATGATCAGGGTCCACTGAATATGTTTAACATGAAAAAACAGACTCAGAGTGAGAGGGATTAATCAAATATTGTAAAAGTTTAAAACTTGGTGAATCTTGGTGCAAGGTATAGGAATACATTTTACCTATTTTGCAACCTTTCTGTAGGTTTCAAATTTTTCAAATTAACTATTTAGAAAAAGATTTTTTAAAAATGAACTTTCACACCTGAAGAGTTTAGTTTGAAATCATTGATCTTGATCCAATCAACCAATGACTGATACTACTTAAATGTCATATTTTCTCTTTTTATTCATGGATGGAAAATAGATTGTATTAGAAACCAGAAAGGAAAGTATAAAGGGTATCTTGGGGTCAGAAGTAAGGAGGTGGGTTGTAGGAGAGGAGATTGAAAATAAAAATAATATAGAGGAAAAGAAAACATTTGTGTATGTGTCAATTTTTCCAGAATTCCTGTCTGTGAATTTTTTTGCCATGGCCTGAGATAGCCTGAAGCCCGAGTTAATACATTAACCTTCGATTTTGGAGTTGGATTTCTCACCCTTCCTTACTTATCTCCCATGTTCAGTTTCTCCAGAACAAGTGGTCATTTTCTGCATTAGCACTTTTCCCCCATTTAAAAAGGAGAGAGCATTAGATTTGTCCCTCTTCCTCCTCTTATATCATGAATTACAATCTGCATTTCTGAGGCTTCCTTATTTTAATACTACTAATAACAATGAGGAGGAGGAGGATAAATATAGGAACTACCTTTTTGAGCACCTATTAAGGGCAGACTGTTACACCAAGCATTTTTAATACAATTAATTTAAACTTCACAAATGAGGCAACTAAAGTTTAGAGAAGTTAGGTAATTTATCCAAGGTCATATAAAATAAATTCCAAAGCCTTAATCACAATTCCCAGCTATATATACCATTCTGAAGCCTCTTATCTTATAGTTAAACACTACATTTGGGGGTGGGGACAGTTTAAAATAAAAGAAAGACTGCAAACATGTATAATCTGCTTCACTGTAAAGAAAATGTGAACTTTCTATTACCTTCCATATCAAAATAAATAGCAATGATTTGACACACACACACAAAAATTAAAGTCCTGCAGAGTTCAGTAAGGCCAAGATTAAATTGATATTCAGTTTCTCTCACATTGGTTTTTGTTGAATCGTGGTGTTAGCTTAATGGTAGTGGGAAAACAGATAGGAGTCACTCACATATGACCCGACCTTGAGCTCCCATCCTGCTCTGTGATCAGGGGAAAGTCTCTTCAACTATTGCAATCTAGATAGCCCCCTTTGTAAGTCAGGTTAGCAATTCTTCTGCTCCCTTCCTCTGGAGCTGCTGTGAGCACTGAGACAATGTCAGACCTCTTCCTAACCTTTTTAAAACAAAGGGTAGCATACAATAATCATTATTGTTATTATCTGTAAAAAAAGAAAAGAAAAGAAATAGGCAGCATTTGGCACAATTTCATGATATTCAAATATTGTGTTCTTTATTTTTATAGCATTAAAAAATCTCAAAATTATTATAATTTCTCCTTGATCGTGATTTCTTAATTCTGTAATTATAAGATTTGAACTTAACTCCAGTCTTTATTTGGTCCAATTATTTCCAAAACATAGGCAAAAGCAGTTTATATATTAATGAATATCCTAAGTGCCAGGCTTCTTTTCTCCTACAGAACATAGAAATTAATGAAAAAAAAATTGTCCCTCATTCTTTAAACAGCTTTATCATTACACTAAATAGGGCAGAGTTTCCTAGAATTTTGCATTTCATGGAATATGAATATTTTTTTAAATAAAATAATACAAACTGTGTGTTTCACATGTATGTGTACTTTTGGCAAATAGAGGACATTACACACACAGACACATACAAACTTCATTCGCTATCAAAGTCATTTTCTTGAAAAGGGAAATTTAACTCATAAAATATCAGAATAAAGGAAAATCCTTAGATCAGAATATGTTATTATAAAAGATATAATTTTTTCCCTAATTTTCCACTTAATTTTTTTTCTAAGTTCAGCATGGTTCATTGGAAACCTTCCTACAGACACAGGTCCCTAGATGGGCTTTTGGAAGCCACTGAACTTATGCACATATTAAGAATGAAGTTCTCCCATGTGAGGTATTTGACCACTGTCAATCCCAGAAGGTCCAGTCCCTTTCATAAACTGCCTCCTTTGGGTCTTCCTGGCTTTCTTAAAGAGGTTTATTTGTACCTCAATATGACTGTTTCCTTTCAAAGAATTCCTTGCTTAACCTCTTTAGGTTCTGTCATGGGCCGTACAACCAGTTAGTAAGTAAATAGATGTTTTAGTTTATAGCTTCTCTTGTACAAAATAAAGGAAATAAACACATGACTTTCAGAGTTTTCCCTTTGTGTTTGCTTTTATGATATCTTCCTTTTAATTTTAAAAAACTGAAAAAGAAGCAATACTGATTCCTCTAAAGAAAAGGCAATTTATGGAAGAAGAAACATCTTTAAAGTACTGTCTTCCTTTTATTTCTCTCATTTGAAGAGGAGATTTGTTTAGAGGATAAAAGTGCCTCTCATTATTTTGTCTTTTCCCTAATATTTACCCATATATTTCATCATTCTCTGAGAACCATGATATAAAACATTCTTGACATAAAAATTATCCATCTAGCTGTGCTACTCAAAACTTGGTTAATTCAAAAGAAAAAAAAAAGAACAGATATTAATTTAAGGGAGAATTCAGCCTTCACTTAGGCAAAAATCTTAAAGAAGAAATCAAGTCTCTTTGGAAATTAAAGGAAGTCATGGACTGAAAATGTCCTTCGGTAAGTGTATTAAAATGCAAGAAAATTAGAGAATAGTTCTAAAAATATACATCACTCTCCCCTTCCACACATCACCTCAGTCTCACTAAGTAGCATCTTTGTATTCTTCTGAACACACTGAACAGGATTCCACACTTGGACATCTCTTATCACACACATCCAGTCCTCAAGGTCATGCCCTGTAGTCATTCTTCTCTGCCTCTAAAGTCATTTGCAGAACTGGGTGTAGTCTAGAGTATGCTGATTCTTCATTATTCTCTATCCCAAAAGGTCAAAGCATAATATGGAACTTCTTGAACTTAAAAGAGACACTCAGCCTGGATAACCAGCTGTGCTCAAATTAAAACATCCAAAAATAGCATTTATTCTCCTAATGGCAAGGACTGATACTAAATTCAGGGGAATAGGAATGTCCCCTAATGGGACTTTCAAATTATACTAAGTCAGTGACTCACATTTCACTAGTTTCAACAAAATTCCTTCAGAACTAAAAGAGAAGTGATTTGCTCTATAACTTCAATATCTGTAAAGAGATAAGTTCATCCACCCAAGTATAAATCTTCAGAAGATTTTGTACTATTTAACTAAATAGACCTCCAAGTCAGACAACCAAATTTTGTTCCTTGGAAAATTATCATATATCTACGTCGCCCAATACATAGGGCATGCAGCTAGATGTGCAAGATAAATGAGATGTGGTGCCTGATAAACTTTAAGCTCTGTGAAGATGAGTCTATCACGTGAACCATCACAGAATAGAGCCTAGCATACACAATGGGATTGATTAAATATGTGTGACATAAATGATTATTGAGTAAATGAATGAATGAATAAATAAATGGTTTGAATTAGTCAATTAGGGAACAAAAGGAAAGATGTTCCAGTTGGAGAGAATGTCATGGAGGCCATGGTTAGTAGACTGACTATAAAGAGCAGGTTAACCATTATTGGCCATAAGAAGTTGTTAAATATTCTTGAGGGAAAAAGCAGTTTGGTGGAATATGAGAAATACTGTGGTGTTTTTTTACAAGATGGATTGGAGCAAGGAGCGAGCTGAGGGAAAAAGAGTCAAATATATCTATAAGCTTTATTACAAAGTAAGTAAGTAGAAAATGCCACCTTCCAAATATTTATTTCTCTACCTCTCACTCTCCTTGTGACATTCTCCAAGACAATTTAAATATCCTCTTAGCTTAGGTTCTTTCTCTATCAGTCTATTCTATATTTTACCACTAGACTTATCTTCCTAAATGCCAATTGCTTTTCTCCCACTCATCTAATGAGAAAATTTCCACTGTTCTCCACATCCTAATACATCATGTGAAAACCTTGAATCTGTTATTAAAGGCTGTCGATATGGTACAGTTTAAGAAGTTCTGCATTTTTGTTAGGAGCAGAGAAAGTTCAAGTTTTTTAGGGTCAACCACTGTCTAACCAGTTTCCTCAACCTAATGTCAAACTAGGTGGTTCTTAAGAACCTTTCCTAACTTAGCATTTTATATACTGTTCGATCTTATCTTTGAGGATACTCTTTTGGCAACTTAAACCAGAGCTTCTCAAACTTCACTGTATATATGCATAACTTGTGACTCTTGTTAAAATGCAGATTCTTATTTAGTGGAATTGGAGTTATTCTGATGCTTCTGGTCCATGGACTACACCTTGAATAACAATGCCCTAGGTTACAGTTATGTTGTAGAACTTCATGCTGAGAAAATAATGTATATTCTCTCTTTCTAACATTTGCTGAATCAATCGGTCACTTTGAATATCCTCCCATTCACATTCAACTGTCAGAAACTGTCTCATTAATCATCATCTATGCCATTTCAGCTAAAACACTGCCATCTCAATAGAGCTTTTCTTAATCCAATCCCTTATCCAAAGGGGAAGCCATCTTGTTTTTTGATTTCCCCTATTTCTTTGTGTATCTCTTATAGCATCATGAAAACCTTGTGTTCTACTTATTTTTGTTCTGTCTCCCACTCTAGCTTGTAAGCCTCTTGACAATACAAAAAACAACCATCACTTCTGACTAAGGAGTATGAGGAAGATATTCTGAAGGAGGGGAACATGGTCACACTAGTGTTAGTGAAATTCAAACTTAGTACATATGAGCCCAACATATTTCCTTCTATTCCACCTGGTAGGCACTGTAATATGTACCAGAACACAGCCCCTGATACATTGCTAGATTCCCATCATTGTTTATGTTTGGCAATGTAAACAGAGAAGAAGTGACAGTCCTGTTGTTTGTGTGCTTAACTTTCAAGTGTTGACAAACAACCCAGTAAAGAAGTTCTCTTTACATGTGGAACTTCAAAGGAGACAGATCCAGAGCAGGGGAGCTAGAATTAGTTCATTTGGAGAATTGGCTGCCTTATTTCACATTCAAAGCTGCAGAATTAATGTATACCCTCATTAGCTCATGCCATTTTTATTTCTTGAAATATAAGTGCAGTAATGCAGCACACACAAATGCCCTTTTAAATTACTGGGTCCAAGCCTCTTTAGATTTGGCATTTTATATACATAAAGACCATTCGATGTATTTTTTGGCATGATGGAAGTTACACCTAAAACACTAAAACATCAATCAGGCAACATGACGTTTTCCAAATTATGAAAAAAATGTATTGCATTTGTCATGTCTTTACTCCATGATCTACTTCTTTTGCAATACATTTTATTGCTTGGGATTTATAGCACCATTTCTCTGCATGGCTTATGCAACAACACACATCAGTGCGTCTGCCTTCAATCATCAAAGGGCAGAAATTCAGGTCAGACATCAGTCATTTGCTAAGCTCATCTGGATTAATCAAAGTCTACAGCCCCCATTCAGCATATGCAGAAAGCAATGTCAGATATGTCTGTAAGTAATGTCAACTTACTCCTAAACTTGTAATGCCCAGATTTATGTCTGCCATGTTCTTAAATCAAAACAATATTGACTATTATAATTAAAAAAAGATTTCTTCCCACTTGTAGCTGTTGTTCCAACTATAGCGTTTTTAGTTTTCACAGAGTAATCAAGCAATAAACTTTTTCATAAATCTTACTCATTAATTTCTGATTTAGGTCTGGTGGGCCTTCTTCGGGTGACTTTGAATGGAGTTAATGTGATCTTAAGTGGAAGTGAATCTTGCTGTCTCTGTTGGTTCCATCCTGAACACATGGCCTTAGAAAATGAAAGCTGTTGAAAGCCTACAGAGGGTCTCCCCAATAAAGTAAAATCACTATACTGGAAAGCTCTTTGTACTTTTTCCCAAACCACATAGGTTAGAATATTTAATTCTCACAATCACCTTGTGAGCTCATAGAATAGGTGACACTATGTCCAATCAACACTTACGCAAATTGAGCCCCTGTTATTTGGTTCAAAAATTAGAAACAACAAAACAAAGGTAATACAGGCTTTCATTATGACAGGCTGGCACCCTCTCATACCGTGAATTTTTAATTTAATAAAAGGCCTAGAAGGAGTAACTGAAATATTAATTTAAAGATCCAGAATGACCTCAAAAATTCTGAAAGGATTAAATTCTTGTGAAAGAATAGGATTTTCTTAGCTGATGAGATAACTGGAAATGAGTTAGTGAACAAGCACTTTCCAGAATCCTTATTGAAGACAAAGAACAAGAAGAAATGATCAGCATAATCAAATCCTCCAGTGAGTATCTAAAAACTCAATTCATCTCCTCACTATTATTCAATATCTCAGAAACTTCTAATTAAAGACTTAAGATTTAAAAAAAAAAATCCAGAATTGGTAGTTAACAAATGTTTCAAATGTTTTTTCAAGTGATGTCTATGTTGGTACCTTAAAAAACAAAAGTAATATACAAGAAGCAATATGTCAAAGAGTATAGGAACACAAACATAGATTTACTTCTTGGAAAAATATTTAAAGTTTCTAGGTATAAAATTTCTGATCTGTAAAATGAAGCTGGTTGAGTTTTAAACAAATTAATACAGCTATAACTTTAGTATTTTGCCAGTAGATATTTAGTGTTCAATGAATGTTAACCATACAGTCTTACTTGTACCTCTGTCTTTCTTCTACATGCCTCTGGAACTGAATAATCAATGCTATCTATCTTAAGACACATTATGGATAGAAGAGAACCAGATTTCAGTAAATACTTTCCCTCACACTGTTAGAGAACTGTCAGATAAGCAGGACTGAAGATCAAACAAAAGCCCCTTTGTATTGTTTTACTCCAGAAGAAATTAGAAGCAGAGTCCCAGGGTAATCAGCAGTGTAAATGAAATCTTGAATTGTGCCCAAAGAAGGAAAGGCATCTGCCTTAACTATTCATAAGAAATGGTGGTGTTCTATAGGGATACTTTGAAATGTTTACCTCCAGAATCTAGAGTCAGTTTTCTACTGACTCTAATAAAGAAAGGAAATAGGAAGGAAGGAAGGAAGGAAGAAAGGAAGGAAGGAGGGAGAGAGGGAGGGGAGGGGAAGGAAGAGAAGGGAGAGAAGGAAATCAGGTAAATTTGGAAAACTGAATACAATTTCATTGACTCTTCTAGGACAAGAGCAACAACTTTTCCAAGAGAAATCCAGACAAAGCCAGAAACCAAAAACAAAACAACATGCAAACAAGGTACATTATTGAAAGGGAAAGTGTATTTATAACACAGTAGTCTTTCCAACCTATTTTGTCAGTTTTTTCTACTTACTCTAATAAAGTAAGTGGCAACAAAGACAGACAAACAACATTCTAGGGCCAACTATGTTCTCCTGTGATGTGGTCAAGCTTTTGACCACAGGTAGATCCTGTGTTCCACTAGAGAAGTTAGCAATAGTGTTGGCAGGTGAAGTTAATCTCCTTTTGGGTGAAGAATGGGGAAAAGTTAGAGCTCCTGCTCATGATATGGAATTCATTCTTGAATGACTGGTTTGGGGATTCTGCTATAGGCTTTTTGGATGATGTGTGCAGTTTGCTCTTTCATTAGAGACATGACTCTTTTTGACATGGTTTTGAAAACATCTTATGCAATTCCAAAGCAGAAAGAGGAGAATGGAAATTAAGGTAGATCCATGAAGAATTCATTTAAAGACCATATTTTGATTATTTGAGATGTGCTTCTTGAGCAAAGAGTGCTCTTATAAAAGAGGTTTGATGAACTTAGAATTCTCTTCCTAATGTCCTTTTGTTCAGGCTTTCACGAGAAGGATGATGTAGGCAAGTGCTTAGGTTTTCTTAGGTAAGGTATGAGTACTACAGCAGAATGTTTTCTAGGGTCTGAAAAACTGAAATAATTCCTTTTTGTTCTATAAATTGGGGTCTTTCATTAGTAATAATGAGATAATGATGATGATTATGATTATGATGAAATAGCATTTAATGGCTGCTTATTTTGAGCTAAATTTCATTTTCAGGACTTTGCACTCAATATCTCATTTAACCCTCATAAAAACCTAATTTCATGGTGTCGTTAACTTCATTAGATAGGTGAGTAAATTGAGCAAGAAATCACAATGCAAAATGGTGCAGTTCTTTGCTAACTAGGAGAGAAGTACTAATAGAAGGATACATAAAAATGTCCATCACGTACTACTTCACAGCTTAACTCTCAAGGGTGTTTTGGGTGTGGCAAGAGTATTGAGAATACATCAAGAACTGAAATTGTGACTATCAGTGAACCTGGACAGGTTGTTCAAGGACATACCACCCATGACCACAGTGGCCTCTTTGCTGGCTGCAAAACAATCACTGCAATGATACTAACAAAAATGTTAAAGCAAAATTAGCTATTACCAGTCTGCAATTTTTTCTTTCCCTTCTCTCTTCTTTCCCTTATAATCCTTTTATTCTCTTTCTTTCACTGATGACCATCAATTAACTGTTTTCCCATATGAGTACATTTACAACTAGACAAAATTTTCTGATTTGTTTTTTCATATAAGTCCTAGAAAGGTTAAGTATCTTGCTCAAGATCACATACCTAATAAGTAAGGGAACATGTATTTGAACCCACATTGTTTTTTTTTTTCCACTAGATAATCTCCCCCAGAAAAGATCTGAAGTTTATGTGCCTATAATTAGACTATAAAGAGAGTTCCAAGTGATAAAAATTGTGACAATTACTGGCTCCAAAACTGCAAAATTATTCTATTCTTTCTATTCTATTCTATCTCTCTTCCTCTCAAATACACACTCACTTCTCTCACACACAGGCTTCATGTAACTCCCTTTTTGTGATTCCTATTCCATTTCAAGGATTCCTTTGATATTCATTTCAGGAAGATTCCACAAAGACAAATATGTTCATGGAAAGGAGATTGTCTTCATGGTAGTAAAATACAGCAACGATTCCCATAGTGTGTAGGAGTGACTTCAGGGGAGGAAAAGAGTGCACTTGGGGCTGGAGCTAAGGCAATGTAGGTCATGTATCTATCTAACAGAAAGTCACTGCCAGGTTATACTATAGTCTGAGAAATATTGCTCATTATGTCTACTCTTCCCCAATGGTTCAGCACATTCTCTCCCCCGCCCTCAGTCATCTCCAAAGGTCTTTTTCTCCATCATGGAGCCCCTCTGGCCTCTTGTGAGGTCTCTAACTTTACAACTGCCAAAGCACTTGGAGTTAGTCTTCTCATAACTGAACCTGATGAATGCTACTTCCACCTGCCCCTCTAGTTTCAGAGCTTCAAGTGTAATGCCAGTGTCTAAGACCATAGACAGTCTTACTTATGGCATGTACTTGATAAATATTTGTAGATAATAGAAATCTGAGGCTTACGCCCAGTGGTCTTCCCATATTCCCTTAAACCTAAACAAAGAAAAGTCAGTCAGTAAGAAGCAATCAGCAGTATGTGACCAAGCTATTTGATGGCAGAGTTGATCTTTCCAGATGGAAAATAGTCTCGAATTTCTACTAGTCATCTTTTCCATTCTCCATATGTTCTGAATTTTTCCATTCACATATGTTTTCTTGGTGACCTCTGAATGAATGTCAGAAAACATTCCACAAATAAAGAATTGCCAAGATACTTTCAGGTAATGTAGGAGTAAGGAGGAAAATTGTGATAAGGCAGAGAAATTAGCATAGGGGCTGCCCTGATGTTTATCCACAAGGCTGAATAAACAGAGTAAAAATCCAGTCCAGTTAATGGTTAACTATGGGTCAAATCAGAATAAAATCTTTAGACTGATCCTAGACTTCGCAATTAAACATCTTAGAGGAACCTCGTCCAACTCCTTATATAATTCATCCCAGCACTATTCTTTAATAAAACAGTATTCCTTTAAATCTAATTTGATAATGAACTCAATAAATGTGGCAGGGCACTCCAGATCATCTAAAAAGTGTGACACAGGTTTTTTGTTTTGTTTTGTTTTTTGGGTTTTTTTTTTTTTTACTTAAAATTAACAGTGAATAAACTAATCTGATGAATTAATAGCAGAGCTAGAAACAGAATTTAGGTCCTTGGAATTCAAACTTAAGACAGCTCTCCTTTGACTCTATTATATATCTCAACCTTTTGAATGCAGCCCGGATGTTTGATTAGTCCATATTCTGGGACCTCTATTAGAGGGGAAGTGGGAAGCTACTGGTGGCCTCTTCTGTACTGAGATGTCTCTTTGCTCTGGGAAGCCTAGATCATCCACACCCAATAAGTACTTGGTAGCTTATGTGACCATGTCCTTTCGAATGTCAAGCATATTTACTATCATCTCTAAGATTGACACAATACTTACAAATTTACTTATTGCTAAACTGCACCGTTAATTACCACATTAGGGTCCACCAGAATTTTATTGCACCTTCAACAGAAAAATTTCTGAGGTCTAAGATGACAAGATTTCAAGAAAAATGTATTTTTTTAAAAACTCTGGTTTTTAAAAAATGTACAATTAATTATTATTATTATTTATTTACACCTACAGCACCCAGTCTTCCTAGGTGGTCTCCCATCCAAGTACTAACCAGGTCCGACTCTGCTTAGCTTCCAAGATCAAATGAGATCAGGCTTGTTCAGAGTGGCCGTAGACAAAAAGAAATATGTATAATTAATAATTAATTATTAATGCTAATATAAATATTAGGTCTTTTTTCTTAGTAAGATAACTGGAGTTTTACTAAAAAACAAAATCCCAGCCTAGAGTATGCTAAATTAGTTGCAACTATTAGCCTACCCATTCAACTCTTAATCAATCAGGGGCTTGTGGGTGAGACATAAAGATCATAAAGAGCTTTTAAAACACTCATAGGTGTATGATCTCAATCTGGCTGTCTGAGAGTCAAATTAAGCAACAAAATCACAGAAAATTACATGCGCGCGCACATACACACACAACACAGAGAATCAGATATCAGATTTCTTCTAGGAATGACCTGCCAACACTGGGTTCACATTCCCACAAAGCTACCAATTTGTAGTAGCTGACGTATTTTGGTAATGTCTGGGCTTTTGAGTATGCCACAGGCTATACCACTCCCAATTGTCTTAAATGCACTGGTTTGAGGAACCTGCCTAACCTAGAAAGGAATTGTGCATGAGACCTCATCATTGTTTATATGTATGCATAATGTGTACATCTAATCCGTAACTTTTTCAAACAAGGAACTAACTTTGCCAGTTTTGATTTTCATGCCTACACAGCCTAACTACTCCTCTTTTGTACTCAAAATACTCCGCTTTTTCTGCTTTGTGCTAAACCTGAAAAACAGCAAAGTAAATATGCAAAAACAGCAAGCAGTGAAAGGGTCTATTGCGCCTGAAGCAGCCCACGACTGTTTATGCTGGCATCGTTTCTCCTTGAAGATTTTTCCTGCTACTTTCTGGAATCATTCTAACATAAAGCATTTTTCTGGTTTTCAGATTCAAACGCATTCTAGTCTAACCACCTGTGTATGCAATTGATTGGTTTTAACTTTGAGCTTCATCCCTGAACCAGACCTGGCACCTGCAGACGAAAATACTAGGGGCTAAAATAGAGTGAGCAAGGCCACAAAATAGTGTAATATCCTCCCACTGTGGTTCATGGGGGATGCTGTTTCGGGGTGTGCATTTCATCTCACGAGACTCCAGACAACAGAAGAGCTAGACAAAAGGAAAACATGTGATGGAGCACTATTTATACTGCAATCTTTCCAACATTTCAGAAGGGAATGGTTTACAGATGTATACACTCCAGTGACATTTACACATCTATTGTTTTCTTAACCTCCTTCTCCATCCTATTACAAGATTCTTTTGGTGAAAAAGATTGCAAACTTCCTGGTGCTTTTCTAATGATAAAGAACACATTTCCTCCTGATTACAAAGGAAGACACGATGAACTATATGATAGGACAAGTGTTAATGTAAAATCAGCTTCAGAAAATGAAATACTTTTATGATTATTTAAGCATTTCTGTTTCATGCCATAAATTCTTCCCTGTCTGAAACAGACCACTTAACCCAGTCTTAGAATATCAAGCTGCTAATTTACACAGTATTCTGACAGGAAACCATCTACAACAATGAATGCACAGTAGGGGATTTTAACAGAAGCCCATCTGGACTTTTAGCTATTGAAGGCAATTTTTTCTTAATAATCTATTAAAGCAAGATGCCATAAAGATGAGTTACCATCTCTTGGTCATAAATTTTAGAAGAGACTTTACGAAGAGCCTCTTATTTTTTCAACGTTTTTTCAGCTATTTTCAAAGACTTAATTCATCAACATTTAACTAACTGTCTTTCTGCTTTATTATGACTCTCAAAGAGTTTATAGTGCTGTTCAGGTCACAGTTGTTGCCTTCAGGAAAGGATTTCTGTCTTGGACACAACCTTTCTATTAATTTATGCCTCTAGATTCCTTTATGATGAATATGTCTTTGAAAAATCAGATTTCAGAGTTGTGCCTTTTGTTTTTGTTTTTGTTTCAAGATTTTTTTTTTTCAAAATAGTCCTTTCTGGTCAGCCAATACCCAAATAATAAAAATAAAAGTGATTATTTGGCAAATTTGGAATTTTTGGTGTTGAGAGGAATTATTTTAAATAACTCAAAAATATGAGCACTTAAAGACCTTTTTCTCTTCACTAGCCCTTTGCTCACTCACCTCCTTCTAGTCTTTGTAAAATCACCTTCTCAGGAAGGCCTTTCTTAATATGTCCTATTTTATATTATAATCTTGCCCCTCCCTAGTTCTACCAAGTCCCCTCCCCACTTTGTTTCATTATGAAATACTATGTATTTAATTATTCATTTCATTCACTGTCTTTCTGCACCTGTTAGAATGTGAGCTCCATGAGAACAGGGGATTTTTCATTGGATCCCCAATTCTGTGTCCCAGAAACTAGAACAGTGTATGACACACAGTAGGTGTTGAAAAAACACTTGGTGAATAAGTAGATAGATAAAAGGAGATGACTAATTTCACAAACACAGAAAACAAACAAACAAAGATTACTGATGACAGATTTAGACCCAAGAATGGTGCATGACACATAATAGGTGTCAAGTAAATTGTTAAATGAGTGATAAATTGATACAAAATAAAAAATAGAGGAAAATATCAGAACCAAAGTGAAGAGTGGGATAATTACATTCAAAATATCTGAAAAGAAGGTATTTGCAATAATTGAGATGGGGTTATAAACACTGGGTTTTCTTTTCAGAGCAAATTTGCCAAGGAAGAAAAAAAGAAAATTAGAAAATCAAATGGATGAAATGTTTTGATGCTAAAATAATGTTTCAAAGCCGCTTTAAAATATTTTACATATGATTGCCAAGTTTACTCTCTAAAAATGATTAAGACTGTATAGTCATGTGTGCTTAATGATGGGGATATGTTCTGAGAAATGCATCACTGGGTGAATTCATTGTTATAAATATAAGCCCTGATATTTAAGGAATTTGCCAGGTCCAGTGAGTATATAAACCTACCATGATATAATGATTACTGGTAATGACCAATTTAGTGTAATAAAATCTGATTTATAAATAATCATTTACCTATTGGTGAGTTGCTTTTCCTCCAAGAGTAAAACTTATTTATCTTTGTATTAAACTTCTACTTCTCTTCAATTTTGGGTCCTCTGTTCTTCAAAGTAGCATCAATAGCAACTGGAAATATTAGAAGTATAGGCTCTAGAAACTATGCCAGACCTACTAATCAGAATCTGCATTTTCACCTGATTCATGTACACATTGAAGTTTGAGAAGCATGGAGTAATTGTTTCTCTTGAGAATAGAGTGCAAACATGATTAAGCTAACAGGTTCTAGACTGTCTATTTTCCTATATATGGCACATTATGCTTAGATGTCAACGGAATGCACCTTCAGAAGGTGAACAATAGGAAAAGATAGGAATTTATATAAAGATCTCATGAGCAAATTGATAAGAAAAATTGCCAAGGAAAAAACAATTTTTTTTTTGAAAACAATAACCCTTATTTGGAGGGTCCATAAACTTATCATTAAAAATTTTTTTCTAAATATTTTGGATAAAAATATGAATTTGACACTAAATTCTAAAGTTGTTTCTCTAAGTTAGTGATAGGACAAATGATCACTGATTATTTTCCCAGGCTTTCCAGGAATGAAACTATTTCCTTAAAGTTTTTTCCCCCCACTTCTCTGTTGCTAGGTAACAACACCACCCAAAACATAGTGGCTTAAAACTTCAACACATTATTGTCCTTCATGATTCTGTGTGTTGACAGGGCTCAGCTGGGAAATTATTACTGGAGGACCCCAGGCAGTTGAAGTCGATAAGGCAAGTGCAGCTACAGTAACCAGAAAGCTTTCCTGGTTAGATGTCTAAGATGGCTGACCCTCGTGGCTGAGAGTTGGTGTGGGCTGGAGTTGACAGCTGGGGAGTTTGACTAGAGAACCATCTGTGGGCTGCATGTGTGGCTTGGTCTCCTCAAAGTGTGGCAGCTGCCTTTGGAGAGAAAGCGTCCCAAGAGAAAATATTCCCAGTGATCAAGGTGAAAGCCACAAGTTTAGTATGTTTGAGCCTCTGAGCTTCAATAATTATGCATGTTCTTCTCTGGTCAGCAAGTCACTTAAGTTTAGCCAGGACCAAGGGTGAGGTGGGGAATCAGAACACCTTTGCAGTAGGAGGAACAGCAAATATTTTTTTTAACCATCCTTACCACAAGATTTTTAATACTTAGAATAATTTTGACAAGCCCCATTTTCTGACTGTTACATTACACTCATATCTACCACACATGTATAGAGCACTAAAAAATATGTAATGACATCGGAGCCTTGGCCCTACACAGTAACTTACAAAAATATCACTCCTTCATCTTATGTTAGATGAAGTAAGCTTTTGCCTATATACTTAGATATTTGAGAACTCGTTGCTATTCTTTACCTTAAAAGATTCTCCCCTATATGATGGCGATCCTCAATTTCACTCTTCCGCAAGATCCCACCTCCACACTCCTCTGATCAACTCTGTCAGCCGGGCTGCAGGTTTTACCACCTTGGCTCCTCTGCCTTGGGTTTCCAATTGGGTTTGACCAACAGCAGGCACTTGCCTGTCATCTCATCCTCTCTTCCTCTCTCCTTCTACAATGCTTTCTGGCAGTAACTGCACCCTCGACTCCTGCCTCACAGCCCTTGCTCCACACAGTTCTACTTCCCACCTGACTGCGAACTCTTTATTTCTCTTTCTTCAGCTCTAGGGGTGATTATGACTTTCTCTTGTTGCTACAAGATTTCAGAACTTTAAAATTTAAAAGTTTTTTTTCCTCAAAATAATACTTTTCCAGAAAAGTATTCTTTAATAGTCAAATATTAAAAATAAAAGTATAATATTTGATAAATCTTGGAACTTTTGGTGCAGGGAAAAAATATAATAATTTTGTGTCAGAAAAATCCCACCCATCATGAGACTCTGACCAGAAAAATTAATACAGACTTCCTTCACTTGCTTGCTTGATAGCCTCTTAGTTTTGCCAGTGGACATTTAAAGAGAAGCATTTCCTTTCTATAAACTGTGACAGGACCCATAGTAGCTTCCAGAGGCCCAAAACTGCTGTGACTAGCAAATTGGTGCAGACATCTCTTTGGTCAGGATTATGTTGCTAGACCATTTAAGTATAAAGAATATTAATACTCTATTTTCTAGTCTACTTCAGATGGTCAGGAAATAAAATAAATACTGAAGAATGACATTATCAAGATGGTAGAATAAGAGGTTCCTCACTGACCACTCTCCTCAGCAACAATAATTTGGTAGTCATCCATGGACAAAGTGCCTTTGTGGGAGCTTTGAAATGCAGATAAAACCTGCAAAAGTCAGTGGAGCCTAAGCTCAAGCAGGGCCATTCTGAGAAAGCAGGCCTGTGGCCAACTCACTGACCACGATCCCAACTACTAGCCTGGACACAGTTCCATCCCCTTGTGGACTTGGCTACATTTTTATTTCATTCATTCTATTCTTCAGATCCAGAATTTATTTATTTCTCTTTTATGGTTTCTACCTCTTTGTTAAACTTCTCATTTTTCATGTGCAATGTTTTCCTGATTTCACTGAATTATCTTTCTGTGTTTTCTTATAGTTCATTGAGCTCACTTAAACTAGCTATTTTGAATTCTTTATCAGGTCAGCTGTAGATCTCTGTCTTTGGGGTTCATGACTAGAAGATTACGGTATTCTTTTCGTGGTATCAGGTTTCCTTGGTTTTTCATGTTCCTGAAAATCTTGCACTACTGTTTTGGTATCTGAAGTAGCAGTTACCTCCTCCAGTTTTATTGACTGGCTTTGGGAGAGAAATGCCTTCTATCAGCCTGCTAGGCATTCTGAGGTTTTTCCAGACCTTCAATGATATGCCTACTCCATACTTGCACCTTTTGTGACAGAATTCTTAAGTTTGTGACCCTGCAACACACCAGGCCAGGTGCTAACAGACTTCCCCCTGCTTTTTTATGGTCTGTGCTAAAGCTCGTGTTTGTGGTCTCTCCCAGTCCTGCAAATTTGGGCTGGCTTACTGCACATGCTCAATAATCATCTGCCAAAGTTGGGAGCCCACACAAGGAGCCACCACAAGTGGGGGAGAGTATGTCAGTGAGGCAAGCAGAGTGCCGAGGGGGACTGTGGGCCAACTGGGTGGATCCATGGGCAATGTGTTGGGGACTTTTTAATGGAGTCCAAAACATGGGTAGTAAGATCTGTGTCCCTTTAATGCATTTCAAGAGGCCTCTCTGCTGCTTTCCCAGCCTCTTCCCACACCTCAGTCATGCAGTTTGCTACTTAGTACTCTGGATGGGGTGAGAGAGAAATGAGCCTCTTTGGTGGTTGTCCACACAGCTTGGGAGCTGTGCACTCACTCACATGCTCTCACTTATCCCCATGGGAGAGCCAACAAGGTCCCTCTTGGCCCTGAGCAGTGCCACCGAAGGTGATGCAGGTCAAGTCATACTGTTCCTCTTACCCTCTCCAGTGCATACAACTCATTTTTCAAAACATTTTTTTTTCTTTCACTCCAGTAATGTGCTGGAGCTTTTCTGTTGGAAACCTGAGCTTCCACAAAGGCTCTCTCGTCCGTGCATGATTGTCTGACACAGCTGCTCCCCAGGGGCTCCAGACCATGGCTAAGAGGGGCTGGGGCTGGTTCACAGGCCACTGCAGTGTTCATAGGCCAGATCGAGGTCTGTATGCCTATTATACAATGCACTGGTGCGTGAGGCTTCTTCCAGGTCTCTTGGCATATGATACTGGATCCCTAAGTTCCCACAAAGGCATTTTTTGCCCATGGATGGATGCCAAATTGTTGTTGTTGAAAGGGGAGATATAAGTGAGTGACATCTTTTTTGGCATCTTGCTGATGTCAATCCCAAGTAAAAGCTGATGTTTACAGGTCGATTATTCTGTGAGTTTGTAATGGCAACACCATCTCTATAGGGTTGTTATAACGATCACTGTAGGATTTTAAGGAAGCCTAGGAGAAAGCAGAGACACTCTGCTGGAGTTAAAAGCCTGGTGTTCTAACTTAGTACTTAGTGAAAGGCCACCTAGTATTACTATATGTCCCACATGATACTATGATGTGAGAACAAAATACTGTTTATTGTAATAACTTTGTAATATGAAAACTGTTTGTTACAGCAAGTATTAATAACTACAAAATAATATGTTTTTATTTTATATCACTTTATATTATTTACATTTTAATTAGTGAAATGATTAAGTTAAGCATAAATGAAATACAATGCATCAACCATACTGTTTTAATTTAGGAGTCAAAATCTATCAGGAGATATTTTATTTTCTAAATGGCAGTTCATTTGCTTTTTTTATTTATTGCAAGGAATTGTGCATATAGTATAGCATACTTACAAGATGCATTACTTTACAGATTTTAAAATATCACCTTCTTACCTGTTTAACTTAAAATGTATTTTAATTTTAAATAATAGATAAAATACCTGAAGCTAAAGAGCTGAAGAACTTCCAAGTTCTCTATTCATGTCCCTTTGTTTGGATTTTTAAAATCCAAAAATAAAATATAAAATTTCTCAGCAAGAATCATTCCTTTCCAAGCCCTCCTTCTCCTTCCCCAGATTATTTCAAGTATTCGACCAAATCCAACCAATAAGTAATTCTTCAAACCATCATTTTTTAAAAGGCCATTAACTTTTGATCATTCATACTTACATTAATGTAATGAGCTATTAATTATTATGTTAAGCCCCTAAAATTCTTGCCATTAAATAAGGTAATATACATATAAAAGAACATAATCTATAAAGGACATGCACAGTAACTATTCATCATACTCATAACTATTACTATTCCTTGCTCAGAAGATATTTTAAGAATCTGTTTTCGTTATAGTATACAAAATGAAACCACAGAAGTGTTTATTCTATAATCACAGAATAAAATAGTATATGGAAGTCAAGTATAATTATAATTAATGCTATTTTAAAAATATATTTTGTGGTTAAATAACTTCAACATTGGGTCCATTTTTAATATAGAAGTTCTCAAGGAAAACCATATATTTCCTACTTTTTTTTTTGGCAAATTCTGTATTCACAGATGGCACAGATATTTTGGCATTCTAAACTAAAGCATCTCTATTTATGATTTTGTCTTGGAAGACTCTTACGTGGTTAGACCACATTTTGTATACTTCCGATGACGGGCACATGATCTGAACTTAGCCAAGGCAAGGGGTAAGGCCACATGAAACATCATCAAGGTTGCAAGCTGCTGCTGCCAAGAAGTTGGAAAAGACAATTTTACAGGTCATGAAGAAAACTGGGACCCAGATTAACCAACAAAGCATTCAGTGAGTAGAAAAATAAGTATGTGATGCTCATACAGACCAATAAGGGGCTCAAAAGAAATTTATTTATATGGAACTGCCGGATAGGAATTTCATGTTTAAACTTTTTTTTTTTCAAGAGAGGAAAAAGAGTGTTAGGGAAGAATTAATCTGTCTCTGGAGAAAACACGTTTTAAAAAATAAATTTACAATTTTATTAATTGCCCATGTATTTGTGTAATAGTGCCAAAATACCTATTCGTTTCCCTCCTTTAGAGATATTCTGCTTTGCACCAAGGACAAACACCTTGTTAAAACAGAATAAAAAAATATTTTCATTTTTCTTTTCAAGTATTTGAGTTGCAAATATATTTGGTGAAAACCCTTGAACAGCAATTTGAAATTATTCACCAAGATAAAAAAAAAAACACTTTATCTCATTATACAGATGTAAATATTCTTATAAAATTTACATTGACATGGTAAAATAGAAGCATTAAGAAGTTCACTAATTATGACACAATTTGCAAATCAATCTTGGTTAATAGAATCCTTCTGGGAAGAACCTAATATAAAAATCACTAGTTAGAATAGAGACTTCTACCTAGCCATGTTTGAGTAACTGGAACTGAATTGTCCACTCAGTAGAGAAAACTAGAATATTGGGCAACATACACGAAAGAGCAATTTTGGACAATGAACAACTAGCAGTACATGAATGTGATATAACATAGAAAGTAAAACAAATGAAATGAGCCCTACAAACCACCAGTTTTGTTGTTGTTTTCAGGAGGCATGTCACAGACTGTGTCACAGCAAGGGAGACCTGAAGCAGAGCTAGAAGGCTCCACTGAGAAGAGAAGATAGAGATCAGATTTGGGGATATGGAGGCAGCCTGACTTTGTGGGGCAAATTACTACAGATGAAGGAGCTTCACTGAGGAAGAGTTCCAGAAATAATATACAAGGTCTTTTTGAGCCTATTCTTAAATACTAAAACTCACATGTATAGGATGAAATGTCCTGATTCTCGGCAAAAAATTCTCAGGAAGATATAACTTGAACAGTTCCAACAGTGTCGACAGAGCTGGAGGTTATTTAAGTTCTGTCCAGCAGAAGTGCAGTGACCAAAATGTATACAGGGAACATTCACTAGATAGCCTAGAAGAGTTAAGTTTAGTAGTGAGGCTAAAGCAGCACTATGTACAGACATGCCCCCAACAAAAATTAAAAACAAGTATGTAGAGAAATGAACTGACTTACAAATCACTTCCTTACAAATCACTTCCAAAACAAAGTTCAACATTTTTAAGGTAAATGATAAGATCCAGACTCTCAAAAATCATATTCACAGTGTCTATTATTGACTCAAAAATGATGAGACATGTAAAGAAGCAGGAAACTATAAAACACAACCAGAAGAAATATCTGTCAATAGAAATAGTAGAAATAAAGATGATAGTATTGAGACCTATTATAAATAAGCTCAGAGATCTAAAGGAAAACATGAATATCAGGTTGAAAGAAACAGAAAATAAAGAACAAACTAAATGGCACTTTTAAAAATAAAAATTACTGTATTTTTTTTAAATCATGAGTGAGTTTAACAGAAGAGGAGACTCTGCAAAATGAAGTCATTTTCGAATATGAAAATAAAGTGGTTTTCAACATATAAATGCTGAGAAGTTTATGTATGTTTCTATTTCTGTTTGTTTTACAGCAAAATTCAATGATAAAAATATTAAAGAAAATTCTTCAGGCAGAAAGAAAATCATATCAGATAGAATCTCAAATGCAGTCAAAGAAATGAAGTGAGCAAAAAATGTTAAATGTTTTTCTTTTATTGTTAATAAGAAAGAATTTATTGTTTAAAGCAGGGGTCAGCAAATTATGGCTACAGTCTAAATATGAGATGTGCCTCTTTTTGTAAATAAAACTTTATTGCAAACAATCACATTTTTTGTTTATGTATTGTCTATGACTGCTTTCATACCACAATGGCAGAGTTCAGTAGTTTTGAAGTTTGATAGGGACATCAAGGCCTGCATAGTCTAAAATACTTTCTAGCCTTCAGGAAAAAAAATAGCTGACACCTAGTTTAAGGAAAAAATAATAACAATTCATTGTGGAGTATGTGATATATGTAGAATTAAAATATATGTCAAGTCACACAAAGAACAAGAAAGGAGAAAGGAAGTATTTGTAAGGTTCTTACATTACACTTGAAGTGCGTAATATTTGAAGGTAGGCTGTGAATAAAGATGCATATTGTACACCCTACAAAAACATACTCAAAAGTAGAACAAAGATGTATAGCAAATAAGCCAATAGTGGAGATAAAATAGAATAAGAAACTTACTTAGCAAGCTAAAATAAGCAGGACCTAAAGTTCATGTACCCAGTTACTGAGCTCCAAATGCATAAAGCAAAAATTGACAGAACAAAAAGGAACATAAAACTAACCCACAAATATTAATGATTACTGAAAGAAGTATACAGAAAATGGTAAGAATACTGAAGCGATGAACAACATTTACAACTAGTGTAACTGAATCGATATTTAAAAAACTTTCCACTGGACAAGAGAATACATACCTTTTTCTAAGTATAAATGGGCCATTAATGAAGAGACCACACACTGGGTGAGAGACAAATATCAATAAATTTGAAAGAACTGAAATCATGCAGAATATACTCTTCTGCTACCCAATAAAAAGATACTTATAAAACAAATTTAATAAAGTATGCAACCATTAAAATGTGTTCTAGATAGCAAATACCCTGTTTGGTATGAAGGTTTTAGGTGGAAAAAAATCCTAAATGGTAGCCCTTAAAATTTACCCTAACTAATAATCTCCATTTGTTTAATTAATAAATGCTTATAATATTGGGTAGAAATATTTAATTCACTTTTAAAAGCCTAGAATTATGTAAATTAGTTTTCCTTTTGTTTTGATGAACTGGTAGAGATATGTCCTTGGTAAATTGCCTCCTGACATAGCAAAAAACATCAAGTCACCAGCCAGCAGCTTGCTTTTTAGCCAGTTGACACAACCCCAAATGTATTTATTATAAAGACAGACAGAGCTACTGATACCAATTGCAGTTCAATTATTTTACAATGTACAGACACTGCTGCAAATGCAGTTGGATCTTGAGAACCATATTATTCTGTCAGGAGCTATGTCATGTAGAGAAAAGAAGCTCATCAACAAATTATTCACATGTATTCACTCTTTCTCCCTCTGTGCCTCTCTCTATATATGTATGTGTATATGTATACATGTATGTGTGTGCATACATCTGTTTATAATACATATGTGTGTGTACATGTGTAATGTCACAAGAATAAAGATATTTAGGAGAAATATGAAAAAAGAATAAGTCTTAGGGAATCAAGGGAGTTTCATTCAGGGAATTTTAAAAGTAAAGGGAAAGAAAATAAAACCAATTTCAGTTCTTTTAAAAATAAATGTAACATTTTGTCAGAATGAAAACATTTACTTGAAATATTTAGAGTAATATTTCTGGTCCAAAGTTCTAAGTGATGCAAAGTATTAGGAAAAGAAAGGATCCATGCTCAACCTGAACCCACCAAGACGGCATCATTTTAAAAAATCATCAAAGGTTATAATTAATAGTAATAAAGCATCTTATCCACCTCCTGCCTCCAGGTGTGGTCACATCCAAACCTGATAGACAGAAGTTGTATCAGCTTTAATAATGAACCTAACTTCTAGGAAATGTTGGTTTAGATTAAAGCACAATAATTCTCAAAGGAATTTAAATATGCCCTCCTTTATGTTTTCTCATTTACAAAAATTCTATGTAAGAGAAGTTGTCCAACTTCCTCTTCAAATCTGGCACACTTTTGCCAATGTGCCATCTGGATTGCTCAACTTTCATGAGAATTATGGTCCCCACAGATGTTCAAGTATGTCATTAACCAGCATAGTCTGGGGACAGAGAATGTGGGCTGCCTGAGTTCAAATCTTAACTCTTCCACTTCCCAGCTGTGTGACCTTAAGAAAGTTATTTTACCTCTCTGTGCCTCAGTTTAAATAAAAATGACATAGAGATACTACATGGATTAAATTATAATATGCTTGTAAAGTGCTCAAAATAGTGCCTGCCATGTAATAAGTCTTACATGGTGTAATTTAAATTTTTTTTTAAAAAAGCAAATTCATTCAGGTAGATCCTTATTTTTCAAATTTATAGAATGATCATTCCTGCCCTCTTCTCACTCTAGATAAAAGTCTATTTTAAGAAGAGCCTTAAAATAGGAAAACTCCAATAACAACAATGAAGGTTTATTCTCATAGAAATTATAGCAAAATAATTTCTGAAGACAATAAAGGAAAAAAGCATGCACCATCACAGAAAAACATGAAGGGTTTCTCTGCCACCTCAACCACAAAGGCAGTTACTGCAATTTTAACCAAAAGACTTAGTCGATGTGTGCTCTAAGATGATATAACTATCAATTTATAGCATTTCCTGTCTTAGTTTACAGACATAGTCTCATCTACTCACACATTTAAAATATCACCCCATTACATGATGTTTTTAAGTGAGAATTTTGTACTTTCTTATGTAAGTTTTATGCAACTTTTTACATTTTAAATTAATGAAAGTATACATCCATATAATAGATATTTTTAGTTTGCTTTAAGTAAAAACCTGCAGGAGAGTAATATGAAGCCACATGCTTAAGGAAAAGTGGGGGGGGGCGGGAAATTCTTAAAAAAAAAATAGAAGAAAAAGTATTTTAAAGAACCAAAGGTCCCCTTGGGAGAAAAACATTATATTGGTGGTCATTTCAAGACATGTCAACTGATGGTTACGTAAAAAAGAGAAGAATACTTTATAAATATCATTTTAGGAATATCCACACTTTGAGGAAATTTTGGGAGTGTTTCCTTTCATTTACTTACTGAAATATGACTTTTTAAAGTTGAATTATTAAGAAATCATATACTATAGAGATTAGTTATATTGAGTTGGTATGAAATAATTAAAATGCTTGTATGAGAACATCCTTTACCACCATCCATTTCTCACCCACAGACATATAACATTTTGGATTCAGAAGTACATTGTGGAATGTGCTCACTGAGTCTTTTTCGCCTTTGAATGTTAATGTCTCTCCATCTTCTTCCCTGCCAGGTCATTGAGAGATGCTCTTTTTCTATTTTGTAGTGTACCGTGTTTTTGTTTCTAAAAGAGATGAGACTTATATGTGGAACCTAAGAAAAGGTGAACTCAAAGAAACAGAGATAAATTGGTGGTCTCCAGGAGTGGGGATTGGGAGAAATGGGGAGATGTTGATCAAAGGGTGCAAACTTCTAGTTATAAGATAAATAAGTTACGGGGATCTAATGTGTAAGCATAGTAACTACAGTAATCAATACCGTACTGTATTCTTGAAAGGTGCTCAGAGAGCAGATCTTAAATATTCTCATTATACACACAAAAAAGTAACTATGTGAGGAGATGGATGTGTTAACTGACCTTATGTGGTAATCGATTCACAAGATATATATGTAGCAAATCAACATGTTATACACCTTACATTTACACAATGTTTTGTATCAATTATAGCTCAAAAAGCTGAATTTTTTTAAAAAAAAGAGGGAAGATACTTTTCAATATAACTTTAAGGAAATTAAATTTTACACAATTTCAAAAAACGTTAGTATCAGATATCATGTTTTACTTTTAGTACACAACAAGGGTGGTCATTGTGACTTTCTATGTAGCAGTAAACAACTGAAAACAAATGTCCATTAATAAAGGAATGCATATGACTTTATTTGTTATAATTAAATAATACAATATTATGCAACACATAAAATAAATGAAATTTATGTATTTACTTTTACATCTACATATATGATATATATGCATTAACCTGAAGAGATCTTATTTAAAAATGTAGTAACAATATGATGCATACAGTATGATAGCATATGTAATATTTAGAACTTAATATTGTGTATTATTTGTAAATAAATTATGAATCTACCTAGAAAAAATATAAAAGCACAGAATGGAAAGATGCACACCAAATTCATTATAGTCTTTCCCTCTAAGAAAGGAGATGAAGAAGAAAAGGCAAAAACTTTATTTTTTATGCCCAAATTCCTATATTTTAACAATATGAAAGTGACTAAATATTAACATTTGTTAAATCTTGATAGTGTATATATGTGTATTTGTTTCACTATTATCTGTGGCTTTTGGTATCTTCTAAACTTTTAGAATTAAACACAAAACTAATCATCCATAAAATGAGAATTTTTAGCTTTATTGAGGTATATTTGACAAATAAAAATTGTATACTTTTGAGGTATAAAGCTAGATGTTTTGATATACATTTACATTGTGAAATGATCACCACAATCAAGCTTATTAACACAAACTTACATAGTTATCTTTTGTTTTGTTTTGTTTTGTTTTTGCTGCATAAGTGTAAGGTCAGAATTGTCACTGGTTAGATGCAACTTTAATCTGAAGAGCACATTATCTGGTCAACTCATGGACCACAAGTAATGAGAGCAACTGCTCACACCTGTTGGGAAGATGTAATCATCGATTCTATTATTTCACCAAAAATCACTGAACACTAGAGTAAGGATTTGTTATGTAGACGATGTGTGGAGCCTTTACCTCAAAATAATTTTCTTACCGCCAAAAATGTGCAACAGCACTCTCTACTTTCAAAAAGAATAATATTTATGCATATCAACACCAGGCTTGAAGTTAATCAACCTTTATCTTTAACTGATGAACATGCTGTATCACAGATTTGGATTTGCCCTTATTAGCAGCATCTGGCTTGAACTCTTGGGCAGATTTGGTAATATAGTATTGGGCCTCCACTCAGAACTGACACTCCAGCCCTCATTTCATTGATCTTGATGTCACATGATCCCAAGAAAATAAAATGGGGAAGTACCCAACACACACATGCTGGGAGGTAAAGAGAAATTGTGAATCCCATGATAATCACACCAGTACTTATTATATTGGGATGCATCTATGTGATTTTGGGTATCCGCAGTGTAGGGTACAAAGGTAGGAGAAATATCAATGCAATTCATTTTCTGCATTATAAAATAGAGATGATAACTATACCATCTGACTTTGAGCAATAACCTTATTCTTTGAAAATTATGATTCAGAATGGTTCAGTAAGTTCTGCAGGATTTCTCAGCTAATAAATGGCAAATGATGGATTTGAACACAAGTCAGCCATCATTAAAAAACTATTATTGATACATAATAGACAGGTGATGGCAGGATGCAACTATTATAAAGCTGCATGGAATTCAGCATCCTGTATTGTTAGGTCTCAGACCTTCATTGTATTTGAAGCAATAATTTTGTAATGGCTTAAAAAAAAAAAAAAGAGGAAAAAGTAGCCTTGGAAGGGAGGTGAAATCAGGCATTTAGAAATGATGACACAGAATGTGAAAGCTGGAGGGATCTTAAGGGTGTATCTAATCCTTTTATTTTACATATATGGACTTCATGACTCAAAAGGATTAAGTGATTCAGGCATGATTACACAGCAGCTTTTAACAGGGCCATGGGTATAGCTCTATGAAGCAAACTCAATAATATAGAATAAAAAAGAAGACATTTGATCTTGAATCTGTGCTACTAGAATGGTCGGTCATTCAAGCTACCTGAGGTTAGAAAGAATACAGATTTGCACAGGTATCATATCTGTCTTAAGCTAATTTGATGTAATACAAATGCAGATATATAGATACATTTTCTCTGTATAAGTTCTAAGCTTTGACAGATAGATAGATACATAGATACATAGATACATAGATACATAAATAGATAATAATATAGATAGATAGATAGATAGATAGATAGATAGATAGATAGATAGACAGATAGATAGACAGACAGATAGACAGATGATAGATAACAATGAAACAAGTTCAATAGCCCAAGTAGAGCAGTTATGCACTTTCTGCTTCTAATAAGCTTCTAATACATTTTCTATTTTCTTGCCCTCAAAAAAATCAAAGATTAGGCTGGAATCATCCTTTAGAGAACAGTGGCTCAAATAACCTTCCTCTAGATGACAGAGACTCATTAAAGCTTTTAGCAATCTGCTCCTATTATGTGTAAAGGAATTGACCAATTGCACAGCAGTTCTTATATAATCATACCCAAATGCAAGTTCTAGCTAATACTATATATTTTGGAAGGATAACAAAAGGTCAACCTGATGCTACAAGGGAATCTTCAACCCTGTCTCATCAAGCGAGATGACTTTTCTATGGACTGGCTGTGTTTAATCAATCAACTAGTATCTGTGTTCAGTTGAGCATATACAGAAATGTGAATTGCACCCTGTTATCGACCAGGGTTCAGTCAGGAAAACAGGCATTTTAATGGAAGAATTTTAATGTTGGGAACTAGGCCAAAGGAAGACCTAAAAGGTAAATCAGGGACTGTAGAGCAATCCAGAGGTTAACAACAGCAAAAAGCCACTACTATCACTAGGATCAGAGGGTCAAGGGCAGGAGGTTGTTTCCAGAGACCAGGAGCTGGCACCTTTAGGTACTTCCTAAAACCATTTCTAGGGCTGCCTGGCAAAAGTTGGAACCATCAGAGAGACACAACCACACAAGACACTGCCTGCTGCACAGAGAGGTAGACAGAAAAATACCTGATTTTTCCCTATTCTCACACTAATCTGGCACTAATACCTCCTACTGGCTGAAACTATCTTTGAGCCAATGGAAAATGTAACTTTTAAGAGCCTCTCTTGCATTCCAGTTACTTACTACTGTGTAACAGAACTACACAAACACACAGCGCTAAAAAACGTAACCATTACTTAATGTTCACAGACAAGTGACAGCCATGGCTGGTCTCTCTCTGCTCTCTGCTCTCTGCTTTTTGATGTATGGACTCCTCAGCTAGGATGACTCTAAAAGCTGGGACTAGAAAACACACTTCCAATATAGTATCTTCATACACATATCTGTGCCTACCTGGGAAAGCTAAAGAACAAACTCAGCACAGACTGTCAACTGGAGCATCAAATGTGGTTTCTACAGCATTGTGAATTCAGGGTAGCCACACTTCCTACGTGGTATCTGAGGGATCCAAGAATTAATCTGACCAGCAAACAAGGTTGAGACTTTCAAGAGCCACTACTGGAAGTGAGTTGTATTTCTACAGCCCTATATTCTGGGTAGTACAGCATCACTTAAGTTGCACTCTATAGACAGAAACAGTTACAGCCTACTAACATTCACTGAAAGGGTGTATGTAGCCCACCTCCGTGTGAGAAGAATGTAAAAGAATACATAGCCACATTTTAAAACAAACTCTCCTAGGTGCAGAGAAAACCGAAAGAAAGAAAGGTGAATGAAATTCAAATAAGAATATAAGGATTAAGAAACAATACAGAAAACACTATAAATAATATATATCGCCACACACTCTGAATTACTGCCACGGAGTAGCACAGGCAATAAATGTTTCACAAGGGATAAATCATTGAGGAAAGGTAAGCATGGCTTCCAAAAACATTTCTCAGTTTTCCCAAAACTGAAGTAAAGAATTATTAGGGAATCCTTTATTTCCCTCAGTCTTTAAAGGAGCGTATCATACACATGTTAGCTACAAACCCAGGTTAATTCTGGACTCTTTCGGGGCAGTTTTTCTGTTTACCTAATGTGCATTCAATTTTATCTTCAGGAGCAGCAATCTGCACTGATAGCTTGCCTTCCATCCTTAATATGACGGTACCTCCCCTTTCTCCTTGTGTGCAGGAGAGGAACACAAGGTCCTATGTTACTCATACTGAAAGTTCTCTTGCTTTCTCCTGGCTCATCCTCTACACTCTTGATATTGGTTCTTTCTTGTTCTTCCCTCCTCTCTTTCCTTCTCTCCTTCAATCAATTCATTCCTTGCCTTGCAGTCCTTTAAGCTTTTGGCTTACTTTGTGCTCTTAGCCTCAAATTCCAGTGGAAGCTCTCAGCCTAAAGCAGCTATTACATTTTTTGTAGGATGTGGTGAGTCCAGCAGTCTTCAGTTACCACTTGTAGACCTCCAGACCTTTCTGTGGTGAGTGGAGGAGGAGCCTGGCCATTCTCTGCCTGGGACAGATGACTAAAGCAAAGCACATGACCTAAATTAGCAAAGGAAGGAACAGGGACACATGGAAAGAATTTCCTTCAAACAAATAAAAGTTTTTTTGGACTTTTCTTTTATGATTCAGCTCTTCTGTTGTTTAGCTGGAAGCTGGAGTCATGGAAAAGAGGAAAAATGACTGGTGAGTAGATGACAAAAACTTAAAAACTGGAAATGATCACCTTTGTGTGAAGATATAAAATCAATGCATATTCAAGAGTCATTCACACAGATTTATCATGTAATTATGCACAATTAAACCATCCTTGTGCTCCCTGTTCCATTTAAATTTCTATTTTGGTTAATGCAAAAAGACTCATGACCGCAAGGCTTTTATTTTATGTGCAAACAGAAGGTTCTGGTGAGTGTCCATTTGTCCTCTGTTTAACAACCGCAAGGAAATGTAGCAATAAGCTTTGCTAGGAAGCAGCCTTCCACTCAATTATACACTGAGGAAAAACTTACAAATCTTAAAGCCTACACTGACTGCCACAGCAAATTAGCAGTGGGCCAAGTCTCACATTAAGGATTCCTTTAGATTTAGGAATATGGGACAGGTCTCAATTTTGGGGACTAACTGCGAGCTAAATTCTTTAAAAAAGAGACATTATTTCCAACGTGATCATGTATTTTAAAGAAACTGGACAAAGGTCTGGCTACATTTAGCTCTTCAGAAACATATCCTTCCCACACAGTATAAAGTGAGATTCATGTCTGTAAATTCTCATCTTTTACAATGGAGGTCCTCTGCTTCTGATACAAAATTATTTCAACTCAACTCCTATGCCTTAAGACACCGTGTCCGGGCGTCAGGGGTCGTGCTTTGCTGTGGCCCTCTAGTCATGAGGCCAGGTAAAATAAAAGTGAAACAGTACCGCGGTCTTCAACTTCATAGCCTTGTCTGAATATTCTCTTTCTGCTTTGGGATTTTTATCTTACTTCCTTCTCTCATAGTTAAATAAAACCTACTTGTTTAAATGTTCATTCTTTTTGAATGAGAGTTTCCTTGAATAAGAGCCATTGGTGTCATTTAACCTGAGGATGCATAATGTTTTGCACCTACCCGTCATCTCTAGATAGAGTATCAGAAGACCCATGCATTACACTTTGGCATGAATCATCTCTTCCTCTGTGTTGTGGTAAGCAAGGACAGCAAACATAGTTGAAGAAATCAAATGTGCAGTACCTCCCAATTAAGTTGAGCAACAGAGAAGAGATACAGCCAAGCTCCAACAGAGAATCGTAAATGTCATGAAGAAAATGATCTCCAGAGGGGTTTTCATAATATATAAATTTGGGCGAGTTTATTACAGCCGAGGACGTTTACTCTATTTGACATTGCTACACTAGTCCCAGGGACAAGTCAGACTCATAAATTCTGAGTGTCCTGAAAGCACATGGTACTCTCCTACACGAGCACACTCGATTTTTCTCAAAGACCTTCTAGTGGCATCAGCATCACTGGGTAGGAAATGCCTCTTCCCAAGCTTAATTATTCAGCCAGGTTTCCAGAAGGTTTTGTAATTGGTGTTCGCATTAGAATTGGAGAAGCTCTGGTCTAAAAGATTCCCTCCAAATCTGTTGTCCAGAGTGAAGTGTAAAAAATCCACCTCCCCCCGCCCGCCCGCCCCCAACCTGCTGGTTAATAGGGCTTGCTCACCTGCAAACTAGAACAGACAGCATTACATAAACTAAGGCCCCTGTTAACAGTCACTTTGGAAATTCCCAAACTATGAGTTGGATTAGTCCAGGAGCTGTGGTTACCAAGTAAGTCAAGGGTCCAAACCACCTCAGAAAGATTCCAAAAACACACTGTGTGTCACAGTTTCAAAGAAAAACTGGTAATGTTTTAATCCCCTAGCCACAAGGGTATATCTAATATAGCTTGTCATGAGGCCAGTGACTTAGAGAAAAGAATCTGGATTTTCCCTGCCGTATTAGCTTTTGAAAAAAAAAAAAAAAGTGTATGAGAACTGGTCACGAATGAGAGCAGTTCAAACAGATTGCAGACCTGCCTCCAGCACTAATAACTCAAGATCATTCTATGCTATTTAATATTAGGCTTTCCAGATTGCTTACTTGATGATATCACCACATACTTTGAAACTCTTTTCTAAAATTACCATAACAATTATTGGGGTGGGATGGAGGGGACAGAACTGCCAATTATCCCACTCCAATGGATTTCATAATTTTCAAACCCTGACTTCAAGTATTTAAGATAACACTGTTATCTTATCTTCCTGATTCTTCTCTGAAGACATGTCCCATTTTATCCATAATAGTTTTACATTAAGAAGTTAGTGACTGTGGCAAGGTCTGATACAGTGATGATGCCCAAGGTAAATAGAGAAAGAAGTCTAAATCAATGGTACTGGGAGAGACATTTGCTAATTTGGTCATTTTCCATGAGCAGTACCAGAAATTAAGAACACAGCACCATGGCCTCATCAAACATGGTGCCTCATTTGCAGCTGGTTGCTTGGGATTGACTCACAAAGGGAGTAATGACTTGGGATTAACCCTCAGGTTCTCACTGTACCATACGTGAGGCTGAATTTTCTGGCACTCTATCATAAAACTGCTCCTCACGCTCAGGTTGAGAATGATTCTTTGATCACAAGTCAGGAGAGCTCCCTTTCATTGTCAGGTATCCTTTCACAAAAAATGAATCTGGTTTCCATTTTTACATAATTTTTCACATAAGTATCAAGAAATGTTTTAACAACCAGCAGTTTGAGTTTCTGAATCCTCTCCAAAATAACCAGCTCATTGCTTTCTGATTCAGTTTCTTGTTATTGAATTTGGCCTGCTGCTCTTCCTTTCCACCTTAGGTGACCAACTTGTCACACTTAGCACTAGATGTCTCATGTCCCCATAAACCCATCAATCTCTGGCAAACTGGGACCCTTGGCTACCTTAATTTCACTTGCCCTGTCTACTCCCACCTGTATCTCTAACTTCTACTAACAAATACACCACTCATTTTCTATTGCCATGATATTCATACTGTATTGGTTCTTATTCTTTCTCTTCCTCTCCCTCTACATCCTTTCTCTTTTTTCCTTTTTTGATTTTATTTGCTAAAACTTTCTCTATTCCTGAGTAACAGAGTAAGAGCAGGGTAGAGAGAGAAAAGCATAAAAACAGTTAAAGATTTTCTGCAAACTATATTAATTACCCAGAAATAGGGTAATGTTGGGAGTAAGATAGAACTTTCGAAGAAGGCGCTAATATGTGCTCTCCCCAGTACAGTCATGTATTTTGTACTGGGTGAAATACAAAGAATTTTGGTGTAGAGATAGCTGAATGACTAGGGTAGAATATGTGAGTATGATTTTTAAAATATCTGGGTTAAGAGATCTTTACAAATATCCTCATTTTATCTCCAGACAAGTTAGGTAAGTATTCATATATAATTTAGAGATGAGGACTTTGAGATGCAGGAAAATTAAATAATTTGCAAATTTTTGATGATCATTAAGTTAATGAACACAGAATCAGGATTTTGGAATTACATCTCTTAAGGACTTACTAGTTTTATTTAGAAGATAGATGGTAGAGGACATGAACAGCTATGAATGTGGAAAGTATTTGATAAATTATCAAAAAGGTGAATTAGTTTCTTTAGACTAAATACTATCTTAGAGATTAGTTTGCAGACCAGCTGGCTAAATAAAGAGCTGAATGTTGTGACAGCAATATCTGCATGAGTAGGTTGGGATACAGTAACTTGGAAATGCCATGCTCAGAAGTATGGACACTTCCTGGACAGGGGTCTGGTGAGATAAAGTGACATCATAGGTAATAAGTCTCTGGCCCAGTCACTGATGTGAACTGACAGCATACCTCCATACAGGTTAAGGGAAAGAGAAGTTAAATGCAGGATCTTTCATTCTCTAGATGCCTTGAAGAAGATATAAGGAAAAGGAGACTGTTGATATTAATCTGTTAGAGTTTAGCAAGTTAAGTACATCTCTGGAGAAGTATTAAATATTACATTTTATTTATATTTACCTTTAATAAGATTTTGTAAAAATGTTACAAATTAGGTGTGGCCATAGGAGCTAAACTCCAAATGAGATATAAAATAGATCTAAAAGCCTAAATGAAGTATAACAAAGTGGGATAAAGGAATTTCTCATTGGCTTTGCTTCAAGGAATCTTGAAATTTTAAGGATTTATAACTGTCTCAATAATTAACATGTATTTGTTAAGTTTCTTTGCTCTCTGATCCCAACCAAGGCATAGAGCCAGGAGGGTGGGGCACATTAGAAGGATAGGATATAAATTTTATTATCTAGTTAAGAAATCAGAACATGCTTAGGAAACCAATAGAGAACAGTATAATAATATGTATAGAACCTAAACATAGTATTCAGGAAGTTGATCCCCCAAAGACAGAAAAGAGAAGATTGATATAGTTTAGTTGGTGCTTGAAGAAAATTTAGTTTTCTTCAGTAGTGTAAGCAAGTCCTTGATAATGTCATATAAACTACCATAGAAAAACTATAATAAAATATGAGTTCTTATTATCTGCTAAGAACTTGCCATAGTTTTAAATATGTTATTTCACTTATTCTTCACAATGGTTATAGAAAAGAATGACACTTTTTAAGATGAGACAATTTAGGAACAGAGAAGTTTATAACTAAGAAAGAAACATGGGGTAACTTCTCCGAGACTGACCCCTGCAACCTGGCCTCTCAGAAAGGGAGCTTTCCTTCTGCATTGTTCTGTGAGAAACCCTGCCATGGTCACTGTAGTGTTTAAGTCAATTAATGTGGGTAACATCAAGGCCTAAACCCCAACCTCTCTTCCCCCCACCTTCAGTCATGCCAGAGAAGAGTCTGTGCTTTGCCAACCAAGAACACCAATGTGGCTAACCATGCTGCTAGCTTGTCACGTAATCCATCTGTAATTACAGGTCTTGGAATCCAGCTTCCTGATTATGCCAAGGCAGGGGCTTGTGCCTCCCACTACCCCCCAGTCACAGACCTCAGCTAACAGGAGAAGGTTAGGACCAAGCTTCTGCCATATCATTTTATCACCATATCTTAGTCCCCAATCACACTAGGGAAAAGCCAGTGACTCTCTAATCATATAGTATCAAAGCTCCACAACCCAGGGGTCAAAATTCCTCTTGCAAAGTCTGAAGTCAAGCCATGCCAAATCCTAGGTCACTGCCCCAGATGCAATGACGACAAAAGGGACTTGTCCACCTACTGATCCTGAGGCTGTTTTTCCAATGAGCGCTGCTTAGTCCTCACCCTTGTTCATGTTATAGTCATTTACCCAAGATTCCACCTTTGGTAATGCAGACCCATGAAATAAGCATTTCAAATTGATAATGGCCAACTGAATTAGATAATGCAATGCAGATTGTTGCTATCAATGAGTTGATAGCAAATATATCAATAAGTTGATATCATTTACATTATTTACATGAACACTTAAGGGCAGCCTAATATTTCAATATGTTTTACAAATAGAACCTGTGATTCAAATGTCCAAAAAGTGTTAAAAAAATGTACTTTTGTGTGGCATTGAGGGCTAAGATTATTTATACTTTTAAAAACATGAATGGATCCCCAAAAGTTCAATTTAATGCCACAGTTATACATGGGGACCCCTCTGCTGGGTGTCAGCATTGCTGAGCATGGGGCAAGGATAACCAGATAGACCTGACTTCATAAAGCTTATAATCCAGTGACAGCCCTCAGATGATGAATAGATAGTTCCAATCCAGGGTGATATGTTCTAGTAAAGGGACAGCTGTGCATGCATGGGAACAGAGAAGGAGCCTAGCAAGGTCAAGAGCAGGTGGAAATATCAAGGAAATACCTGAGGTTATGAACTTGAATTGGGAAAAATATTTCTCTTTTCAATAAACTGTAACTGAATCTTATAATTTCCTTCCATAATAATTATAGCAGCAGTAGTAGAATCTGTAATCACAGAACAGGAATCATTGATATTTTCATATCACATCACAATTACTGAAGCTATCTCAAACTTCCTTTATGCTTCCCATCACTTTAAAATGACACAGATTATTAGACTCATCACTATATTTTGTCATTTAAAACAGTAATAAAGAAGCACATATATCAAAACTTATTTCCTCTAATATTTTGGTAGATGTATTTCAATAGAACCAGTCACCTTTGCTTAGATATTTTTTTATGCATTTAAGGAACTATTTGGAAAAGGAATTAATAGGTATGACTAGATGCCAAATGGGTCTATAGTGCCAAAAGGCGAAGATCCTGAAAGGTGGTCTCTAGCAGTGGTAAAAGTTTGTGGGGCCAACAAACCCATGGGGTTGCTGGTGGAGGTGAGGATGAGGGAGCCTGAGGAGGCTGGCTTCTATCCAGAGGAAATGAATGATGTTCCAGGTAGCAGGAACAGCACATTCAACACTGGAGCAACATGCAATGGGAGAGATGGGCAAATATTCTGATTCTGCGGACCCAGCAAGAGAGGAAGAGCATGGAGGGAAGAGATGCGGCTTAGAGAGACCAGCAGGGGACAGGCGCTGGAATGCCTAGAGGAACATACAGAAGAATTTGAATTTCATCCTAAGAGTACTAGAAGATAAAACTTTTCAAGCAAAGTTTTCAAAATTATTTCATTCTGTAGTTTAAAAAAGCTGTTCCCAGATAACATTTTATTCTTAATTTTATGTTTCAATATTTGAAATGATCCTGTGGCATGGAATCGTAACTTTCCCTATACTACCATACAGAAGGGTAAAGTCAATCTAGTGTTTTAGAAGACTTTTTCTATATTGGTCTTATCTTTGTACAATCTTAAGTACAAAATGTCAACTTAAATATGACATAAAGAAGTCTACGGCCATGTTACCCGAACAAGATCAGATCCTGTTTGATCTTGGAAGCTAATCAGGGTCAGGCCTGGTTAGTACTTGGATGGGAGACCATCTAGGGAGACCAGATGCTGTAGGCATAAAAAATAAAAAATAAAGGATTGTAAGCTGACAAGGTCCTTGCAATCTGTAAGGTCAACCAAGGGTTGCCTTGCCCCCCAAAAAAAAATATATATATATACACACACACACATAAAGGAATATCACCTCCCCCTTTAATTTTATAGCTGCTTCTATATTTAGCCTACTGTTCTATCACCTCGCTCTTCTCCCACAATGGAGGTTGCTCTCTGTCATGGTGACACCAAAGAGGGGTGTATATTGGGAAGAAGGTCTTGTGATGTTGTCTGTATATCCATGGGTCACTCACTGTTGGCAATGGGTCCTTATCTGCCTTCTCATTGCTTGCCTAGTTAGATGATTGTGATATTTATGTTTGTGGTCTTACTTTCTCTAGTCTTAGTCAGGGGATCCTATCCCTTCCTGCTGAGTCAGGTCCTCCTTGGCTCTTGACAATCCATATCCCTCCTCCCCAAAGTGTCTGGCATGTACTACCCAATTCTAAGCCAGGCGGTCAACCCTGAAAACCCTCAGCTACAGAGGACTCTGTGCTACAGCATGGTACCCTTCTCTCTACCTGTCAACAACAGCAACTTCCATTCTATATGGACAAGTGGGAATTTCAGATGCAACTTATATTATGCTTGCCTACACACACACACACACACACACACACACACACACACACACAGACACCCCAATCGGGACACACTGATGATTTAGCCAAAAGGCCAATCTGGAGAGCCAGCATCTTCCCAAAATCCCAAACAGGAAATGAGGAACTGTACCTCCTTTCTTCCCTTGACTAATCTAAGAAAAAACACCCTGCAAGATTTGAGACTGGAAACGTAAAGGTATAGCACATGGATCTGACCAGCTGCCCTCCCTCCTTGTTGGTTCTCTTTCCATCTCACAGTGCACCCAAGCAAAAGAATTGATATTTTGCATTCTATTCTGCTCTGACTGGTACTTCCCTATGTCATATCCTTCTTCCTACCTGCAAAACTAAGCTTCAAGGCATATCTGACACAATGAAAAAAAACCTATGATCTGAGTCTGTCAGACATGAATCTTGTACAATTACCCAGACATCTTAAAACAAGGACATTGGAGGATGAAAGTTCATTAGTTAATATTTTTAAAATAATATATCCCAGGTTATTCTTTTTCTTATAACCATTTCTTACAACTGCTATTCAGAATGGCCTTAAATTGAACTCATTCCTAGCCAATGTGACTGAAAGCCTCAAACTTTTTTGTGTCTCATCATGGATAGAAATTTCTGCACAAAGGATTGGTTTGATGCTCTAATCTGACAGCACACAGAATTTAAGCGGCAGATTTTACACTTTTATGTTGTGAGCTGCCAAATCCATACAGCCAGTTTATTGGAGAGGCCCTCCCCTCAACCTCTCCTTTCTCTTCTTTCTTTTTTGTTGTCTCCTCTTTCCTCGCTTTCCCTTCTGTTTCCTTTTCTTCCCTCCTTTCCCTTCTCCCTTACTCAACTCTAGCTGGCCCCCAGTGCTTGTTCACACAGAAAACGCAGTCCTAGAAAACAACGAGCCTCCAACTATAATGCATTATGTAGTAATACAAAAAATTCTTAAGAACATTATGGTCTCTAAAATATGACTCCTATTCAATTGCTTTGGTTTCTCTGCCTTTGTGCTTCAGGCTAAATATTACTCAGATTCCTGGCAAGACCGAGTGCTTTCTCACCAATTATCTGAAAGGCCAAAGAAAGTACTTACATAAAGCCAGGCCTAATGAACAAAGACACCTGGCCACTGCAAACACAGGCATCTCTCAGCTCCTCGTCCATTTGGCAAAAAGCTATTTCCATCTCAGTCGCAACGTAACAAAGGACTAATTGATGGGAGCATTTTTTTCCATCTTTCAAAAAATAAATTGAGCCAAGCCCACAAGCTCATCTAGAGGAATTAATTAGGGAATAGGAAATCTCCAAAGCCATCCTTAAATTGAGATTGAACAAAGCCTAGGGAACAGATGGCTTTTCATCTGAATTCTTTAAAACCTTTAGCACTCTTCTAATTCCCCTACAGAAATGGAAAAAAAAAAAAAAAAAGCAAAATGAATTTGAGCAAACTATTTCACCAGGTGTTCAGTTCCCCTAAGGTTTCTTTTGCTCTAGGGAAAAAAGAAAAAAAGAAAAGAAACAAAACCAACAGGTATCCTCTCTATTGATATTATATATAATTTCATTTATACATCTGAGTCCTTCCCCAAGGACTCACTGCAAAACTCCTCAGCATTTCTGACTACCAAGCTGGGGAAATGATTCCCTTAATTGATGCAGCTGATCAGAGATAACTAACTGCTCAAAGCACAAGGATTATGTCAACACACACAAAGTCGAGAACGAGGTCACTGTTTAAGCTAGATAGAAAAATAGCAAACGATTTTGTTATTCTCTTCCAGATACCTGGAAATTTCTAGGGCAAGGACTGGCAGGAGCTGACCATGTTGTGCCAATAGTTAAGTCGATTTCTTCTCAAACAAGTTGGACATGTAGAAACATTGTGTGGCAAAGAGGGAAACACTATCTCTCATTTGCATGGTTCACAAGAAGTTGTTCTACACAGGACCCCGAAAGGGTAAACTGCTGGAATTCACACATTTTCTATCCCAATGGTATTTAAATACCACCTTCCATGAGAATTTGGTATACATTTTTAAAACAGTTTTTTATTCATTTATTATTTATTTTGAATTCACATTTTAGACTGAATAATTTTATTTAGAAATTTGATATTCCATTAGGATATCGGAACATTCAGGCATCTATTCTTTTTTTTTTTAATAACAATTTACATTAAACATAATCTCTACCCATAGATTGGACCATGCCAGGGAAGTGCACGATAGGCCAAAGAAACTCTAAGATAACAGAATTCCAATACAGGTAAGTTCTGACACGTGAATTAAAATGTACACTGAGCAATCCTGGGGTGGGGGTCATGAAGGGAGACTAAACGCCTAAAGGAAAACAACTGAAGTCAATCAGCAAAATGAAGAGAATTTAGGTTTCCAGTGCTTGACCCCAGCCCCAAGACACTCCACTAACTGACTCAAAGACTCGAGACTTCACTGGCAACAGCTATCTGGGTCACTTCCTTCCACCTGCCTGCTACCTGCCCATCACAGCTGCTATAACGCCCTGTCTTCACTGTACATAACCCGCCCAGTCCACTCTACCCTAGACAAAGTTCTGACTGTACAGAGGTCCACTTCTATTGAGGTGGATATGAGAATTTCAGTCCCTGGAATCATTGTTCTAAAGGGGACAGCTGCTAAATAAAACTGCTAGTTGTAGAAGTTATGCTAAAAATAAATAAATATAGTTACATACACATACGTGCACACAAGCTTATTGGTTAAAACACTCACTCATTCAATAAACAGTCAACAAGCACTCTACCAGGAGTTAAGGAAAAATTAGTAAGTAAAACAGAAACCATCCTTGTCCTCTAGAGTTCTACATTCCTTTTGGGAAGACAGACAGTCTGCATGTATGTAATTATGAACTATAATGCTATGCAGATTAAAGGATAAGAAGTATATAAAAGTAGAAACAATTCTAGGCAGTAATATCAATCTTCCCTGAAAAACAGGACTAGATTGAAGTCAGCATGGGCTCAGAGTAGCAGAGGAGGGTTGGAGCCTGTGAGGCCTTGAGGGACAGTGGAAGACTCCTGTCTTTGTTTGGGCCCCCCAGAAGCAGCCTCTGAGGCAAAAGGGTTCCAGTGGGAAGGGATACCAGAAAGTACCTGTAGGGGAGATGTGACACATAGAAGGGAAGGCAGCAGATAAAGGATGGGTTATTAAGCAAATTAGCACTGTGGAAACTGGAGCTTTATCCAGTTGCCGGGAAACCAGGAGCCAGTTCAGAACATATACCTCACCCATTCATCTTTGAGGAGTGCTGGGAGGGGGCACATTAATTTTCCAGCACCTGAGGACCACAGTGCCTGTTGCTGGGCACACTGTCCTCAGAGCCCACCAGAGAAGGCCCACAGGCAGGGGGAATCTAAACTATCGTGCCCCACAGCGGGGAGGCTAAAGGCACCTGAGCAGGTAACTTGCATTATCAGGTACCGCTCCACAGATTTACACTTGTGCACTTATTCCCGCTCCCACAGCAGCATTAGTAACATCAGAAAGCAGCAAAATTCACGTCTCCATTTTTAAGAATTTTATTTCTACACTTATAGAAGGATACGACACATTATGTGTTTCGGATGTCTCAGGTACATCCATCTGATGCTCTCAGAAGTGCTCTGCAGCAGGTAGGGGTTATTGTTCCCATTTTATATACTATAAAATTAGAGATTACTGGGATAGAGCAAATTGTTCAAGGCCATATATCTAAAAGAAAGCATCTTCAATTCAAATTCAAGGCATCAATTTCCATAGACAGTTTTATTCCGACATGTCATGATGACACAAGTGATGTGACAAAATAGCCTAAAAATCTGATTAATCATACAATTGACTTTGGGATCATAGGAAAAAAGTAATCCTTGTTATTTAACTTCTAATAGTGGCAGAATTTCATTTTGAATGATAATAAAAAGCAGCCACAGTATAAAAATAAAAGGTATGAGTTTCCTCTCCAAAGATTAGTATTTAATATATATTATGTAATGAGCAAGAAGATTAGTTATGGAAAATAGTGGAAGATAAACAGGGAGTCCAATATAATTGATGTGAACAGCATCTGAAAATGGAGAAAAATTATATGAGCCAACTCTCTTAGAGTAAGGATAAAAGTCACAGGGAAGATATTATTATATTCCTTTCATACCTAAATTCTAGTTCTTAAGCTTTACAGGTGAAAGTAAATGAAACTGAACTTGGAGAGAATGACTTTCTGAAACTCTATCTCTGTATGAAAAAGTTCACCTATTCTCCTCAGTCCATTTCTGAAATACACATTTGGGCAGCAGAAAATAATTTCTCATATGCAAGTATTGCAGGTCAAATGTCAGCTTTGGGAGCATAGGTTGTGTTGTATAGACGTGTGCTTTAATGTGATTCTCATACTCTTGTTTATGATATTCCTTTTCAAAGTGAATATTTCCACCCTGCTGGCCAGGGTGCCGGTCTAACTCCTGATTACGTGTCGAGTCTTGAACATTATCCCGCATTCTCTGAAAAATGAGCCTCACCACGGCTTTGCACTATGCAGTGAGATGAGAACATAAACAATAGCCTGGTCTGAGACTGTCCACTATAAAAAAAAGGAAGAGAGGAAATCTGTAAGTAAAAATGCAGAATGTTCTTAGTATCTATATTCTGGGGGATTTTTTGCTGACCGTGCAGCCCAGCCCCGTAGTTCTCAACATACCTGACTCCATTTCCTGCAGTATACCATTCCTAGATAATTGTCCCATAAGACTGGAAAAATACTGATTTTTTTTTCTCAGGATGACAAAATATTGCTTTCAGAAGAGAACGGTAATAAGAATTACAGGTCTCTACAAGGGAGGTGTTTGGGGTTGAGGACATTCTTTAGCATGCTTTAACTACATTCACTCTAAATTTTGAAGTGCAATCTATTTTCAATAGTCTCTACATCTGGTAGTTAAATCTAATGTCAATGTGGCAAGAGAAATATTGTACTACTGATAAATGATAAATGTCAAAAGCTTCTCTAGGCCTCAGAACAGCCTATACCAGCGTTAGAAATTTCACAGAATGCTCATGCATATAATAATATTCCAATAATAATGGAATCTAAATACTTCAATCAAACCTAGATTGAGATTTTGAGAACCTGTGTATACTGGACCAATGAAAAACTCGAATAAAAGAATGTCATCTTGGAATTTATAGACCACTTAACCCAAATCATCAACAGCTTATTTACCTTGTCAAATATAAAAGTTCCTTTTAGTGGTTCCCCGTCCTACTGTGCCTTTGACACTTTTGAAAATATTTGGTGAAAGAATATTTAACATGTCACACATCAATAATGCATTGTGACTCCTTATTTACTTCCTTCAAAGTGTATAGTAGATATTATTTTTAAGAATGGTTTGATTTTATTTTGATTGGACACAAATCTGTTCCATTTAGTTAAATAGGATTATAGCAGTTAGTGATACTTGGGATGATATCAACAATTTATTCAACAAATTATCTCCAAAGATGCTATGTTGGTCTTCGGTCCTTATCCTACAAATGATTAAAAGATCCTTAAGAGATGTTATATCCTAAAGCCTTGGCATCATCTACAATGGAGGGTTCCTTCAGTGTTCCTGGGTGGTCTGTCTTCACCTCTCCACACCCTTGTCTATGTCATGTGTCATAAAAGTGGCCATAACTCGTAGAAATTCATAATGCTAAGAAAACAAAGCAAGATGCCTGCATTTGGAAAAAACAGTGCCTGCTGATTTTTATATATCCTTTTATCTGTTTTGTGGGCAGATCTTTAAAAAAAAAAACAATTACTGTTCTAGACATTTGTGTGTATTATAGGGTTTGCCACTAGCCACAAACCACATTTTAAAAATATTCTTGAGACTTTTATTGTTGCTGTTTTGGTGAGACTTTTAGCAAACAAAGTGTTTCAGAACACTGACGTCAATACAGTATGGTATGCTAGATGATGAGCTATTTCTCTTATAAAGAGTGTTCAACATATTGCTCATTCCTCAGTCACAATTGATAAACATTTTACTGTTCTTAGGAACAAAAAGACATGTAAATTTTTTATAAGACAGGATTTCCAATATGATCATTGACATTAATATTTCTCACTTTTTGAACATTTTAGTAAGAGAATATAAAATATTGTAACCTTAGAAGATATAAAACTCAAGCCTATGTAAATGAATTCAAGTAATTTAAAGTATCCATTGAAAATTAAGTTTGTAAAATTAAACTATTTTTCACTGAGCCCACAGTTATGATATTTAGAAATTTATTTACATATCTCTTCTTTAATTCTAAATTCTACCTTTTTGTAGATGTGCTATTACCTCCATTTTACAAATACAGATACTAATGACAGATAAGGATAGTATGTGTTAGAGCAGTGATTCTTACATTTACATGAACACTGGAATCACAGAGAAGGCTTCAAAAAATACTAATGTCTCTGTCCCAATCCCAGAGATTGTAGTTTATTCGGTCTAGGATATGATCTAGGCTTTGTCATTTTTAAGAGACCCCTAGGTGATTCAACTATGAAGAAAAATATGGAAACTTCTTGGTAACAGGTAGTGTATTCCTTCATGTCAGGGTTCTTGGAAGTCGTTAATTTTCTACATTGCACTGAATATAGCTGGGCTATTAATCAAAGAATTCTAAAAATTGAGAATATACCACTAATATTCTCAATGCTGTACTTTGATCAAAGAGATACTCTTTTCTTTCTGGCTTGGTGATCAATTTAATGTTTACTACTACTGTTTTTTGTTATATATGATGATAATAATACCTAAATGTAATGAGTACTTCTTCTGTGCCAGGTCTGCTTTACAAGAATTTTTGCATGTATTTCCCATATGGTGTAAGATAGTCTTCCATTCCTTTTAGAGATAAGGGATTTAAGACACAAAACAGTGATGCAGCTTGCTGAAGACTCCACAGTCAGTAAGCGGCAAACACAAGATGCAAGCCCGAATCTGCCAGAACCCATGGCTTATGCTCTTGACCACCACAATATCGAATATGCCTCAATATTCATGGATCATAATGATAAAATAGATTTAATTAGGGGTGAGTTGCACAGTATATATAAAACATTCTTGTAAAATTCATCCTTGAAGCTACTTTGTCTTAAGTTTCTTTGTTGAGGTCCCTGGATTTCCATCATTCTATCTCAAAAGCCAGAACTGGATACCTGATCCTATTTTCCCTTTTCTCCAAATACATTATGTCTCCACTGACCATTCATTTATTTAACAATGTAAGAAAAATGGAGGCTATTCATTGCTATTGTTATTTGGGATTCATCACATGACTGAAGTACATTTAAATTATGTACAGGAAATTGAGTTAAATATAGACAAGAATCAGTCATTACAAGGCCTAAAACTTTATGAAGAACTCCGGGAACTACACCCACAGGTACACAAATAGAGTAGCTGAGTAGAAAAGCAGTAATCATCCGATGAACTTCCCAACTGCTCACTGGATCTCTAGAACTTTTCCTCTATTTTTTATGACCTATTAAATCCCCAGTTAAAAAAAAAATCTATAGAAAATATAAACTTTTTTTAACTTTTGGGATTGATAGTTCAATTGTTTTAAAGACCTCAAAATATCTAACAAAATGCATTTCAAATTACATATTGTATTATTATAGACTATACCCTATAACCATGTATGTGCAGAAAATTCAATAATATGTAAAAAATATAGCAGCTCAATTAAAAGGACTCCTGGAAGGCAAGAGAACATGTATTATCCATGAAATAATATTTTCCTTAAGATATCTCTAATCCTTATTCCTAATCCAATCTGAAAGAATTTAACACTTATGAAAAAACAATAAAATAAACAGTGGACTATATTCTACAGAAAGCTGAAGGAGATATTTAAAAAGTAGACCCTAGAAATCCACCCAAACTCAGAGATAATAGGATATGAAGAGAAAGACAACAAAGATTGGAGAAGCAAGGCATATAGAACCAGAAGATTGAACAAGTATGGAACAGAATTCTAGAAGCAAGAGAGATGTCATAATCAAATTAATTTAAAATTTTTCTGAGCTGAAGAAAGTCCAAGAGTCTAAGAATACTTGATATTAATAAAAATCAAACTATAGTTAAACAACAATGATTTATTTTATATTTCTTTGAGTATAAATGTAATATTCTTAAAGATTCTATGCAAAAAAAAAAAGTTAAGTAGGTCCTATGAAGATAGCATCAAACTTTTCTTCCGCAAAAATGCATGAAATAAGACAATAGTGAGGTATTTTCAGGGTTTAAGGGGGAATGTTTGTGACCCAAGAATGCTAACCTCCGCCAAGCCAACATTCATTAGTGAGGGCAGAGAACTTTCTCAGACATGAAATGACTCAGGAAGTATGCTACTCAGTTATCTGTCTTGAAAAAAATTACTCAAGGAAGTATTTCACCCAACCAAGAAATGAATCAAAACCAAGAAATTAACTTAATTTGAGGGCATGTGTTTCAAAAGAAAAGGCAGTGAGTAATAAACTTAACACAGGGCTGGTATCTGAGTAACTGTTATAAACAAAGTTATAAAACATGAAAAATGTCAAAAGTAATTTTTGGATGAGAAAGAATATACCATTTAAAAATGAATTACTGAAAATATCTAGTTTTATTTCAATAGAAACAGGCTAGTGGCAGGACTGAGAAACTTCTTATTCAGAAATAGAAAATCAATTGTTTTCTTAAACAATGTCTATTGATTTATTTATTCATTTAGCAAATAGTTGTTTAGCATCTTCGATGTGCAACGACCCGGCTCAATGCTAGTGTGGCAGAGATAAATGACAGATCTGGGTCCCCACTTCACATTATGTACATTCTAATTAACAAAATAGATTACTTTAAATGTGAAAATAACCAAAGGGAATAAAGGTAGTATATAAGTTAAAATCACTATAGGTAGAAAAGAGTTAAGATAATTTAAGCAATATTTCAAAAAAAGAAATAGATGGGAAACGATAAGAAAGTAATAATGCATATATCGAAAAAAAGTGAAATTCATGAGAAAAAAAGCTCAGTAAATTTATACAGATTTAACATCTATTAAAAGTGATTTAGAGGTTACATTAAAATACATTTTAAATACAAACTGATAAAAAATTTTAATTAATTTTATTCAGGTAACATTGGTTAATACAATTATATAATTTTCAGGTGTATATTATCATTTGACATCTGTATATTCTATTGTGGAGATAACTGATAATATTGAATGACACACACACACACAAAGTTTAAATAGAGGGATGGCAAATTATGCCAGGAAACTAGTCAAACAGCAAGAATATTGATATGGATATAAGAATAGAATTCTAGGTAAACTATTAAATTTTTTTAAAAATTGATTTTATATTGATAAAAGTGGAGCTCACAGAGAATAGTCTTGAACTTTAAAGTATCATATAACATTCAGAACCTGTGCAAAATACAAATGGTTAGACTTGAGTAACATTAAAATTAAAGCAATACAGATATAATTTCAATGACTTGACATAGATGTATCTTCAATAATGCTAGGTAAGGAAGACAGAAACTATTGGCAAAGTCAGATAAATTTAATGGTTTTAAAAATGAGCCGATTATTAAATCAGTTATATAAACACACTATACACATGTTTATGTAACAAAAATAAAGACACATTCAACTGAAATTTAAAAAATCTTTCTTACATTAGGTTTGAAAGAACAAAACTTCCTCAAGCCACATACTCTGATAATATTGAAATAAATTAGAACTTCATAACAAAGAAAGGACATTTAAGAGTCAAACATTTGGACAGTGAAATAAAAGCTCATCAGTAACTATTTAGTCGTGATAATGGAAACAGTTAAGGTATACATGTTAAATTTTATGGAAAATTTTCTAAATCTACACTCAGGAAAATGACATTTTTCTTAATATTACACAAAATGATTTGAGCATTTAGTTTAAGAAGCTAGAAAAAAGTCAAAATTTGAGATAGTGAAATATAGTACTTTTATAATCTGGACAAATAATAAATGACATATTTTTTAAATAGTATAACTTTAGTCTTTACAGATCATCGGTTGAAGAAGAAATGCCATTTCAACAGTGTTCTAACGCCAAAGAAGAAAGTGTGGTTCTTTCCCAATTTAGTTGCAAAGAAATATTGTTTTCTTTTCTTTAGATGTGTAGGCTTATGATTTTTAAATATAATTATTTCCTTTTTAAAGTTTGGAATCAATTAACAGCTTGCTTTAGTAAACTCCCCATTATCCTCACAAGTTTATTATCATCTTAATTTGTACCATGTCTCATTTTTAAACCAACTCCAACTGGAATTACTGGCATGACAGTGTTGTGCTGGTAAATATTTGACCACCAGTTCGCTGTAGGTTGGGAGGAGAAGTGGGGACGAAGGTGCTGATTTATAGCATTTGTTACTTTCCATGGTGTAAAAACTCTCACCATGTCCAATTTCAAGCTGTCACCTTGGGGTCACTGAACGTGGAACTGGGAAAAGATGCACAGAATCAGTTAATATTTGGAGCCAGCTTGCATTGGGTAATAAGATATATATACATATATACATATATATGTATGTCTATACATATATATCTTAATAATAATATATTATTATTGCATTGGATAATATATATATGCCATTAACAAGTCTATGAAAGCCTACTTATAGATGGATGGATAGATAGATAGGGCAAGTAGATAAAACTTACTTGACAGAGATATCAAATTAGTATTTTTGTTGACTGATTTACTTAATTCTTTAGCTCTATTATTAAAATTAATATGAAGCAAGAATAAGATGGGGAGATATCTATTTTCAGTGCCATTTCTGAATTAGTACAACTCGTTGGAAAATTTTAAACAAGCAATAGAGATCATGAAAATATTAATATCAGAAATACACAGAATAGAATATTTTGTTAAGACCATTTATGGGTTTTTAAAATATTTGGAAATTTCCCCTAAGAATACTCAGTATTCTGCTCCTTCATTCAACAACCTTAATTCATGACACTCTCGCATTTCTTAATTAACATTTATGGGTTTGTGTTACCTCAACTATGAAATTAGATGGTTATAGCTGATGAACTGCCCAAAGTTCTAAAATGTTATGGTTCTATGATTGAAGCGAAGCCTCCTCTCCCATCATCTCACTCTCTCCTTTCACTAATTAAAGATTGGAAAGTAACAGTTTTATTTGTGGTACAACTTTTTTAAAAAATAGCCCTTGAAATTTACATTTTTAGGGAAGTGGTACATATTTTGCATTTTGCCTTATTGTATTGACAGGAAAACTGAGGATTTGGAAGAGATATACTGTCTAGTGAATGTATTCTCTGACTCAAAATCATGCGGTTTTTCATCCAGTATACATGCTTCATGTATCCTGACATTATTTCAAACTGATCTTATTAGTAAAGATAATGAATTACTCTATCTAGACATATTAATATTGAGTTCAGATATATATAAGAATGTATATAAATCTTATGACAATGCAAACATTACAGGCTATAATATTTATTTGGTTTGTCAAGTCCTAGTCCCAGTTTGAAATTTTAAAACAGTAGAAGATGTTCATACTGTTAAAATCTTCAAATTCAATAAGGTAACAAAAGTATCATTTGACTGTAATGTTGCTCTTAGTGGGGAACAGGACTAAACATTTCCTCTAATTCCTATTACCTGCATCAGCTCCTCTTAGATTTTTTACTCCAGGTTTCCTCTTATCACTCTTAAGATACATCATCAAAGTGTAAAGAGAAGACAAATCCCCAAAGTAGCAAAGTTTACTGCATCTTATTTTCATTTACATCTCCAGCTTCTAAATGGTTAATAGTGTGCCTGCTTTACAGGCCACGTGCAAATCTTCAAATCATATAAAGAATTTATAGCAGCTGTACTGGATTTGCAAAGAAATACAGGAGGTGGTAAAATAGTTGCTTTGTTATTAAAATACACACATACATATATCATGGCAAATCCTTGTGGTGTCCTATGCTTCAACTCTTCAGCCAACTTGACGGCATATGTTATGTAAGACAGTTCCATTCCCTTTCCACTTTCAGCACATTAGCCGAACCGTCTGCTTTTCTGCCTTGAAACTTGCTCCAAAGCCATGACAGGCTGCTTCACCTTTGTAGCCTGGACCTAACAAGGAAGTTAACACCCATGAGAACAACCTTTAACTACCGGTTCCTGACTTCAATGGATTAACATTCCATCCGCCTTTCCTTCGGTAAGACAATTTTGAGATGTGCTTTACACAGTTCCCCAGAGGATCCCCAGCTGGATTGCTCCTCCGTTGCCCACAGTGATAACCTGCTCAACAATGCACTCTTTATGCTGCTGATCTCCTTCTCCGTCTTACTCTCCTCCTTCGCTTCTTTCACCAATCATCTCTCAAACTACCTGCATCCAAGTTCTCCCGTCAGGTCCCACCTTCAAGAGAAATGAAACATAGGCACATGCTGGATATATTATGGTCCTTCTCGTGTATTATTATTATAATTTTCAAAGAAACACAAAATAAAATAGAAATATTAAAAGTGCCTGTTTAATCGTCACCAAGATTCAACAAGTATCAAGATTTTGCAATGCTTATTCATCGATCCATTTTCTGAATATATTCTCAATAAGATTTAGACAGAAAGACAAAAGTATCCAAGTACCTAAAACCCCCATCTTGTTCCTAGTATGAAAAGGAGGTACTTATTACACAGATAGAACTTAATTACCAAATGAATATGAGATCTTTTCAGTAGCATTTAATAATTGTTAACTTTTTTTATTAAAATCTTCTAGGCAGACGCAAATGATCTGGTAAACAGATCATTTGGAGAAAAAAAAAGCCTCAAATCCTAATATCTGCAACTCAATTAATATTTATTGAGCCCTATCTGGTCCAGGCACAGTGTTAGGTGCTGGAGATACAGTCAAGCAAAACCTGGGTGCTACCCCATGAAGCCTATAAGATATAACCATAGATGGACAATAACAAATTCAGTAAATTAATTAACCATATTATTATAATTCTAATTAGTGCTAATAGAGAAAAAGAACGTCCTATGTAGAAAGTCATTGGGAAGAAGAGAATGATCAGGGGTTACTGAGGAGCTTAAATTTGGGCTGAGCCTTGAGTACAAGACTGAGGCAACTATAGAAAAGAAAAGACTTAGAATGATGGATTCATATACGATATGAGGCTGGACAGTTTGGCAGGGCTTAAAACATGTAGAGCCTTGTAGACAAAGATCATGAATTAGGATGTTATTCTTAAAGCAATGTGAAATTTTTGAAAGACTTAAAATAGCAAAGATACTTGATAAGGTGCCTATTTTTAAAAAGTTGCCTTGGTTGTAAAGCACAGAATGGGTTGCTATTTTATCATCAACTCACAAACTAAGCTTTGAGGAGCACAAGTAGTTCCTTAGGTTTCCCCTTTGCAAAATGTGGCTTTAAAATTCTAATATCATTATCTGAATTCAGGTCCTCATTACCTTTTTCCTAGATAATTTCCAGAACCTCTTACCTGAATCCCTTTGTCCTTTTTTTCCCTTTCCAATCTGAAACATCCAAATTAATCCTCCTGCAGTTGATTTCTTAACACAGCATCTCTCTGCTAAATGGTGTCAATGATTTTCCTCTGTACAAAATGATGTACAAATTCTTTATGTGACTTCCTAGTTTTTTATCTTCAGCTCTTCCTTTCCATGTTTCTTTCTTACATGCTACTCAAATTGGATCTCTTACTAATAGTTAAATAGATATACTAATATTCAAATGAATATATATAGAGAGAAACCATATTGCAAATAATTTAAAAACAAATAGTTTAAAATAAGAAAAATAGAAAATAGGAAGTAGCTTGAATATCAGTATTAAAAATAACATTAATAAAGTAGAATTATCATTGCCTCTTCTCTGTATGTGATGAACTCCATATCCCAAATGACAGCACATCTTGGTAACTGTCGCCAATATAAAAATATACTCCAAATGTGATCAATTCCCTGACTGCCACTTTAGTCCATGTTTTTCACATCTCCTGCCTGGACTACTGCAATAGCATCTTATGTTCTTTTTCCCCTTCCAAATGTGCAAGTTTCCATTCTATTCTCCATATAGTAATTAGGATAATTCTTATATAACTAAAATCAGATAGTTTTTCCTCTCATTTTAACAGATCATATTCAGAACTAAACACATACGATAACCTAAAATGTCTTAGATGACCTGTTCTTTCATTATCTTTCTGACCTCATCTCATTCATTATCTCCCTTTTCTCCACAATTCAGTCACATAGTCTTCTTCATTATTCCTTGAATGTACCAAGAATGCTCTTACCTTTCCATTTTTGTAACTATTATTCCCTCTGCTTGATATAGTCCCCAGATATCTGTAGCGCTCACTACCTCATTTTAATCTCGTTCTGCTTAGATGTCACTTTATCAGAAAATCCTTTCTGGACTCCACAATATAAAACAGCTCACTCAATCACTCTCTATTCTCTTATTTATTTTCTTCAAAGGACATACTAACTGACATATGATTCATTATCTGCTTGTTCCCTGCTCCTAGTAAGAATGTAAGCTACATAAGAGATAGAACCTAATCTGTTTGGTTCACACCTATATCCCCAAAACCTGGCACACTAACTAAAGTAGGCTCAGCACATATTGCTGAATGAATGAATAAGGAAGTGATACATTCACATAATGGAATATTACAGCAGTTAACAGTTATAAACTAGATAACATGTTATCAGCATGGAAAAAATTAAAAACATAATGTTGAGTTTAAAAAGCAGCTTGAAGAATGTATGTTTAACTTGAGGACATTGAAATCAAAGTGGCCCGTTTTGGAGAATCTTCATGACCTCCTCTAGCTAAACATCCTAAGTTAAAAATAATACAAAGTATGACTATTCTTATTTTCAAGATGAGTCCCATAAAGTATTGTCACTTGGTATAAGTTACAGAGCCAGGAGCAGTGGAATGGGGAGGAGATAGACAATGACCATTTTACCGGCCTCTTTTTTCCTTCCAACACCCTGAAAAGTGCTAACAATAACCTCAATCAAGATGCAACCCAAATGTGAGCTTTTTGAGAGCTCCTCAATGAAAGAAGCAGGACCACCAGTACTCTCTTTTCTTTTTTCTCACCATTACCATGTGTACACTGAGTATGAATATTACTCAAGAAGTGTAAGTGTAGAAAGTGAAGTATTTTTTTTTTGTTTTCCTTGTAGCTCACAGTAAACTGCCTAGATGGTGAAAAATTCATTCTTCTTCCCAATGCCCACTCTTCCCCTATACCAGTGATCTGGGAAGGACATTCATGCAGGTCCTTTAGGTTACTCTTCAGTGACACTGGTCACCACTGAAAGGCTTACTGTCCCAGCTTGCATGTTCTTTTCAGCTCCCAATTAAAGATCCCATTTGAGACAAGATTGCACTGATGAGCTTTAGAATGACTCAAATCAGTCACCTGGGCTTACCTGACAGGTATTCTACCATTTTCCTATCACTCATAAATTCCAGAACCTTGCCAGTATTGTTTTGGGGAGCCTCTTCCCTTCTTATCTCATCTAGTTATATCACCTGCCCTCGTGTCATACTAGTCAGTGAGCTAATGGGGAAAAAAAGAGTGATTGGAATGGGAATGAATGGTATGAGAATGGATGAAGGGGAAATCCGGAGGGCAATGGTACATGAAGCTTACATTAAACATGTGAACAAATGCCAAGCGACAACTGTGATGTAAGCCAAGAAGAAGTAGTTTACAATGCCATGGGGGAGTTTGAGAAGACCTACTAAGAATTCAGGAACCAGAGACCTGAAGTATAAACAAGGGTTAAGAAATTCCAAAGATGAGGGCAATGAGCATCCCCAGGAGGGGAAAAAGTGGAATAAAGTGGGAAGGGTCCTGTCATACAGTAAGTGCTCTGGACATGATTGTAATAACAACTATTATATTATTTATTATTATTATTATTATTATTAAAATACAGAGGATATTTACCTCAATTTAGAATAGAAACATTTAGAAAAGTAAAGCATGAAACGGACTAAGAACAGGAAAAAGGGCAAAGTATAGAAAGTAGAAGGAGAAAGGACCAAAGCCATACATGTGAGCCTGGCAGCTTTCACTTGACAGTAAGTTAGACAAAGGGCAACATTCAAGAGCAACCAGATCAGACGCAAAAATATGTGTTGTTTCTGGGGCTGAGTTTGTAAAGGAGCAATAGAGAAAAAGAGGGACGCACACAGTAAGCTGTATCCTCACATATATTTAGGATACAACCACCACGTCTCCCCAACTTCTGGACCTTCCTGAATTAGCTGAAAAGAAACTGCCATGTTTCCTCAATTCCTTAAGTGTGAGTTAAATCAAATACTGTTATCTTATTTTTCTTGTTCAGTTAGTGTAAAAGTGTTGACTGACCAATCTCCACTCAGTGATAGACCAAGCTGAGATAGTTTGATTTTTTCTAACAAATGCTATCAACTTTTTTTCTTTTATCTCCCAACCATACCTACTATACCATGGGAAAATAGAAAAACTTAAAATCACAATTTAATGGAGACCTCAATCCATTCAAATAGAAAACAGCTGAGTGCTGTAATTTATAGGATAACAGTTATTATAAATCTCCTTCAAATAGATCTTTGTTTGCATTTAGGTACCCGTTTCCCCTTTTGCTTGACACTCATGGAAGAATACGGCTCAATTTCTTCATTTTCTTCTCTTGCACTCCCCTCCATTCCCTTTCCCACAAGCTCCTGCTCACCCTCATAGCTGTACCACATGCAACAGACAGAAAGATAAATTTTTTAGGGTCAATGGAGAGTCTTTCATTGGTGATTTGACTCCTGCTTTCTGACTAGCTCCCTTAACTATAACCACAGAATGCACATTTTGAAACTTCTCAAGTAACTGAAGTAGGTGACAATCTAAACATGTTAGACTTACAAATTGCAGTTATCATTTTGAAACAGTGTTCCTTTTGTTTCAGGATTAATATTGAATTAGATCAATTTTTGCTCTGAAAATACATCTTGCCTGCCAGTAACCTCTAGACATCCTAAATACTGCCCTAAAATAAGACCAGAACCCCAGTCCCAGTAAAAGATCACCATTTATATAGGACACAACGTGGTGTATGTTTGCTCAGGAGATTTTTTCTTCTTAGTTATTTTTGAGTCCTTGTCTCAGAAATTGGAAATCACAATTGAAATGCCACAAGGTACATAGTATTCTAAGCTTGTCTGTGAAATAGTAGCTAAAAGTCATAAAATTATACTGCAGCTATTTGTAGATAATTTTCAAGGATATTCTTTGAGAACATAAACAATGGACTTAAAAGCTCTGGAATGAATTAGTGTTATTAAATAAGAACGATTGTGTCACTTTTCCTAAAAGTGATATTATCATCATATAACCCTCACTGATAATAGCAAATGGGTGGATTTTTAAAAATATATTTTAAACAAAAGGGTGATAAACACTGATTTAATATAGGATATATTCAATACCAGACTGAATCATTCCTATCCTTTGTCATGCCACCTGTGTCTGCCCCAGGAATGCCACCCAAGGAAGTAACACTGGCTACTCCCAGTGCCCTGGAATTTCTCCAAAATGTTTCACAGAGCCATACTTCTAAGAGGTGAAATTTTGTAAAGTGATTGTCATGCTACTTACTGAATGACAGAGAGTCTATCTATAATTAAACCTGAAATAAAAATGGAACTCTTGAAGAGATTATATCAGTGAAATCTAAAAGTGGGGTCAAAAAGCACAGATAATGTGATCAAATGACCCAAAATATTTTTTAATAAATAATTTGGACAGTGATTCTACTAAGTGATAAATGCTAATCATAGACTCACTCACTAAAATTTAAACTCAATCTAAAACAAGCCGGATTTTGTTTTTAAACATTAATAATTAATTTATTTAAGCTTCTACACAGCAAAAGAAACCATCAACAAAACAAAGAGACAACTAACCAAATGGGAGAAGATATTTGCAAACAATGCCTCTGATAAAGGCCTAATACCCAAAATATACGAAGAACTGATGCAACTCAACAATAAAAAACAAACAATCCTATTAAAAAATGGGCAGAGGAATCGAACACTTCTCCCAAGAAGACTTACAAATGGCCAACAGATATGTGAAAAGATGCTCAACTTCACTAGCTATTAGGGAAATGCAAATCAAAACCTTATACCTATTAAAATGACTATCATCAACAGGATAAGTAATAACAAGAATTGGAAAGATTGTGGAGAAAAAGGGACCCTCATATGCTGGTGGGATGTAAATTGCTATCGCTACTGTGGAAAACAGAATGGAGATTCCTCAAAAAACTAAGAACAGAATTACCGTCTGACCCAGATATCCCTCTCCTAAGTACTTACCCAAAAACCTTGAAAACATTTACTGCAAAAATATATGCACTTCGATGTTCATAGCAGTATTATTCACAGTGGCTAAGGCATGGAAACAAAGTGTCCTTCGATAGATGACTGGATAAAGCAGATGTGGTACATATATACAGTGGAATCTTATTCAGCCATAAGAAGAGATAAAATACTGCCATTTGCGACAACATAGATACTGAGATTATCATGCTAAGTGAAGTAAGTCAGAAAAAGCTGAGAACCATATGATTTTACTTATGCGTGGGATATAAAACTGAAAGCAACAAACATGACAAATTAACAGGGATTTGTGGACACAGACAGTGGATAAGTGGTTACCAGAGAGAAGCGGGGGGAGGGAGTGGTTAGATAGAGATAAAGAGGGTCAAATATATTGTGACAGAAGGAGATTTGACTTTAGGTGGTTAACATACAATGTGATATACATATAACATATTACTGAATAGTACATTTTAAACCTATATAATTTTATCAACCAATGTCACCCCGATAATTTTAATAATAAAAAAATGCAAACCACCCATTTCCATTCTAATTTAGTAGTTTCAGGGTGAGGCCTGGGAACCTGCATTTGTTAAAGCACCTAAAATGATTCAATGCAGATTGATCTGGGGACACAAAAAATAAATATATAAATAAAGTGATATCATTAAAGGCTAAAAAAAAACCCCTAATAAATAAATGATTTATTTGTTGACATTAATTTACAACTTATTTCCTTCCTACATTATGTTTGCATAATTTGCAATCATAAAAACAATAAGACTTTTTCTGCCAAAAATACAAATAGAATCCTTTGAGAAATACTGTATTATTTGAAAAAAAAAAATCAGGGTTACATGCATAAGAGCAGAAAGGTGTGAGCGCATATTTGGGGAGTATAAGGGAAGGAAGGAGATGATTGTTGAGTAGGCAGTGACTACCACAGGAGGTTTACGGAGATCTTCTGAAACTAAAAGAAAAACTTAACAGCTTTTGTCGTATATTTTGTTCATTTCTGATTACAAAAGCTCCCTATTTGTTTCCTTAAAGGCAAATCAGAATTGAGCACTGTCACTGGTGGGTGGGATCCACTTTTACATTTGAATGCCATGTATACATGGCATCAACTAAACATTTACACATAGAATTTAATGTGTGACTTTTAGGTAAATCTAACGATAACACATCTTTGTTTACTTTGTATTACATGATTGTGACTTAACTAAAGTGGGTTAAAATTTTCCCAATATTAGAGTACCATATAATGTAACAATGAAGAAAATTGTTTCTGGAATCCAACAGCCTGAGTTCAAATCTCTGCCTGTGTAATTCTGAACAAATTTCATTAACACCAAAACCTCAGCATCTTCATGTATGAAATCAGAAGAAATAAAAAGCAATGAAATATATGGACTCTAGAGCAAAATGCTGGTTTTAATGCTGATGTTTCCTACTTATACTCTGTATGACTAAAGGCAAATTGCTTAATTTCTCTGTACCTGAATATTCTCATCTATCAAATAGTAATAACAACAGTACCTACCTCAAACAGTCCCTGAGTTGAGTATAGTCTAAATTATATACTAAACCAAACTTTCCCAAAAGATTAATAATATTTTCTACTAGTCTTAGATATTACCAGTTTCATTTTTGACAATCAGAAAAAAGCAATGACTTGGGAGTCAACTTAAGAAGTATTAGAAGAGAATGCAAACTGCATTATAGGTTACATCGGTTGGGCACTAAGAATCAACAGTTGAGTTTTGTAAGACTGGAAGTCATAGTGACCTTGACAAGAGGAATCTCAGTGGAGTGGTAAAGGCAAAGCCCTGACTGCAAGAAATTTAAGATGGAAAGGGAGAATTGAGACAGTGGGCAGACAATCATTTCCAGAGATTTTGCCATAATGTGGAGCAGAGTTATGTTACAGCAGCTGGAGTGTGTGTGGACTCAATAAAAGATCTTTTTTAATGGGAGAAATTAGAGCATATGTGAGGTTGTTTTTTTTTTTTTTATGGAAAGTATCCAGTAGAAAGAGAAAAACTGATGATATAGAATAGAAGCAGAATAAAAGCTAGAGTTTTCCCTATAGAGGTTGAAAGATATAATCTATATAAAAATAAGTAGAAATGCTTGCTTTGGATATTCAGACAAAAAAGTATTAGAAATAGAAGGGTAAAAAGGTATGGATGTTGATAGATGGGTATTTTAGAGGTGGGAAATTCTGCAGTTTTTCCTCTGATTGCTTCTATTTTTTGTTCTTTTTTCAGGGAAATAGGAAGCAAAGCTTGTCAGCAGAAAGTGAGTCTAGAGCTTGAGAATAAAGGAAAAATGATACATGGAGACCTGGGTGAGTCGGAGAGGAACCAATCTAAGAAACTATAGAATGACTGCTAAACAAATTAAAGACCCATGTGAAGTTAGTGGTCATGAATTTAAAGTACCTAGCATTTTAGATTGGGAGGTTTTTTACCCCAGTATTTATGTGCACAGGTGCAGATGTGTAGAATGGAGAGAATGAGTTTAGCACAAACTGGAGATTTGAATCACAAAGCAAGAGAGCTCAGGAGTTGAAGGTATATACAAACATGTTCTGCTCATGCATGAAATTTATCTACTATAGAGGGGAATGAGACTTAAAATGACATATTGATGGATTTTAAGTCCTAGTAGTGGTTAAAAGATGATTAGAGCTTGAACATTTTGCAACTATGAACTATAAAGAAATGTGTAGGGATTAAAGGGTAATATATACTATTATACTCCATTAACATATACTCCATTAATGTGCAACAAACTACCTCAAAAGTTGGTTGTTTAAAACAACCATTTTATTATTATATCTCATGATCATGATGGTCAGAGATTTGGATAGAGCTTAGCTAGGTAATTCTTCTGCTTCAAGTGCAGTCAATTTGGATAATGGTATTTAGTTGTCTGTTTGGTCACAATGGTCCAGGACAACTTCACTCACATGCCTGGTGCCTTGGTGGAGCTGGTTGCAAGGCTGGGCTTGGCTGGATACGCCCATTCTCTGGTATGCTTCAAGTGGCCTTTGCAAAAATGGTTATGGCAACCTTACACAGTAGCTCAGGGCTCTGAACCAAATGTTCCAGGAAACAAGTGGAAGCTGCCAATCTCTTTATGCCAAGGCCTGTAAACTGATATATAGCTTCACCTCTGTCATCTATTATTGGTCAAAGAAGTCATTATTAGTCATTGGCAGGACCTGCCAAGATAAAAAGGAAGGGGGAAATGTACTTGATAAGCAGAGTATCAATAAATTTATGGCTATCATTAATCTGCTATGAGGCTAATCCAGACTTCTTGTGGTGAGTGACAGAAACAGAGTCGAAAATCCTAGTGCAATTACTCTAGATGATCTCAAGACTGAAAATAGAGAAAACACTATGAGTGATCAGAGCTAAAAAGGGTTAGTCTTGCCAAGGGCAGTTGGAGTTCATGGACTTCCCCTTGACCTTTTCTGAAAGCAGGTGGCCTGGGAGAGCTGTGATCTTACTCCAAAAAAAGCAGTATTCCATCCTGAAAACTTACAATTAAAGGATATAGATTGTTGTATATATTGAAACTATTTTCATACCTCTATAGTCATTCATTAACTGTGCTTAATCCTCCATTTTAAAGTAATTTATTGGTGTTGTTATATTTTAGTTTGTCAATATAGTTTAATTCATCAATGGTTCGTTTATGGTCTGTATTTATTACTATTTGTATTCCCCCTCACTTAAAAATAATAAAAATCACTAAATTATATTTTCTTCTGTTATTTAAGTTTCTTTTAATGTTAAATGTAATGTACTCTCAAAAAACTATATAAAATGAAGATGTATAACTCAAAAATTGTATAATCTGTATAAACATGGCTAGCTCCCCCAAAAGACTCTTCACACCCTCTCCCAATCACTGTCTCTCTCCAGGTAGCCACTATCTTGCCACTGATGGGAATCATTTCCTTGCTTTTCTCTACAGAATTGTCACCTGAGAATTATGCATCTCTAACATCGTCTTAATGTTGCCGAGTGTGCGTGTTCGTATGTGTAACTTCATAAAAATGTAATAATTTGTTATGTATTCTTCTGTGACCTGATAGTTTTACACAAGATTATGTTGAAAGAATAAACTGAGTCACTGATTTGGGAAATATTCTTTTCTTTGAATTGGTTAATGTAAATGCATCATTTTTTATTTTAGTTATTTGGTTTTAATTGTTAATGAAATTATTTGGGGAAACCATTGGTCTTAGAGTATTCTTGTGAACAAGTTTATATATTACAGATATAATTCAAAATATATGCAATATATTTAATAGCTTTAAAATCAGGTTTTTTTTATTTTCCTATAAATTTTTTTCCCTCAGGAATTTGTTCTTTTCATATGATATTAAAATGTATGTATGTACTATTCGCTTCTTATTTCATTATCCAAAAAATCTGTATTGAGTTCTCCCTTTATTCTTGACAGTTCATATTTGTGTCTTTTCTCTTTTTTCTTGATTAACCTTGGAACAGGTCTATCAATCGTATTAGTCTTTCCGAAGTGTTAACTTTGAATTTATTTTCTTTATTGTATATTTGTTTCTTAACCCATTAAATTCTGCTCTTTTATTATTCTCTTCTGATATATTTTGCTGATTTTTAAGATGGATTCTAAGTTCATTGATTTTTCCCCCCAAATTCTCTTTTGAAGCTATGAATAAATTTGCAAGTAATACTAAAGAAGCATCCCTTATATTAGACATTCCACTAGGTCTAGTTTGCTGATCACAATTTTCAAATTTTCTTCATGCTTGGCGATTTTTTTTATATGACTATCCTATCAGATAATGAAAGAGAAGTGTTGAAATATCCACATTATTGTGAATATTTCGACTTTCCCCTTTAATTCTAAGGCCAGGTTATCAGATGAAAACAATTCAGAATTTTCCCACAATGGAAAATTTTCTAAATTTGAAATGTCCCTCCATAGTTTATACAAATTTTTTTCTCATTAAGTACTTGGTTTTTCTGATTTTAATATAATACATCTTGGTCTATGGTCTATCCTTTTCTTTTACTTTCACCCTTTCTGCTTTTTCATTGCCTCTTTAGTTTGTTTTTTAAATGCAGTTTGAATATCTCTGTCATTTAATTAGGACAAATAATCCTGAATTCTACATTGTTCTATTAGTGTTGATAATCTTTTTTTCCTATAATTTTCTTCAATTCCTTCTGTCAATTCCTTCTCTTTTCATTTTTTTTTAATTTAGGTGAGACTCTCCAAAATGAAAATAAGAGATTTTAAAAGTCCCAGATAATTTTGTCAGATAACAAGGAAATACATTTGCATTTATCATCACTAATGTGCTTTTTAAAAATTTCTTCTACTGCATTATAAACTCACTTAATGAGTTGATTGATTTTTTAAATGGCTATAAGTACTAAAACCAGGACATTATTTTACTACACCTACTGACTTTGTAGCACAAGCCTCCACCAATTTTGAACCAGTTAGATATTGTCTAGTGCTCAGCAAAGGCACTGAAATTGAGAGTTTGGCAGAGCAATGAACTGAATACTTCATATATCTATAACTGCTCAGCATCATTTAAACAACCTCGACATTGTGGGAAAGAATTTGCTTTCCCAGCTGCTTTTGCACCTATGTGACAAGTCGAACCAGGCTTCACTGAACAAATGCATCTCTGTGAGACTTCAATTTATAAGAGAGCAATGCAAGAAAGGAAGCACCAGAAAGAATCCATTTTTTTAGGAAAAATGTCCAGGATGGACAAGTCATCTCTCTTGGGGAAGCTTCTAGCATCATCTTCCAGCATTGTCAGTGTGAGTTGCTGGTCTTTGGGTTTCAGCAGTGGGTTCTTTGCTTCAGCAACTCCCACAGATTTTGTACATTTTTCCTGGACATGGAGCTTCTAGCTCTGACCATCTGGCCCTGTTACATATTCTCTAAGATATCAAATATTCTTTAATAAATCCCTTTATTGTTTAAACCATTCAGAGTGAGTTCTACTGTTTGCCATGAGAAATCTGACGGATACAAATGAAACATGCAGATAAGCAGCCTCTTTGGTATGAAGATATTTCAGAAAGGGAGCAAAGGATAACAGAAATTCATCATGTCCGTTCCAACACTGCCTACAACTTTGAGTTCAGCTATGAATTCAGATTACTTTTACTTATATTTTTAATGAAAAACTATTAATTCATCTAAAACTATTCTGGTTTTGCTTAGAGTATTAAGCAATTAAAAATGTGAGTGGCTACGACCATGCCACCTTGAATGTGCCCAATCTCATCTGATCTCAGAAGCTAAGCAGGGTTGGGTCTGGTTAGTATCTGGATGGGAGACCACCTAGGAATATCAGATGCTATAGGTGTAATAATAATAATAATAAAGTGAGTGGGGAAAGGAAAAAATAAAGCAATATAGTTATATGTAGCAGTCAGACCTATTGAGTTTAAACAAAGATATTTAAGGATTATCCAGAAAAAGTTTCCTCAACCTTAGCATTATTGACATTTTGGACCAGATGATCGTGCACAGCTATCCAATGTCTCTAACCATTATTTGACAGTAGAAATCTTACCCAATAGTTGTTACAACTAAAAATATCTCTGCACATAGCCAAATGTCCCTAGTGGGACAAGAAGGCAAATGTTGAAAAACATTATCTGTTTCATGAAAATGGATTGAGTTCTAGCTATATGTCAGACTTGGCACTAGGTTCCACAAATATAATATAAAGAGAAAGACAATTGCCTCTGCCTTCAGGGAAGTGAAATTTTTGTCAATAACACGTTATTGCATTGATATGTTATTCTGTAAGGTTATGAGGGGAAAGATTATTTTTCATACTATTTCATGTATGAAAAATTTTAGGAGAGAGATATGAAGGTCTGGGGCTCATGGTCAGTACCCAGAAAAGAGGTTTCAAGAGACCCTAATGCAGCAGTGTTCTTCAGTGTGTGTACCACATGTCTTAATATCCACGAGGGTTTTTTATTATGTCTACCTGTCTGAAATACTATTATTTTATTAGAGATGAGGATTACGAGAATAAATGAAATCAGTAAACAAGAAATGAAATAAAACATGAAGAATCAAAATAGCTTTCTGAAGATGGTGAGAAGAATGTGACATGTGATAAGAAAAAAAAAAGGGAAGTCTGAATAATCAATGAATTAGACATGGAACTTTAGCCACGAAGAATATATTTCACTCTTGTGAGAAATAAAAGGAAGAATTTCCCAACAATTAGCTATTCAGCAGTGGAACAGTGACCTTCTAAAATAGTACATTTCATTCACACACAGTCTGTTTCCAAAGCATTGGGGAAAAAGTTAGTGTTGACCTCTAAAGTCTCTAATATCAAAATTATATTATTATAATAAAATTAAATAGACTAGGGGGAACCAGAATAGCCATAAAATGTGGGAAAATTCACTTATTGCCCTTGGATATGCAAAACTTTTCTAGGTTTTACCTTAATGTAAAGTAGAAAATTAGACATTTTAATCACTTTTGCTCAATAATGCAAATTCATGAAGATGGATGGTAAGTATAAGAGGGGTCCCTGAAGTCAATTTTCTTAACAATTAATCTAAGTGTATTCCCTTGTGAATAAAAGGGCAGTCTACTGAATACACAAATTTATGCTATAATTAATGTATGAAAAAAAGAAACGGACAATGATTAAGGCAATCAATGTGACTAGAATATGAGGCATCTCATTAATCATAGTCCAGCCAGATTTCAACATTAACAAAATGCATCATCTTTAATTTCATAGTTACCATCCAATCCAAATAGAACAAAACATACAATTAAGCCATTTAAAATAGTTGGATTAGGTCATTGCGTTTTTTGGTCAAACCCTTCCTTTAAAAGACAATGAATTTCTTCATAGGAAACTCCTGTTGGCAGGCCTACTTTTGAATACTGCCCATTGATTTTTGGATCTTCCATAAAGGGAAAGCGCCCAACTGCCCTAAAATAGACATTTCTTCTTGAGGTAGCACTATTAGATTATAAAATATAAGATTTTCCACTGTTCCTGAACTCACAGGGAAAGCTTTCAACATCTCATCACAGCATGTTGCTATTGGGTTTTTAGAGATACATTTATCAGATTAAGAAAGTTCCAATTCATTCCTAGTTTACTAAGAGTTTCTTTTAAATATAAAGTTAAATTTAATTATATATGTTTTCTCATCATAAGATCATATGATTTTCCCTTTCCTCTGATTTCATTGATTTTAAAATCTTAAACCACCTTTGTATTATTGATATGAAACCAATATGGTCATGATATGCTTTGTTTCCATAAAACACTGATTTTTAAAAATATTTTGTTTAGTATATTTTGAATCAGACAGATTGGCCTATAGTTTTCCCTATATGCATTTATTTTCCTTATCAGATATTCTAGAGGATGTTGCTCTGAAGAAAGCTGGGATATGATCCCTCTTTTCTATTCTCTGGAAGTTTATGTAAGATTTGTTGTTGTTGTTGTTGTTGTTGTTGTTGTTGTTGTTGTTGTTGTTGTTTTCCTTAACTCTTTGTCAAGAATTCACTGGTGAAATGTCACTATTTAGGGAAACTGGCTGAACGGTACACTAACTCTAATATTTGTGCAACTTCCTGCATATCTAAAATTATTTCTAAATAAATTTTTTTAAAAATACACTGATGACACTTCTAGTTTCCAGTTCCACATGTAAGAAAATTCAGAGTTGCCACTCTATCCTAACAAGAAGTAGAAAGCTGAACAAACTGAAAAATCAAAAACTTCTTGGATTCGTAAGAGAGGGGAGGTCATAGAGCAAACTTCTGCCCCCAAAACTGGAGAATCAGGGAATACAACAAATCACAGCTTGCCAGAGAACAGACTCACAAGTAGAAACCACCTCAGGATCCAGTGTAAAATAGGAAAACCTGAACCTGTAACTGACAAGTTGTTAGAACCTCAGTGTAGACAATTATGAGAGTTAAAAGCCCCACAGAGACCCAGCCTTAGGGGTATAGAGTGCGTGTTGCGGGGGAAGGGGGGGAAGGGCCCAATATTTTAAAATTTAACCCCAGAGCCTTACCAGGTTCCCACAGTAAATACCAGTGAAAATCTCCTCCTGCATCTACCAGAGGAGGAGAAAAGGAACCATTTTGAAATAAATACACCAGAGCACTCTGTTCTTCCTAAGAAGAGTGTCTTCAGGGGAAGCTAGCTAACTAACCTAAGCCTAACTTGCTAGGGTATGGTCAGAGCCTAACTTACCTGGAGAAAGGGAAATAGCTAACTCCAACTCACTTTAGCCAATGCATCCTATGTAAGGGTCAAAAAAAAAAAAATGAAAAAACCACTTGTCAAGCCTACACAGTCCAGAGGCTCACTAAAAGACAGATCTAATCATAGAATTATAGAATGCCTCCCCTCCCCTGTAGCTCGCCACCACATTACTAAAAGACAATTTACAGGAGTCCCTTTAATCCTGTACATCATGTATGGCTTATCAAGAAAAAAGCACAAGGCATACCAAAAGGCAAAAAACACGTTTTGAAGAGACAGAGTAAGCATCAGAACCAAACATGGCAGGTATGTTGGAATTATCAGACCAGGAATTTAAAACAACTATGATTGATATAAGGGCTCTAATGGATAAAGCAGACAGCATGCAACCACAGATGGGCAATAGAAGCAGAGAGATGGAAACCCTAAGAACCAAGAAGAAATATTAGAAATAAAATGCACTAACAGAAATGAAGAATGGTTTTGATGGGCTCATTGGTAGACTAGACATGGCTGAGAAAACAATCTCTGGGGTAGAGGATATATTAATAAAATCCTCGAAAACTCAAAGCAAAAAGAACAAAGATTGAAAAAACAGGATGGACTCCAAAAACTGTGGGACATTGACAAAAGGCATAACATATACAGAATGGGAATACCAGAAGGAAAAAAAAGAGATAGAGAGAGAGAGAGAGAAAGAGAGTGAGGAACAGAAGACACATTTGAAACAATAATGACTGAGAATTTCTTCAAATTAATGTCAGACACCAAACCACAGATCTAGGAAGCTCAGATAACACAAAGTAGAATAAATACCAAAACAAAAACTATACATAGGCATACCATTTTCAAACAGAAAATCAAAGATAAAGAAGAAATCCTGAAAGAATCGAGAAAAAAAAAAAAAAAACACCTGACCTATAAGGGAACAAAGATAAGAAATATATCCAACTTCTCAGAAATCATGTAAGCAAAAAAATACTGGAGTGAAATATTTAAAAGTATTGAGAGAGATTAAGAAAAAAAACAACCTAAAATTCTGTGCCTTAAGAAATTAGCCTTCAAAAGTAAAGAAAAAATAAAGAAATTCTCGGAGAAACAGAAATTAATAGAATTTGTTGCCAAATATACCAGTCTTGCAAGAAATGTGAAAGGAAGTTCTTTATGTAGTAAAATAGTATAGGACAGAAATTCAAATGTACAGAAAAAAGGAAGAACATAAAGAAGGATTAAGTGAAGGTAAAATAAAAACTATCTTTATTATTCATAATTGATGTAACAGATAATTGTTCAAATAATAATACCAACAATGTATTCAATTATAGGGTTAAGTATATAACATGCACAGATATAGATATGCTTATATATGCTTTTATATAAGTAAAATGATTGGCAGCATGATACAGATATGAAAGAGAGGAATTAGGATTGTTTTGTTATTATAAACAATTCATACTACCCATGTAGTGGTGTAGTGTTATCTGAAAGTTGACTTGGATATTTATAAATGTATACTGCAAACTCCAGGGCAATCACTAAAAAAGTTCAAAAAAGGAATATAAGTGATATGCTAAGAAAGTAGAGAAAATATAAATGTATAAAATGTTCAATGAAATGACAAAAGACAAAAAGAGAAGACAAAAATAGGAACAATGAATTAGGAGCAACAAATAGAAAACAGTAATGAATATAATAGATAGTAATCCAACTATATCAATAATCATTTGAATGTTTGTTGTCTAAGTGTACAATTAAAAGACAGAGGTTGTCAGAAGAGACTAAAAAACAGACCCAACTATAATGTTGTCTACAAGAAATTCACTTTAAATATAAAGACACATATAGATTAAAAATAAATGAGTAGAGAAAAATATAGCATACTAACACCAATCAAAAGAAAGCATTAATTTAAAACACTGATTTCAAACAGAGTACTTCAAAGCGAGGGAAGTTATCAGTGATAAAGAAGGGCATTACATAATGATAAAGGAGTCAATTCTCCAAGAAACATAACAATACTTAATATGTACACACAGGTCTACGGCCATGCCACCTTGAACAAACCTGATCCCATCTGATCTCAGAAGCTAAGCAAGGTCAGGCCTGGTTAGTACTTGGATGGGAGACCATCTAGGAAGACCAGGTGCTGCAGATGTAAAAAATAAAAATAAAAATAAGGGATTGTAAGCTGACAAGGTCCTTGCAATCTGTGAGGTCAACCAAAGTTCGCCTCACCTAAAATAAATAAATTAAAATTCAAATTAACATGTATGCACCTAACAACAAAGCATTAAACCATGTGAGGCAAAAATTAACAGAGCTACAAAGAGATATAGATGAATCCACTAACATAGTTGGAAATTTCAATACTCCTCTGTCAGAAATGGACAGGCAAAAAGTCAGAAAAGACACAGTTGAACTCAACAACACTTTTAATCAATTGGATATAATTAACATTATAGACCACTTCATCCAATAACAGCAGAACACACATTTTTTTCAAGCCTACATAGAACATTCACCAAGGCAGGCCACATTCTGCTTGTAAAACACACCTTAACAACTTTAAAAAACTTAAATCATACAATTTCCACTCTCAAACAACAATGAAATTAAACTAGAATTGAATAACAGAAAAATAACTAGAAAATCCAAAAATACATGAAGATTAAACAACACAGTTTTCAACAAAAGGAATAAACCAATTTCATGAAAAATACGATCTGCCAAAACTCACACAAGAAACAAATCAATAATTTAAAACCTTTCAAACCACAAAGCACAAAGCCCAGACAGGTTCTGTGAATTCTAACAAACATTTAGGGAAGAAATTATACTAATTCTCTATAATATCTTTCAGAGGGTAAAAGCAGAGGGAATACTTCCTAACTCATTCTATGAGATCAGTATATTTTAACACCAAAAGCAAGCAAAAGAAATTACAAGAAAAAACCACAGGCTAATATCATTTATGAACAAAGATACAAAAATTCTCAACAAAATATTAGCTAATCAAGTCCAACAATGTATAAAAAAGAATTATACACCACAACCAAGGATAATTTATCATGAGTATAGAAGGCTGATCCAACATTCAAAAATTATTAATGAAATCTGTCAAATCAATAGACTGAAAAAGAAAAATAACAGGATCATATTAATAGATGCGGAAAAAGCATTTAACAAAATGCAATGCTCAGTCATGATAAAAAAACTCTCAGTAAACTAGAAATTGAGTGTAACTTCTAAACTTGATGAAGAACATTTATAAAAAACCTACAGCTAATATCATATTTAACCATGATAAACTCAAAGCTTTCCCACTAAAATTAAGTGCAAAAAAAGGATGCCCCCACTCTCCACTCCTTTTCAGCATCATACTGGAGGTTCTAGCTAATGCAACACAGCAAAGACAGGAAATAAAAGACATACAGATTGGGAAAGAATCAACAAAACTTGTTTACAGATGACACGATTGTTCATCTGAAAAAAAAAATGACGAAAAACTCTTAGAATTACAGCAAGATTTAAAGATACAAAGTGAATATACAAAAGTCATTAATTTCCTAAATACCAGAAATGAAGAAGTGAAATTTGAAATAAAAACACAATACTAATTATGTTGGCACCCCCCCAAAAATGAAATACTTAGGTATAAATTTAACAAAGTATGTACGTAAGAGCTACATAAGGAAAACTACAAAACTGATGAATGAAATCAAAGAACTAAATAAGCAGAGAGATATTCAGTATTCACCAGTAAGAAGATTCAATATTTTCAAGATGTCAGTTCTTCTCAGCTTGATGCAATCCCAATCAAAATCCCAACAATTTAATGTTGTGGTTATTGACAAATTGACTCTAAAGTTTATATTGAGAGCAAAAGATCCAGCATAGCCAACACAATATTGATGGAGAAAAACAAAGTTGGAAGCAGACACTAACAGATTTCAAGATTTTCAATAAATCTACAATAATCAAGACAATGTGATGCTGGTGAAACAATAAACAAGTAAATCAATGAAATCAAATAGAGAGTCCAGAAATAGACCCACACAAATACAGTCAATTATTTTTTGACAAAGGAGCTAAGAATACAGTGGAGCAGACAGTCCTTTCAACAAATGGTTCAGAACAACTGGACATCCACATACAAAAATTAAAAGAAAAAGAATCAAAACAGATTCTTACCCTACAAATAAACTCAAAATGAATCACAGACTTAAATTTAAAATGCAAAACTACAAAACTCGTAGGAGATAAGATAGGAGAAACCTTGGGTAGAGCAATGCCTTTTTACAAAATGCATGATTCATGAAAGAAAGAATTGATAAGCTGGACTTAATTCCAATTTTTCTACTTTGCTAAAGATAGTGTCAAGAGAGTGACAAGACAAACCACAGACTGGAAGAAAATATTTGCAAAAGAAATATCTGATAAAGACCTCTTATCCAAAATGTACAAAAAACTTTTAAAACTCAGTAATAATAAAATAACTTTAATTTTGAAATGGGCAAAAGCTATTAGAATGGCCAAAATCCAAAACACTTACACCACCAAATGCTGGAGAGGTTTTGGAGCCATGGGAACTCTTTTCATTGCTGGTGGGAATGCAGACTGGCAAAGCCACTTTGGAAGACAGTTTGGCAGTTTCTTAGAAAACTGAACATACTCTTATGATACTATCCAGCAATTGTGCTCCTTGGTATTTGCCCAAAGGAGTGGAAAACTTATGCCTACTCAAAAACTTGAACATGGAAGTTTACAGTAGCTTTATTCATAATTGCCAAAAGTTGGAAACAACCAAGATGGCCTTTAGTAGATGAATGAATAAATAAACTGCAGTATAACCAGAAAATGGAATATTATTCAGCACTAAAAGGAAATGAGCTATCAAGCCATCAAAAGACATGGAAGAAACTTTCTTGCAAATTACCAGATGAAAGAAGCCAATGTGAAAAGGCTTTATGATTCCAACTATGTATGTATCCTGTGTCTATATTAGTCTCTCTTGCAATTGTTTTTTAACTCACCATCCAACTGCTGGGTTAGTAAGAGGGTTTTCAAATATATAACCCCCTTTACTGAATGCTGACCTCTAAAGAAAAATCTAACAAGGTCTCCAGTCAATAAAGGGCTTAGGCTGGACATTGGCCTGTTGTAAATTTATTGCCGTGTGGCAGACTTATTTACAAACAGAATAGATTTGAATATGACTATTAATAAGTCGGGGGCTGCCAATATCTAATTGTTATATTTAAAGAACATTTTTTAACTCTCTCCTTTTAGAATCTTTTAGTGTAGAACCTCTATTCAGATTCCTCTTACATTTCAAATTCTGATAGTTTTACAAATTTCAGTAAAAATGAGTTAAGCTAGCCTTTCATTTAAGAAAGGCATAGATTCAGTCTCTCCCTGTATATTATCAAATAAATATTATCAAATAAACTATAACAATGAATTCATAGTAAAATAAGGAAGACATCATGTAAATTCCAAAGAACTGAGATAGCAAAATGAGTAACAAAAAGATACAATGTCAAACAGACAAACTCTATCACCTATATTCAATATGTCTATATGCGTCTAATAAAACAATGTGTTTCTAGCTTTTTGTTCTTTAAAAAACACTTCACTTCTCTTTGATTCCATTTCATTATCTCCAAAATAAGCTACAGTATACACGAAGTTTTGGGAGTTCTTGAGCATAATTTTTATATGCAGAAAAGATGATTTAGAGGTTTATTTTGTGTGTAACCAAGTAATGTTGAATTTGGTAATGTTAAACTTCAAGAATTTAGTTTGTCTATACTTAATTTTGTGTTTAACTTGAAAAACCCTAGCAAGGGTAGCAATTGCTTTTAAGGGACCTTTGAATAATGTTGTTACCATAAACAAATTCGTTAAAACATCTTAAACATTTTAACTGCATTTAAATATTCAGATTTTCAATTTCACTTTTAAGTATTTTCAATTGTTTAAGCATCTAACCTCTTTAATTCATATAGATCTAAAAGTTAAAATTAAAATTGCTAAGATCTATATTCTTAAATGATCCAATTCTGTACATAAACTTTAAAAAATTAAATATTGTTCAAGTATAAATTTTAAAACTGGACTTAATCTGCATTTACTAGGCTAAATATTCTTAAATATTACAAAATAATAAAATGCTAAACTAGAACTGATTTTGTAATGAGATATTAATAGCATGGTATTGACTTTTCAAAACATTTTATACTTTAAAACATTTTACACTTTACATTTATTTACACTCTAAACATTATTGAAATTACAAGAAAGTAATTAGTGAGGAAAAGAATCCTCAGTCATTTAGTTGAAGCTCTCTTCCACTAAAGATTTAGGCCAAGCATCATATTTGGAACTATATAAAATATTATGTCATGCCATATAATTTTGGCGGTCGTGTCACCAATGTTCTTGAGGATACCAAGGATAAGCGTTTTGGTCAAGGGTTTGACTGGATTTTATTATAGACATGAATGGGTGCTCTAACCTCTATTTATAGTTGCTGGTCAATTAACTCACAATTATAAGAGGAAGTGGTCTTAGTCAAAGACATCACTGGATTCATAGCATATGAAGAAGTCTGTAACTTCAAAATGAGTGGTTGACCTCTGGTTTAGATTTTTGTCATTTCTTTGGATCTGAAGACATAAACGTCTTCTGCCTGAGTATAAAAAACTTTAAACTTGGTGGATTCCAACATTCTTATTATCCTATTTTAGGACTGTACAACAATTACAGACTTTTAAATTATATCTTGTTAAAATATTTTCAATGGCTTTATCTTACAATTCAGTGACAATTTTCATGGTCTTCCTAACAAGAGTCTAGCATTAGTACCATGAAGATAACTGGAGTTGTACCTTACAAAGAACTGAGTCTTCTAAAATGGTCGTATCCTTTCCACTATACTTCTGCCCACCTGAGTTTACTTGAGTGTATTCTTTAGTATGATTATGTTCTAGCTATCTAAGGAATCTTTGAAATACCCCAAGATTAGTATCAAATGCCTAGTTTTCCTGCCTCGTTCAACAATTATACACCTGGTACAAACTCAAAAATGAGAACCTAATTGCCACTATTACCACGAAGGTTTCTAGTAGTCTCTGTTTAGGGTTAATATTTGAAGCCTTAGGGTGTCTTCATGTAACCAAACAATGGTGCATGACCCTCACACCTTAGAGACAGAGACTTATCTATGTTTCCTCAATTATACAATAATATTTTAATGATGAATTTAAAAGGAAATGAATACATGTTTATGTAAATAGTCCTGTATTTTGTGTGTGGTAAAAAAAAAAAAAACACATGGCATGAAATCAACCCTCTCATCATTTTAAGTTTAAAATACAGTATTGTTAACTATATGCACACTGTTGTCCGGTATATCTCTTAAACTTTTTCACCTTGCATGATTGAAACTCTACATCCATTGAACAGCATCTTCCCTTTTCCCCCTGCCCCCAGTAACCATCATTTACTTTTTCCTTCTATGAGTTTGACTACTTCAGATACCTCATTTGGTGGAGTCACACTTTATTTGTCTTTCTGTGACTGATTTATTTCACTTAGCATAAGGTCTTCAAGTTTCATCCATGTTGTAATATATGAAAGGGTCTCCTGTTTTAAGGTTGAATACTATTCCATTGTATGTATATACAACATTTTCTTTATCCATCACGGACATTTAAGAACATACGATGCTTGTAAGAACACCAGTGATAATAGCAGATGCTTGAAGCATCAGACTCACCTGAGGGAGAAAGAGGATCATGTTCTCAGTGATTTTTGATGCACTAAATTCTAGAAAGGCTAATGTCCTGCCCCAGAAAAATGGAATTTGTAATTTTGTTGATGAGAAATGTCCTTGTTTCTTCTGGAGGGGTGGGGTGGGACGAGTATTATTTGAAGTGCAATGCAAATTTGGGAAAAGCAGGTGTTCATCTGGTCTCGGTCTCTTTTACAGAACTGGGTATGCTTTTGCCTCCCAAGCAAACACACTTTGAGCCTGAATTCGGTGTTTCTGTGGGCAGAACCTGTGGTTCGTCTCCACAGCTGTTTCTGAGAAGGGAGGTGATGTGTGTTTGAGGAGCTGAAAACACTGGTCACATTGGACCCAAATTAAGTACAAACCTGAAAACAATGATCTTCTGTCTGAATACAGGTCTCCAGGCTCCGAGAGTGGCACCTTAGCCAACCTGTTTTCTGTGGCTATCCTGAGCTGCTGGTCTGAGGCAAGGAAATAATATCCATGCTCTTAGCTTTCAGCATTAGATACTCCCAGGCCAGGTGCCCAAGGCAGAAATACAGAAAACAGCTCACTTTCCATCTCCTTCTCCCTCTATCCCTCCCTCCCCCCTCCGTCTCCCTCTCCCCCATCTCCACCCCTACCCTCCACTGAAGGTATACTTAAAAAAAGTGGTGTACTAGAAACTGGATTATGACGAGAACACATAAGATAACTCTGATCTTTCCAATCAAAATACAAGGTAGTCTCTGCTGTTCCCCATCTTCACACTACAAGATTTCCATTCCTTCCTCTACTTGAGGGAAATTATCAAAAATGTGAAATAACCAAAAGGATAGTTGCATGTTCATGTTCATTGTCTAACAGCCCAACCAAGGGTTCTATCATTCTCTAGGTCATGAGTCAGAAAACTTTTCCCGTAAAGGGTCAGACAGAACATATTTTAGGCTCTGGGGGGCACATAAGGTTGTGGAAGCACAAAACAGCCACAGAAAACACTTAAAACAAATGCACAAGTTTTTCCAAAGAAACTTTATTTTTTTAAAAAAACCGTATTATAAAAACAGGTGACCATTGGATTTTGAGCACAGGAATTTGATAACTTTTGCTCTAGTAAAGGCAAATGAACCCTGTCTGATATGCTGTTTGCACTTGATAAGGGCCTAGATTACAAGTTAACTTGGTAGACATTGATCCTATAGACTGGTAAATTTTTTTTTTTTCCACAGAATAGACAACCCAAAAAGTTAGGATATTATTGCCCAGTAGGACTTTAAACAGTTTTGACTCTAACTTCCATGGACTATACATAGTCTTGATCCTCAAAGATTCTTTGAACCAGCTATGCCATCTTTCCTTGTACCCTAACTAATGAGTTATATAAGTGCAGGCGTGTTCATTTTATATTTATTTGAGAATGATATTTTAACTTTCTGAAAATTAAACAATGACAATCTAGACCTAAGGCAAACATACCAGCATTCTACACTCGGCACCAAGGACAAGCAACACAAACACTTAAGGAAAAAAAGGCAAGCGGTGTGTGAGGCCCTTCTCTGCACGCCACAAACTCACAAGCCTCCTGTGAGATTACACTCACCTTACCTAGATTCCTCATGTCACCTCCAGCACACTCAATGTCTTCAGAATCAATAAACCGAAACAACACATTCCCTTTACTTCAGTAAAATGAAGCAATTCACCAATATCAAACTCTGAGGTATTTCCCAACTCCATTATTCTATAGTAACTACCTGCTTATAGCAAAGATGACTGCTTAAAATCCTCCCCTCTCATCCACCCATCTACACATGAAGGAACGGGTTTAATTAAGGTGAGGGATATATATAAATTTTTTGCAATCATTCTAGCTCGAAAAATAAAATGTTGTTATTTTTGCAAATGCTTTAAAAATCTAATTTTTATATAAAAAGCAGCTCCTCATTAGCTCTGACTTGTACACATGATCAGGATTGGATCAGATCAACTTAGGGAGCATTTCAAAGCTGCAGCAGTACACATCTACCACTTCTCAGCTCTAACTCCAACAGCTCATTTCCTCTGATTCCCGTCATGTCTTCGAGCATCATTTCTATACAGATGATATCTCATCTCTAGTTCCAGACCACACCATTCTCCAAAGCACCAGTCCCCCATTTGTCAAGGTCTCTGGACATCCTTCTCCAAGCTTGCCATCGGCTGGCCGACTTTTCTCAAAACCTTAGAAATGTTGACATTTCCCTCACTTTTACCACCACCTCTAACATGCATTCCGTAGCTGAAACCTGTCAGTGCTACTGCACTCTCACAGACAGCTTCCCAGAACAGGCCTTCATTAGTTTCATTGCCTGTCACCTTTTCATTTGCATGGTCTATTTCTCTCTCAGAGCCCCTACTTACTCCGTTGATATGGCACACAGGCACACATTGATTTTCTTAAACACAAAGTTCCTTGGGCCTCCCTCGCTTAGCCCTGATCAAAAAGTATTGACTGTTTCCGATTACTGGACAAGTGAAATCCATACCCAAGACCCTACCTAATCTACATGCCCACATTTCCATCATAGGTTCCTCTGAACTGCCTCTAAGCTCTGGAACACTTTTTTTAAATTTTATCTCTCCCTGAAATATATTTCACCACAGCCTACTCTTTGGTCATTGTGTTTCTACATGTCCCAACCCTGCCTAAAGTTCTTCCCAGTTCTCTCAAAGAAAACAACTTCCTCCCTTGTGACATCTATCATCTTTCACTGGGAAGTGTCTGGTGATAAAGTCTGACAGTGTCCGGTTTGCACCTTACCACTGACATTTGTCACCTCTGTGACCTTTGTTAACTGACTAAATGGCTCCATGCCTTAATTTTTACACTATGTGTAAAAACTTCAGACAACAGCATTTACATCTCCAGGCTGTAGTAGGAATAAATGAGTGACACTGGCCCATGATAAATACTATTTACATGGTTCTTAAACACTGCATATCTGAGTTTGCCTTCTAGTTGAAATTATTTAACGAGGGTCTCAAGAATTGTTTTTTGGCTGCTCTGCATCTTTTCCATCTTTTGCTAATCACCTTCTGTGGGATTATTTCCCCTCATTAGGCCCAGTCCTGGAGAGGCTGTAAATCAAAGGGACTGGCCTTCCCCGCCAAGCTTGTGAGCACAGTATTTAAGCTGGACAAACTGGACTTTCTGTCTTGGGATTCTGTACCTTGAACTGAATAATGCAAGTCTGAAAAAAAAGAGTAATTAGGGTGCTTTTGTTTCAACCTTAGACCCTCAACCAAACAGTTGTATAGTTGATCTTATACTAGAATGCCAGGTTCTGCCCACTCTGACTCTGATTTTTCCCTCTGTTTCTTTTGCCCCTCCCTTCAGTACTGTACCCCCTCCAAGTTCCTCTAATAAACTGTATTTCTGCTTGAATTAGCAGAAATAAATTCTGTTGCTTGCAACCAAAGAACCCTAACACAGGATTATATTATCTATCTTTTAACCTCCAATAGCCAAAACCTAATGTCTAGCATTTAAAGTCTTCAGCAAAGTTTTGTAATATAAAAGAAGGCTTCAACTTTGGTTGGCCTTTTCTATGTACACTTTAATTTATGTTTACTCTCTTAATTCCATTATAAATCAGAATTATCACGTGCTTCATTTAGCCTGGTCTAAAAACAAAAATATTTATGCCCACCTTATTCCAAAAATAATTTAAGATAATCTCATTTATATTTACATAGAAAATTAAAATAATGAATAAAAAGTTAAAGGAAGCAGGCTTTTTCTCACAAAGGTATAAAACAAATAAACTAAAAAATCTATTATCTTGGCTATAGAATTAACTAATTTCAAAAAATTCATTTCTAGTCCAATATTTTCTACCTTGGCTATCCCATAGACTCACTTAGGAATATTGAAAAATACTAATATAAATAGTTCTGACCAAAGACCAATTTGATCTGAAGCACTGGGTGTGGGATGCGGGGTGCAGTATTTTGTGCAATATTCATTTAAATGCTTCCAGTCGATTCTGATTCTCAATAAGAATTGAGGTATAAGACTCATGGAGCTAATCAATTATGCAAGATGCTTAAAATGGAATATTGATCTTCAAATGATACTTGTCAAGGATAAGAAACTTTGTGTAGATTTGAGAACAAAAATATGAGCATGAAAGATTCAGTAAAATAAACTCCTTTGAAAAACACTAATACTCTACAATTATTTTTCCATCAAAATAAAATAGTGCCAAGTACATGGCCTTTTCCAAGTAACAAATCTTTGAAACCAAAATGAAATTGTAAAACCACTTCTTCAAATAGTATCCGTCCGGTAGGCCGATGGCCTGTTTTAGTTCATTTCCCGTTTCTGCTTGGTAGAGATCATGGGATATTTTGAGAATCAATGGGTAATTAGGAATTGGGTGCCAATTTAGGTATTTGATTTGGAAATTGAGTCTTTAAAAACCATCAATTCCAAATACACAGCAAGCTATCCTTATTATGTTATCCCAGAAACGGGCAATAAGAAAACTCTAAAAACATTTATAAATGCAGGAGCCGGGGGCTGCAGGTGGAACACACACAGCTTCCAGGAAAAGTAAGGCACCTGCTATGTCCTTGTGTACACTTGGATGGGTAGGGAAAGGGGAACAATACAGTCTGCTATGTATAAACCTGGGGAATAGTTATAAATGTGATTGAAGAGCTCTTTTGGGAGGCCTTTCTGAAAGGGCACGCACAGTGGTCCCTGTATAGTAAGAAATTAAGGCTGCTGACCCTAGGCAGTTTTGTTAACTGTAAAAGGCCACTAGAAAAATTACACACCTGTCACAATCAGCCATTAATACCTTAGGAGACATAACTTCATCAGATACAGAATTAGCTGTTTGTTCTAGCAAGTTCAGCAGATGTCTACGGAAGTCTGCTGTCTATGTAAAACATTGTGGTAGGCTGAGAGGCATCAGTCTCAAACCCAGCTGTGAAAAGTTTCACTAGAAAATCTTATTAAAAGACAGATCTCTGAACCAGGGATCTAAAATGAAAACATATGGTTTTAGATCAGGGCTTTACCACCCCTCAATTGGGTGCATGAGACAAGTTGTGCACTCCATTTTGCTACATTTTCCACATCTATAAAGCAAGGACAGTAGGACACATCTGATGAGAGATGAATGCAAGTGGCTGTGGAGATTCTCCTTTCTTTCTGGCTACCTTAGCAGAGAGCTGGCTCAGCAGCTGAGTTATCTCAACAGAAGAACAGACTGACACCAGCCACCAATCCATGCCACACACCCCACCACCACTTCTAACAAGGCCACATCCCTGAGGAGGTATTTTCTGTTGTTTCAGAGACACAGATATTTCCCGTGTTTCCCCCTAATCCCCACTTTCACCACCATTAGAAAAAATAACAATTTTTAAATTTCAATGTGCATTAAACTACTCCAAATACTTGATAAAACATAGATTTTGGGCCCTACCCCTAAAGCTTCTGAGTCTCTAGGTCTGACTGTGGCCCCCAAATTTGCATTTATAATGAGATTCCAAGTGATAATGATGACAGTCTAACATATACTTTAAGAATCACTTATATAAATACTCTGAGGACAGGGTTCCTCTCTGCAGAACCATCGGTCCTGTCTAAGCTTTGGGCTTAGAGAGTCCGAGGACTTTGTATACTTTACTATTTCTCTGTCAGATTTCCCCCCAATAATCTCTTTTATATCTGTACTACATAATGCTGATAGTGTATGTCCATAGCTATAATAAAAATTACACATGCTATCTATCACATGTAAAATTGTTTAGAAATGTGCTTAATAGTTTGAGCTCTTAAATGGAAGCCAACATTATTTTTTATTTGCCAAACCCCTCTTAAGGAGCTGCTATGTGCCAAATATCTGGTGAGATCCTGAAATTAATATGTGAGCATGACGCATTTCTACAATCTAGGAATTGACAGTCAAGAAGAAAGTGCTCTAATAAACACGACAATGTAAGTAGTCTCTAGTATGGGCAGGATCATTTAGTTACCATTAGCAAACAGCAAAGGTCATAACTGGTTTCTTTGCTACCACCCAATGCCCACAGGAGGCATAAAAAGCCACCCTTTGACCTCCATTCTCTCTACTCTCTCTAGCTCCCCACCCCTGACTTCCAGAGTTCACTGCAGAGAGGTGCTGCACATGTGTAATATTCTGCTGGATTAGATTCATCAAAGATAAACACAGAGAAGGAAACAGCACTTAAAAACTATTAGATGTGGTTTCATCCTAAATTATTTTTTGCCCACACTCAGATGCTTGAAGTTTTTATCATTCTTCCTATTATCTGTTTGCAAAGAACCTTTCTTCAAAGAGTCACGTCTTCAAGTGTTACCTTTATCTGATTACATTCATTTCATGGATGGGATATGAGATGGAGAGACATCAATGGTTTGTCCCAGGACAGGGACTGGGAAACAGAACTCTTAACTTAGGGGCCCAGGGTTCCGCACGCTGTTTTTTCACAAGAAGCAAAAGATAAATATGATCACTCATATCAAAAAGCAAAAAGTCGGGGTGAAAAATAATAACAAATGAAACCAGAGGAGAGGTTTTGGGGGTTTTTTGTTGTTGTTGTTGTTTTCATAAAACATGCCTCATCATCTGAGAGAAGAATTTTGTCCTCTTTAGATCACAAATAAGTATTTTAAATAAAGATAAATTTCCATTTTACCCACAGGATACAGCAGCTCCTACTACCTGATTCTTGTTCTTGCCGAGGAGTGTTTATCCTTCTCCAATCTCCTCCCATAATGTTTAACAAATGGTCTGGTCTGGACCACCCAGCTGCTACTAAGAAGAAGAAAGAAACGAACTTTCCCCAGATCCCTGTTTTTCTATGCTAACAATGTCGGGAAAGAATGAGAACTGTATGTTAAAACAGCAGGACTTTCTTCATTTAAAAGAAATTGCACCCAGAATCTAACATCATTAATGTTAAATGGTGGTCTGGAGAAGCAGGACAGAAAATTGACTGGGTTTCCCCTCAGGTACTTTCATCTAGCAGCAAAACTATCCACTGAATACACTACTTAATCAGAATGAAAGTAAGGCCTGGGTCAACTGTCCACCTGCTGAACTCATGTGAGGGAAATCCAGGCCTTCTCAGTTCCCAGTTGATAGCAAAAGCAACCAAAAACTTAGCAAGTCATCCATGCCACCTAGAATATCTCCTTCCAAGTTTGTTCATTTACAGGTAATCCTATAAATACTTGCAATCTGAGGTCGATTTGGAATAACATTTTCTAGATACTGTCAGAAAACACATCTAGTTTGATTTGACCATACTGACTTGTACACTGAGTTAAAGCTTCTTTCCCATGAGAGACTTGTAAAATCCAAAAGTCAGAACCATTAAAAAGCTTAAACATGGAGTATAATGGAAGCCCAATCCCTAGGTCAGTCCAAGTGGAGTTCTACATGAATTTAGTTGCATTTAGCAGAGATTACAGTAAATTTTTTCTGGTTCATGGTCATCTCACAGTTGAAGGAATCCTAGTATGTCAGCATGCTTTCTAGATTTCTATACCATCTCCAAACAGGAACAATATCTCTGAAGCCTGGCATAATGATAGGCAGCTAATATCTGCTTAAATAAATTATCTCGTCACTTTTTTTTTTTTAGTTTAATTTATAAACATCCACCAAATACCTATGAGGATCTCTGGCTAAAGATTAAACCTTACCCAGGCAACACATGACTAAAATCTCAATAGGGGGGAACTGATGAAGACACTGTCTTGTCTGCTTTGATCATCATATGAATATTTATCTATACCCACCCTAGAAGAGAGACATCAAGGCGTTTGCCATTGTGCCATTCTGATCAAGATCCAGACTAGTGCCCCCATATTCTCAAAAGGCTGAGGGTATCCTGAAAAGAGCTGGGTGATGTCATTTCCCTGATCAGCCCACATCATTCAGAGACTGAGCAGAACCTTCACAGAATTAGTCATGAACACTGGGTGAGAGGTAATAAGAGAAAGGAGAACCAGTTTGACCTTCAGAGTCTTGGGAAATTGTATTACAGTTGTGATAGATATCAAACTGCTTTGGCTTGCAAAATCTTAGTAGGGTGAACTACTTATGGCTTCCTGGGAATGACAGAGATATCTCAAGATTATCTCAGAATACATTTCTGATAAAAGCTCATGTGAACATTTCTTCTGTCACACCTGTTCACAATCCTTTCTTGGTTTAGGCCCTCCTCTAACTTTGTAACAGAGGTGTTATCAGGGTAAGGATTAATATTCTCTTAGTTTAGCAAATTTCCCCCTTAATGCAGATAGTTTATAGTTGGTCTTCACCAATGTGAAAACTTTTATCATTTTATGACTTTATCATCAACTTACTAGCAAAGAAGGGGCTTTCCTCCACATCTTGATTTTCAGAGTGTCTATGGCTCCCCACTCCCACCATGCCCCATCCCTTTTGGCCAGGGGTTAGAGGGGAAAACATTCTAACACAAAGGAAACAAGGGTAATGTTGGTTGAGTCTTGGTTTAAAAAAGAACTTGAGAATAGGGTCTACATCATTGTTTCATCTTGAAGAACAAGATATAAAAATACAAACCAGTGGCACTCCCTCCAGACCTTCTATTCCTATGAAGAATACAGAATTTTCCCCTGACTAAAGTTTGCCATTTAGCCAAGAAATTCATTTTATAATTTTCTTCTCATATATACCACTGAATGAGTTACTTGTATTTTGGTAACTGAGAGTTTTCTACTAAACTGGAACAGGGGAGCCACCTCTAACACTCAGCAGGCCCCTTGCTTTCAGGAGGCACTTAACTTTTTTAGTTACTCAGATGAAGACAAAACAAGTCATATCTTCAAATGCAAGTGAGAGCTTCTATTCTAATAGCAGTTCCAACCAGGGATGCTATTTCTTTTGATCTTGTTAAGCAAATGGTTCTCATCTTTGGCCACACATTAGAATCATCTCCAGGGATTTCAAAAATCCCAATATCCACACTGCCTTGGACCGTTTAAAGAGGAATTCTGGGGGTAGAACTCAGGCTTCGGCGTTTTCTGAAGTCTCATTGGTGACTACAGTGCACATCCAGAATTAAAAACCAGTGTCTTAAACTAGTAGTTCTCAAGCTTGTGTGTGTTATCAGAATCACCTGGAGGCATGTTAAGCTAGACTGCTGAACCTCAACCCCAGGGATTCTGATTCAGTAGGTCTGGGGTGCAGGCCAAGAGTTTGCATTTCCAACAAGTTCCCAAGTGATGCTAAAGCTGACGCTTTTAAGGGGGAAGACCACACCTTGAGAACCAATGTCTTATGGGAACACGTTGATCTGACACTTTTAGTCAGAATAAAGCTCACTTGTTTATATTTTAGAGAAACTGGTTTAATACTAACAGCCATTTTTAATAGCGATATATATTCTTTAATTTGACAAACTAATGGAAATACTAGTGACAGTGCCAAAGAGCATGTCTTAATGGCTTCATTTCCCTCCCAATTAGAGAAGAAATCCAACTCATAAAATATAACTGAGATGTTTAAACAAACCACTTATGTGGTACTTAGGTGAAATTGTAACCCTTGTAAAATAGCGCTGATCATAATCATTTTCATGAAGTATCTGGTTTGTTTCACTCAATTCCCTTGAAAACTTGAGCAGCTGGGCATCATAGGAAGAAAACTGTACAATCTCACCTTGATTAGAGAAATGGTAATGAGTCAAAAAAAAATAGTTCATAATGTTTTTCTCATTTGTTAGGAAATAACTTTCTTACGATTTTTGGAAAATGCCCAATATTTTTGGCCTCCATTACCAATTAAGGGATATCACATTAATTCCCTCATGTGACAATCATATGTCCTGGTATCATTGTATGAAATCCATTTTTTCCTCTCTGGAGTTTTTCATTTTTGCTAACTGGCTATAGATCAGTGCTCTTAAAAATTAATTTTTAAAAGACTTGTAAGATGGATGTTCATATCAGCTTATTCATAATAGGAAAAAAATACTGAAAAAAACACACATTCATCAACAACAGAATAATCAATGGTGGCTCTCCTACAAAACAATGAAAATACTGGCAAATAATTAAAATCAATAATTTCAACTCTGGAAATTTACCAAAACCACTGAACAAATTGAAAAACGTCCTTGTTCAGGAGAAATGACTGATGTTTCTCTGTAAAACAGTGGACCAACCGTATGACATTAACTTGAAACTATTCCAAGCAAGATCACCCTCACCAGCTCTGTGACCATGGAGCCAAGAAAAGCCAGCAGCCTCATGGCTGAAGAAGACAGGCATCTTTTGGTGCTGTTAAAAGCTTCATATTGCAGAGCACAGTCAATATTTTGCCCAAACTGGCTGCTTCCTAGAAAATCTCCATTTCCAAGTTTATGAGCTATTGATTGGACTCAGAGCCACATTCAGCAAAAATGAAAAGCCCTCTCCCCAAGGGATTTTGGTTTAAACAATATCAATCTTCCACCACCACCACCACAAATGCCTCAGGCCATGGTTGGAGTTAGGGTCTGCTAGAGCCTAGATGACAATTTAAAGGTAAGTCCTAGAGAACTACAGGACCAGAAGGAACTTTGAAAAGCTCCAACATACTCCTAGGGCTCTAAAAGAACTCTTGCATGCACAAGGCTATGTACAAACTCAGGAAAAACCTAGGAATGTACAAGACCTCAGTCATTCACCTCTGGCTGACCTTGAGGGCTATACAAGCAGGAAGTGAAACCTAAAGCTGTCTCATAAATGTCCTGAAAACTGAAGGTGGGCTTTCGTACACAGATCCTTTGACAAAAGATAGAAGACACAAAGGCAAGCTATTTAAGGAAATATTTTGACTGATCATTGGCTTACTATTAAATTATACCGACTGACCAAAGTGGCAACCCCTGGGAAGGCAAGACTAGTAATTGCACTTATCTAGATTTTGTAAACACCATGATAGGGACTTGTTTTGTTCACTAAAGTGTTCCCAACCCCTCGCATATTTGCTGAACTCAATGAGTACATGAACACTCAATTAATATAAAGTAACAGGCTTGAATCACTATCGTTTTGTAAAAAGAAAAACATACCTATGAATCTGGCACTTTTGATCACTGTTGATGCTTTAAGATAGGAGATAGCAAATGTAACACTTGTGGATTAGAAAATTAAGTTGTATTTTTAAAAAAGTGATAGATAAGGTATTGTGGTAGACCCTGTGATGTCCCAATCCCCACTCAGGAATGAAGGACTCATCCCTCCATTTGGTGGACTGCTGTGAGATGACCTCCACCCAGCTGAAGAAACTACCTGTCCAAGATTGTTTCTTTCTAGGGCAGCCTACATCCAAATATGTTCAAAAAAGGATGACAGAGATGCAGCCCCTTATTCCAACTGTGTCAACACTGAACAGCAATATTAGTTTTAGCATGCCTACTTCATTGGAACTGCATTCTCCCTCTGCCCAATCTTGCTTCTCTTCCTTTACTTTCACAAAATTCCATTATGAGAGCATCCTTAATTAATGAGATGCTGTACGACCGTTTCAGAGAACGAGGCGTCAAGTCTATCAATTTCTTCCATTTTATCATCAAGCTGTCTCATGCATGAGTCCATGCAAGAAGTTGCTCCTTGCTATTTCTATTCTAGCTCAAAATAAGAGTTCTCCTAGAATAATGAGTACTTGCTTCTTGGCCATCTGCTATTTGGTATGGTTTAATTAAATGAATATGTGTTTGCTTCTCTCAAGCCTTGGGTAGAGGTTTAATATGTTCTCATAAAACTATTAAGAATTGGTTTATCATAGATTTACTACATCTCTCTATCTTTCTTATTTGTTTTTAGAGATTGGTGAGCCCAGTCATGATTGTACACATCAACAAATCAGTTCCCGACTCCTCTGCCAGATTTCTTAGCAACCTTGCTTGGAAAACACCTGGTAAAACATATTTTTATTCAACTTCAGGCAATTCAAAGCAGCTGAAAGTCACTTAAGTGGAAACCCAACTATGACGCTGCTTTTCAAATCAAAAGCAAGATCTCAGCTCCACAGGATGTGGCGGATTGCCAGGTGTTTAATATTCGAGGGGCAAGTACACTATTGGGAGCTTCTTTACATAATTGACAAACCAAAACCCAAAGTAGCGAGGTTAACAATTCACTTCTCTTTGACCACAGAACTGGTATTGTGATATTCCTTACTGTATATAAATCACCTTCATAGAGCCACTGAGGGTTGTTATGAGTGTCTAGAAGACTAGCAGCAAGCCTCTGGGCAGCTGAGCAATGTCAGAACAAGGCACAAGGTGGGTTTAGGGTCACCATGGAGCCACCATCATTTTTCTTCTTTCTTACTTGTGAATCTGCCAAATTATTTTGGCCCAAGCTCTGTGCATTTGAAGTCTATGCAGACAATCGTGCAGACACGTGTTTTTCTCCACAAGGACTCGGATGGACTGGATCAAGACATCAAACGTCAGCACAACTCCAGATGTCACAAAAAGCTTTGCAGAGCGTTCATAAACCATTTTTCCCAACCATCTGGGCTATGAGACAGACACAGCAGACAGAAGATGTCACATGAGCTGACCAGCGTTTTCACAAATCACCAGTGGTCAGAGGTTGAGGTGCCTTACTTTTCCGTGTGTGTATGCCACAAGGCACACCAGTGATCTGTTAAGAGAGCAATGACAGAAGAGGAAACTAATTAAAAAAATGAAAAACACTGACATTAAATTTCTTGAGAAAAGGTTAAATTATAAACTGTTTTATATATTTTGCTTTCTTTCCTTTGAAGGAAGTAAATTATAAATTGATATTTCTGAATACCTATGATGTGCTAGTTGCCTTACATAATTTATAAACCTCAGTTTTCACAATACATTATGAAAAGATGAGGAAAATGAAAGTCCATAACCTTCCTAAGTTTACACAATAAAATGAAAATATAATATGTGAAAGTAGGTTGTAGTGACTTCAAAATGTGTAATATTCTCACTTGTATACCCATCCCTATACAGGTTATAATCCAAGCCCTAACTAAAGATTCAAATTTCATCTCTGATAATTTGCTGGATTTTTTTTCTTTCTAATTATAAAACAAGTCTCATTAGTAATTATTTCTAAGACTGCCTGCAGTCAGATAATTCAGTTTAACATGTAAATGGGGTTCGGTATCCCCATCATCTATCTTTTGCCCAAGTGACAGATGCATAGTATTGGATTATTCGTTCTGGAGACCATTCATCATCCTCCTGGTCCCCTATTTAGAATTCTCTTTTTACCCTTTGCAGGGGTTGTGGGACCAAGTGATCAAGTTGTTCCTCTGTTTTCAGAAGTAAGAGGAAAAAGGATGGTTTTATCATGCCAATTACACACCTTCCTTCCCAATTGTGGGAAGGTGGATATAGGCCGTGCTTCCATAATCCAGTAAAGCTCACGTGGGGCCATTATATCTGGCATTGCCTGGGTGGGAAGCAATTCAGTAGCTTCCCACAGCCATCTATCTCCCGCTAGAGTTCCCCCACATACGTTGCAGGAAGTGATGTTCAGGAAGCGAGTTATTCCTTCAGTCATTCTGAGAAAGAAGTTTTTGATTGATTGTGGTGATAGGGGTAGGGGTTCAGTTACTCCCTTGAAGAAGGACTTATAAACCTGATAGACTTGGGCTGAATGGGTTAGTACTCAACCGCTAGCTAATACAAAAACAAATTTGAACATAGGGATTTAACCCCGTCCATCAATGCCAAGTGTTAGTAATTCTCCAGACATCCAATGGGGGCTCATGGGTTTGGTTATGATTAACTCTAATGGACTGCACATATGTATGGTACAGTTTGACAAGGCTACCCCTTTTCTTAAATGTACTTCTTTCTTGGTGGTGTCCTTTTCCCAAGTAGCCCATAGGACACATGACCAATAGGCACAGCTTATTCCACTTGAGGAACTGTGGGGACATATATACTTTTCTTCTGCTCTGTAGCTCTTTTCCCAGCTGAGATCCACAGGATCTCCCTTCCCTCCTTTGGCCTTGACTCATAAAGCATAAGCATCAAACTTTAGGATTATGTGATTAGGATTTTCTTCCACTCTAGTCTGGGCCAACATGGTCCATCTGTCCATCCTCCCCTGTGACCCGTCAGAGCTACCCTTATTTCATAAACTGTTTCAGTGGGAGGATTATTTGAGTTGGGATGCATAATGAATGTTGAGTCTGGTTATAGGTATAGGTCCCTGAGTTCCCTGACATTTATAGTAGCTAAGGAAAAATTAAGATAATGGAAATTCTCTTACCTCTTTTGGTGACATGGATACACAGCTCACAGTTCTCTGCCCTGATTTTCCTCCCTCCCCAGTGTCCAATTATAAGGAGTCCCATGAAATTCCTCAGGCTTCAGCCATACGTGGACCAGCCAGCTTCTGGTTTGGCTGGAGCAGGGCCTTCTGTCTTCCTACTTACAAGGGTTAGTGCAATCCATCTGCACCACTTTCAGCCGACTGTGACAGTGGTTGATCCTCAAGCTTCTGCCATATATAGACTGGCCAGTTTCCAGGGGTAGCCAGAGCAGGGCCAGTGACCTCAGGTGGACTTCTGCTGTCTCTGGAACGTGACTCGGAGCAGCGGATCAGGAAGAGGCTCTAGTCCAAGTCTCCTGGCTTTCTGGAGGTGGATCCATAGAGTGACACTTACAACTTTAACAGCAGTGGGAGTTGCTAATACAAGTGTGAAGGCCTGTCCAACTCAGCTGGAGCGGCTCCTTTTTTCAATCATTAACCCTTACTTCATATCCTGGCTGAAAAGGGTGGATCCAGTTCCCTAAAGGTAATTGGGTCTTGACAAAGCTTAGCTAAAGTAGTTTTAAGGGTCCAGTTCATGAGTCCACCTTTCTCTGAACTTCGTGGCCTGGGGACTGTATGGAGCTTCCATCTGAATCCTAGAGTTGTGGACAGGTTTAGACTATCTTGACACAAAGGCAGCAGGTCCACTGTCTGATCCTACAGAGAGGTAGTCTGTGTTTTGGAACGATTTCCCTCAGGAAAGCCCTGGCTACTTCTTGTGCTTACTCAGTGCACATAGGAAAGGCTTCAACCCATCCAGAATAGGTGCAAATCAACACAAGCAAGTATTGGTGGCTCCTGCAGGGCTTGACCTCAGTAAAGCCCACTTCTAGGTCTTTGAGTGGCATAGTTTCAATTGTTTGCATCCCTGGATTAGACCTTTGCCTCGAGCTTTCTCTGATGAATATGACAAAATCAGTCAAGTACAATAAACAGAGCAATGATGAGAAGGAAGATCCTATCCTTGTCAATTTCTCTCCACTTGTTTGCTTCCATCGGTATTTCCAGTTTATGATCCAAAAGAACTCTAAAATCGGCTCCTCTTTGACAATACAACTATGATACAAATGCCGAGGCAGCCACCATGTGCATTCAAAATGTTTACACTGATAGCATGGGTTACTTCATTTCTCTGTGGTTTAGAAAATAAGGGTACAGCTCTAATGAAGGGGTTATCCAGACTTCACACTGCCTTCCTCTGGCTGTTGACAGCACGGGGATGCAGGCGGGCGTAACACTTGTGGCATATCATCTTGTTGCAGTTGTACTTCTGATGTTTAATGAGAACAGTGTTATCCCTAAAGGACTTCCCACAGTCCTTGCACTCAAAGAACAGTGAATCTCTTTTGGGGGGCTCAGTAAGAAATGAGGTGTGAACAAAGGCAGCCCCATAATTGTAAGGCTCGCTTTTCTTATGAATTATCTTGCAATCCCTAAGGTCTGACTGACTGAGGAAGGATTCTCCGCAGGTTTCAGCTTTGTAGTGTTTCTCTTCAGCACAATTTCTCTGTAACTCGGTGAGGGACAACTGTGGCCTGATGGTATTGTCACTGCCCTGGCCCTGCTCTGGTAAATTTTCTCCAGTATGAACTGTCATCTGGTCGTTAAGGACAGAACCATGAATGAAATCTTGTCCACACATGTGACACTGAAGGAGCGCCCCTGGAGGAGGGTTCTTTTGTGGGGCATGAGGCCTCTGGGAGTTAATGACAGAGGGTTGCGCAAAAGGCTCATCATACCTCCTATAACCATAAACCTGATCTTTCTCATGGACTTTCTGATGCTCGAAGAGGAATGAGCCATGAACAAAACACTCCCCACATGCCGGGCACTCGTAGAGCCGCTCACCGGTATAATCTCTCTGATACCCACTCATGGAATGGGTGTGAATGACAGAGTGCATGTACTCATGAGTGTCAGTGAGATACTCTTTGCCATGCACTTTTTGGTGGTCCTTAAGGTCTGCGCGATCCCTGAAGCCAGCTCACAGACCTTGCACCTATAGATCATGTCCTCAGGATCACCCTGTTTGTCCCGCTCCTCTAGCTCATCTTGCTCAGGCTGATCTGGGCCCACGCCCTGAATCACAGAGTCTCCAAGCTGCTTCCCCCCAAAGAACTCCTCTTTGACATAGATCTTCTGATGCGCACTGAGGTCTTCAATGGTCGCAAAGCATTGCCCACACTCCTGACATTCTTGGCCCACTGGCTGTTGCGCATAACTTGTCTGAGGGTCAGTGGAGGCTAAGCTACGAATGATAGATTGTTCATAGTTTTTACTTACAGGGGTCTTAGCAGGTTTGGAGATCCCGTAACTGTTGGAACTCCTGTTTCTATGTTTTCCATGTGGTAAGGCTCTCACAAGCCTTTCAACATAAGGGACGGGAATCATCCCAATCCGGCCATCCTTGTTCCGGGCACTCCACCACTGTTCTTCAGGCTTCTTTATTATCACCAGGATCTCACCCTTTTTAAATGGCAGGTCGTCAGCATCACTTCCAGGAAAATCATACAGAGCCTGTACATATTCTGATGGGCTCGGATACCTGGGTGCAGGCTCGATCAGGGTGGTGGTGTCCAGGTAGTGACTCTTGTAGAACTCCAGCAGGGCTGGCAAGTGGTCAAACTCCAGGTCCCCGATCTTAAAATGGCGGTTGGGCAGTGAGCTGATGAGGTAGTGGGAGACCCGCAGGTTCTCGGACACAGACAGCACATAGTCCCCAGGTCGGGTGGAGGAGTCACGGACCAGGAACATGCCGTGGCGTTGGCCCTGAAGCCGAGTCTGTGCCTCCTGACGAGACACCAGCCCCGCGTACCAGGCAGAACAGTCTAAGGAGTTGAACCTGAACCTGGCAGAGGACATGGTGCCAGGCCAGGGCTCTGAGGCAGATTGGGGCAGCAAAGGCACTGATGGTGGAGGGCTGTCCGGTAGGAAGATAGGTTCTTCCTCGGGGTCCCGTTGGTCAGCGTCACCTCGTGGATGGGCTGCTGTCTCACTGCCTGGGGCTGGGGGAGCCATTGGGGCTGGCCCTCCAGATGAAGAAAGCCATCGTTCTCTCCTCCCTGAATGGGCTCCACTGACACGAGCAGGCTCTTCAGCTGGACGTCGGTGGTGGACAACAGCCCTTTGACTGACACGATGCAGGGCTGCAGTGTGCTCTCTACCACCCGCAGATTCTGCTTGTTTGGCACTGGGCGGCCGCGGCCCATCAGCCCTGCCGTGCCCTGGCCTCTCCCGTGCACGAGGACCTTCTTGGCCAGGTAAAGTCCCTGGACGCTCTTGATGCCTGGTGGGCCTGCCTAGTGCATGTGGGCCCCCACCAGCAGGAATTGTGGCTGCTGCAGGGCCCCCTTGGTGGATTTTTGTTGGCTCCTTGTCCTTTCCCCAAGTTGGGCAGGCCATAAGTACCTTACTCTGTCCCTGCCTATGCACACAGATCCGAATCCAAGGGGGCAGTGTAGTGGCGATGTGCAACCATGAGGCTATGTATGGAAACTGGTCTGGATGTCCAGGGGTCCTTGTCACTACCCAGTACACAGCTTCCACAGTGGGGAGATCTAGGGTCCCTTCTGAGGGCCATCCAACCCCAAAGGTAGGCCATTCGAACTCACAAAGAATACGAAGTTTTCCTGGGGTCAGCTTAACCCCATAATCCTCTGAGAAACCTTTCTCAAAATTTTTTAGCATACAGTTTAAAACAGTGAGCTTAGAAGAATGTCCTCCCATTTTGCAGGGAGCTTCCTTTGAATAATGAGCGCAGAGGGTGGTGTTTGTATATTCTCTAAAGTCCCAGGAACCTGGTTAAGGCAGCACGAAACACTGAAATTAATTTTGATGAAATACAGAATCTCAGTTTTCTGCTCAGAAAACTTTTTCAAAACATTAGTGTCAGACCAATAGTCTAAGAAACATTAAACACAATTCTTAATTTTGCATCAGCTAGATTTCAACACAAATTTCCATCCTTGTTTCCAACTTCATGCCACACAAAACTTTACCTCAGGATTTTCCCTTCACAAACCTTCTTTCACACTTTCTTTATTCCCTCAGTTGGCCTCTTTTCACTCAATAACCAACTCTGAGACAAACTTCTCCCCTTCAATTCCTTCAGAATGAGTGTCCAGACCTTGTACCTTCAGTTACCAAGACACTTTCCTATTTTCCTTTCCACCATGTATTTGACAGACAACTATCACATTACAAAGGGGATGGAGGATAGGGTTGGGGAAATTTGAAGGGGATGTCATTCACTTCCCCCCATCTATGGCCGCTCCCTTTGCAGGGATTTCAGATGCCTCTTAGCATTGGTGGGTCCATATAAACCCCCAATCCAGACCACTGGAGGAGACTCCTCTCAGAGATCCAGTGAGGCCACCACAAGCCGTATGAGGTTCGCCTACAGAACCACAGATTGGGGCTAACTCTTGCTTCGTAGTTAGGCCAATCTCAGTCACTCAGTATTCACTCTCTTTCATACAACCTCCCACCATTCCTTAACGTGTCCACTAACTTATGAAGGGTGGTTGGTTGCCCTCTGGAGGGTGATGGAGCTCCCCCTCTTACTTAGTGTTGAGCTAAGCTCTTCCTAACCTACGACAGTGACACAAAGACAAACAAGGGTGGGTGCCCCCTCCATAGCGGAGACCATTCACATACTCATCTGGCCATGTCACCTCACAGGGAGCTCAGGTGACGCTAAGCCATAGCGGACTCTGCTTTGTGACTGGCAACGGGGCACTAGTCCGATGCTATCCTGGACCGTATGCCATTCACCACGGACCTGCAGAGTGAGCCCAAACAAACTCCGTGCCCTGAGTTCAAATCAACCAATTAGTTTGCGTAAAATTCTTGTATATAAGGGTGCCCAGACGTGTAGCTACAAACTTACCTAACTGATCAAGCTGACCAAGCAGCTCATTCACTCACACAGTCACACATCAAGTTAAAACATTTCTCCTCCCCACCGGTATGCCCTTCAGCTGGTGGGTGCTGCCTCAACCTGATGCCCCCACTGAGAAAGCTCTTATTCACACATCAGGCTAAACAGTGCCTTTCCCCTGGAACCTGGAATACTCGTCAGGTTCTCTAGTGGAAGGTCTCTGGCCTAACCTGACGTCTCCCCTACTGGAGAGACCCAGTCTCCGGCCCCACTTTTGGAGACTCCGTGAACCTGAAATACTTGTCAGATTCCCTAACCACTGTCTTCGCTCCGAAGACCAGGAAGGAACCAGCTTCCTCTTCCGCCCAACAGGTGGGACCTGAATGGGGGCTGCCCTGGGACCGTACTTTTTGCTCTCCTTACCTTGGTACCTTTTCCTCTTGCGGCAGTTCCTGGTGAGTTGGCCCTTCCCTCCTATGAGCCCAGTTGGTGACTTGGCCTCACTGGGAGTCAGGGCACCGATCTGAAAGAGAACCCGGAATACTGGTTGGGTGGCGCACCTCCTCAGTCATCTCGGTTCCCCTCCGCTTTGGCCAGGCCAAGCCATCAGTCCAGCGGCTCAAGGGGATGGCATGGTTGGAATCTCTTTGAGGCCTCTAAAAATTTTGTGGAAAAATCCCAAAAATTGTCCAGCAAAGAACCAAGAAGTAACTCTGAGAGAAGGAGAACTCAGGTTTATTACACACAGTCCCAGAGGAGCTAACGCTCTGAAGATGTGGGCCCCAAGCTCAATGGCAACATTCCTTATATACAAGGATTTTACGCAAGCTGACTGGTTGATTTGAACTCAGATCATTACAAAGCAGAGGTTTGTAACGTAACATTGGCAGAAGGGTGAGAGTTGCCATGGGTTACCAGTAGCTACAAACCATTGCAGGAAGCGGGGAACTGCCAGAGTACAAAGTGCTACAAGAGGTGGGAGCCACTAAGGGTACAGACAATTACATTTATAGGTAAGCAGAACAAAGTGCAAGTGAGTTCTTGCATGAGCTCCTGCATGCAGCAAGTATATTTACAAAAGCAGAACAAAGAGCTGATTAGCCTTTGATGTAAATTCCTCAAATTTCCTCTTCAAAGGAAGGAAGGAAAGAAAGGAAGGAAAGAAAGGAGGGAGGGAGAAAAGAAAGGAGAAAGAGAGGAAGGAGGAGGAAAAGAAGAGAGAAGAATTGTGACATGACAAACTTTTATAAAGGTTATAACAGGAAGTCGGGAAAAGAAGAGCGTTAAATATTGCAAAATTATCTCAATTCCTCACCCCTCTTTGTATCTACACCCTTTGCCAAGTAAACTTGCTGACCCTCTACCTGGGGATGGGGTAACCTCCTCTGTCTTTGACTTTGGCTCAGTCATGTGACTCACTTAGGCCAATGGGGTATTAGCAAGTAATACAAACAGAAACTTTAAATGAGTTTACTAATCGGGGCTTGCTTTATTCTGCCTTGGCCACTGCCACGAGAAAATGCCTTGAGGTAGCTCGTTGGTGGATAAAGGCATGTGAAGCTGAGCCAGAGGCTCCAGCTGCCACAGTCACCCCAGCCAAAGCAGTCTAGATCAGCCGACAACCAGGCAACTCCAGACATAAAAGTTCAGCACAGTTCAGCAGAGATACCCAGCCAACCCCAGATGGCTCTGGACATGTGAGCAATAAACTCAAATTTTCACATGACAATGAAGTTCTGTGGTTGTTCCTGTAGGGTGATGATCTCATCCCTCTGTACCTTTCCTTCATTTTGTCCCTTATGCTTTATCACTTCGTGCCTTTTTGTCTAAGAGAAATGAGCACCTTAGAAGGCAGGCATTTTGGTTTTCTCCGCTTTGCATCTCTTGAGGTGCCTAGCATAGTTTCTGCAAGTGGAAGACAACTAAATAAGACCTTTTTAAACAGAAAGAAGAATTGGAGGCAAAAACTAAGGATAGTTATAAAACAATCTCTTATCTGCAATTCCAAAGTCCCCAAAGTTTGAAAACTCATTCATGACAAAAGCTGACCTGAACTGACATGATCCTTTTAATAATATTTATCCCACTTAGTTTCGATGCAGCAATATTAATCTTTAAATACGTTTGAGTATTTACGAATATATGATGTGCGAATCGTATTCATAAAACACGAAAAAATTCTGTAATACGTCTGAGCCCGAGAGTTTCAGATACAAGTTTGTAAATTGTATTTTAATAATCCAGTTAGAAAATGAAAGTAACTAGAGACTGAACTGAAAACATATCAGTGGGAATAAAGAAGATAATAGAGAAAGACTGCCGAGGTGGAATAGAGAAGTCTCAGTCATTAAATGTACACTGAGTCATGAGAAAAGTAAGAATAAAATAGAAGACATAATTAGATCCACTTCAGTAAAAATAGTGCAAGCAAGGTAGCAGAAAATAGGGAGGCACAATTGCATGACCTATCTATGAAGAACCAAGGAAAATTTTCATTCTGGCTTTATGGCCAGATAGCTGAACTTCTCTTGTTTAAGTTGATTCCTTTTCATCTCACAAACATTTCTTCAAAGGAAAATTTAAACTGGTGGTTTTCCAAGTTAACAGGGCTTCATAATTATCAGAAAAACTAATTTATTATGCAGATTCTTGGTCCTTGTCATAAAAATTCTGAATTTGTAGGTGTGGGATGGAGGCGAGGTATCAATCCTTTTAATGAGCTTTCTGGTGATTCTGATGTAGATGGTCCTTGAGTCACATTTTGAGAAACAATGACCTAAAACTAAATCAAGGACTTTTGAATATGCATTAATACGATAAATTTTTAATAGGCTTCATATTATCTGATGATTTTTCACATCCTCTGATTTTATTATTGTGTTTTGTTTTTTCCTATCCAGAAGCTTCCTTTCTTTGGGGAATAACATCCCCTAGGAAATACTTTCTCCATCTTTTTCAGTTATGTTATGGAGTTCTAGAGCCTTCAATCTTAATTCACTGCCTCAATGCAGAGTTGATTAACCTGAAGTTGAGCCTGTGACATCAAGGTCCAATAAAGAGTCCTTAATTGGGAATTGTCTACCTGGACTTTAAGAGATGAAGAAAGTCTGTCCTTGGTTGATGAGCTTTAACATATGCTTTGAGAGGCTATCTAAGGCCTTATCTGCCATGTAGGCAGTTCATAGTAAGAGAAATGAAAGTTAAGATGCAGTGAGAAAAGCAGAGGCAAAAGTTTGAGAAAGTATTCTGGCACAATCTGACTTCCTCGTTCTGGTTGTTCAGGACAACCATAAGTCTCTATGTGTTATATAAAACCCAATATTCACCAATATTTTTCCATGCCCTAAATGGTTTAGTTGGGGTTCCGACACTTGTAACCCAATTTGTTTTACTTCTTAATCCATATATTATGTTTTCCTTGTTTTAAAAAAATTCTGAATCAACAACTATATATGTTATTACATGTTTATAATTTTTCTATTTCTGAATGTACCTTGATGTCTAGGACCTTCCTGAATAAAAGATGGCAGAAGCTGATCAACTCTGCTCTGTCAATCATATAAACACCTAATTATTTTGCTGGTGTGAAGAAAACTAAAAAATATTATTGTGCAATGAAAAATCTTAATTACAAATTTTTTCATGGATCAATAATTTATGTACAATATCTACATGAGGAAAATTACATAAGGCTGATGAAAGAAACCAAAGAGGAGCTAAACAAACAGAGATATTTCATGTTCATGGATAGAAGGAGTCAATTTGTCAAGATGTCAGTTCTTTACAATTTGATATAGAGTCAATACAATCCCAACCAAACCTCAAGTTATTTTGTGAATATCAACAAACTAAATCTAAAATTTATATAGAGGCAAAAGACCCAGAATAATTAACATAGTATAAAAGGATTCCTATAAATCTACAGTAATCAAGACAGAGTGGTACTGGCAAAAGAATACAGAAACACATTAAAGGAACAGAACAAAGAGCCCAGAAATAGATCCACATAAATATGGTCAACTAAATCATTGACAAAGGAATAGACAGCACAATGAAAAAATGATAGCCTTTTCAACAAATGGTGATAGAACTATAAGACGTGCATGTTCACAAAGAAAACTAATGAATTTAGACACTGACTTTACCCGTTCAAAAAATAATTCAAAATGGATCACAGACTTTAATATAAAATGCGAAACTATAAATCTCCTAGAAGAAAACATAGGAGAAAGCCCAGATGTCCTTGACTATAGCAATTACTTTTTAGATACAGCACCAATGGCATAACTCATACAAAGAAAAAAATGACGAGCGGGACTTCATTAAAGTTAAAAGTTTCAACTATGTTAAAGACACTGTCAAGACAACGAGAAGACAACCCACAGACTGAGGAAAAGTATTTCCAAAACATACATCTAATAAAGGACCGTTACCTAAAATGTACAAAAAACTCTTAAAACTCAAGAGTAAAAAAAACTAACTACCTTATTTTTTAAATAGGCAAAAGACCTATTAGAATAGCCAAAATCCAAAGCACTGAAAAAACCAAATGCTGGGGAGGGTGTGGCCATTTTATTCCTAAGCAGGTATTTCCAAACTAACATTTAGGCTGAAGTCAAATAAATCCTGAACACTTTACTAATGTTTACTGTGTTGTTTATCATTAAGGCCAATTATTAGAGACAACTAATATATAGGAGCCATTCTCATATCTAAGTCAGGACAAACCTGTATGTTCACTGCCATATCCCAAACATTTATATTAGAACCCAGGACTGATGTTTGATGGAAATATGCTGAACATGGAGATCTTGTCAGGATATCAAAACAGACACAAGGTTTAATGCTTCTGATTATGAAATCCCACTTGCATTCATTACATTTCAGTGACAGACAATCCTTATTTCTAGCCTTCCAGAGTCATCCTTTGGTAAGTGATGTGGGACAATGCATTTCCTTAGCTGCATAGGTCAAGCTTAATTAAGCAAAAATAATTTGATTAAATAGTACCAGTCCCCCAACACTTGGTTCCACAGCTGTTTGGTGACATGACACGCACATGGCACCTTGGTTTAATTTGCTGAGACAAGGCTGCATCATTTTGATCCTAAATGAATGACTTTCATTCCAGACATAAAGGCTACACCATCTTATAGGATGAAATATAAAGTAATTAGACTACATATTTTTGCTGTTTCTGAAATCTCTTTTCTCAAGTAAGTTGGCACGGTTTGCTGAGGTTTCATCAATCATCAGTCATCAGGACTCTGCATGAATGTGACTAGGCTGCTTGTAAAGTAACCTGATTAAAGACTCACTCCATCAGGTCTAGATTCTCTATCTTCATGTAAGTAGTATATGCCATCACCTGGCATTTCAGATTATGAGTGTTATGTGACTCCTGGTACTGAAAAAAGGTTTGGAAGCAACTGTGTAGATCCTGTTAGTCATGTGTTTCTATGGTTATTTATAAATATTATGACCATTCTTAGTCAATATATGATGATTACAAATTATTCTTTTTAATTGTGAGGAGCTGTTTTCTTCCAAAGGTCATTTAGAAGGGCTTTCAAATTTATTTTACTCTGATGAATGTAACTTACCAGACAGAAGATATGAACTGAGCCAAGGTTTTGGTAATTAGGTTGAGATTCAGACTCCAAGTTACTGTGAAGAATGAGAAAAGAATGAATAAGTACAGAAAAAAAATCCTTGGTTGACCATGTTTTTGAGGAGGTACTTATTTACAAGCATGGGAAAATATCTCTTATGAGAAAATCATCTAAGCCTTGTAGATCAAGAGAAAGCCTGTTGACTTTTCTAGGTCTGACATTACACAAGATAAAATTTAAAAGTTTCTTATGTCCTTACAGACTACATCACTGGTAAAAACCACTATATATGCTTAATGAAGAGTAATATTGGGTAAGATGTAAACACTGAATGGTAAAGAATCTAAGCAATGTGTGTGGAGAAATACAGTTGATGCTTTATGTAGAACATACAAAGTTAGCTCTGAACCACTGGCCAAGCTCAAATTAGATCAAGGTTCTTATAACACGTCTTTGAGCTAACAATGCTAACTGAATGACAAAGTCAGTATCGGAATAAAAGCCTTAGAAGCCAGCCTTGTTTCTATCATAAATATAGAGCAGAAAAAAATAATTCAGTCAAAATTGAATCATAGTAGTGAATAGACTCTCGTATCTATTACCCACATTATTTGTGTAAATACCCCTCTTGTTAAATACAACAGGTGAAACCACAGTACTAACAACTTTAATAAGCTGGTCTTATAAGCAACCGCATAATGATGCAACTTTTTAAGATCACAATTGTTGCTTTGCATATCAAGTTTTAATTCATCTCTTAGTTGTTTGGTGAATGTTTTAACATGTTTTCCAATAGGCTTGACAGGATTTCTTTCCTCCTTATTTTTTTCTTTTTCTTCCTTCCTTCTTCCTTTCCTCCCTCACTTCCTCTCTTTTCTTCTTTTCCTTTTTTTTTTTTTTTTTTCTATTAGGTTCTCTGCCCCAGACAACAAAAAGGACATAAAACACAATAAAAGAGTAATTAATTGGAATTCTCCTTTCACCAGTTAGCCCCTTTTCTAAGCCTATCTATCACCTACCTATCTCAATTTTGCTGAAGAAACGAAGGCTCAAAAAAAAAGTTCCAATTCCTCCAATTTGAATTTGAAAGAGCTAGCGTTTTAATCCATGTTTTAACATGAGAAGTTAACCATGTTTTTCTATCATAACAGTTGTTAAGGGTAAAATTATTACTGGAGGTACACAAATAATTGTTATACTTAATTTTTAATATATTTTTTAAATTTTTAAATTTAAATTCTAATTATGACCATTGAAACTATTTTTCATATATGGCAGTGTAACCAAGAGTGAATCAACTTAAAGATGTCTGTCAGTGATTGTACAGGTGGCAGGTATATACAGTAATTAGAGGAAGTTCACAAGTACAAGAAGGTTTGGAACATATGCTATATACCTTAGTGCCTCCTATTTATGGGCTGAGAAGAAATAAATCTGTTTTCAGAAATCAGAGTTGAAAGAAACCTGGGGAAAAAATATTTCCAAATCCCTTCTCTCCCTTTGTATGATATTATAAATGAGAAAAAAAATAAAAAATAAAAAAATAAAGATATTCTGAAGGATACTTCTGATATGCTGGAGTGGGAAAGCACTGAGTAGGTGTGGATTTTTCTGATCATCAGCAAAGTGAAATTTATTACAGAAAAGGAAATATTATAGTAGAGAGAACTCAGGGACAATAGAAGAGAAAAAACATACATAGTTCAGTAAAAGTCCACCAAGCTGCCCTGACTCCTCTTTTTATCCCTCACAAATTCTTCCTTCTCATGTTGAGCTCTTCTCTTTAGCAGAGGGGGAAAGTAGCTTTCTTCCAACAAGATTAATTTTTATGTCATATCACATCCACAGGTTACTGACACTTTGCCCAATTTTACTTCAGGGTGTTAATGCATTGGAGCTGGTGCGATATGGGCAAAATTAGATAGATAAAGATAGATAATAGATAGATAGATATAAATTGATAGACAGACAGAGATAAATAGACAGACAGACAGAGAGAAACATATAAGTAAGCAAATAAGAAAGAAAGAAAATTGAAGGTCGATAGTCACTGGCAGCTGAAGTTACATCAACACTTCTGGGAAAACCTGAATTTAGAACTGTGCTCCTGATGCCATGTAGTGGCTAGCAAGCAGGGTTCATATCTGACACAGGTTTCAGGGGCAGAATGCTAGACCAAGAAATTCTCCGAGAAGATGCCAGTGAAAGATTAGCTGTCACTTCTGATCTGGAGCCCATTCCAATCAGCAGGTAATATACAGGCAGAGATCTGATAACAGATAATGACACTTTTACTTCAGCTAACTCTCTAAAGGTTATGTAGCCAATTGAGAATCATTTTCAAAGTAGACACTTCAAAGACATTACTCCACACCCTGTGATCCTGCCATGGTCAAAAATACATTTGGAGCTCTCACTGGTGAAGGCCCAAGTCCACTTATCTATCCATGCATCTGACAAAGATTTATCGAGTGCCTGTTATATGCCAGCACTGTGCAGGGGCTGTGGATACCACAAAAAGGCAAAGGTCATGTCTCCTGAGAGCTCAGATACACGTGGGTGAAACAGGTTATTCGCAATTAAATAATTTAATAAACAGTAACTGATGATAATGCTGCAAGGAAAATTAACAGGGAGGGTGTCATGATACAGAATGAGAGAAAGGTCCAGTTTTCAACAGAGTGGTCATGGTAAGGTCCTTTTGATGAAGAGAAATTTAAGCTAAGAGATTGAGAGTAGAGGCAAACTACAATTAGATCTGATCCATGGAGGAAAAAAAAAAATTCCAGATAGAGGAACAGTAGAGAAAATCCTCATGGTGTAAATAAGAGGGTAGTTTTGAGATTTAAAAAGAAGTTAGATCTGGATAATTCAAAGGAGAGAACAGAAGCTGGAGACGCAGAGAATGAACCAGGTCATGCAGGCATTTATCGTCCAGGAATAGGAGCACAGTTTTTATTCTAAGAACAATGAATTTAAGCACAGAAGTAACATGAGTTTTTAAAAGATCCCTCTGGCTCTGATGTGAATGAAAATTGTACAGGCAAGAGTGGAACTGAAGAACCAACCTGCAGGGTATTGCAAAAGCCATCATGATAGAGATTTCAATAGAGTGAGAGTTCTCAAGATTGAGAAAAATAAATGGAAGTGATGTATATTCTGGATAGAGAATTGGCAGGACTTGCTGATGAATTGGATGTAGGGGATGAAAGAATGGCAGGAGTTAAAAATGACTCTCAGGCTTCTGGCTTTGGTAAGTGGGTCGATGGTGGTGCCATCGACAGATGCAAAAGGCTGGTGTGAGCCAGGCTTAAGGGGAAAATTAAGGGCTCTGTTTTGGCCACATGAAGCTGAAGATGCCTATGAGATATCCGAGTAGAAATGACGAATGGGTAACTGGATGTTTGAGTCTCAGGTTCACAGGAAACACATATCCTGAAGATAGGAAGTAGAATACTCTCACCTAGAGATGGGGTTAAGCTCTGAGACAGAATGCACACACATCTTTCCCAAACTATCTCTATGCACAGTGCTTTCCATTTGCCCTCAGATTCTAAAAATCTGGATCACTGACCTCTCAATTCTGGGTGATCCCCCATCCACTTTACCTTCTGGATTCTTCTCCTCTACAGAACTGTGTTTTATAAAAATTTTTACTTGTCCCTTCAAGCTGACCAGAAAACAGATACAGGCCCTTCTCATTTAAATGTTTTTAATATCAATGGGGGCAAAAACTTCAAACAATAAAAACACTAAGGGTGGTTTTCAGTGAAAACTGAAAGTTATTTTTCTTACTGTAACTGGACTACTCCTAGGACTAATTCGTTTCTTGGCGCTTAGAGAGAAGGTTACATTTATCTTTCATCCATAGCTCTATAATTCCTGTGAGTGTTCCAAGAGTCTCTTAATAACAGAATTCAAACTGACTCAAAATTCCAGACACTGAGATCTAGGGAAGTCCTCAAAGATTAGTACAACCTATACAAATTATATGTGAGAAAACAAAAATCTATAAAGTTTGAGTGACCAAAGTGGTGATTCTAATATATTTCATATTATTTATATCCTCTAATTTATATAGTATACATAATAAATATTAATAAATGTATAGTTGACCCTTGAACAATTCAGGGGTTAGGAGCGCTGTACAGTCAAAAATCCACATATAACCTTCGACACCCCAGAAACTTAAATATTAATAACCTACTGTCGATCAGCAGCCTTACTGGTAATAGCTGATTAACACATATTTTGTAGGTTGTATGCATTATACATTATATTCTTCCATTAAAATAAACTAGAGAAAAGGAAATGTTATTAAGAAAATCAATAGGAAAAAAAATTGTCTATGGCCATGCTACCCTGAACAAGCCCAATCCATCTGCTCTCAGAAGCTAAGCAGGGTGGGCCTGGTTAGTACTTGGACGAGAGACCACCTAGGAAGACCTGGTGCTGTAGGCATAAAAATTTTTTTTTAAATACGGGATTGTAAGACGACAAGGTCCTTGCAATCTGTGAAGTCAACCAAGGGTTGCCTCACCTAAAAAACAAAAAAAACAAAAAAAAAAAAAAAAAAACAGGAAGAAAAAAAAAAATACATTTACAGTACTATATATATTTATTGAATAAAATCCACACACAAACAGCAAGTGGCAGGACATACACTGGGTCCTCAGCATGTTAGATGAATGAATGAGGTTACACAATCACAAAAGTTGCCCAAAAGTTGCTGGGCACTGGTCATATAATAGTTATTTTCTTTTAACGATGCTGCTTTCCAAAAAACCAATGTCAGTCCTAATTTTGTAATTATGAAGCTCAAAAACAGATACCCTCCCCCCCGTATCTCTTCAATTCATTATTCAATTCATTTAACCAAGATTTATTGACTGTGTTAAATGTCAAATGCTATTCTACAAATATAATGATGGGCAAAATAAAGATATCATGTCTGCCCTCATGAAGCTTCCTGAGGCACGGATGAACAGTAAATCTGTAAACGTGAAATTACTTCAGCACTACATATTTCACAGGAGAGAAGCTGTTGGAGCTTATAATATGGGAGTGTGACCTCATAAAGAAATCAAAAGGATGAAAGGCATTTGTTTAACTAGTCAAAGAAAGAGGAAAATACATTTTAACAGAGGCGTGGCATGTGCTCTGCAACAGGAAGCACAATGCATGTGAGGGACTGAAAGGTCTATATGGTCAAATCAGAGAAAGTGAAGAGAACATGGTATGAGTTAAGCTGGAGATATAGGTAGTAGCCAATCCATGTAAAGCTACAGGGGTAACTCTCAGGGTTCCAAGGGCAAAGAGAACTATTAAAAAGTTTTAAGCTAGGAAACAATGTTATCAGATTTGCATCTGTACAATGTTGCTCTGACAGATGTTTGGAGAATACAGGGGCAAAGAGTAGCAGCAGAGAAAACAGAATACTCCTGCCAGCAAAATATGAAGATGACTTGGATAAAAGACACTGGAGATGGAAAGTAAAGTAATTTAATATACTATTGGAAAGTAAACTGAACAGTATTTTTTTGACGATTTGGGTAAAAGGGGGGGAAAAAGGAAATGACATTTACAGGATTTTACATTAATTTCCTATCCCAAAATATCCATCGACTCACTTCCATCTTAACAATATAACCCTAAATTTATTTGGTGTGCCAAGAGTCCCAAACAAGATTTATATTTATCTGTATCACTTTCAGCTATACATGGTTATTGTATATCCCACAAAACACTGGCTAATAAAATATAAGTAGAAGTGTTGAGGCCTTCTAAGATGTTTCCTTAAAAGAAAGATGTCATGGCCTTAACTCTTCTCTACTTAAACTTTTGTGTCTGGAACTCATAAGTTAAATTATAATTTTATCAGTCAATTTGGACCATGAAGACAATGGCTAAACTTTTAAGAAGGCAAGCACTCACATGCTAGGCATGCCTGCATACCTCCAGACTTCTTTTTCACAAGAAAATAAACCTTTTATGTCTATCCATAGCCAAAAGAATTTGATTCGATACACAGGGAAATCCACTAGGCAAACAGAGTGTCATTAACTAGGAGGGGGATGGCTAGAGGAAGTCCTGATGATGTGGAGAAATACCACCAGCTGCTTTGTGATAAGTTTGAGACCCCTGAGAGATGACCTGAGTGGGCAGTTAGACATATAACTCTAGAATTTCTAACATGTCTGGATTAGGTATATTTACAATTCCTCAGCAAACTGTGGGCATTTACGATCGCAAATAAACAAACAAACAAACAAACAAACAAAGTGGGTCTACAAATTCAGTGCAAACTTATCAACATTTTAGTTTTTTGTTTTTTGGGGTTTTTTTAGAAATTTAAAAACAGAACCTTAAATTCGTATGAAAATGCAAGGAGCACAACGTGGCCAAAAGAATCTTCAAAAAAGAAGAAAACCGTGTAAAATTACATATTAATCATAAAATAGTATTTACAATCCAAAAGTAAACTTTTACATTTGTGGTCAACTGATTTTTGATGGGATACTGAAAACATACAACAGGGAAAGAAGTCGTTTCAAAAATGGTGCTGAGACAACAGCACAGCCACATGAAAAATAATGAAATTGGATGCCTACCTCACGTCACGCACAGCGGAAGTCCCAGCCTGTGGCCCGGTCTACTCCTACACCTTACACCGACTGAACCCAGGAACAAAGACCTGCAACCGAAACGCTGAGTCATCCCGCAAGTACATGCGCAGTTTGCTCCAGCGCAGCTGCCCTCAAGCTTCAGGCCCTCTGGGCATGTTGGATAGGGCCTGCCCTCACCACCAAGCCATCATTCATTGCCCAGAGGTTCCTCAAACTGGGCCAGTGATATGAATGCTTGAATGGTGGTTAGTCAGACCTCATACGACTCTATTCTCCTTATAGAACTTTGAGTTTATCTGGCTATCGTGAATTCCGAGTGTCTTTCATCCCAGGTATCCCTCCCTGCTCATGCCCCGAACGGCTTCTGAAATACCCCGCGATCTGGCATGAAAGGAATTAGCAATTCTGTTCTGGGGGCAGGGTGCGCCCTGGCAGCAGGATGTGTTCCCCAGAAGTCCCCAACTGAGGCCAGGCCTATACTTACACGACCCGGTACAGAGATTCTAGATTCTGAGATGGGGCGGCCGGCGCATGCGCAGTTCTCCCACCACGCACCTGTTTTTGAGCGTTCAGGAACTCTGAGCTCGTGTCTAGCAGGCCATCTTTCTGGGGTCAGCAGTTCTCACGCACTGAACTCCTGATATGGAATGGGCTGACACTTTTGAGACAGACCTCTTTGGCCCTGTGTAGGGAAAACACACACAGCCTCTATGGAGTCAGCTCTCCCAGGTGTCTCTCCTTAGTGCACAGCCGCAGCACTGCGCAGGATGGCAGAGCTAAGGAGATCTCGTGAGATCTGGCTTTGAGGAACAGGAATCTCTGATTTAGAGAGGGCTGGAATATGGCAGCGCACTGTATGCCTCAGAAATCCCTACCTGTGGTCTGGCTATCCCTACAAGACGGAACCCAGGGACCTATTCTGGGGAACTTCATTGCTGAGTCACGGGCCAAGCGCATGCGCAGTTCGCTCCCACACACCTGCCCTCAGGCATCAGATCATTCAGACTTGTAGAATAGGGTCTATTTTCTCCCCCATCAAGCTATTATCCTCCAATTGAGCCAATGATGAGTTCTGCACACATAATGAAGATTAAATTGTATTTCATCAATGAAAATCATATTAAGTGGTAAGGGACTTGTACCCGGATTATAGAAAAACTATAAAAACTCAGTAAAAAAAAAAAAAAAAGAAAATATACGAACGGGATTTTAAGGAAAACATACAAATCGCCAAAAGGCACGTGAAAATGTCATTACTTGTTATTAAAATGCACATCAAAACCCAATGAGATACCACTTCACAGACACAAGAATTGCTACAACCAAAGGGACTTACCGTAATAACTGTTGGCAAAAAGGTGGAGAAATTGGGACACTCATACGTTGGTAGACGGTAAATGATTCAGCCAATGTTATCTGAATATAATCTGACAGTTTCTCAAAAGAGTAAACATAGAGTTACCATATAATCTAGCATTCCCATTCCTAGGAATATACCCAAGAGAAAATGAAAACATATGTTCACAAAAAAATTCATAAAGTATATTTATGAATAAGTTTTGCTATGAATCATAGCAAATACGATTCATAATAGCTGAAAGGAGAAACAACCCAAACATCTTTCAACTGATGAACAGATTAATGAAATCTGTTATAGCCATACAAGAGCATATTACTTAGCAATAAAAAGTAATAGAGTACTGATATATCTATAAATGGATAAATATTAAAACATGCGAAGTGAAAGAAACCACACACAAAAGAATGCAAAGAACATATATGATTCTACTTATATGAAAAGTCTAGAACGGGCAAATCTATAGAAACATGACATAAATTAGTGTTTGCCTACCATTGGGAATTGTGGGCATGGGGAAGAATGAGTAGGGTCTGTTAAAGTACAGAAGTTTTTTTGTGGGATGATGAAATGTTCCTAAATTAGAAAATAGTGATGGTTGCACACTCTGACTATAAAAAAAACACTGAATTGTACACTTGAATAGATGAATTTTATGTTATGTGAATTAACTCTCAATAAAATAGTTAAAAAATCAAAAGAGAAGCTGACTTTTCTTTGCCAGAGTACAAAACCACACAATCATATTAATGAACTTGTTGTTCCCAAATGTTCAATTCCTTGCTGCCTTTGCTTTGAAGCTCCCTATCTACGGTTGCCTCTTTGTATTTGACAGTACCTTTTGCCTGGTTCCCAGAGGCCCCAGCATCTTAACTGCCTGTTTTCTTGCCTCTTTCTCCTACCAAACTGTAAGCAACTACACAGAAATCATGGGCTTTTATCTCAGGATTTCCAGAAATTCTAATCCAGATTTTTCTGTTTGAAATATACTTAGCTATTTGTACAATGATAATGAAAACTCAAAACAATTTTTTATTTACTATAAAATGGATATATTTGAATAATTATTTGCATTCAATTTAATTTCTTCTTTAATGCAGAAATTTAAATGCATCTCCTCCTGCCTCTCAGATATTTGAAATTTTATAAATGAGTCATTAATAAGACTTGCACTATACTAGGGCTTCTAGACTGATCATTTATGTCATTCTGGCCTATGCATATCTTAGAATTCTTTGAATACATAAAGGTAACTGCAGGTTTATATGTAGATACTGTATTCAATTCTAGGGCAGCTGTACCAAATTGCCAAAAATTTGGTGGTTTAAAACAACACAAATGTATTGCCTCACAGTTCCAGAAGCAGAAGTTCATAATCACAGTTGTCAATTGGGTTGGTTCTTTCCAGAAGAATTTTCACACCTACCTCTCCCCTAGCTTCTGGTGGTTACCTCCAATCCTTGGAGTTCCTTGCATTACAAACACATCACTGCAATCTCTACCTCCATCATCACATGCCTTTCCTATCACATGTCTTCTCCTTTGTCTGATACTAATTGGGTTTAGGGCCATCCTAATCCAATCTTATCTAGAGATTCTTATCTTAATCACATAAGCAAACACCCCTATTCCAATTAAGGTCATATCCTGAGGTTCTGGGTAGACATTTCCGTTGGGGGTCACAGTTCAACTCACTATTATTGTGAGTTTGAGAATTAAAAATAATTGGTAAAATAACAGCAATCCATTGCTTATTATTTCACCCATACATTGCTTCCTTCGCCCTTACATTTATTTTGTCCAATGACTGAGTACTTACTAAATGAGAAACTGAGTTAAGCCCTTGAAAGACACGGGTTACCAAAACAATTATTGCCTCTGAGAAGGCAGTCATGTGCTGGTTTTTACACAGGTCCATGGCCGAGTTTTCACCATCCTGAGATAAAATGAAATACATTTTTAAGAATTTTATTTTATTTAAATTACTTATTATATTCCTAAAGTATGCTCTGTTTACTCTTTTGTGCAGTTACTTGTGTTCTATAAGTAGTGATGAATGAATTAATAGAAGATGATAGCTGTATTTTGTAACATACTTTCTTGAACTTTATACGTTCTTTCTTGGGAAAATTAAAGATATGTAAGTTCTATTAGAGCTACAGAAAGAATATGAAAGCCCAGTTGCATCCAGGACTGTGAGAGATTAGGCATTAAGTAGATATTCTTTGGAGCTCACTTGAATCACATGTGACATAAACTATATAGTAACATTCTCTCCCCATCTCTGCATGGAACCACAGATAATGGTACTCACTGAAATCTGCCCAGGGCATAACCCACTCCAACATTTCAAAGGTTAGTTATCTTCCTAGACTCAGCAGGAAGAGATTTTGATGGGAATTGAGGTGGGGAAGAGGCAGAGGTGCAGCCTAAATTGATGAGGTCAAGAACACCAACATTTGTTTTAATTACTAATAATAACAATTTCAATATTTATATTCATAGGCTGGTAACAATTGTGTTATTACTGAAATGTGTAAAACAAACAGCTAGAAGATTCATCCTAGAGAAGATTCTTGATAAGGAAAGCTGAGAAGAAGCATTTTCCCTTACAGGTATATTTTAGAGAAAGATGAATTTTAGAAATATTTTAATGAACAATTCGGGGATAAGGTATTATGTTAATATTCATGAGGCAGAACATGGCGAAAATTCTTGCTGAACTTTTATTTATTTTCCACAGCCTGCATGCAAGAAAGGGTTAACTTGTCAGGCCTAGGCTCCTCAACTCCTCACATTCCAAAGAAAGGCCTATCTTCAGAAATGGCCCTGACAGGATCCTGAGTGATAATTTCTGAACCTTTAGAATATCCTGTGTGATAAGAGTGTTTTTGTATGCCTAAGGCCTTGAGCCATACCATGTCAGTTTGACCTCTAGGGGGCTAGAGTCCAAGTAGCTGAGGTCAGTCACATGGGTACTGCATTCCTACATAAATGACCCACAATAAAACCCTAGACTCATGGCTTGGGTGAGCTTCCTGGAAAACTAAAAATCAGTTCAAAAGGAGACACAAAAGAAGGCAGAAAAAAAATATTTTAAGCTTGGAAAATACCAAGCAAAAAAAGTGATAACTGATTTGAACTCCTTGTGTAAAAGATCAAACATTTAACAAGGCTCATACTGGTAAAATTTGAGATGATTTAAGCATCAGAAATAATCCTGCCTATAATTCAAATACTTTGAATATGTAAAAATTTATAAGCAATTAATAACATAATTATAAAATGAAAGCTAAGACCCCACATACCGCTTCGATATCTATCTAATAATTTTCTTACTGTGAAAATGGTATCTAATGGAAAAAATGAACATATTAATTCCACTTTATACACTTAGAATTATGTTACCTTCCTGAGAGTGACCCTCTTTATATTAAAGTCTATTATGTTTGATACCTTTGTACCTAAATCATTTTCTTTTGGTTGGTATTTGCATAATCTTTCCCCCCCCCCATTTTTTAAATTTCCAGCTTTCCATATATTTGTTTTAGGTAGGTCTTTTATAAACATACACATTTTTTCCCCTAATATGTCAGTCTTTGTCTTTTAATAGAACAACTAATCAACTGTAAATGGGAGAAAAAATAATACAATAAACACTAATATCCACCAAGAAAATCATCAGTTGTTGACATTTTGCCATATTTGTTTTATCCATACCTACTGTTATTTCCCTAACCACTGAAAAGTAAACACATAAATTGTGCTTATTCTTCCATTATAACCATTAAATTCAGAGGTGAAACAAATGTTTGTACTTTCTTAAACTTATTTAGTTTTGAGGACACCTGTCTAAGTAGAGAAAAAATCTGAATACGAATTTTCTAGGCTCCTTCTCAAGTTCTTGCAAAGGGTCTAAGATATCAAAGTCTAACAAGAACAGTATAAGAAAGAAAAATACAGACCAGCAGATAATGAAAACATTTTTTAAATAACAATAATAACCTAAATAAAATGTACAAGTAAATTTATTGAATATCAAATAAATTACAAATAAATAGATGCAAAAGACAATCCCAAATAAAATATTAGAGAAGCAAATCTAGTAATGGAGTAAAATCTAGTAAAAAGAATAACACATTATGGCCATATTAAACTTATTCCAGGAAAGCAGGGATAGTTTAACATTTGAAAATTAATTAATAATTCATCACATTAATAGCTCAGTAAGGAAAATCATATGACTATTTTTAACAAATGCATAACAAACATAAGACAAATTTGACATTTATATATATTTAAAACAAGCAGTTATGATTTGAACTAGAAGGAAACTTTCTCTATTTAAAAAAAGAAACGCTATAAAAAATACAGCAAACATTATACTTAATGATGCAATATTAAATATTGTATCAGGGAAAAATAAGACCTCTTTAACTGTTTCTATTCAATATTATATTGTAATATCCACTGATGAAAGGGAGAGAGAGAGAGGAAAGGAGGGAGAGAGAGAGGGAAAGAGGGCAGGCAGGAGAGACAGAGGTAGGATGGATGGAAGGAAGGAAGGAAGGAAGGAAGGAAGGAAGGAAGGAAGGAAGGAAGGAAGCCAGCCCAGGATTAGGAAAAAAAGAGAAAAAGTGATATTATTAACAGATGATGATATGATTGTATGTAGAAAAGCCAAAGACTCTACCTATAAATTGTTCAAATAAATGAGAGAATTTAAGAACATTACTGAATGCAAAGGGAAATTATATTGTTTGCAAGCAACAAACAGAAAAAGAAAATAAAAGAATGATTTCAATTAAAAATACTAAAACATAAATGCAAGATGTGCAATATTTCTAGAGCAAAAAATGATAAAATTTACATTCAGAGACTTTAAAGAAGATCTGCATAATAAAGAGAGTTGTATTATGCTCATGGATTAGAAGGGTCAATATTGTAAAGGTGCCAACCATCCCCAAGCTGATCTATAGGTTGATAAAATCACAATCAAAATCTCAACAGAATAGTATTTGCATATATATATGAGGGTACTGCATGAGTGTGTGTATGTGTTTGAGTTGACAAGCTTATTCTAAAATTTATAAGAAAATGCAACATAGCAAAGAAAATCTTGAAGAAGAAGAATGTTAGGGAACTTGCAGTACTGCATAGCAAGTCTTCTTATAAAGATACTGAAACTAAGATAGTGTGGTATTGGTGCAAAAATAAACAAATAGATCAATGGAACAGATCATCAGAGTCCATAAGTCTACACATCTGTTTAAAGGACAATGGAAAGGATCCAGGTAAGAGCAAGTGGTTATATATATATTCAAGAGAGAAAAGATGAAATAGTTAAATTTAATCAGATAGCTGGAAAAGATGGGATACAAAAGCTGGGTGGAAGGTATGACCTAAACAGCAGGTGATGTCTTCTGAGAAGCTGGACAACAGAGAAGAGTGAAAAAGGTTTGAAATGGCCACCATGGAGAGTGAGAGAGTGAGCTGACCACAGACTATAACAACATGGCTGAGCATATGGAAGTACTATTGAGATTTGTAACCAGGAATGTGTAAGGCAGGAAATAGCAAAACATATCTGTGATATTTATCTGTTCAAGGGCACACACAGAGAAGATAAATACCTGGGGTCAATAAGGATTGAGGTATTACGAGGTAATTATGGGCAAAAGAAGAGCAAGTAGGTAAGCTATTAGCAAGGACGTTATTAAAATGTTAGACTTTGGAATATAAGCTGTAAATAGAGAAACATAAAGAAAAAAATGAATATTTTGAAAGGAAGGACGGATGAGGATCTCTATGATAGTTCTGTCCAACTTTACTTGGTATTTTCTTATCCCTTCCTCACCTGAGGATGTTGTCTTCTTTCTTGGCCTAAGTACAGAAATCAGATTTCCCCCAAGCCTCTCATAGCACGCCATCGACACAGAGATTCTACTGGAGTTGCTGATGACAATTTGACTGCCTTCTACTGAATCCAATAAAAATCAAAATAAATAAGTAAAATAAAGGCAGAGTCCTAACAGAGGGCAAAAAGAAACCCAGGACCCAGTATGACTTATACCACTAGTAGAATGTCTCCCTGAAAGGTCTGTTTTAATCAAAAACCAAAACTCTGAGTTCTTTGCACAGCTAGTAAGCAAATGTTAGCATGTGGATTAGATTTACATTTCACTCACAAAGAAAGAAAAAGAGTTGTGAGTCCGAGGAGAAGGCACAACAAAGGTTTATTTTGTAGCAATGGAATCACAACTTCCTAGTTAGAGATGAACTTGATTGATGGTTTTTCTGTAGTAACCTCCAGCACTTAATCTTAGCCAAATATTAATGTGTTGAATTTATTACATTTGAGCTCTGAAATTAAAAGTGACCATCTGTGGCACATGTGTGAGGTAAACAGAAAATAATATATTGCGAACTAGCCTAACACAAAACAGAGGATATTGTGATGGTGACATGGCAGACGAACTCACTCACACACCAAGAAAGCTAAATAAAAATCTGAGGGACACTGTGTCATTCTTCCCTGGAGGTATCTGCTTTCTGAAACAATGTACACTAAAAAGGAGATATTTATTAATTTCTTGGATGTATCTCTATAACAGACTGTGCAGTCTAAATCTGGAAATGCAGTTTAACTTTACTGAAACGGAGCAATTAATTGAACAAAACTAAATTCTATAGGAAAAAAAAATTTCAAGTGTCAGACAAAAGAAAAACGTTTCCTTTTTCTGAAGAGCAAGACTACAGTGAAAGTTAGTTTTGCAAAGGCTGTTCCACTGAGATTTTCAGGAAGGTGTTAGGGTCAGATTAGGGAGAAACGTTATACGTTTTGTTACCAAAGGAAAAAATAATTAGCATTTTCATTAGGAAATAGAATGCATATGAAATTAGCTTTGGCTACAAATCCAAGAGAATAGGATTTATATCACAAAGTTGGAGATGTAAAACCTTAACAGAAAACGGATCTTTTTGTAAATTTTATAGAGGGCACCCTTATAGAAAGAAAGGGTGCAATTTGCCAAGGCGTGGGAACCACAAAGCATGGATAACTTTATTTATTTTAAATGAATTTTCATTTACACTTTGTCAGAGAATAGAAAACAATTAGGTTAAAATTAATTCTTGGAATGCAATGCTATCAGTATTACAGCAACAATCAGGCTATTATTTCGATGGCTTCAGGTTGTACATACATAATTGGGTTTACCCATATTATATCCATAGTTAGATAAAAATGTGTTGTATCAAGATTCTAAAGAATTGGCGACCTGATGGTTTCACAGCTGTAGACTCTAGAATGTCCAAATAGTGTCCTGTCAGTCAGTCATGGACCTCCTTGAGGGATTTCTGAGGACACCCTACAGAAAGAAAATTAGAGAGGTAAAAATAAAAACATTAGTTTATCACTAGCTGTTCAAAAGCTTTAATATTCTCAAGTTCAGTGATCTTGACACTTCTAGACTGTTGCAGAGCAAGAAGAGTGGGACATAGATCAAGAGCTACAGAAAGCATTCAACGTCCACAGGGCAGAACAAAACTGAATTTACTCACTGTTTTACATTATTCAGGACTCTTTCAATTTTAAGTGATAGAAACCCAACTCAAATTGAGCCAAGAATATGAATAGGTCACCAGAAATATAAATGACCAATAAACCAATGAAAATATTTTATCCTTTTCTAAGAAATGAAAATTAAAACTTACCTACAGTTGTCTCTCAGTGTCCACGGAGGTTTGGTTGAAGCCCCGCCCCCCTACCCCACAACCGCACAAATACCCAAATCTGCAGATGCTTATGTAAGTCCCTTACATAAAATGGCATTAAACAATGATACAGTTGGTCCTCCACATCCGTGGACCCCAACCGTGGGCTGAAAATTCCGAGGTTGGTTGGATATGTGAATGCAAAAGCTGGGGATAGGAAGGCCAACCGTATTTATTGAAAAAAAAAATTGCGTATAGTTGGACATGAGCAGGTTCACACACGTGTTGTTTAAGTGTCAACTGTAATCAGTTCTCATTTAATCTAGGATCATGGTTTGCTTGCTTTTTACTTTTATTGTTTTCTTTCTTACTATGTGTGCTTTATTCATGTGCTAATTTTCTGTAAAGACCATGTATTCTTTTTCAGCAGAATTGTTTTCTTTTCCCCCTTTAATTATCCCCGCCTCCACCTCCACCCCTGACCTGTGGATGTTGCCATTTCCCCTTAAGAACTGGATCTCTAAAAGGCTTGGGGAGGGAGGAAGCGTCTCCTCCCACAAGCTCTCACTGCAGGCACCAGGTGCCTGGTGGTGCCTGGTGCCTCAGGCACCTAGGGGTGTGGTACACGGGGGGCGGGGAACCTGAGCCTGGCCTGTGGCGGGAACCCAGGACCTTCTGCATGTAAACCAGACACGCTAACCACTACACTATGGAGCCATATAGCAGAATTGTTTAACTAGTCATGACCTTATTTATCACTATTCAAAAATAAATACCTTTTCTTTTTTCCATTGGTAAATATAACTACATTTGCTCTTAATCTGTAAGTATGTAAAAGTTAACATGTTGTTTTTGTTGTTGTTTTAATTCATCTGAATATTCTGAAAACTGTGTTTACCTTACCACTAGTTCAAACATTGTTTCTAGTTAGAGAAGGTCTAACATTTCTTTTCATTTTTATAGTACCTCTTGCTGCGAGCAGCCCCACAACTCAGGATCTGGGTACATACCAGCTGCCCTGGTGCAGTGAAATGGCAAACTGTTTTCCTGTCCAAAATAACCAAGTATTCTTCAGGTAGCAATTCTGGAGTCCAGTGAAGCACCCTCAACTTATTGAGCAATAATGACGTCATGAGAACCTGCTCTGCACTCACTTTTTTGACATTCTTTTGCTATGGTGATAGAATGGTCATATTGCCAGTAACGGATCAAGAATAACACAGCAGATGTATCCAATGCCATAATAAGAACATATATAATGCTGAAGAACAAGCTGCATTATTTTATGTTCTTACTCCATCACTGGACATTTTATAGTAATAAATTCTCTGATTTTTTTTTTCAAAAAAACATTTGGCATAAAAATTTAAACCATATTTCATCTCTTCTTTAGCTTCCAAAAAAATAAATAATCTATTTGACCAGACTTTGCAGACATTGGCCAAATGTTGGCCCAAACTCTGAGCTTATACCTGGATAGGTTGATATATCTGACACAATTGGGTTACCACAAACTGGGCCTTACATAAAAGGCCTGAAAAAGTTTGAAATCAGCCTAGGTTGGAAACGGTCCACTAGGAAGTCTGTTGGTAAAGGAATAGATTTACACTTCTTGCAGGAATTCTTTTGTTACTTTGTTGTAAAGGAGTATGTTTTTGCTCTTAAGGGAAATAAAGTTAAACAATGAGATAAGAGTCTCATTACAATATCTAAAACTCAGGATTTTATTTATCCAAATGACCATTTATGAATTCCTATCCACAGGACCATTGACATCTGCCATTTTGGCTCTCATCACTCTTCACAGCATTTTGGATACCAAGAGGCAGTTTGTGATGGAAAATAATTTGATTTTTTTTTTTAATGGGAAGCTATAGCTGGTGCTTCTTCTCACAGAGATTTCCTATTTGGTTTGGTGAATGGAAGTTGGATTTGAAATAAAATTAAGGTCAAAATACAAAGAGTATTTGTTAGACGGAGTGGTAGATTACAATTTTTTTAAAAAAAATAAGATCTTTGAAAATACTGTCTGAATCTTCTCGAGGTGGCTACAAAATGAATCTTTACTTATTTTGCAAGAGTAAAGCAGCAGCCAGCTATTCCACAAATATTTCCCAAAAAAGCACTGATCAATATGAGAGAAGATAATGAAGGTTTGAACAAATGGGGAAAATAGTAGCTGTAAACGGCAAGTCTTCAATTTGTTTCTATTTTCTTTCATCATAAGAAAAAAAAAGAATAAGAGAAACATCAAGAAAAGATTAAAGTATGATTAGCTCTATCAAATATTTACAATAACTTAGAAGCTACTCTGTGAAAACATAGATGTTCTTCTAGAGTGAAAAACAAACAAACAAAAGAGTATGAGAAGAAAAGTCCCTTTGCCAAAAGGAGGGTGATTTATAATAGGTGGATCTCAGCAATGTGATGAGGATAGTGTTGTCGGCACCCGATGAAAACACCAACAGAAAGCCAGTTTGGGATCAGGGGTCAGATGCTTTTAAGAAGTAGACAGATTGCTAAAAATCTAGTTATTGCTATGGCAGTAAAGTAAGGGTGTGTCCAGGGTCAGACCTCAGAAAGCACACCAAACTCTTATGGGCAAATGAGAGCAATAGTTAGCTCTGGGTCAAGGCCTTTGGAGTTAACAAGAACACGAGTAACAATAACTAGCACATAAACAGCTGTCTTCAGAGGTTATTCAAATTGAGATTCTGCTAAATAAATGTTAGGTCTCTACCTTGATGAACATAACTCTATGTACCTGTAAGATAAGACACTCCAAGTATATCTGTCACTAAACACAATTCAAAATTAAATTAAATTCAAAATTTTTGTATTTTCAGTAGAGGTTCTACTTAATGAAACAGGAAATGTAGAAGTTTCAAATTATCTGAGCTTATCGATTACATGCCTGTCTTATCATGGCCTCTCTACTGGTCTAAATTAGCTAAAATTTTGTATTTTATCATACTGGTTTAGAGCCTTATTTATAATTTTATATTCATATTTTTCAATAAATTAATTGGGAAAACTCATAATTTTAGTTGTGTATTTCTCATAACATCCACTGTGTATGTGTGTAGTCAAACTAAAAATCTTTTATGTGAAATACAAATGAATAATTTCAAGAGATCCCAGCTATCAACTCCAAATTTTCATGAGGATATCAAAATATCAAAATACCCTATTTACCATAATATCTTACCATTTAGCCAATAAGGTTTATAAATCAGAGGCTTAAAAGTTACTTAAGGGTCATCTGTGGTAGTTCTTTTTAAATGTTCACAAATTGTGTACACTCCTTCCATCAAAAGTGGGATCTATGTTTCCTCCTCATACATCTACACAGATTTTTGTCTCACTTGCAAACACAATGCAGGAAAAGCGATTTTTTTTTAACTTCTAAGTTTGTATCATAAGGGAGAATGCAACTTCTGCCTTAAGCTCTGGAACATGTGCTACTATACCTTTGAGACAACATGAAAGAAGCTCACTTACCCTAAAGTAACCACCATGTGTGAGGAAGTCAAGAACACATAAAGAGTTTACAAATACGTATTCCAATTGGCAACCCCAGCTGAGCTCTCAGCCAACTGCCAACAAAACCTGCCAACCAGGGAGAGAGCCATCTTGGACATCCAACCCAGTTAAGGGCTGCAGTCAGTACACAACCTCATATGGATGCAGTTGGTATATAATGCAATCCATGAGAAACCCCAAATGAGAACAGCTCAGGCAAGCAAGCCCTTGAATTCCTGACTCGAAAGGATGAGCAAAATAAAATTTTTGATTCAACCCTCTAAGTTTTGGAATAATTTGTTATGCAATAATAGATAACTGGTATACCATCTGATCCAAAATCTCTACTCTGGGATGAAGTTTTCAGATTAAATGATTCCAGTCAAAAGCATTCCCTCCTTTACATGTTAGCCATATTTTAGATAATTTTATTTTTGCTCTTCATATTAGACCAAAATCTTTCTCTCTCTAAATTCAAACTAATATTATAGATTAACCTTCTAGTTATATATATAATCAAATCTTCTCTGTCTTCAACATGAAAGTTTGCCATGTAGAAAAAAGCATTCTGTAAATATCTCCTTAATCTTTTCTCTTACAGGAAAGCAGTACCCATTCTTTCAAAAGATATGATTTTCAGAATTCCATGTGCCTTCCTCTGATCATACTCTGATTGTAGAAGTCTGTCTTAAAATATAATGCAAGGATTTTGATGCTTTATTCTATAAGTCATCTCACTAGTAGAGAATTTGGTGAAATATAGAGAAGAATTCAGTTGTCTGGCTTCAGGGCAAGGGCTGGAGGGGCAACTTTCTCCCATACAGAAGTGCTGGCAGAAACCAGTGTTTCTTTGTTGAGCTCACCCTCATCTGGTGTGCAGACACAGACAGCAGCCATATCTGAGTCTTCATCAACCTGGCTAACACTGGTTACTTCACCCTACTCCATCCAAATTGCAGACCCCCTCAAGCCACTTCTTGTGGCTTTTCCATATAAATGACCTGTTTTGACTCATGCTTTGGACTTTCTTAAAATCTCTTGAAGGTTCACAAACCCAAAACAAGCAGCATCTAGCCTCAGCATGCCCCTTACCTCTTGCTAAGTAGCCCCTAGCCCAACACTAGTGCAGTCAGCCTCAGTTCACAGCTTAGCCTCTAAGACATCTACAGATCACTTTGTGGCTCATGCCAGGTGGCCCCGGGCAGGGCGCAGGCTGCAGCTGAACTTGGCCTGTACAAGAACCCGTCCCAGGAGGCCCCATGGCCAGCACACCCAGTGGCCAGTTTTGGACTGAGCCAGAGCACCACCCAGCCACTTCCATAGAGACACACCCAAAGGGCAGACTAGGCAAGCACCAGTGCCCTGCTAAAGCAAACTTGCTCTGTATGGTCAGCCTCTGCACATCAGCTCCTCCACTGTAGTCACAACCAGTCCTCATAACAAAACAGCCTGAGGGGCAATCTCTCACATTGACATACAAAGAGTAACCAAGGCTTAACTGCAACAGGAAGACACACAAGCCAGACAGGGACCTAGAGCACACAGCTCAGGTGAACAAGGAGACTGCACCACCGGACCCCACAGGACCCTTACTACATAAGGCCACTCTACTAAGATCGAGAGACATAGAAATAGAAACAAACACAGGGAGGCAACCAAAATGAGAAGACAAATAAATATGTCCCAAATGAAAGAACAGAACAAATCACCCCTTGAGCTTTCTTCAAATGATCAATATGCTGGAACTTTTCTTGCCTACTAGCTTTCCCCATACAAAACATACTTACCACAGAAGGGAAGGAACCTTTACAAACTTAGACCTTCGATGGCTCTGAACCTTAGTCACAAAATGGAATGATTAAAGATTAAAAAAAAAAAAAATACTGATATTTAGATCCCATCAGTGATTCTGTTATTGGTCAAGGTGTAGCCCAAGAAGCAGAAGTTTTAAAGCTTCCCAGGTGATTCTAATGTGTAGTGAAAGTTGAGACCCACAATAGAGGAAAACTCTTTTGAATGTTCTCTCATGACCTCTCTCCTTCCTCAATTTCTCCATATTGCTCTCTCAACCCATTATCTTTAAACTCAGTACCTGAGAAAACGCGTCACTCCCTACAAAATGTGGAGAATTTCATAGTCCCTTTCACTGTCTACTTAACTCAATTAAACCCAAGATACTTCCCCTGACAGACCCCTAAAGGGTAGAACCTGGCTCTAGTCTCAAGACCAGGAAAGAGTGTAAAATGTGTGAATCTACTCTAGGCTCTTGACTGTGAAGTGCAGCAATTAATTTCCTCACTAACTACCTAAGATATGAGCACATCTTGTCAAAGGGAAACTTAACATTTACCAGAAACAACAGTCTCATCTAAAATGAGAAAACAAGTTCCTCCTCTGAATGCAAACTTGACTCTGTTCTTTGTGAAAATAAATAAATAAATAACCTCAGCATGATGGTGTTAAGGCACATCTGACTCCTTCAAAATGTGGCTTATGTTACAAAAGTCACCACAGTTATAGAAAAGGACTCCTTTTTACCATCTGAACTGGTGCTAGTAGTTCTACCCTGATGCTGTCAGACCTTCTGTTTTTCCTCCTGCAAGAAAGAGAGGGAGGGATCTTTCACTTTACCACATTATCAAACAGAGAAATTCATATGCTTACCTCCATAGGCATTTATAGGGGGGAAAAGGCTCTATATATCAGAATTCTCAAAACTTAGCACACATATGATTTACCTGGACATCTTGTTACAATGCAATTCAATTTCTACAATAGGAGCTGAAATTCTGCATTTCTAATAAGCTTCTAGGAGATGTGGATGTGTCCAGTCCATGGGCCACACCTTAAATATCAAGGATCTAGATATTATAGAGAAATAAGAATAATGATTACAAAACACTTTCATGTCTCCCTTTTGATTCAGGCTTGTCTGCAGGTCTAAAATAGTTTTCTCCTACCCCTCCTTTGTATTGACATAGTCTATAATATTCAGAGAATTCTATTATACTTTCAATTTCATCTGATTTTGTTACGGAAAAAAAATCCTCTGAAAGTCTTTACGTTACAAGAGTTAGCATTTTGTGAAATAAGGACTTCTAAGAAACACATTCATATCATAATAAAATTTATTCTGTTTCTAACAAGTATTACTATATTCACTGCTGCAATTAGCCATACCATCTGCAAATCCTTTACTCTTTGAAAAGGAAACCAAAAAAAAGTCCCACAAAATATAATTAAATCTTCTTTACCACCCAGACTAAATATTGCACAAACATGTGTTGTCTTAGAATTGTTATCATAAAACACACATAATACTTACAATACCAAAAATGACTCACACCCGGTGGTATTGTGGTTACATGTCAGTTGGGCGTACATTGAGCTGTGTTTCTTTACTTTATCCTATTAGCCAATCTATTATTCAGGTTTTTAGGACACAGGGGAAAATATGGTCAATTGAAACACAGTACATCTTAAGTTTGGAGGAAAAAAATCTACATGAAATCTAATTAACTATCATCACTTACAGGAATTATCCTCATTGTTCTACTATTTTCCTTGAATCACCTATTGGTATTGTGAGTTCTTGGCCATTCCAGTGTGTTATCTTCAATGATAAAGCCAATTAAAAGATCTTCTTTATCTTCTCCAAAAAAAAATAATGCCAACGCAAAGTAAAAATTACTAACATATTTCAAATAGATATTTTCCTGGGCTAATAAAAAGACAGTGAATAAGGTGATAGCTTTCTTTGCCTTTCATGATTACAAAGAAAAGTCCACTAAAAAGAATGAAATATTAAAAACAACTGTAATTCTGACTACTCACTATAGTCGTTTTTATTATTATTATTATTTTAATTTTTCCCCCTCTTTAATTCCCCCCACCCCCACTTCCACCTCTGACCTATGAAGGTGGGACGTCTCCTCCCACAGGCTCGTGCATGCACCCGGGGCCTGGCGCACCTAGGTTATGGTCCGTGGCTCTACCTAGGGTGCTAACCCAGGACCTTCTGCCTTAAAGCAGATGTGCTAACCACTACACTATGCAGCCGCACCCAGGTCCAGCTTTTAAAAACTCTTATCTGAAAACACTTTTAACTGCATAAAAGGCACCAACCAAATATCATTATTAAACAAATTCTGTTGTTCTTAAAACTGTTAGCATTCCTCCAAACTGTTTATCATTCACATTTCTTTAATTGATTCACATTTGGGCACAAAGAGAAAATTTACCCCCTAAATTGCATAGAAGTAGTTTCGTAAACACTGTATCCTCTTGAGAGAAAAAAAAAATTAATGTTTCTCTTTCTTTTGCCTCCATGGTATCAACCAGTCTTATCATACAATATTTCCAAACTCTAACCCAGCCCAGAATGAGTAAATGTAAGAGATTACATTGCAGCTTGGAAGTACAATATTCACAAGAGCTGACTCCTTCATAGGAGTCACCCTCACCACACTCTTTACCTTGGAAATTACATCTGAAGTGGCTAGATCAATCCCTTCAAGCCACATATGTTGAAATTTTAGTCTAACTCCATGGTAACTATAGCAATGTTTACTTCATTACTAACTTTTATAATGAACATCAAGAACTTGGGACATAAATGTTTGGCAGCAATAATGAAATGGTCTCACTCTGGTGGTTGTTGTTTCATTGGTTCCTGGAAGATCATAGGGAAATACAAAAACAAATAATTTGGTCCTCAATTAGACTTCATAATTTAATTGTTTTTATCAGGTGATTTCCACTTACTTAAAAGTTAGAAAATGTATATTTCTGTCCCGCTTTGTCACTGACAAATTGTTTGAATTTGAATAAGACAATCAATCTGAGCGTTAGTATACCAGTAAAATAAGAAATAGTTTATTTGGGTATCTCTAAAATACTCTGAATTAATAAAAATATAAAGTTTTAATCTAATTCTATTTTTAAAGTGAAAGAAAAAAGGTGTGCCATGCCCATTGCCCCTTCTCCAACAATTTCATCTTTGTCCTCAATACTGAAGCTTTTCAGAAAATTTCAGCCACAAATTAAGCACCTGGCTGCCTATCCCAGGCCAAAGAATCTACAACAGTTTACCCAATTTATAGACTAATGATTAGCCAGCAAATACTTATTGAGAAGCCACTAGAGACAAGTGACATTAAATTGATTAATATTAAGGTCTCATTGAGAACCAACTATGGGGCAAGTGGGTAGAAGTCCTCCCTATAACGGGGAATATTATTAAACAGTGAAGCCCACAGGTAATGGATCAAAGAAGAGACAGGTAGAGTCCTCTTAGAGAGGCAGAGTAGCCCTCTGACTAAGTCTGGATAGTAACTGAATGGACGGTGTTAACATACTTAAGAAAGAAAAGTGTCTGACAAGAACAGCATTAGTGAGCCTTAAAAGTTCAGAGGTACAACCCTGAGAACCCTCTGAGAGAGATTCTCAAGAATAGAAACGATAACTATCAGGGTAGATTATAGCCAGCATTTAGTTCTTCCAGCTAATTCCACTTTTACCATATCCATGCCCACTAAACTACCTTCCTATTCAAATTTGACTTCTCATGTATCTGTCACTATTAAGTATGAAAAATTTAATCCCACTCCAAAATGAAAGTAACATGTTTTTCTGAAGGGGATTGACAGTTCTTAATGCACTGATAAGGCCCCTTTCCTGGCCTTCTCAAAAATGTCACAGGGAGGAACGGGCACCTATAATAAATTCCTGAGGCCAATGACAGAATTCCCCAAGGAACACCATACATCACAACCAGCTTCTTTTCTCTCAAATTTCAACACATTTATTCTTTCTCTGTCTTCCTCATTTTTATCCTCTTCTTTCTCCTCTAATAAAGATAATGAACTGACATGGGTCTGAGTTTTAAGAATGGCTGGGATTAGACAGGTGTTAGAAGAGGAAATTTCAAAGAGAAGTGTCGTTAATTTGGATTAGTGGATTAAATAGACAAGTGCAGCCAGTTTGAAGAGGAGTAGTAATGCCAGGTGAAATGAAACTGGAAACTTCTGGATCCAGATCAGGATGATTACCAAAGGGCATTAAGGTATCTGGTCCTAAACAGTTGACTATTGAGAGTTTCTAGGGTTTCTTAAAAGGTAGTGACATAGATCAATTTGAATATTAGGATGATTGTGCATGCTATATGCACTCATACATGAAGGAGTCACACCGTAATCTATATCATGATAGCATATAGGTTGGTACTTTGAACTTCAAAGAGATCTCACATTTCTCTTCAGTACATGGAGATACAACACTTGGAAGGAAATGACTAAGAAACATTTATTCACAAAGGAACAAGTGAGAGGGGAAAGGGAGGGAAATGGACATGTGCATGGGCAATTAAAGGAGCAAGGAAAAGAAAGAATGGAGAGCTCTCTAATTCACCCAGTCTGTTTCCTCAGGGGTAGAGTTTGCCTTCCAAAATGACCAGCAAGTCAACACTGGCACAACTCGGCCACCGGAACAATATCCAGGAAACTACCAGAACCACAAAGAACTTTGAAATACATGCATCTGAGTTTCAGTATTATTCCCAAAAAATGTCTGTAGTCTTCCCCCAACACTTCCCTCTATGAGGAATGGAAACTAGGGTGACACATGGCACGAAGAGGCAACTAGACACACCAGCTGAATCGTAATACCTGGTGATAACTTTCCTGCCATCACAGAACCAGAGAGATGCGTAATAATCATTCCAGCTACCAAGAATAGCTTTTTCTACAGGAGGGTATGATAGTCTCAGTATTCCAACTCAGGGAGAAATTGTGAATTAGAAAGAAGAAGAGTGTGTGTGTTGTGTGTGTGTGTGTGTGTGGTGTGTGCGCGCGCGCACATGCATATATGTGTGTTTTCAAACCAGAGCATGAACACAAAATCACATAGCCCTCTGTGTGTGATGTGTTCCTGAGTTGACTGCTTCAGTGATGCAGTATGGCACTGGAGCCATCGTCTGAGCTGAGGTTCCCTCCCTCTCTTTTTTGCTTCAGCTGAGTGTTTTGCTTGAATTTGAGTCATAAGCTCCTTAAGCTGGCAGGAAGCGGATAGTCGGGCTGGCAGCTCCCTCTCCCCCAAACGGAGGGAGTGTCTTGGCTGACACCTAAGCAACCTTTTCCATCCCCAGTCTCAGGAACAGAACCAATGAATATTAGCAGAACGGAAGGCTGGGCTTCACTCACAGAGAAGAAAGGAGAACCCATCCTAGACAAATCCATTAGCTCAAGCCATGGTTTAAAATAAAAAAAATGCATTTATGGAATTACCTCAGCCACTCACCAGGGCCTTCAAATGTTTCACGTTTATCTCCCCAAACTGGCCTATAGATACTCTCTAACCTAGCTCCCACCCTGACCCCACACATCTTCTTTCTCTATTAAGTTTCCGATTGAATCTTCCCCGAGTAATCTCCATCTTTCTTTCTATTCTTCCTAAACCACAGCTACTGTAGCAGGTAAGTTCACACTCTCAGGGTTGGCCCTTACTCATGGGCAAAACAGTAAGTTGTAATCTGAAGGAATCAAGGAACTGCCTCTTTCCTGCCCAATTCCACTAGAATTCCCTCTTTACTGTGTTAGGAAGAAACACAAATGTGATCAAAGAGGGAGGAAACACTGAGACAATATCGGTCACGGACACCCTGGCTCCAGTGAGCTGTCAAATTTGCTCCAGCAGGAATCAAGGGCATAGACAATAGGAAAACAGATATAGGGGAGGCAGAACAACTGGGAAGAAAAGTTTGGAATAAGAAGGTTGTCCAGTGATTACTACAATGTGGGTGACCCTGTACGCTGCAGTTCAGGGGAAAAAGAAGGGTGGGGGTCTGAACACCTGAACAGAGAGAATCTGCCAAAAGAGCTACAGGGTGTTGAAAACTAATGGCAGAATGTTGGAAACAACTCCTGCCTCCTTCATAGTTGTTCCTTCAATCACTTTGGTTTCTTAAGTTTAGGACTGAGCCTTGGCAAGTTTTCTGCATGCAGACCCCAGCAGAAAATGTCTGTCTTGCCCCATACAGTTCCAGCATTCCATATGCCCCTCTCCTGACTACTCTGTCTCCCTCACAACCCCCCACCATCATTTATCTCTCTGGCTCTCATCCACCTCATCTTCAGCCTCCGAAAACCTCACTTCTGACATGTGGCAAAGACTCCCAAGTCCAGGGCCCTGGCCTGTTTTCTACCTGATGTTCCTCTCTTTCTTCCTGTCTGCAACTTGATGCCTTCTGATTGCTCAGACCTGAGCTCAGCTGTCAATCAAGAGCTTGACCTCCACAAGGCAATCTGCAGCCGTCCAATTTAAGGAAAGTAAAAACAAAACAGAACCAAAAAAAAATCCCTAAAATAATTGAAATAGGTTCTGTTGGAAAATTAAAACTGGTGAATGCTGAGTGTGTAAAATAACATCTCCCACTGTCCTGGAGAGAACTTTGCAAAGCAACTAGATTTCCTATATTAGAAATATATGCAATTTTGTTATGAATTGAGCTCTTTCTCTTCACAGACACTAGCTCTTTGTTTATTACAGATATGAGCAGCTACACAGCTGCTCACCAGCTTAATATTTACAGCATATTAGTTATGAGAGATAACACTGAATTACTAATATAAATAATGTTTTAATACTGCATGTATAAGGGATCTTGGAAAACCTAGTTTAAAATGACTTTCAGGACCAAATTTTCATAGAAGAAAGAGGGCACACTCATTATCACCAGGCTCAAGTAAGTTCACTTCTCCCTTTCCAATTGGTTCAGGTGAGATGTGCCCTTCAGTCTTTCTCTAGATGTCCATTCTAAGCATTTGAATGCCAGCCGTCCTGCAGACAGATCCATCTTAGAGTAACTGAACCAAACTGAAGAACTTGTGGCTTGGTATTTGAGCATTACAAACCTTATCTGAGAGTTTTGGCTTAGGAATCTAAAGAGGCAGAAGCAATAATAACTCAATAAGAAAGTCTGGTAGGAAGTGGAAGACATTGCAAGAAAACTTCATTAATTCAAGGAGTTGAGAAAAGACCAATCTGATTAAATGTGACTTTACAGAAGAAAGAGGCAGATGAGAATACCCTGACAATCTAAATTCTTATAATTCTGTCTTTAATATGTCACTTGAAGCAGGATTAAATGTTTTCTAAAGTCCCACAGTACGGGAACTATAATATAAGTCCCAATTAAACAGTGAGGACTAAAGTTTTTCTGAAGTCCTAAGATAGACTATTTAATGTATGTCTATGAATTCAGGCTGAGAAAACAGTTAAATGGCACAGTGTATGCAAAAACAAGAATTGTCAAAATAACCTAAATTCTTTACTTGTATTTTTAACACTTTGAAGAGAACAGAGTCTCCAGTAATACTTTAAGAAAAAATCCCTTTTCTGCTCTCATTCACTAGTTTAAGTATGGAAGCCACTCCCAAGGCATTTTCCTCTAAATAATACAAGTATATTCTCCTCTAAACTTCCTGTCCTACCGACATTTACTCCTACTTCCTCTCTTCACCACTTCATCACTTTATTATCATAATTGATTGACTATCTATTGCTAATACTTACCCTCCTCTCAGCATTCAGGTCCTGTTCTGCTATAGTCATGCTGTGGTCCTCCATTACAAATTCCAAAAGGATTGGTCAGACTCTTCGCAGACTGTAGAAATTAAGGGGCCAGAGTCTTCTCTAGCATGCGGGGCTGTGAGAGACTGAACATGTCCAGAGGAATGGTTCTTATCCATTACAATGATGGCTTACCCTCCATGCCTAGCTCAACTTTTTTCCTCGTCAATCACATCCTGGGATCCAGTGTGTAAATCCAACATTGCATGTCTGTGCACTACTGTTCTAAAGGATCTTATTTTGTGTACTGTATGTATCAGAGTAGGGTACATTGGTATGTAATGTAAAAAATACATATAAATAATGCAGCCAACTATCCAAGTGTCATATCAACTAAAACATCAAATAGAAATAATGTAAATAATGTAAAAAGTAGAAATAATGTAAAAAAATATGTAGTATATGCAACAGGTTTTCCAGATAGAAGTTCTAAACCTTGATGAATTGCTGTAAAGAACTGTACATTGAATAAGACTATTCAGCATTTGATAAAAATTCATGTATTAGAGCTATACATATCGATATGCATGATTATCATGCATATATCCCTTTCTCTTTCAGTACTCTGTCCTTTTAATACTTCAGTTCTTCCCAGAGCCAGCTCTCTCTTCTCTGCTCAGATTATCTACTAAGCTCTGCCTGGGTTTTCCCTCCATGAATCTCAGCCTGAAAACTCTCAAAACAATAAACTGGGACAATTATAGGGCCCATCATACTTGTTTTCTATCCTTCGGTATCTTTGTCCTGCTTTACCTGATGACAAATGTCTTAAAAACTAATTTTTTCATATATTTTGTTTTTTTTTTTTTTTTTTTGGTTTCAGGTAAATACATTTCCTCTTACTCCATCTTAGCCAGAAGGAGAAATCCCATAGCCATGTACTTAACAGAAACTCAGGCTATGTTTAGTGAATTAAATTGCTAAAGATCCACAGCTTCAGACACATCCTGACCGTTTTGCCACCAAAACCATATCTCAAAAAAGATCCAATATACCTCATTATGCTTGATACTTTTAAAACACTGTTGACCTCTTCCAAGGTACATTAGTTTTCTAGGACTGCTATAACAAATTACCATAAACATGGAGCCTTAAAAGGATTTAAATTTTTTCTCTCACAGTTCAGAGGCTAAAGTTCAAAATCAAAGTGTCCAATTGTAATTATATTGAGAGCAAAAATAAAGTCTTCATTTTATTCTAATCTGCAGCACCTAGCTTTGTACTTTGCCCCTAAAATAAGATCTCTAGTGTTTACACAAAGTTGAATTTAATTGTAATGGTCAAGAGGCTTTTCTATGAAAGTAACGTCAGGTACCAATTTTTTTTTTGTAGGAATTTCTAAAGATAGTTTCAGGTGTGCAATTTCAACATTCCTGTAACTCACACCTGCCTCGGGAACAAACAGTAATTTTTCCACTTATGCAGAAGTTACTAGAATGCCAAACTGGAGAGACTTCATAGATAAATAAAATGTGCAAGATATTTGTCTTAGAAACATGCATATACAGTATAGGCATGTGTATTCTATGTAAGTAAATGTAAACAAACTTACATGCAACACATTACTTAATGGGGTTGCTGTCCTGCAAGCTACATTTAACGTGTCCTGAAAATTTCCCCAGCTTTCCACACTATGAGATTTGCCCACCCCCTAACCCTTTTCCCCCCAACACATTCAGTCACACTACAGATAACTGGCACGATAGGACTTGGCCAATCATACTTGAAATTCAAAACGGAAGTACTAGAGGCTGGGAATCTTTGTAGCCAAGTCACATTAATATCAATTGTCTGACATATGGTGCTGGGATGTCTCATAACTTTCCTTTAACCTACCCTTTACAAAGATTTAGGGATTTAATCCTGCTTCAATTCCGCAAAATACCCCAACATCCTTCCAGTAAATTCTTTTTTGTGGCTTAAGTCAGCCGGAGTTTATTTTTGTGGCCTGAAACCAAAAGAACCTTAACTAATGCAATGCCCTAAGAACATTTTTGGAAAGATATACAAGAAATTAACACTAATTACCTCTGAGAAATGAGTGGGACTGGATCTTGACGGTGGAGAGGGTGACTTCCATTGTTACCTTTTAAGACACTGTACAGTCGAACACTGTATCATTATGGTTTGCTTTAGTTGGATTTGGGATGTTTGCTTTTCATCATGAGCCTGTGTTACCTGCATAGCTTCATTTCTTCAGCTAGTTTTTAAAAATTATTGTCATATTTGAAAAGGAATATGATAGTAGATTTCTAATTTTTCACAGCTCAACTTTATTCCTACTCTACTCGAACTCCCTCATTTCATGGTCGTACAAGCTGAGCCTAGAATGGTTATGACATGGCCACTAACTTCACAGTGATCAGAACCACCAGGTTGTTGTTCTAGACCAGCCCAGTGTCCTTTTCTTGCCCTAGGGTGAATAATGACTTTATTTTTAGGTGCAGTGGATACTAATTGATCAAACTCCTTTCCGTGAAGCTTTTTTACTTTCTTAATACTGCAACTTTGCTCAATTTGAGATTCTTTCTGCTTAAGAGTCTATTTTTGAAAAGAAAAATAAAAAGGTTAGTGGGTCAGTTATTGATCATTTCACATTTTAATGTGAATTATGTTAACCAGGTTAAATATATCCAGATACTTGGATAAAATCACTCATTGGATGAGTTGGGAGTTCTGATGGAACTGTAATAAATTTAGAATATTAGAATTTTCCTAGGAAGTTTCTCGCCCCCTCCTCCATTTTTCCCCACTACAATTACTTTTTAAAAATATTAATGTTGTCAGAAAAATCTCACCCCCTAGAGAGGAAATTAGCACGAGTCAACACAAATGGCCAAATTAGCCATCTGTGGAAATAACCCATCCTGGGAGGTGACCTGTAAGTGCCTTGTCATTGGAAGCAAAGAGTTTCCAGTCCTGAGAAGGATCAGGAAACCTGAACTGGCATGTAATAATTACAAAGCAGAAAACAGCAGGTATTTTACTTTGCTTAGGATGATGTCATGGTGCTTTAGCAACTGATTTTAAGGGAATCGAAGAGTAGGAATGTGTCAGTGTTTGCGCAACACTGTCTGGAAAATCAGAGCACTCCCAGAATCAGTCTGATTCTCAAAGAGGGATCGCAGTACTTCACTCGGGGAACAGGTGTTTCTGAGAGCACTAAGCTACAGGAAATAGGGTCACAAAAAAAATGAGAAAAAGGAGAGAAGAAAGAAAATGTGGAGGGAGGGACACATGAAGGAAAGAAGGAGGGCAGAGAAAGGGAAAAGATTAGGGGTGAAGAAAAGAGGCAGAAGAAAAGGGAAGCCTTCTCCAGAAACAAACATCATTTAGCAGGTCAACTTGTTACAATGTTTACAAAGTTAGGGACAGTTGGAGCCTGAATCCTCTTCCTCCCTGGTCTATCCTAAAAGCATTTTAACTGAGTTTCCTAATACACATTTACATTGTGTCTGAGTGAGAACTGAAATACTGAAGTTACTAGTTCTCACCTGCTTAAAATTCGGGACTAATGTGGTTTATCAGTTAAGTCTGCTTTTCCTGTCCCAGGAGCTGTACCTGCCAGCTACACCCCTCCCCAGTGCCCTGGTCTTTTGTTGATACTTGCAGTTTCCATGAATATGCCTTGCTTTTTCACGCCCTGGAGCCTTTTAATATTCTATCCCCTCTAGGTAGAATGGAAAGCTTGGTTTTCAACCCCCAAACATCATCTTTCTTTTTCTTCCTGGTGAGCTTTTCAACCAGCAAGGCTCTGCTCAACAATATTTTTTTCTTCTGAGGAATTATGAATGCCCTTCCATAAGAGAACTATTCATTTAAGATTCCGTTGCATTTATCAAATGAACTCTAGTTATCTGAGTACATCCTTCTCCTCTAAATTTTTAGCTCCTAAAGCGCAGACACCTTCTCATGTTCACCTGTGTATACCAGTCTCTAACACACGCTCATAACAGACCCTGAAAAAGACTCAGGTTAATGAGTAAAGCAATAAAAACTCTTGTCAGGAAAATTTATCCAAGACTTGGAAATAATTTTTTAAATTACTTCTTGGCTATTTTTAAATTCTGTAGGTGTGGCTATTAATTTGTAGAAAATGAGTAATAGTGTGAATGATTCCTGCTCACAGAAACACAAATGAATTATATAAATCCCAGTAAGTCAAATTCTCATTTGGACCTGTTTTAACATCTTACTGGTTCCCTCATTTATCAATAAGTTGAATAAAATCTTTGACATGCGTCCCTTTTATATTTGTATGAGTCATGACTTAACCTTTTTGAAAATTATACTTTAACAGGATAACAGAATATCTTAATTTAATGTATCTGGACATAAACTACCAAATAGCATAGGCTGGGTGTGTGTTAATAGAATATAAAGAATGTTTTTTATTAAACAGTTTAATATTTGTAAGGCAATATGAAAGTGAAATGAATATATCTGTTAAGATAATAACACTAAATGAAAACACCAACAGAATAATACAATAGAGTCCTTTAAAGCAAATGGTTTCTAGTATAGAAATGTGTGTAATATAGACACACATGCGTGTACATTAAACACATGTACTTGTGTTAAATATAACTGATATATTGTGGCCAATATATTTTCCATACAGTAATTCTGAGTTTATAGGTTTCTGCATCACAAGTATGGTATCACACTCTATTAAACATGTGGTCATAAGGGCACAGTGTTAACTGTATTGCTTAACTCTTTTAATCACTATTACTCACCCCTGCCTGTTATTTGCTTTTCCATCATTGTCCCTAGCTGAGGCCTATGTATCATCCCCCCAGACACGGTCCCATTCATTCAAGTGGAAATAGGAGCTTTCCCCATAAAGGCAGCTGAGCAGACCACATTAAGCAAAAAATCTAATGGCCCATTAGTCATAGTCAACTGATGATCCACTGAAATGACTGACCAGGTAACTGGGTCAACTGGCTCAAGGAAAGGGTTTACTAAGCCGATAAAGCATTTCATTGGGCCATTTCATTTCAAGAGCTTCCCCACCCTAGCCCCAAACACACACACCCAGAAGATGTGTGTATTTAGTAGGGCTGTCTATTCCATTTCCTGGAATGGGAACAGCTCTCACTTTTCTAAACACAAGTACCCCAGGCTCAGTCTCCATCCACAAGGACAGGCTGTAGCCCCAGGAGTCTTCGTGGCTCATTGCCTGTGCAGTGTGAGTTTCTCAAGGAGATGTGCACACTTTGACAGACTGGCAGCACACTCTTCTCCTAAGAATGATGGTCAGATTCCCTCAGAGAGCAGGGCAATGCAATGTCACCAGTCTAGCTCTTAGATTAAAAATAAAAAAAGGCACCACATCACTTCTTAAGATACATTATCACATATAATGAGAACTTTATTCTATTTTTCCCTCCTCTCTTAACTGGCATTCCTTGGGAGTGGAAAAAAAAAATCAAAAGCATTCTCACACAGAAGTCCACAATGAAGTATGTTTAAGTGTCAGACTAAAACTAACAAAAGGCAGGAAACAAGGAGTTAAGACCTTACCCAGGCCTGAACTCACCCTATTATGCCTAGGTACTAAGGGGTCAGGAAAAAACCCTTAGATTCAGAATTAGCTGCTTCTGTTTTCTTTCACTGCTGAGATATTAAACTTCAAAAAATATTAAATGGACAAAAAATCCCCGAGCGCCTATAACCCATTCAAGGTGATAATCTGTGCATATCTCTAGCTTTGAAAGGCACATTTCAACCTTATTATAGCTTTCAAAATTAGAAAAATATGTTATCTTTGGCAAATCCTCTTTCCTATGTGTCTGTTTTCTGTCTACACTGAGTCCTTTTACTTTAAATGCATGCATGCATGCATGCATACATATATGCATACATAAGTAAAGATGCCAGGAGTAGGAAAAAGCAGGGGTTTCTTCTCAGATAATGGCTAGCAGCTTATTAATTTTTCATTTTTGTACATCCATGGTTAATTTTCTAAACCAGGATGATCTTCAATACCACGTACGACTCTGATTCCTCCTGGCCATTTTTCAAATATGACCTATAGTAATAATTTTAAAAATGTCTCCAGCTTATCTGCTGAGGTGGGGGCATCCGCCTCCTCTATAAAGATAGACTGCACTGAGGGACTGTCACATGTTTGCCTAGAGTTTCTTCACCCCACTGCTAGAACAGGCAATGCTCAGGTATGAATGTGAGGCAGTTATGTGGAACTAGAAACACAGTTTGTATTTTGGATAATGACAAACTATAGCTAGGCCTTCATGATCCATAATATTGCTGAGAAAATTAGCAAGGGTTAATTAATTATATCCCAAGTACCATGTGTAACAACAGGCCTCCTTGGGGAGAGATATTCAGTGTTCTAACAACACAGGGTCCTAAAACTCTTCTTGGATGTTCTTCATGCTCCATTTCTTGAGACAGATGTTCCAGAAGATCTGTCTCTTCAAGTAGGAGAAACTGTAGAGTGAGGGTTCCTGCCAGTACAAATTTCTTAGGTAAATCTGCAGACCAAGAGGGCCCAGGACCAATCCGCCTTTCCCTCCACTGCTCCTATGGATTTGTCTCCTTTGTCAACCCCCAAAAGAAGTGAGAGAATCATCATGCTTCCTTTGGCCAAAACTGCAAAGCCCTTCTTTACATCTACCAACAACAGGAACCGTGTGGAGTATAAGTGGCAAATGTAGAAACAATCACAAAATTTAAATAAGAAATAAACTAGTGCCCCATCTCTATCAGTGTGATAAAAGTTTAAAATTGCTTCATGCTTGCTAGTTAACACCTCTCACTCTGCCCCAACATGCAAATACACATTTCATTTTCATTTAAATCTTATAAGAGGGAAGCTCAAACATTGAGAAGGATGTATATATCAGTCCTTTAAAAGAATAAGCTTAGTACTTTCAGAAGGTGACAAAGGCCACAGCAGGAAATAGTTAAGGGTATAGAGGGTGATCATGTAGTTTACCATCCAAACTGGTTCAGTTTGAGAGTAAAAGGGGGCAGGATGAATGCTAAACTGCACTGAGCATGAGGACAAGAGGCTTAAACTGGATTTTTTTCAAGCAAATGTGGGTGTGGGGTCTCTTTAAAGTTATAAAGGTGTCTGGGGTTACTTTCAGGCATTTATATTTAGACAGGCAGCTCAATAGGGCCTGGCTGAACTAAGCTTTAGAAAGAGCCTTACAAAATTCAGATGCAGGATGGATTTGAGGGGTCCTAGGACACAGGTAGATATTTTGGTTTTTACACTATCTTTGAGAGGTAATGAAAGCTCTCACTGGCTGATATCAGTGAGATAAATGTAAGATATTATTGATGTAAAATGAATAGATTTCTGCAACTTATCAGATATGGGAAACCTCACAAAGGGTGAATCAGAGGTGATGTTTCTAACTGAGTGATGCCATTAGCAGTACTCTTGGTGAAACTAAGGCCAAAAGGTTAAGTAATGTGCACAAGCCCACCAACTAATAACAACTCAGCCTTCAGGTCTACCCTTTAGTAAAAAGATGGCTACATTCAATGTGATAAAGGGATATGTGCAAGAGACTCTGACATCATATGAATTGCTTCTACTTTTGCAAGGTGTGGTAAGACCCTAGACTACAGATCTGAAGATGTCTTTTGAGTTTTGCTCATTTGATTTCTAGCTTTATTACCTTTGGCAAATATTTGTCCTTTTGTAGGGCTCAGTTACAGCTTTCGAATCTGAAATAGGTACGTTCTTTCATTACTAAGTATCTTGGTATTTGCAGCTCTCCCTAATGGAATGCCCTTCCCATCTAATGAGAAACCCTTTGTCAAACTCAGTGAGGCTTTTCCCTGAAAAAATAACCCCCAAGAGGGATAGCCCATCAATTAATCACTGTCTGTTTCCTCCCTGTGGCAGACATAACTTCCTTCTTCCTAAACACCTTCCAGCCAAAGGATAACCATGTAGCCTGACACAGAAGAAGAAATCTGTTGAAATGAAAAGCATTTACTTCTCTGGTAAAAAGGGACAGCTGTCACACCTTTTTGCTCTTTCCCTTTCCTTCTTCAAACTGCTTTGAACACCATTATGATTTTGGAGATGAACCAGCCAGCTTGTAACCATGTAATTACCAATGAGAGAGTGAAAGCCAACACACTAAAGCTGGAGGAGTGGAAGATGTGATACATGGGTCATTTATGTCATTTCAAAGCATTATACCAGCCCTGTACCTAATTCTACCTTCTTGTTATATAAGACAAATAAATTCCTGTTTTCTAAGCCTCTCTGATCAAGTTTTTTTCTTATTTACAATCAAAAGCAAACATAATTGACATATCTTCTGTCAGTTAGCTATTGCTAAGTAACAAACAACTCCATAAATCTGCAGGTCAGCTGGGCTGTTCTGCTGATCTATGCCAGGCTCTGGAGACATTGGTGGGCTGGCTTTTCTAGGAAGGCCTCAGCTAGGAAAACTGTTCTCTATTTTATGTTATCTCTTTCCTCTACCTGACTTTTGCAGCAGGGTTTGAGAGAAAGTGAAACTTGCAGGTCTCTGCCATATTCTGTTGGCCAAAACAAGGCACAAGGCCAATCCAGAAGCAAGGGGTAGAGTGGAGAACTGGAGCCATTCCTCACTAAATCTATCATACATTCATAGAGTATGAGAGTTTAAGGGCTAAGATTGTGAGATTATTTATAACACTTATATAAGAAGACTTTCCTAAATTTATTTTTGGTTAAATGTTTGCTCTGCTTAATTCACAGGGTTGTTGAAAGAATCCTTTGTTTCTGATTCTACAGTAGATTAAAGGGGAGGTCTTTGGAAAGTCAAAGAAACAAATACTTTACCACAAACTGAATTGCTGATGGTATAATTAGATCTTTGGATATACACTTTCAGGGCAAGATTTTCACCCATCTCTAGAGACTTTGGAAGGAGAGGAGAAAGGAAACTAATTGACAGAAGAGTTTCAGTTCCCAGTTGATATTTCAAAGTTGAGTTAATACAGAGTAGTCTTTATCTGTGCCATCAGTAATGGCCATTCACTACCAGTGGGCAGCATGTTGTACTTCAATCATCTAGTTGGGAGAACATTTATCTTTGCCTGAAAGGAAAGCTTCCCACTTGATCTGTATAGAACCTTCCAGAATCATCATAAGCAAACTTTCCCATTTAGAAAACCTGTGTAGTAGTGTTTTATAAAGGAACATTCTTGATCTTGATCAGGTTGGGACTAGACAGCAGTGTGTACATTGTCTCAAAAAAGGAATGAGCCCTCTACCTGATACATCATATGTCAGAGACTGGCTAGATGCTCAGTCACCAAAGAGTTTCCTCTCCTTGGGCACACAGACAAACTATATCCCTTGGACCCTGTATCTCAATAGAAACATGTGGCTGGTTCTTGCCACGAAATGTGAATGGAAGACATTCTTTTTGATTTAATGCAGGGATCACCAAACTATAGCCCACAGGCTAAATGTGGTTCACCACTTATCTCTGTAAATAAACTTTTTTGGTTGTTGTTGTTGTTGTTGTTGTTGTTTTTAACATAACAGCCTCCATTCATTTACACATTATCTACGACTGCTTTCAGACTGTAATGGCAGAATTGAATAATTGTAACAGGTAGCAAGTGGCCTGCAAAACCTAAAATACATATTTTGATCACTTACAGCAACGGTCCTCAACCTTTTTGGCATGAGAGACCAGTGCTCCTATGAGAATCTAATTCCTGATGATCTGAGGTGGAGCTGAGGAGATAATGCTAGTGCTGGGGAGCAGCTACAAATACAGATGAAGCTTTGCTAGCTCTTGCTGTATGGCCCAGGTCCTAACAGGCCAACGATTGGTATGGGTCTGTGGTCCAGAAGCTGGGGACTTCCTGATTTATAGACTAAGTCTGTCAACCCTTGATTTAAGGCATCTTAAAGTTGAGTGCCTGTTCTACTTTCTCTTCACCTTACCTGCTCTCAGGAAGATGTCAGAGAAATTTTGAAGCCATGGCTGAACTGTGCAGGGGCCCATCACAAAAAAACATGGACCCCTGAATGACTACATAGAGTAGGGACCCCTGTCCAAACAACCAGCCTACCCTACTTCTTTGGGACCTACATTGGACCATGACCTGGGTAAAAATTTTAAACTATAGTATGTTAAGGTAGTAAGACCTGAGGCTTTTTCACAGCAGGTAACACTATTTACCTTTACTAATAGAAATGGGAAAAACATAGTACTCTATGCAAATAAGATATTACAAATTTGGATAACTGCAGCACAGGAAAATAAAATCATTGATCCAAGTCTTATATCAAAGCTTGGAAGAGTGGTTACCATTTCCCCCAATACTGAGATGAGATGCACCAGAGAGCAATTTTAGTACCAACCACAAGATCTTCCCCATGTAAAGTGACCTCAGGAAAATTTGGGGTTCAACCTAAAAGAATATCTCCCCAATGGCTTGTTGATAATGCCTTCCTGATTCCTTTTTATCACTAAAGGCTGCCTCACTTTTTTTTTGTTTGTTTATTTAATATTTTTTATTTTAATGTTTTAATTTTTCAATTACAGTTGAGATACAATATTATATTAGTTGCAGGTATGCAACATAGTGATTAGACCTCTATATAACTTATGAAGTGATCACCTTGATAATTTTAGTACCCATCTGACACCATACTTAGTTATTACAATATTATTGACTATATTCTCTATGCTATACTTTACATTCCCATGACTGTTTTTATAAATGGCAATCTGTACTTAATTCCTTCCCCCTTTCACCCATTTTTCATTTAGCATAATGCCCTTTAGGTCCATTCATGTTGTTGCAGATGGCAAGAGTTCATTCTTTTTTTATGGCTGAGTACTATTCCATTGTATATACAGACCACTTTTTTTTTAATCCAGTCATCTATTGATAGACACTTAGGTTACTTCCATATCTTGGCTACTGTAAATAATGCTGTTATGAACATAGGGATATAAGTCTTTTCAAATTAGTGTTTGGGTTTCTTTGGATAAATACCCAGAAGTGTAAATGCTGAGTCAAAAGGTAGTTCTATTTTTAATTTTTTTGAGACACCTCCATACTGTTTTCCACAGTAGCTGTACCAGTTTACAATCCCACCAATATGCAAAAGTTCCCTTTTCTCTGTCTCCTCACCAGCACTTGTTGCTTGTTGATTTATTGATGATTGTCATTCTGACAGGTGTGAAGATATCTCATTGTGGTTTTAATTAGCATTTCCCTAATGATAGTGATGTTGAACATATTTCATATGTCTATTGGCCATCTATATTTCCTCTTTGAAGAAATGTCTACTCAGGTTCTCTGCCCATTTTTTTAGTTAGATTGTTTGCTTTTTTAGTGTTAAGTTGTATGAGTTATTTAAATATTTCAGATGTTAGCTCCTTATCAGATATATGTTTGTGAATATCTTCTCTCACTCAGTAGGTTATCTGTCCATTTTGCTGATGATTTCCTTCACTGTACAAAACTCGTTAGTTTAATGTACTCCCATTCGTTTTTCTTTTGCTTCCCTTGCCCCTGCCTCACTTTTGTTGAAATGTGAACATCCCAGAGAAGAGTTTATCAGAAATAATCAGTTACTCCATATTAAGAGAGGCCTTTATTATACCACTTTAAAAGGAAAACTAGATAAACAAGACAGAAATGTATTTTTATGATCTCAGAGACAATTAGAATCCCAGACACTTGTAACAGAGGGCTATGAAAAGAAATGTAGGTGCATCTTGGGAAAATGGAAGGTTGCCTAACTGTCCTTTTCACTGGAGAAGGAATGGCTCTGGACTCTGAGATACTGTAAACAGGTATCAGGAACCTAGCAGTTGCCTTGAACTCAGAAGCCAAGCTATTTTCCCTGTCTTTGTCCTTTACCTGCCTCGTCACTTCCTTTTTACCAGGAGTCATTTTCTCTGAAAATTCTTTCTTGGACACTCCAGATATATCTCTCCTTTGTCCTCTGCAGCTCCTGCAATTAATAGATGCCTCAAGAAAGCATTAATTATACTATATTATGAGTATCGTTTTATACATCTCTCTCTTCTACCAGGCATCAGGCTGGGGCCATTTTCTGGCATACTTTCTGGAATACAGAATATGCTCAATAAATATTTGTTGGATTAATAAGAAACTATCCTCTAGGATAATGGGTCTCAAAATCTGTTCAAGAATTAAAATCACAGATATGGTTCCATAGTGTAGCAGTTAGCATGTCTGCTTTACATGCAGAAGGTCCTGTGTTTGCACCCAGGGGACCCACTGACCATGGTCTATGGCCATGTCACCCTGAACAAGCCTTATGTCTGATCTTGGAAGCTTAAGCAGGGTTGGGCCTGGTCAGTACTTGGATGGGAGACCACCTAGGAGAAGGTGCTGTAGGCATAAATAATAATAAATAATAAAAAAAATTAAAATCACTTGAAGATGTGGGTTCTTAAACCCTACTGCATCAAAATATCCAGAGATAAGACAACAAAACTATATTTTTCACAAAGTGATTGTGGAGCATTGAGTTTTATGCTATAGTCCTTCTAACCAGGAAATCTTTCAAACCCAGGAATCTAGTCAAGCTGTAGTATTTTGCTTTTGTGGTTCTGTCAGGGCTGATACCATGGAAGTGAGTTGGAGAACATCATTCATTTATTTAGTCAGTCAGTAAGTCAGTCACAGTTATTGAATGCCTCCCTATGTGTCAAGCACTATTCTAGGTTTTGGGGCTATCGCAGGGAATAAAATAGACAAGACTCCATGCTTTCTATAAAATTAGGAGTAATGAAAAGCAAGATAAATAAGTACAGATTATAATATATTCATAATAAGTGCTGAAGGAAGAAATTTAACCAGGAAAGGAATAGGAAGTGGTTCGAGAACAGTTCAATTTTAAATAGAGCTGCCAAGGAAGGTCACAGTGAGAAGGTGACATTGAGTAAAGACCTAAAGGGAATGAGAATGGTATCTGGCAAGGAGCATTCAAGGAAAACAGAAAGTGAATAGATCCCAAGGAAGGAGCATTCCTGGTAAGTTTGAGAAAGAGGCAGGGGGACGTGACTGAATGAGAGGATGAGTGACGCAAAACAGAGGCCCAAGGTTAAAAAGGCCACATCTTCTTCAGTGTGAGAGGAGAGGCGCTGGAGGGTTCTGGGCAAAGAATAATATCTGATGTCCTTTCAACATCTTCACTGTGGTTACTATGCTGATTTATTTGAAGAGGAGACAATGGTGGAAAGGGAAATCTGTTAGAAAACTGTTGTTTGAATTTATGCAAGAGACAGTGGTGGTCAGATCAAGGTGTGTGGAGGGAGGTGTTGAGAAGTGGTCAGATTCTGAAGATATTTTAAAGGAAGAGCCAATAGGTTTTGCTTGTATATTAGGAGAGTAAGAAAGAGGGGACTCAAGGACAACTTCAAAAGTTGGGAGCTAAAAACTGAGAGAATGACTCTGCAATTTACTGGGATAGAGAAGACAGGAATTTGATCAGATTGATGATGGATCTCAGAAGCTCAGTTTTGGATTTGTTAAATTAAAACACCCAAGTAGAAATGTAAATGAGGCTAGAGGTCATTGTTAACCTATGCATTTCTTCCTCACTGACCTTCTCTGGCCCGGAGCTCCAATGCCTTAATTCAAATCTCCATTTTCTAAGGAAAGGGATAATTACATATGTTTGTAAAATTGCTTTGCGAAACCATCAAGTACTATAAAGTGAACATTATTACTATTTATACATGGAAATCTCAGTATGATGCCATCAACCCCAAGAAGGGCCTTTTATTTGGTCTTTGGAAAACCAGGCTATAGAAAGTATATGAGAGTCCATAGCCCTTCAGGGTTTGGGGCCAAAGATGTACAGGCTGGGTTATTTGCAAGCAAATATAGTACCCTTTCTGGAAACCTTCACAGTTTGCTAAACTTTTGGAAAATTAAACACCCTCCATTAAATCATAACTTAAGGGTACATGAAGTAACAACTACCATGCATACCCACCTCTTCTTGCCCAGGAAGTTAGAGCATTATGTCCAGCTAGAGGAAATATAAGTTAAATTGAGAATATCTGAAGCTCATGGATTTTCTTTTTAAAGAAACTGTAGCCCATTCTTTCAGTTCATCTCCCTTTGCCATTCCATCTCGCAACCACCAGCTCTGCCCTCGCTCCCACCCGTCGAATCTTGGTAGAAACAGCTGTCACCACAGAAGTCATAGTTGGGCCAGGACAGCCAGCTGGCTCTGTGAATCACAAACAAATTAACCTTGGCATTTTATTTTGAGCAAAGGGGCTTCCTATCCTATGTTCTTAGCGGCTATCCATATTTTTACTCTTGAATAAACAAACACCAACTCAAATGTCACACAGGGCTGAGCCATATTATGGGTTTTCAGGGCCGCTACCCACCGCTGCTTTTTAAAAACGTTCCTTCTTAATCAAAAGCTTTTATCTCTTGACAAGTTTTCCAGTAAAGTAGTATACCCAGTTTAGGTGACCTGATCCATGCCTGGGGTTTCACTTCTCAGAGTGGGAGGGGTGTGAACATCATTGCTCCATTAACAATTTAACAATCATTTCTCAAAGTATAGGCGTAGAATTAACAGATGACGATATTTAAACTTTGTAAGAAACAAGCAAATATATGTTGCGGCACAGCACCATCTACTGACCAGTTAAGGAAAAAATGTGGGGGAGAGAAAGGAGCGCTGGAAAGAGAGGGGGAGAAAGAGGGTCAGAAGGAACAAGAGGGCTAGAGGGGAAGGGAAAAGGGGAAAGGAAAGGAAGGGAAGGGAAAGAAAGAAAAGAACAGAAGGGAATAAAAAGAAAGGACTTTAGACTTCTACTAATCCACGTTCTCATTACATAGATAAAGAAACTAAACTCAGAAAGTTTAGTCAAATTCACAGGGTGCAAAAAACTTCTCAGGTCACCTATTTATAAGAAAAATTACTTTCACATTTTCAAAGATTATAAAAGAAGAAGGCTGCTGTCATACTGGAGAACAAATAGACACATAAGTTTAAAGGAACAGGGGAAAAAATCCAGAAATAGACCCACATTACTGTCCATTATTTTCTAAAAGGTTGCAAAGTTAATTAATAGAAAAATGGTAGTTTTTCAACAAATTGTGCTAAAACAATTATACAAAACACATGTAACTTCAACCTATACCTCACAGCTTCTATAAAAATTAACTAAATGAATCATAAATCTAAATAAAACTGTAAAACTATAAAATTTCCAGAAGAAGACATAGCAGAAAATCTTTGTGACCTTGGGTTGGGCAAAAAATCTTGTATTTGACACAACTGATAAAGAAAAAAATTATAAAAGGGACACTATCAAAAATTAAGAATTTCTGCTCTTTGACAGACACTGTTTAAAGATATAAAAAGACAAACTGTGAAAAATATTTGCAAATCACATCTGATAAAGAATGTGTACCCAAAATACGTAATAGTAACTGAAAACAAACAATTGAACTTACAACTGGTCAAAACACTAGAATAGACAAGTGTTCAACACAAATACTCAAAAGGCAAATTAAAACCGCAATGAATTATCACTATACATCTACTAAAATGTCTAAAAATTTAACATAACTAAAAATACCAAGGGAAGCAAAGTGATAGGAAATCTTTTATATTACTGGTGGGGATTAAAAATGGCACAGCCATTTAAAAACAGTTTGGCAAGTTCTTGCCATATGACAGCAATCCTACACCTAGGTATTATCCAAGTAAAATGAAAATTTATGATTAGAATAAAATATATAAGAATGTTTATAGCATCTTTCTTTATAATCGCCAAAACTTGAAGCAAACACAAATGTTACTCAATAGGTAAATGGATAAACTGTGATATAACAATACTACTCAGCAATGAAAATGAAGGAACACAGAAATGAAGCAGGGACACTAAAAGGGTAATAAAATTTATTATCAACACCAAGAGTGAACTATAATATGAACTATGGACTTTGGGTGATTATGATGTGTCAATGCACCACCCTGGTGGGAGATGTTGATAACTGGGAGGCTTATGCAGGTATGGGGCAAGGGGTATGTGGAATATCTCTGTACCTTCCTCTTAATTTTGCTATGACCTAAAACTGCTCTTTAAAAAAGACAAGAAAATTCCTACAGAATTCTTCACAACATGAGATAGCCTGGAAGAAAAAAACGGAGGAACCACTGATTCACCTGCCACAAGGACAAATCTCAAATGCATTATGTTAAGTGAAATAAGCCAGTCTCAAAGAGTTTCATACTGCATTATACCATTCAATGGCATTCTGGAAAAATAAAAACTATATGGACAGAAAATATATCAGTGGTCATTGGTATGGAGGAGAAGGTGACTACAAAGGGGCATAGAGAAATTTGAGGGGTGAGGAAACTGTTCTGCACCTGGATTGAGGTGGTGATTATATATCGATGCATTTGTCAAAACTCTTAGAAATGTACAATAGAAAAAGTGGGTTTTACCATATGTAAATTATACCTTAATGAAAAACGTAAAAAGTATTTAAGCTGTAGTCCAATATATGACTTCTGTTGAAAAAGAAAAGATGTAATTAAAAGTATTTATTACCCTCACACATTATTTGTTTAAACTAATGAATTTATTCTTAAAAGAAAGTACTTGCTAAATAAAAAGGAATCCTGCTCCTACATTTTAAAATAATAGAATATGAATTGGTAAGTTTTCAGTGTAATATAAATAGCTACATTGTCCATATTTTAATGATCAAAATGTATTAAAGAGAGTAGATTGTTCTGACATTTCATGCAATCTTTGAGTACACTTTTAACCTGAATGGCTATCTGTGTAAAGTGCCTTAAAAAATTCTTTATGATAGCTTACATTATATGAATAAATGAATACAGTTTTGAGTACTGTCCTTTTCTTTTCAAGCGCTCCAAATTACAATTTATCTGCCTTCTGGAGTGACATATTTACTCTTATAACCCAGACAACTTCTCAGCTCCAAAGAGAAGATTTCAAAGGTAGCCACCTATTGGCAGAACCTTTATTATATTGGCTTTATGATGCCAAGAGAGTGTCAACCAAAGAGATGGGGTGGGTAGTATTAAGATCCTTACACTATCAAAGGCCATTTACTACACTATCATTTACTTCATCAGTAGTTGATCACTGCTCCTCTTTAGATCCTTCATCCACTAATATGACTCTCAGGCTATGTCAAATTCATTTATTTAACAATTATTTTTGTATGTTTGCTATGTAAGCTACTGTGATAAAGCAAATTCTGGATATAGTAGCAAACAGAAAAACAAAGGACCTGTCTTAAGACAACTCAGTATATTTGGGAGGATATAGACACATGAAGTCGAAAATGATGGCAAAATAGGATTGCAGTTAGGATGGAATACAAGGAGTATATGGGAAGAAGGCAGATTCTTTAAAGCAGGACTCTCAACTGGGGTGGTAAAGTCGGTAAGAAAAAACAAATTATGAGGGTATAGGCATTGACCTGTTTGATGCCTATTCACCATCTATTAACCAGGTTGACTGGGGAATATGGGCAGTAGGAGAAGAAAATATGAACAAAACCCTAAAGGCTTAGAATTCAGTAGCTTTCTATAATCATTTAATTAAAGCTTTACTACACACACAAAAATGCTTAGAAAATGTAAAGACTCCATAAGCCTTTGTAAAAATTCAAATTTAATTGATTTGTATATAGGTAATTGAAGTAACCCAGTTGATGCTAAATGGAAACACAGAGAGTAAATCTAATTTAGAGAAAATTCTATCATTAATTTGTCTTTAATTGGGGAAAATATTTTGGCATTAGAGTGACTTATGCTTGACAACTAAATTCTCACAGAATGTTATCAGTCGAGTAAGAAGTATTAAATAGGTACTTTTACCCTTGCTAGCTCTGAAACTGTGCACTTGAAGGGAGAGTCTTACCAAAATAGTTTCTGATAAATGTCATTTTAGAAATAGATAATAATCTCTTGCTTTTATGCATTTCCTGCAACAGAAATATCTTGCACATTTAGTCTTGCTATTTCTTTGCATAGAAGCTTATTGTTCATAGAAAAACCATTCATTCAAAAAAATCTTTATCTAGTGCCCACAATGTGCCATGACCCATAATCCTCATTTGTGTTATGCACTTGAGTAATTGCTCTCATCAGTCATATAAAAGTCTGAAGATACACGTAAAATTACTTAACTAGTAGCTTAAATGCTTAGGTAAGCTCTCCCTGAAACCTCAAAACCAATAATAAAATGAGGGCTAAAATGTCACAAACCTAGCCATATTTTGGATCTGTACCATTCTTTCAGATAGAGTTTCAATAAATATTATTCCTTTAGCATGCCATAAATTCACTTCTCTATAGCTTCAAAAGCTTGGTCATAGTTTTATAGTTCTCAATTTTAGTGAATTTGTCCATACTCGACCATCAGTCTTTGCTTTCCAAAACATTCATAATAAATAATTCAGAAATAGCATCCCCTTATTTATTTTCCTGATAACATTTTTGTGTTTTTTTTCCTCCTCCTTATTTCAGGTTTCATTCTCCTCCATTTTCCAAAGAGCTTCTGATGTTTAATTGTGGTGGTAATTCAGCAAAAGGCTGAGGTAATGTTTCTGAAAGTTTAAACCCATGAACAAATAGCAACCTGGCTAACATTTAGAAAGATTGTAAGAATTACCAGAACCTTGATTGTTTTTTTTTTTTTCAGTGAACTAAGCAATGGTAGGAATAAGATTTCTCTTTGTGTGCCTGTTATATTATGCCAGATACTTTTACAGCTATTTACCTGGCAACCTTTTCTTCAAGTCACTGTTTCTCTGAAGCAGTGACACAAGGTGGGCTATCCTAAGACATCCTTTCATTGCTTCAAGCAGAAGGACGTACTCCTACAATAAATCCTCCGGGTAGACTTGCTCCATAAGGGCCTTGAAAAGCTGAGAAAAGCAACAAAAGATCCAAATTTAAAAGAAGAGGCTGTTGTCACTGCCAACACACAAAGTTTAAATCACTCATACCATTACTAAATAATACCTGCCATGTTAGAAAATTGGCCAATTTCTCACTTACTGTCTTTTATTTTTATAAACCAAGAGAGGAACACAAGAAGAATAATCTCACTTTTATGTTTTATGTTTTTAACCCATGAACGGAATGCAAGAAAAAGTTGTATTTTGCAGATTAATCACACTTACTTTGGGCAGTTATTGTTAACTCTTTTAAGTTCAGTCGTAAGAATTATGGGATTCCACAAATCTAGGTAGTACAAGAGAAATCTGCCTTCTGTCTTCATCACATATATGTGATGCACCTTCAAAATTAGACATCACAGCATCATGAAAGAAAGCAACATATTGGAGGAGATTCACTTCTTATACCCTACCCACATTATATCTACGGATATTTTGTTCAAGTCCACTCTGCTAACTTCTAATTTCAGGATTGGTATCTAATTTTATTTTAGTGCTAATATTCTCTTCATAAATCTGCTTGTATATCTTGACTAGTGCTGAATCTATATGCCATAGCCCTTAAGTCCCACTAAAGCTAAGAACTTTATATATGCGGAGGATGAAATAAATACCTTACCTGAAATTCCTACCCTCAGTTTCACACTTAAAATAATCTTTGCCAATACTTAGTTGTTGTTTAGAGAACTAGTTATAAGAAGTGACCGCTGTAGGAGACACAGTTGAGCTCCATCCAAAGGCCCTTAAATTCCCAATAACATGTCTATGTGCCTTTCAGTGGGCCTTGCTTCATATAGCCTGCATCTGTTATTCTTGTCAGAGGCTGACTTTGGACTACAGGAAGGAGCCTCTTTGCTGCTCAGAGAAGCCAGAGTGCCTGGGAATTTACATCTTTCAAGGATGATCAACCAGCCCAGTTTGCACAAGAATTTCTCATGCAAGGATTTCTCAAGATGTGGGATTTTCAGTGCTAAAAGTAGGACAGTCTCAGACAAAGAGATGATCGGTCATCCAATGCACCCCAACACCACTAGTGGGCAGTCCTCAGCCAATATCTAACCAGTGCAGGAGTATAAAAGCCCAGTTCCCTGCCCAAGTTGGGACAAATGTTCAGGTACAATTATGCTCCAGAACTCTTTGCATGATCCAGCTGAGGCTGGAATTTCCCTTACTTGGCATCTTGCTTTCTGTCTTGTTCATCCCCCCACTTCCCTATGTCTCCTGGAAGCACATCCTTCATAAACCACTTTCGCTCCTTCATCATCTCAGAGAAACACTTCTGGATATCCCCACTGAAGACAAATGCCTTTCCCTAAGTGTCGGAAAATCACAGGATGTATCTGTCATGGAAATCCACAAGGTGGTCACATATTTCACTTTGGCCAAATTTTTCAGCTTCCTCTCCCAAACTAAAGCTGATAATAGAGATAATGGCAAGTAGAAAACTCTCTCATCTTGGTGTGTTTCTTTTTCTTGTTTCCATAGCCTTGGATCGACTTCGAGGTGGTAAAAATGTCAGAAATGGCAGCAGAGAATAAAGGTGGCTTTGATTGGCAAAGAGTTAAAAGGAGAGATATGAAATTTAAATAATAAATTCAACTGATTAAGATTTGAATATTTCTTAAATAGAGTGGGTCTCAACGGGTATTTTTCCTAAAATAAAACTAAAATTTCTAGTACATTTTAAGAAAATAATTTTTCTACTATGATTCTAGTAGAGTTATGTAATTATATTTTTATACATACTTAGATATTTTTCTGAAACTGTAACTCAATAAAATATTAACCTGGCCCAGGACTGTCCTTTTATTATATCTATTTGAAAGCTCTCCTTCACTCTCTTTGAAGTTATTATAGGATGAAGAGCAGTTTGCAATAATTTACCTAATAACAACAACAACAACAACGTAGCTCTATATCCTGTATGTTTGATTTAAGGAAAAGGGTTTCCCTTCCAGGTCCCCATAAAGTACAAGGTTCAAACAAAGTGCGGGCCACTAATGAACAGACTGTTTTCCTGTGTAAGGCCCCTGAACAGAATGACTTCATTCAGGGCTACTGCTCGCGCATGGAAAGTGTTGGTAAGAAGTCCCACAGAGTTCAGACGACCTTTTCCTAACTTTCGTTTTTTTTTCCCCTGTTTGTCTTTCGGGTCTAAGCCAGGGATAACATAAATATTCATCAGCTGATATTTGCAGTAGCTGTGAAGTTATGAATGAGGCCATGCGGCTGCCCTCCTCTGCCATCTACAGAATGGCAGCTTCTCCACTCAGCTCCCAGCCAAACGACACTTTCCAAAATCCCCAAAGTGTACTATTAGGCTTTTCAAATTCAGTCTTTCTTTTTTTTTTCTTTAATGCTCAAAGCAGAAATGCTGTCTGCCTAATGTTTACCCTGGGATTATAGACGAAGAAAAAGAAAAACATTACTTTGCCAAGCTTTAAACTTTCAGATGCCTTGACATAGCAGGCAAACGTGTTAGCAGCTCAAAATATTGGTAGCATATATCAATGGTTATGATGGTTGCAGGTTTTCTTTTTATATTAAATACCAGCCATATATCTAAGGCATTTATTGTGTGAAGAACTGGGAAAATAACCACAGCTTTGATCTGTTTCTACTGTTTTGTTACTCACCTGGGCAGGTGTTGGAGAGAGATGTTGGAAAACACTTTTGAATAAGACAACTTCAAATAGGTCCTCGATATTGAGACATAAAAACATGAAAATTATGCCTGTCATAGGGCCTGAAATTGGGCTGGTCTTCCTGTAAATGAGATTTCCAACAAATCAGTACTTTAGAATCTGTATTTTTTAAAAAATTTTTTCAGGGCCTCTCACTCAATAAAACCTAAGTAGAAGGTGAGTTGTAAATGGAAACAAGAGATTGTGTGGTAGCAAATAGCCAATCAATGAATCAATCCCCAGTAGTTAATAAACATAACATAACATGTTTTTATAGATATAGGATAAATACTGTCAGTGTGCAATGTTCTCTTTTTGACTTTGCTCATCAAAGTGTTTTATTCAAAATCCAATATTTGGTCTGTCCTTGTCTCTGTAAAAATTGCACCTACATGTATGAGTTAGCTGTGTAATTCTAGGACAGGAGGATCATTTTTAAGAAGTGTTACTCCAAGTCCTATACTTCTTCAGAATGTTCTCTTGTTCTGAACTTTAATTAACAATTGCAAATTAAAATCTCTTATCAGCACTGTTCTGTATTTTGGGGGGTTCAGTCATCTTATCCATAGCTGACTGTAGAAATAATTGTCTAAACCACCAAACCATAAAGAGAAAAGATCTTAGGTGTTCAGATAAGGACTAGATCCCAGCCTGGCAAAAAAGTTGACTGGGGCGGTATTCATGGCTACGTTCCTGTCTCTGTCTTCATTCTGGAGTCTAGACTCACCAGAGCTAGAATGGAAGCCAGAGGCAAGTGCTCAACTAAATTCTCCCTGGCTCTAGCCCTCTTTTGAATAAGACCTGATGATTGGAGGGAGTCAAAGGCAATGACCTTCTGCAGGAAAAAAATGAGGCCATGGACAGGAATGATCATCACACTCAGAGACATTTGGGAGGTTGGAAGAGTTAGAGCAGGCAGGAAAGCATTTCCTCTCCCTCTCAGTCTGTCCTAATACTGAGCTTTCTGACCTGGAAGTAGAGAGAATTACATGTTGATCCTTCACTATGAAACTCTTTTTTTCCCCCAAAGCACATCAGATCACAACGTCAAAAAGGATTCCAAAAAATACTCATCACTCTTATGTTATCAGGGATGAAAGTAACCTGATTCGACGGTGGCTTGTAAAAGTTGTGTACGATTGCATTTTTTGATCTTGGGCACAAGCAATTCAAAGATTTTTTTTTATTTATGAATTTTGTCTTTTAAGGACTATTTACATATTAATGACCACTTCCTGGGTTCCAGCCTTTCTTTTATTCCTCTGGATTCTCCAGAAACATTGTATTTTCCCCACCAATACCTCATCTTTTCAAGTACACAGCTAGAATTTTCAAGGATAGTTCATATTGTTCCATCAAAGTGGTCCATGTAATTTATAATTCAAATTGGGAGACTTTGGAAGTAAATGGGGGCATTTACACTGAAAAAATGAGTATTACACTAGGAGAATAAGTATTATACTGGGACTGTTATGGGCAAACTGAAACATATGATCACCTTACACCTGGAGCCTTCTAGTGAGTCTCTCCACTTTTACCTTCATTTAAAGATAAAAGTTTTGTTCTCTGGATAATGAGTTGCCTTTATCTTAGGAAATTTAATGCCACTTAATTTGACTGCTATGCCAAATTATCATCAATATACTTTACTCATCATGCATCCTACTGAAATATCTTCGGAAGATGTCACCTACCTTCTGGCTTCCCCTTAACGGTTTTAATGATTTCTAAAGCATAACATGTAAACAACTGTATTCTCTGCCTATATATAAGGACAGTACTGTCTCAAGAAAAATGAAAGATTAAAGTGTTAATTCCCCTTGCTGGGTAATCTGAAAGAGTATTGGTGGATACTGGATATCTAACTGCTGGTTCTCTATTCTGAAGTATGCTCAGCTCCCAATAGCAGGATCAAGACAATTAACAATGTATAAAAGGGCCTCAGACTACTTCCATGGGGTCATTATCCATAGTGATAGAGAAAAATACCCTGACAGAATGGCAACTTCAATACTTTGGTTTTGTCTTAAAGGCTCCATGATGCCACAGGATTTCCAATTCCCCTGTGGTGAATTTCCTTTACTGTTTAGTGATCTTGAGGACCCACTGTACATCGTACATCTCTTGTTTCATAAAGTTCCTTCGGTATTATTATGTAGAAAATAAAACTGTCCCACTTCAAAGTTCATAATTTTTTGAAGTAATAATTACCTGAAGTCTACAGATACCATTTAAACGATGAGAAGGATTCTGATCAGGATTTGTACTAAACAAGTTTTTTTAAATTTCTTACCATAAAACTTTGATTGATTTTGTTATTAAAACTTTATCTATCATATCCAGCTCAGCTATTAGCTGACTGACCTTGGGTAAATCACGATCCTTCTGTGTCAGTTTCCAAAACTAAAGATGTAAGGTCTGTATTTTTAGCATTTGTCAAACTGCATTTCATAGAACTTTAGTTCTTTATTATATTAATTGTAGATGCACATGACATATTTATAGAAAATACCTGGTTTCAAAGGGTAGATTCCTTTAATATAAGACCTGAGATATATTAATAGGCAGATATGTCTAATCAGATCACAAGACAACTTTAAATGTATATGATTAATTTATGCACTTCAACAATAAAGCAATCAAGAAGTTAAATTTGCAAGAATGAACACACTAGCTTTGAAATAACATGTTAAACTTACATCAAACATTCTGTGGTCTTAAACTGACAGTTTGGTTCTGGATCACCGATGTGTGGTCAAGCAAACAAAGTAAGACACTACTCACAGTGGTATCCAAGGCAACTCCCTGGCCAGCATCGAATTTCCCAGTTGCCAAGTGAAGCTGTATCCTTCAGGTGTTACAAAATTAAGGTCAAAGGACTCATATGTTTTCTAAGTTTCTTTTTATATGAAAATATGACCAGAAAACATTAGTTAATTTGTAAGGAGGCCCCCAAATTTAACATACACATACACCCACACACATAAAATACAAAGTGCCCAGTTAAATTTGAATATCAGATAAACAATAATTTTTTTTTACGTTAAGTATATCCAAAATATTGCATGGGATATACTTATAAGAAAAAGTGTTTATTGTTTCTATAGGGAACATCTATTGTTTTGTTCCCAACAAAACTTACTTACTCTGGAAAGAGCAGCACCTCTTCAATTTCTTCTTCACACTGTAACATTTAGGATTCACAGTATCTCCATATTTGTATTGTACCTTTTCTCCCTGACCATGTTTGATTGCTCAAGGGGTGTGTGAGTGACTCAAAAAAAAAAGAGTTCTGTTTTCGGATAACCTTGAACTTAAGCTGGAACAAGAACATAAATTCTTCTTGGTTGAAGAGCTGGGAGATGTGAATCTAGGGAGCTGCGCGTAGATATGTGACCCACTAAGTTGAGGTTGCTGCTCTGTGGTGGGAAAGCAGGAAAGACAACATTCTGGGAGAACCAAAGGGGAAAAAATATGAGTCTTTGTTGCTTTCCAATTCCTAGACCCAAATTTCCCAAGGCCCAACTGCATTCATGTTCTTCCTGTGGCTCTGTGGTTCCATACTTCACACTCCTTTTGTTTGACCTCCTTCAAGATGTGTTTCATTCTTTTCAACAAAGTGTTATGAGTTATAAAATCTCAGTGGGACATTGTTTAGGATGCTTAAACAAACAAAAAATTTTCTCAGAAGGACTAAAGAAATGTTAATTATTTACCACTTTTTAGGGACTAATTATTGCATAATGAGATACAGCACACCCAAATCACCCAACTAATGTGGCCAGGAACCCATCGTTCAGAGAGCAGATTATAGGACTTGGCTATTGAATATATGTGAGTAACATTTGGCCACATGATCTAACATATTCCAAATAACTTTAAAATTCTATGACTTTGTGACACTTCAACAATTTTTAAATCTTAGTTTGGTAGTTATTTACTATAAAAATATAATCAAATTTTTAAATGGTGAAATCTATCCTTGAGAAAATTATACTTTTTAATATATCTTTTGTTTTGAAAATCAAAAACAAGTTTACAATAGCCACTTATGATTATGAAATTCTCATGTATAAAAATCAGTATTCTGAAATTTTTCCACGAAATACTGTAATTTTAAGTTTTCTTAATAAAGATCTTTAAGGATTTTCTATATTTGATGCCAAGCACATATCAGAGTTGGTTCTAAAAAAAAACCTTTAATATCCCTGACAAATGTTCATTGATTAATTTAACAAATATTTACTCATTAACTACCATTTCTCATGTAAGGTGTTAGAAATACAGCAAAAAACAAGACAAATAGATTCTCTGCCCTCGTGGACATATCTAGCTTCTAGTACTATTTCTTCAAAATTTTTCCTTATTGGTGTTTTGTTGTTGTTGTTGTTCTTAGGACATTGTGTGTTTACTAATATATTTACTTAACAGTATGTAAGAAAGTACAGATCTTCATGTGTCAACTCCAAGACTATAGTACATTCTATAAGCATCACTTAATATCTCGGCATATTTACTATGTTCTTTGCTTTCCCTTAAATGTACTCAGTGAGGTCAGAACTGGAAACAATGCTACACGGGTAGATAGAATAGAGCTGAGAGAAACTCTTTCTATTGTCCTTGATACCATATTCTATTAATATAAAAGAAGATTAATAAATATTACAGTTAGTGATAATAGAACTCTGTCCTCCCTGAGATAAATATTGAAAGCACCAAAGAGCAGGACAGAGTGTGCTATGACTTAAAGAAGTCTCCATTAGGAACCCAAAGATCTGGATGTCAACTTAGTCCAGTATTCATCTTAGCATGACCTCACTACTCTGAGAAATGTCTAATGGCATCTAAAAATCCTCTAGGAAATTAAAGGTCATGTCCACAAAATTCTATTCGCCTACACCTTTTTTGCACCCTCTGCATGAAACTGGTTAAGTTTTTTTTTTAAATAAGGTATTGTTTTAGTAACTGATATGCTATCATGTGATAGCTGGTGGCAAAAATAATTACCGAACTGCTTCAATAGTAAAGACAAGGTCTGATTATGAGTATTTTCTAACAGGGTCTGATAGTTCTCAGTTTCATTCTTAACCCTTAGTTTGGTGGAAGTAAAATATAAATGAATCTAGACTAGGGAAATCATGTTGGCTCTTCTATTGGATTGAACTTCTGAGAATATGTGATTTACACTTTATTTCTAAATGAGTCAAAAATTAGAAGGGTCAGCATATCAAATATATTGAAATCAATATGAAGTTGTATTTTTGCATGATATGAGTCTTATTTTGTTGTTGTAGCTCAGTCATCGCTCATTCTCCTCTGTTGGGCAAGGTAAAAAATATTAGCAGACAATGTGAACCTTCATCATCAGCAAGGTTTGGATAAGCAACAGGAATGTCAACATTAATGAAAACTATTAGAGACCAAAAAATTTTAATTACTCCATCGTGTATTGTTTTTAATTAACTTTAAAAAACATATTTTGCTACTTTTTACTTACCTGAAGCTTTGAAGAACTTTGGAAGTAAAAGTAGAAGGGATATTTAGTAGAGAGAGAAGAGACTCTCATTCCTGAAGTCCAGGAGGAGGCATCATAAATGGGGAGGCAGTTTGGGCATTAACCTCTCATGCCCTTTTAACCACCCACTTCCTGAGAAAGAACCAACAACTGTGGGGAGTGTCCTTTTTTCCAAAGACATTTTTTTCTGTGTTTATTTGCTTGCACTTGCATCATTTCCTTCATCATTTGCCTGCCCAATAAAGAAGGGACGAGAGATGGCAAAAGAGTTGAAAACCAATCAAATCATTCTGGACAAATTGTTAACAGACCGGGAATAAGATTAGCCAAGAAACGTTTAGCAAAAATTAGGTTTGCAGGAAAATCTGTGGATTTCATTTAGATGGTGTTTACATGACAACAAAGTATCTAGTCAATTTAGTGGAAAGTAGGCAAATTGTTAATGCAATTATGTAGACAAAACCACCAGTTGATTCAATAACTGTATTTTCAAATTTATGGTTTCTAGCTTTCATATACACTGCCTTCCTCATAATCATGAATATTTACTAGTTGCACAAATTAAATATTTTTATTGGTAGATTAACTATTTCCTAATGACTGAATCTTCTGTTTTTTTAATGTGTTATTGAATTTTTTTGTCATAGAAATGTATATCTATTTAGATTACTGAGAAAATTTTTTGAAAGTTTCATCCTGACTGCTTTTTTAGTGCATTTTAAAAAAACTAATTGAAACAGGGATGTTCACATCATGACATATTATATTAAATTACTATTATTCAGAAATTTTCAAAAAAAATCAGTGTGATATTGTTCATATATATTTAAACTAGATAGCATGGTTATAATATCAACAAATATTTGAATAAAAATATATTCTTGACTAGGACAAAGCTTTTACTTTATTCAGAATTTTTTTTAAAATCTAAAAGTTTTGCTTATTAATATTAAAACCAGATAACATGGTATCGAGGATAAAGGAAATCAACAACAAAGTGCATTTTTTTTTTTTTATGGTGATACTGGTTAATGAAATCTAGTAACTTTCAGGGGTACAATTTAACAGTAAGGCATATATATATATAATATATATATATATATATATATATATATGCCTTACTGTTATATAATATATATATATATATATATAATATATATATATATATATTGCATTGAGTGTTCACTGCCCATAGTTAGATTTCTTTCTGTCACCTCATATTTGACCCCTTTTAGCTCATCAACCTCTCCCCTCCCCCTTCTCCCTTCCCTTCTGGTAACCACTACTAGTCTATTGTCCATGTCCATGAGTCTCTGTTCTATTAGTTTGTTGCTTTTAGGTTTATATCCCACATATAAATGATATCATATAGTTTTCAACTTTTTCTGTCTGGCTTATTTAGCTTAGCGTGATCATCTTGAGGTCCATCCATGTTGTCACAAATGGCAGTATTCCATCTCTTCTTATGGCTAAGTAATATGTCATTGTATATATGTACCACAGCTTTTTTAGTCAATCATCTATTGTAGGGCACTTTGGTTGCTCCTATGTCCTGGCCACCATGAATAATGCTGCTATGAACATCAGTGTGCAAATATCTTTTTGGATATTGGTTTTCAAGTCTTTGGGGTAAATATCCAGTAGAGGGATTGCTGGATCATATGGTAGATCAATTCTTAGTTTTTTGAGGAACATCCACACTGTTCTCCATAGTGGCTGTACCAATCTGCAGTCCCACCAGCAGTGTATGAGGGTTCCTTTTTCTCCTCATCCTCTTCAATACTTATTACTTGTCCTGTCGATTTATAGCTATTTTAACAGGCATGAGACGGTATCACATTGTGGTTTTGATTTGCATTTCCCTAATAGCAAGCAATGTTGAGCACTTTTTCATACGTTTGTTAGCCACTTGTATGACTTCTTGGGAGAAGTGTCTGTTTAAGGTCCTCTGCCCATTTTTTAATTGGATTTTTTTTGTTGTTGTTGTTATTGAGTTGTATGAGTTCTTTGTATGTTTTGGATATTAGGTCCTTCTCGGAAGCATTGTTTGCAAATATCTTCTCCCATATGGATGGTTGTCTCTATTTTGTTGACAGTTTCTTTTGCTCTGCAGAAGCCTTTTACTTTGATACAGTTCATTCATTTATTTTTGCTTTTACTTCTCTTGCCTTTGAGGTCAAATTTATAAAATCCTTGTTAAGTCCAAGGTCCATTAGTTTAGTTCCTATGTCTTCTTCTGTAAGATTTATTGTTTCAGGTCTTATATTCAGGTCCTTAATCTATTTTGAGCTAATTTTGGTGTATGGTGATAGATAATAGTCTAGTTTCATTCTTTTGCAGGTGGCTTTCCAGTTTTCCCAGCACCATGTATTGAAGAGGTTTTCCTTTCTCCATTGTATGTTTTTATTTGCCCATATATACATGGGTTTATCAAAAGTGTATTCTTGACTTGGGCAAGGTAACTTGTTCATATGATGAAGGAATTTATATGCTCCTAGTTCAAGGATATGTCAAGGTTTCTTAGAGAAAGACTCTTTATTGGTAGCAATTGGCTATTTAGGATACAGGGTTTTGTCCACTCTACAGGACATATTTCGCTATGTCCAACAAATTTGCTCACTCTTATCAGATTTCCAAGATGTCAGTCATTATACTCCATACCATTTATTTTTATTTATTATTTTTACAATAGCTTACACATACATCATTTCTTACAGTTTTAAAGTTCATTGCTATTAATTAGTAATATCACTATTCTACCTAAAGGTTAAAAATTAACATTCAAGTTTATTTTCTCAAGATGATGTGTTTACTCAGAGGCTGGGTTGAGTCATAAACTCAAGACTTTAAACAAAATTCTTGAGATCCTCTCAATAAACCACAACTGAAAAGATTAATAAGAAAAATAAACAAAATCAAAGCTGCTTTAGATCAATACAGTATTTTCCTTCCAAGTAATTTTAAACATTATTATATTTATTATTTCAGTTGCTGTTCCTGCAACACAGGTAAGAGCTACTGTAACATTTGTATTTTTATTTTTTAATTACAGTTGACATTGAACATTATGTTAGTTTCAGGTGTATAGCACAGTGACTAGACATCTACACAATTTCTGAAATGATCCCCTTGATTAGTCTAGCACCCATCTGGCACTTGACTTTTACAGTATTATTGACTATACTCCCTATGCTGTACTTTATATCCCGTGACTATTTCATAACTATTGAATTTTACTTTTTAATCCTTCACCTTTTTTACTCAGCTTCCTAAGCCCCGTCTCATCGGGCAACCATCGGTTCATTCTCTGTATCTATGATTCTGTTTCTCTTTGTTTGTTCTTTATTTTGTTCTTTAAATTTCACATGTAAGTGAGATCATATGATATTTGTCTGTATGACTTATTTTATTTAGCATGATACCCTCTAGGTCCATACACGATGTTGCATGTAACATTTTATTTTTAAATTGGAAAGCTACATTGAAATGACTTTATGTGATTTGACCAGGGTACCATGTAGCAAGGTTGGCCTGAAGTCTATTAGATAAAGTTTGTTTGGTGTCTAAGGTTGTTCTGAACATACAGACCTATGCTACAAATTGGCACATGAGACAACTTACATTTAAATTAATTAAGATTAAATAAAATGAAGCACTCAGTACTAGGCAAATTTCCAATGCCCAATAGACACATATAGCTAATGGCTATTATTCTGGGCAACACAGATATAGAACATTTTCATCATCACAAAACAACCATGGGGCAGCATTGGTCTGGATAATAAGAATCCTTAAATATTTGTTTTAATAGAATGAATGTCCAAAATTTTATAATAACCATGAATATTATCATTGTTATAACATTGTTGGTAAGGCTACAGAAAAATAGAGGACAATGTTGTAAAAATATTTGTAAATAATTGCTATGAGATATATTACTTCAGCTGAAGATTTGAAATTCAAAGATAAATTACTTTTCAGACCTCAGGTTTGGGAGGCTGGAGTTCAGTTAACAACAGGAAAAGAAAGCAGGCTGGCCTTTAATTATCCACATACAATTCAACGCCAGATGGCAACTCAAAATGTCCACAAAAGAAAATGTGACCCCAAAACATCATACTTATCTAAGCTATCATTCAAATATAAAAGAATTAAGCAGATTTTTAAAACATGCACAAACTCAAAGAATATAGCTAATCTTGAATGATGTAATTTACCAATGAAATCTGGGGAACCAAGAAGAAAGAAATCAAAGTTCACCAGGAAATGGAGGAGCTCTGAAGATTGTAGTAAGTACTGAGCCCATTTCAGTGAAAACTAACATTAAAAAATTTTGGAAATTATTGTTACAGAAGAGGATGTTTTATACTTTGAAGATATAAAAATAATATATTAACAAATTAGAACAGAAGAGGAGGAAAAAAGAAAGAAGAGTTGGTGTAAAAGGCTAAATTCTTTATTTTTTTTTAAAGCAATGAGTCAACTGATACTGTCTAAAACTGAAACATGTATATGCCAGAAACAAAAAATTATTTCAATCTCTTATTTTCATAACTTGTAAAATATAATGGGCAGGTGCTTTTAAGCTGTAATATTTATTTTTGAAAGGAGAATTTACCTTCATTTAAAGAATTCCTTCAATTTAACTTTCTCTTCTAAATTCAAGTAAAACTAAATTGAATATTTCACTTAAATGTAACATTTATTTTATAGTCCTACTTTAGCCATTTCTGCCTACCTATATATCATCTATCTACCTATCACCTATCCAGCTACTATTTTTACACATATAGTAATGTCTGAAATGGTATTCCTAACCTAATACAAATAACGATGATCTGTATGTAGTAAAATCTGTGATTTTTATTTTTAGTTTTTGAACTGCTTGAAGTCTTTAACCAGTTTTATTAAAAATTTAATTTTTTTAAATAAATACTATAAAACAAAGTACATGTTAGAACTTGTTGTATTATCTCTCCTGATAATAATTACTGTTAATAATAAGACGTTACATGCTGATGTGTAATTCATGATATATTCTCACATATTTCACTATGCCATGTCCTCATTTCACAGCTGAGAATCTGAGGGTCCTAAAGGGAAATAATGGTTCACCTGGCCAGTCACACAGATCTTCAAGAGGGTTGGCCTTGACCTTCATTTAGTGAGTTTAGTAATGAAGCTCTAACAGTAATCTGAAGCACATTACCATAAAACAACCTATGAATAAGAAGATCTCATTGTTAGAAACAGACTGAAGAGTTTGACCATAATGGGAAAAAAATCAACAGTAAAGAGATGATTAAATCAGAAAATATAAGTAGGAAAGTAAACCAGAATCTTCTTCGCAATGATGCTGAATCAATAGAAGAAACAAAATCAAATTTATTGCTCACCTGAATTCCAGTCCTTGTTTTAGCATCACTCAAGGTAACACAATTCTTGGTTTTCAGAAGATCCTGGAAAAATTCCAGTTGAATCTATGCTCATTAGCTAAAACAATATTCAGAAAAATTTCAGTAGAGAAACTGATAACTGAATAAAAATAAGCATTTCTTATTTCTTCAACCAACTATGGGCAACCACTTTAGGAAGGAAAGAAGATAACTATTGCTCAAGTTAGAGTTGGATAAGGACAGGAAATTGCATCTTTTAAAATAGATAAGAGTTTCCATCACATAAACATATAATAATAGCCTTCTATCATTTGAGTTAACATTTACATTACCTAAAATAAACTCTTATCCTGATGTCGTTCTGCAATTGGCATGCGATGGAGTGCACATTGAAGCAAACATAGTTCAGAAAGCATCCTCTATCTTTATAAGAAACCTTCAGACTTTTCCTAAACACAAACTTTATTTTGTTGCTATGCAACTAACATCCAGTACAGTCCATCAGACAATAAATAAATTATGAATTTTACAATGAAAAGTCTTTTTCTCTCGGTTTGAGAACAAGCCACAACTTCCCTTCATGCTATACTAACCACCAAAGCCCTCTAAAGCTGTTTCACAAATGGCAATGTTTTGACAAGATAAACAAATGAATGAATAACACAGCAATGACACAGATGCAGTTTTGTAAACTGCACACTGAGGAGCATCGATATTGTTTGATTCATTCCTATAGGCTGGAAACCTGATGGAGAGAAGGAAGTTTATTTCACACCCACATTCTTTCAGGTAGCAGAATATAAGCAAACTTAAAAGAGATTCTGGCAAATTCTGTTGGCAGGCACCCATCACTGCTACATGTTTCAGGCATGATTCTTTGTAAGGGCATTAGCGTGATTTTAGTTATGAGAAAAACATCTGTGAGAACAAAATGCTACAGGCATAGAGAACTTGGGACTCCTGAGGCAAACATGGGCAACAACCATCTTTAACATGACCTGCTCCGCGTGCAAATGTTAAATATTCTCCAACATTTAAAATCTTTACTTAAAATGTAGATGTCTAGTTTTTCTAGAAAAATCAGAAAATAATACTAGACTTGCATTTTCACAAAATTAGTTGGAATCAGCTGCTAGAAGAAAAACTGCAAAACAATCCAAATGTATAATCATAGGAAAATAGATAAATTGTGGTATATTCCTATAGTGAATTGCTACAGATCGATAAGCAGAACTACTGATATACTCAACAACATCAATGGACTTCATGTGCATTGTGCAAAAGAAACCCAAAACAAAAATACATACTATATATTTCCACCTAGATGAAGGTCAAGAACAGGCAAAACTAATCAATGGCAATGGAAGTTAACATAAATTTACTTCTGCTAGAGGAGACACTTTCAGGATGATGGAAATGTTCTAGATCTTAATCTGGGTGGTAGTGGTCACATGGATGAATACGTAAAAGGTATCCACCCATGTACTTAGGTTAGAGCATTTACACACCTCACTTTAAAGTAGTTTATATCTCAATAAGAAATAAAAAATTCAATGAAAAAAATCAATGGGCTAAGGAGAAATTGGCCTTTATAGGTGGGGCATGTCTCACACCCAATAGCCAGCTCATTATGTGATCTGCTTAGCAAACCTGACTTGATGGTCCTTGCTCTAGACTATACCAATAGTCCAGCAGTTCCCAAAGTATGATTCCTAGATGAGCAGTATCAGCTTCACCTGAGACCATGTTAGCAATGGAGGTTGTCAGGCCTCACACTATACCTGCTGATTCAGAATCTATGGGAGGCCCGGCAACCTGTTTTAACAGATTTTCCCCAACCCTTGTGCCACCCCAGTGATCATAATGCACACTACAGATTGAGAAACATTGCTCTAGAGCACTATATAAATAGCATACAAGAAAAGCAGACTTGGTCTGTATTAGACTATCAAGTCCCTAGTACCCTACCCCCAATGTATTTCAGGAAACTCAGGAACAGAAAAGTTGATTGCTTCCTCAAAGACTTTCTATCAATTTCAATCAACAAAATCCCCAGAAATGGATGGGCAACCAATAAGCCCCATTCTTGTCTTAGCCATAAGATAGCTTTGGTTTTAGTGTTGTTATAAATGTACCAGAAACACACTCAGAAAAAAAAAGTAAAAAATAACTTTATATCATTCTAATTATGGAAACAATATAAACTATAAAGCATTGTTATATTACAACTCTAAAGAAAAAAATCTACATTCAAGGAGAAAGAAGGCTCTGAGGGTGATAAAACACCTAGAAATTCACAACTTAAGACCACAAATCCCCATTCTCATGTAACTTAAATAAAATTTGCTTGTAACATCCCACAGCAAGTGGATCCCCATTTGCTGTGGGATGTTACCAAGCTTTTTAGCAAGTCACCATCCAACCACAGACGATGATGTAGACTAAATGGATATTCTTTGCCAACAGCAAAGGAATTTCTGAATCAGTTGAGAAAAATCAAAGAGGTCCTTATTTTGCATCTATTAATTGATTAATATTAATTTGGAAGCATAAAACAAATACATAGTATGACAGTAATATTTCCTCTTTGTATTTGGAGAAAATGTGAAGGAGTAATAACTACTTTTCATAAGACCAAATGATCCTTCTTTATCAGACCTAGATATAATTTCAGAAAGAAAGATCTATATTTGTGTCCATCAGAGTATTTAGGAACACCCCAACATTTTGAGAGGGGGGAATGAGAAAAAAGCATAATAATAAAACAATAAAACACAAGAATCTTATTTTAAGGTAGTGATTCTCTCAATTGTTTTACTCAATACTTCACAGTGGTTAAACAACCAGGGAGCTGGTGAAAAATCAATTTCAAAATTATATTGGCTACTAAGTTCTTTTACAATCTGTCATATGCCTGGCTTGGAAATGAATCTAAGAGTCACATGACCAGAGCTTTGTGGGCATACAACCAGTGCAGTTGCACAGGACTCCATACTCTGAAGGGGGCCTCATGCTTGGTTTAATGCTCTGTGGTTAATGGCTTGGAATTCTTAATAATTTTATCTTTGAGCTCATGTTTTACAAGTAATGGCTAAGGGACATGTGCTGGGGGCTTGGAGCCTAGAATCACACATTGTCCCATCTCTTACCATTTCCCTACCTCCTCTGAAAAAGTCCTTGGCTACTGGCTCACCCATCCGCCCAGTGACAGCTCCACCCTCCATCCCAAGGGTCCTGGACCCAGGCACAGAGGAGTCAGGCAGGTCACAGGATGGTGCCCCATGCATCTGTGAAGGTCTACACTGTGAGTAGCCCCATGCCCAAGGAAACATGACACTACATAGTAAATAAAAGATACCATGACAGGTTAAGAGAAAAACCACGAGGAAAGGAAAATGCTTTTTTCCTGATTTTCGAACAGAGGGTCAACATTTTCATTTGACATGATCCTCACAAATAATGTAGTTGGCCCTGCATGTGACTGTGGAAAGAAGCAAAAGAATAAAGAAGAGGAATTAGGAGGTATGAGAATTAGTGGGGTATGTGCTAGGAGAACAGGGTGAGAATTATCATTCATAGATTAAAATGGTCGAATTCCATATTGTTCCAAATAAACCAGATATATTCTTTTCAAAAAATGCTTTATTTCTTTCTAATTAAAAAGTAATATATATCATAAAATATTCAGATAATAATCAGACACTAAAGGTGTGAATAGAAATCTACATTCAAAGAAGGAGCATAGCCCAGGGTATTAAAAAGTATCTAGATAATCACAAATTCCTACCAATTCATCCCGATTCTATCTACTGAGGAGGTATCAAGTGCTACCTCTTCAGGGTTCTGAATTCAAGTCGCCTGTTTCTCCAGGCATGGCCAACCTTTTGAACCTGAACTTGCAATTTCAGAACACTGTTTTAAGGATATCTAAATACAATGCAGGTTAATCAACAGTGAGATCATTATCTTTTCACCTCAGCATTAGCTACTTCTAATTTTACCAAAGGACAGCTTTTGTTTTTCAGCACTTAGCTTGCCAGGGGATGACGTTGTCTAAACACATTTTCAATGTTTTCTTTTTAACAGTTAATATATTTCCAGGATGCAAGTCCATTTCTTTCTGAAAGGTTCCTAGGACACCCATTGAAAAAGTCAAAAGCAATGAACTAAAAGGGATTGCTATTTTGTTGGAGAAGAACGACACCCTTTGTATCGAAGTGGGGAATTACAGACTGTGGTCACCCTCTGCACAGTGTCTCTTTGTCAAGTAATACATGCTGAAAAAAAAATAATACAGATGGGAAAATATTGTGCACTGTCAGATCTTGGAAAGGGCCAAAGGATTTTTCCTCACCAATGTCTTGTCGATGACTTTCACATTCTGGCACCCTGAAAAAATAATGCATACATTTAATATGGAATGAATGCAATAATAATCAGGCAGGTAATCGTTTTCCCAAGGAATGTAAAACTTGACAAATGTAAGGTTTATGATTCAAGGTAGCCTTGCCAAATCTTATGTGGCATGAGACCATTTTTATTACCTAAACAGCCCTTAACACAAAATGACTGGCACATATTTTTATTAACACAAAGAGTATATTCTTTCTGCCACATTTAATAGAGAGTCAGTAGCTGAAAGCTCTCTTTTAGGATTTGTCTATAGCAAATTAAAATGTGTAGTGAGGATTCACAGAATGACATTCTTCTCACTGAGGCTGTGCCCATACAGGCTCAGCACAGTAGTGAGTAAACCATTGATACTGGGATTCTATCCACGGGGATAATCTGAGTGATATGGGTCACAGAAAAGGAGACCTTCATTACTTTCAAAAGTGGGGCAGTTGCTAATTAACTCAAAGCCATTCTTTGCATCTAGAGGTCCATCTGAGTTAAATTTAAAACAGTTACTAGTAATAATGGAGCTTATTTATTTATTTGTTCCTTCAGCAAATATTGTTCATGTGCCAGGCACTCCTCTAGATACTGGAAACACTTCAATGAAAACAAGAGATAAAGATCCCTGCCTCACGCTTATTACATTCTAGAAAGAGATAACACATAATGTATGTAATTTAAAAAATAGATTATACACAATAGATCATCTATAGAAAGTGACAGGTACTATGGTAAAAGAATGAAACAATAAAAGAGAAAGAAAACTGCAAGTTGAGTTGGTGGGTAGAAAACAAATCACCATTTTAAATAGGGTGGTCAGGATGGAACTGTCTGAGAATGTACAATGTAAGTGTGACTTGAAGAACATGAGGGAGTTAGCCATGTATATATCAGAGAAAAGAGCAATCAGGCAGAGGGAATAGCCAATGTAAAAGCCCTCTTGCTGAAACGTGTCTGGCATAGTCAAGGAATAGCAAGGAAATAAATGAGGCCTGGGTAGAACAAGCCAAAGTGACAGGAGTAGGAGTTGAGGTCAAAGAGGTGACAGAAGTCAAGCCACATAAGGCCTTGTGCAGTATTGCAAGCACTTCGGCATTTACTCTGAGTAAACTCAGAGCCATCCAAGGGTTCTGATCAGAAGAGAGCCATGATCTGAAATAATATTTAAAAAGATCCTGCTGACTACCATGATCAGAATAGGCTGGGAGGAGGAGGTAGGCAAGGATAGACAGACAGACCTGCAATACCCAAGGGAGAGACATGATGGGGAGGATACACAGAAAGACTGTCACAGTATCCAGATAAAGAGATGATGACTCTGGCTAGAGTGATGGCAGCGAAGGTGGTGGGCGAGGTCAGATTCCGATTACATTTTAGATAGAGCCCCTATGGGTGTGAGGGTATGAAGAAAAAGAAGAGTCAAGAATGACTCAAGATTTTGAGCAGAGCAACTGAAACCATGGCATTAACGTGAACTAAGTTTGGAGAGTCTGCAGGTGGAACAGGAACCAACTTCAAATTTAATGACACTCCTTAATGATCCCATCTTCTTGCTCCTCAAATTCACTTTTTTTTTCTACCCAGGAGCCTGGCTTAAAGACCACTAGAAGAAAAGAAAGTTGTAAATTGAAGCAACGAGTCTTACCACTCAGAGCCATGGCCAAACGGAATTCCTCCTTTAGGATCTCAAGGACATCTTGAACACCTTTCTCTCCCTAAGCAGATAAAAGATACAGATCTTCTGGGTAAGTCATTCTGACTTGTTTCACGTATTTATTTCACTATCAAATCATCCTGTTTCATATGTTTATTTATTTGTCCTCCAATTACCTGGGAAGCTAAGCCCCAAATGACTGGCCTCCCCACAAACACGGCCTTGGCTCCCAGGGCCAGAGCTTTCAGGACATCGGTGCCTTTCCGAATACCCCCATCCAGGAGGACTTCCACCTTCCCTTCCACGGCCTCCACGATTTCTGGCAGAGCATCAATCTGTGGAGAGAGAGGTAAATAATGGGACATTAGGCATGATGAACTGTTACCCAACTCAACCTCTACAGGCCAATGACCATCTGAAAGTGGCTCAGTGTAGAAGAAGCTAAGTAGGTTTGGAGTCAACAGTAAAATTGTTCCCTCTTGAAATAAAAGAGGTGTAAATGTTAGTAACTGAAAAGAACAACTAAATTTGGAGTTGAGCAGCTTGTTTTTCTTTCAAAGTCCAAGATTTTGATTTAGTTCCTGATGTTCAAATTCAAAGATCATGATTAAAAAATATATAAACACAATTTTAAAACACTTATCCTTTTATAGCTATTCTTTATTAAATGCATAAAAGTAAATAAAGTATCTTGCTCATATAAATTATTCTGAACATTATTTACTCATTTAAAATCAATTGTTACAATTTGTACTGATGGTACTAGAAGCAGTGGTGTATAAAAATGCAAACATGGCTAGTAATGAAACGCTTAGTCTCTGATTTCCCTATCCAAAACACTTTGCATTCAGCCATACATTAGAGAAGTCTCCATGAAAATATTTTTCTGGCTTTTAAAGGAATATGACTACATACATCTTGACGTTCCTTGCCTTGATTGTCAACTGATAATGGACTTATATCCTCACTAGAGAACACACAATTCTCATAGAGTTTCATCTGGTGGATTGCATTACTATTCCTTTCATACCACTCTGAACCCACTTCTTTTCCAAGGCAACTTTGCAGTGTTTCCTGATAAATGAATGAATGAATGAATGAATGAATAAGTGTACTTGCCCACTCCTTGACATTGGTCCACTCCTTGCAACTTACTTTGGCCAATAACATGTGAGTAGAGGTGGCAGAGTGTCATTTTGGGCGTAAGCCTTAAGCAACCTCGTGCATCTCAACTTTCTCTTGTACCTGTGCCATTTGCCAAGAGAGGGATTCCCCTGGGCAATGCTTCCCCTTTAGCTGGGCCCCAGAATATTCAGGAAGCAGAGGTAGCCTAGCCAAGCCCAGCTGGACCTGGAACTGGGAGCACAGCCACATAACCAGTATGAAGTCTGTATCAACATACCCCCAGTTCACACGAAGTTTCATGGGAATAAATTACTTTTGATTTAAATCACTGAGTTTGGAATCTTGTTTTACAGCATCATGTGGCAATAGTGAATATACTTGGCTAATAGCCAATATAGCTATAATAGCTAATAGTTAATAGCTAATAGCTGATCCAGTCGGCTACTTTGATGTAAATCTTTGCACTTGAGAATGGAAACAATTCCCAAGGTGACCTATAGGTCAAAATCTGTAGAGATTACTCACACTCATACCAAAATATTTAAATATAAAATTAAGTCCAATTCCTATTTAAAATGCATGTTGAAAAAGCTACTATGCAGTTTTCCTAGAAATAATTGTGCTGAAAACACTCAAAGTCTCTCGCACTTCTCTCCCCTAAAGTTTTAAAGGCTAAACTTAAAAGGAGTTTTATGTAAAAGGCTGAAGACCAAACCCAGCAGCAGATTTGGAGGAAGTGAAGGCAATATTTGGCATGCAGCCCCTAAATGTTTGGCAAGTAATGTGATTTTCCTCTTTTCCTTTAGGCTTTTCTGCCTTGCCAACCATGATTTGGATCCATTTACATATGCCCCTTTATTTACATAGTCCTTCTTTTACAGTCAGGCAAGTTACATCAATATATAAATGCTACAATTTTCAAGCAATGATGCAAGCTATAATTAAGCATATTTCCCCATTTGAAACCAGAACCAAAGAAAAATATTAGCTAGCTTGGGTTCAATACACATTTTCTAAGTCACGCAAATCAAGACCCTTAGGTTGTTCCAATGCCCAATCTGGCCTGAAAGGAAGCTAATAAGGATACTTAAAATATGAATCCTGAGTTATAAAATGGAATTCCGATTGGTGCTTCCTGTGTCTGTGGACAAGGATGTTCTATCTGCTGCTGAACATTCTTATCCTCCTCCTTTTTTTCCTTTACTGCAGTTTTACTGTGGGTGTGTTTCAGACAATAATTCTGATCAAAGGAGATTAAATAAAAAATATAATAGACAAATCCACTCTTTTATGACTCTGTTCTGTTTCCTTCTTTTCAGCTTGCTACGCATCTAAGAGACCATTCATTTCAGCTTTTCTTTTCTTAGTGGAACTTTAGACAACCATTTGCGCTTAACCCCAGTGGAGTAAACCTATAGGGAAATACGGTAAGATGCCAATATGCCGTTGTTCATTTTATTCAACCATTCACTGACTTATCAAACACTCTATCGAAGACCTGGTATATTCAAGGCACTGTGCCAGAAAAATATACAGATATGCGAGAAGAATCCCACACGGATCCGACTCACACACTTCTCTTTCCTGTTCCTGTTCCAGTCACACTCTTCCAAGATGCTCCCTGTCCCTCCAAACTTCCACTCATTGGGAGTTCTCACCTTTCTACCTTCCTGTAGCATCCATTGTTATACTACTGATTTCTGACATACTACTGATTTCTGACATTTTAGGCATGGAAGAAACTCTTTAAAAGATTTTACACCAAAGCAGTTGAACATAAATAAAAGCAGATAAAGTCAGAGCTGCTTCAGTTAAAGCCAAGTAGACAGAGTCCAGGCCTCTGCCCATAAATCCTTCCCTGACTCTCTGCTCTACCCTGTCCATCATACTTTACCAGGAAGACCTTGGGGGGGGGGTGGTTCTACTCAGCAGGCTTAGACAATCATTGGCCCATGTAGGTCTGGCTGATTATTTGTAATTGCAAAAGTGGATGCAATTACTTCCCTTCCTATCTTTATTTCTTTGCAATGTGACATTTCATCTCCTTCCATTATGGGAGAGAAATGGGGCCAGAAGAGCCTATTTCCTCACTGCTGGTATCTGAACTAGCCATTGTGATCAACTGCATGTGAGAGAAGTGACAGCGTGTGCGTTCTAAGCCTAGATCTCAAGAGGCCTTGTATGCTTGCACTTACTCTCAGGAAATCTGCCACCTATTCATGAGAACCAGCCCACCTAATGTACTAGATGTGAGACAAGACAGAGCTAGCATGTCCCTGCGGAGGTCATCCTACACCAGCCTTTCTCAGTAAACCCAGTAGGTAAACGGATACATAGGAGTGACCCCAGCCAGAAAAACCTTCCAGCAAATCTCAGTTCAAATTGCCAACTCACAAAATTGTGCCATAAATAAATAGCTATTGATTGTTGGCCAGTAAGTTTCAGAGTTGTTTGTTACACAGTAAAAGCTAAGTGATATATCAAGTGGTTCTCAAAGGTAAAATTGTGGATCCCTTTTAAAAAATGAAATAAAACCTCTTAGATCTCATAGAAGATGCCCAAGTACTCAATTTTGGAAATACTTGACTTTAACAAACCAAATACTTATTTTATAAAAATGTACTATAGTTGAGAATTTTCACTGGAAAAGAGTATCATATTTTTAAGCTTAAATTAATTTGGTTCCCATTAGCATTAAAACAAAAATGAAAAAAGAAAAAGAAATGCTGCTATAGTTCAAAGACTCCAAAGAATCTGTCTTTAGACCCCAGTTTGAGATGTTGCAATACTATGATTTAGGAAATCAATTTGATTCTGTCATATTGTTCTGCAATTACTTCAAGACTAATCATGGTCACATTATTACCTTGAGGGTAAGAAGCTTGACACAAACTTAATTTTTAACTACTTTTGGGTATAGCAGAGGTCTGGCGGTGGCTCTTAGTAGTATGGTATTAAGATGAACTGAAGTTAAATTCTTGTTCTAGGAGACCTAGTGGTAAGTATTTCTCTGTCCAAGGGAATTTTGTGCTTTATAGAAATGCAAAAATGACATAATCCAGCCTCTTTCTTTTTGCAATCCACAAATACTACTGAGGAAGCTCAGGGTGAAAAGTTTAAGCAACTTACCCAGCTCTCACTCCTTAAAGAGGGAAGACAACGACTTGAACCCAAGACTCTGAACTCCCATTTCAGTGTTCCTCCATGACATCATTCTACCTCTTTGGCTCTGATTTATGATATCATAGGATTTGCAGGACAGCAAGCCTTTCTGTGTATCTACTGAAAATTTTTATGCCACCGCCTCTTTTAAGCCTTTTGCCACTCACCTCAAAACTTACACATTAAAGGAAAATATCTTCACCATAAACCAAATCCTTTCTCACATTTCTCTCACCATGATAGGCCTTAAATTTGCTGTAGAGTATGAGGCAAAACTCAAGCAAGCATCTCTTCCTTGCACACAGCACGCAAAGGGAGGATCATTGTTTTTTTTTTAAACAGTCTCCAAGACCACAGCTCAAAAAGGCCTTTTAGATAAATTTCCATATCCCTTTAGCCAAAGGGAAATAAACCACACATTTAGGTATTTTTTCTCTCTTAAAATCTAGTTAGATTTGATTTCAGTAGATTTAGATATATTATTTTTAGGAGAAAAAAAAAATTGGCCCACACAGTAAGTCTATGTCTTCATATACAAGAGCCATAATCTACAAAAACGCCTTGAGCTGTGACTAACTTCTCCTCCTTCTCCCAGAGGTCTTCACTCTTCCTTCTCCTTTTATCTGAGGGCAACATTTAATATCACCTAAAAAGATGGGTCTCTATAAGTAGAGGTGAATTAGAAAGAGCTGAAACCATCCAGTTTTATGATTTAAATTCTTAACAGCATAATCTGAAGTGTGCAAAGACTTGGTTCATTTCTACCATTAGTGCTCTAGGAAAAACTGTGAGTATAGATCTGGACATCCAATATGCCCCTGTAGTCATGTAGTATCCCCTAAGACCTATTATATGGATTTAGTTAAATCGACCTGCTAGTTCAATGAAGCAACAGTCCATGTTACTTGACTAAATTATTTGTTCTATGCTATTTCAAGTTGAATAAATTCAACTGGTCATCCCAATTAAAGCCATCCATTTAATAACTGTGACTGAATAATTCTGATAAAAAGGGGTACTGCACATGATGACCCAGTTGAAAGATGGGGATCTAAAAAGTCCATCTGCATTATTTGGCAAATAATTTTTTAAAGTTTTGTTACGTGATGCTAGCTTACTTTACCTATAATACATCAGATTATAAGATATTAAAGTTTAAAGGCACCAAAAATAATCTAATGATGTTTAAATTTAAAAGGTAAGAAAACTAAGGTTTGGAGTGGAAATTGAGTCTCTTTGCCCTGTCACAGTTCAGGCTCTTCTTTCCTTTCTTGACTATCATAATAATCCAGGCCACCTAATTAATCTTCCTGCCTGCTGTCATGCCAAAATCCAATTTATAAGACTCACTGCTGCTAAATCAAGGCTCTTCTACTGTATATCCAATGATATCATATTCAAGACCCCTTCCTTACCTGTACACATAAGCATATTTCCCATAACTCCCCCCCACCAGACACTGCAAACAAAATGGATTACTTGGAATTCCCAAGCATATCTCATTCTTTCCCATTCCATATTTAGGCTCACACATGGGGTCCACATGGGGTCCACATGGGGACAAAGCAGAGGTGAAAAGCAACTGCAAAACCATTGCCTCATCTAAAAGAAGTGTGGCCAAGTCCCCACAAGTGCACAGCACGGAAGTGAACTACTCTTTAATACCTCCCCCACAACACCACCTACAGCTCCTGTCCCCTATTTGGGATGGTGAATCCACAAAATCCACCCTTGGATATGTGTCTGTCTCCATGACTTTTTGATCTATTTCTAACCCTTGATCTTAAAATCTGCCCCAGTGACTGTTGGTCTTCTTGGTTCTTGGCCCTCTTGAGGTTAATTTCTTTCCTATACAGTTTAACTCAGTCCCACACCTTTCCAGTCAGTTTAGTTTACCTTTTTATCTAGATTTTGGACTTCGGTTTTCCTGGTATAATGTGTACAGTGTATAAAAACCATAGATACACACTGGGAATCTCCTAGGTAGGTTTAAAAATACTAGTACTTATGCCCACATCCCTAAAGATTCTGATAAATTGATCTGGGGTGCAGCCTGGGCATTGAGAGTCTTTAAAGTTCCCCAGGTGATGCTCACATGCAGCAAGAAAGTTCACAGCTCAAGCAGAGTAGCCTGTTTTCAGCTGATCTTCCCTCATTTGGGCCACAGGATTTCCATCTCCATTCTCACTTCCCCTCCCTATCTCTACAGGTTTTCAGACCCACATCCACAGGAAATTTCAGTCTGTCCCTCCTCCTGACTTCCTGTCACAACTGTACTCATGATCTCAAACTCCACTGAAGCCTTTTTTAATTACTACAACTGTCTATTCAGTCCTCTTTTTTGGACTTTCATGGCATAATCATTTCCAATTTATATTATGCCTATTGGTGTACCAATGAATAAAAAATAATCCTTACCTACAACTGACTTATTATTTAATGGGGGATTTACAAGTTTATAAACAAATGTATTAGACTAATTAATGACAAATTTAGGTAGTTATATGCTACTAAACTTCAAATCCAAGATCTTATATATTCACATACATTTTCCCTTATGTGCACACCAAAACATTCACAGAGAACACAGACACAGAGATAATCAAATCTGTGGTAGAAATTAAAACTCCAAAGAGAAATCCTGGTGTGGGCTGCAACTCACAGTGGCTGGCACCCCATCAAGTTGTCTAGCTCCATGATTCGACACCAAGATCCCATCCAAACCGTGTTTAACTGCCTCCTTGGCATCATCTCCTAGAAAAAAAAGACAATCATTAACCATAACATGAAAAGGCAGCTTAACAGAAGGCTTAGGTTTGGAGGTTGAAAAATCACAGTCAAAAGGAGCCTGATTTCACACATATGTACCTTCTTGAAACCTTTAGCACAGAAAAACGCCCAAGCATTAGATCTAGAATAGCCATGATAGTAGTGTCCTTGGCCAAAAAATTAGCACTTATAACAATTATAAAAGAAAATTATCAATAAACAGTAAATTGGCATGCAGTTAGAATTTATTTATCCTCATAAGGAAGTATTCTGCTATTTTTTATTTCTGTTAATAAGCTCATGCCATTTAGCATTTAGCAGAATTACTCTTCTACAGTTTGTATAGTATTAAAATAAATATAAGTGGCAAGAACTTTGAATGTAACTTTGAATGAATAAGTCTAATACAAAACATTTTTTAATACAAAGTTATAACTTCAGTAAGTATTTTAGAGTTTACATTCTATAATTATATTTTTCCCATTGAAGTATCTAAAAATGTGATATTAAAATTTTTATATCTCTAATCGTGCTTCAAAGTATATTGATTTCTCAAACTATTGATTTCTGAAAATCTTAAAATAGATTGTTCTCTTAAATCAATTTCCAATTTATTTTTTATATTCTACATTTTAAACTATTTTCAGCATGCTCCCAAGTAACAAACCATTTGCTAACAGGATAATGAAACTAATACGAGTTCTCAAGTTTCACACTCAAAAATGGTTGGTCCAAGGTTGTAATAAAAATCAGATTTTGGAAACTTAAGCAGATGGATACAGAGCATTGTATATATTTATAATTCAGCAATAGAAATGAAGGGCAAACCTGACTAAGAATAATAAGATTCACAGGAGAATATGTAATTCTGATTGTTTTCAATTATTTTGCTAAAACATTTCCAAACTGCATTTCATAAAATACTACTTTTTAAATATTCCTATTTTCAAAATGATCCTAGTATTATTTTTCTTCTGAAATTACAGGTATATGACAATGTGAAACCCATATTTTATGGACTGAATGTTTGTGTTCCCACAAAATCCATATGTTGAAGCCTTCGTATCCATATGTTGAAGCCACACTTTCAATGTGATAGTATTTGAAAATGGGGTCTTTGGGGAATTATTAAAGTTAAATGAGGTCATGAGGGCAGGGCTCTTGTGATGGTATTAGTCCCCTTATAAGAAGATATCAGAGAGCTTACTCTCTCGTGCTCTGCTCTCTGCCTGTCTCTCTGTTTCTCTCTCCTCCCTCCCTCCCCCTCCCTCTCCCACTTCCTCTCCCTTTCCGTCTCTCCATATTCCCACGAAGAAGAAGTCATGTGAGCACACATTAAAAAGGCAGCTTCTGCAACCCAAGGGAAGCGCCTACAGCTAAAAATGACCATGGTGAAACCCCAATTCTGGATTTCCAGCTCCCAGAATTGTGAGAAAGTACATTTCTGTTTAAGCTACCCGGTCTATGGAATTTTGTTATGGCAGCCAAGATGACTAAGACATCATGTCATCATGTTGTTGTTGGTAGAATTCACCTTTAAGAAATGCTATGACAAACCCTAAAATGCAATGAAATTGTATGAAATTTTATGTGTTCTGACACATAAATATCAGTGTTTATCAACTAACTATGTTGTATGTTATCTATTCACCTATAAGTCTGAATTATTATGCATTTTGTTATATACTCAATAAATGATCAATATCTATATTAAATATAAAAGCTAATTGTTTCCATGAAACTGTTTTTGGCTACCTGCTTTAATCCAAGTATGCATTACATCTTGTGAGATCTATTTGGCAATTTTTTAGTCAATCATAGGGAAAAGGTCATAGCCTCTACCCCATTGATTAATATTTTATATTTTAATGCTGCTTCATATTTGAACTACCTATGTTTTATTACAGAGCTTTCTTTTCCTGGATTTCTAATTGCATTTCTTTTCTTTCCCTTTTTCTCCATTTATCATAGAGACTTTGGAGTATCTTTGAGTTCTTCAAATTTTTCAATTATTCTATCTATCCAACCCATTTAAAACACCTTATTTCCCCTCTGGAGACATTACCCTGAGCCCTCTATGTTCCTGTTCTACCCTGCTCTGGTTATTCTAAAGGCCTACTGACGACCTTCACCCTATAGAATTGCTCCTACTCACTCTGGGTTGAATCTATTTTTAGTCTAGGTTATATATTCATTTGGTTCACATTCTCATTTGTTTATAGTACATTCCCTTATAATTTCCTAAAAGAAGAGGTAAACTTATAGGTCATTTAAATAACTTCTCTTGTGTTTGAATGATAATTGGATCCGATATAATATTCTAGGTTGAAAAATCCTTTTCTTTAGAACCTTAAAGACATTACTTCATTGTATTCTAGTGCCCACTGCTGTTGACAAGAAAACTGATGCCAGTTTGACTCCCATTCCTTTGTAATTCACCAGTTTTATGCTTGTTTTCCCTCTTTATACACATTTTTCAAGAGATGTAATAAGTTGTCTGCTTTTTCAATATGATGACTTATGATTCCAGCATTGAGGCATTGTCTATCTTTAATAAATTCCTCATTGCCGCTGTCTTTTACTCTTTTATCTGAAGACCTTATCAATTGAATGTTGGACATTGTAAAGGGTCTGCAAGCTTCTCCTTTATTTAACGATATTTTCCTTATATTTGGTTTGTTGTTATTTGACATTTTGGGACATGTCACTGACTCTATTGTTCAATCAATAATTTCACTTTTAATTCCAGAAATCAAATTATTTAAATATTTGGTAACTCCTTCTTATATTCTGATTGTCTTTTCATGGTAGGCTTTTCTTATTTAGGTATGTTTTCAATTTCTCTGAGTCTATCATTTGGAATTTTCTAAGTTCTTTTTCTTGTTTTATCCTTTTCCTCTAGGATCAGCTTTTCTGTAGATTTATCTTGGTCTCTTACATTTTGATGTTTTTTGATCTGCCTAGTGATGCTAAATTTTTCATTTATATTTAAGGGAGAAAGATTGGGGAGCTGTTATAGGTTTCCTGGGCTGTTTCATAACTCGATTTAATTCACTCCAAGTTTTTGCCAGGAGTAGAAATTCTTTCTTGGAGCTCCGTGTGGGACAAGGCAAGGAATGTCAACTAAGGAGCTATTTGACTACGAGCTCCTCAGGGTCAGAATGAGGATAGCATCGTATCATATTGTAAATGTTACCCTCTCCTAGGTTGTCCCAGCAATCCATTTATTTCATTGGAAAGGATTAAGCTACTATGTTAATTAAGTTGCACAAGAGGTGAGAGAGGATTGCTGGCTGGTGAAATAGTTTCACAAACAGAACTCCAATTAATCCCTGTGCTTCTAGTCTAGTCTCCATTTCTCAGCCTTCGACCTTACCACACTTTTAGACTGGACACCTAGAGCCTCTTGGGCATTCCATTATATAGTTTCCCCCTGCCTCCTCCAGGGTTCCCTCCAAGCCCATCTTGAGGGGCAATTTTTGTATGTTCCTCCTATCAACAGGCTCACTTACGTTTTATTTCTTTCATGAGTTTCTTGAAATTTTTCTGCTGTCCATGCCCCTCATCTTCCTTCGCTTTGCTATCATAAGTCTTATGTATTTTGGATTTCTGTACTTTAATTTCAATGGAGGTTTGGTAACAGACTACATAGGTACCCAGTCCAGCATTTTGAACCAGAAGCTCATACGTAATATACAATTATACAATAATGTAAAATATTATTTTATATAACAATAACACATTATTATTTAAAATGTTTAGAAAATGGTTCTCTAAATATATGGCCATAATACAGTGCCATTCAAATGAACTCTTCTCTGATGATGGACATGTTCTTGATCTGTGCAGTCCTAAACAGTAGCCACCACTAGCCACACGTAGCCATTGAGTAGTAGAAATGTGGCAGTGTGACTGAGGAACTGGAATTTTACTTTTATTAATTAACTTAGCCACATTTGGCAAGTGGCTGCCATATTGGACAGATCAGCTTTAATGTTTGTTTGAATTTAACTGTTCTAAAAAAGAGATATAGTATGTTGTTTTTTAAAAGGCCTAATGTATCCATAAACAATCTTAACAAAAAATTTAAAATGTATTTGGAATTTGCATGGTTTGCTCTGGTTATCTAGTTATGTATGTGATTCTCAAAAATTAAATCAAAAGTGAAAAAAAGCAAAAGATAAGAACTATAATATTTTATGAACCCCATGATTGAGGATGTATGCAGTACTCTAATTTATATTCACATGTCTGTGATCATGTAGCTACAACCTGTGTTTTGAGAAACTGAATATTATCAATAAACAGTTTCTATACAGTATGAAAAAGTGATTAACTGTTTGGGCTTAATAGTCAGACCACCTGGATTTGACTCTCACAACTGCTACTTGTTGGTTATGTAAATGGCAAGTTATTTCTTCGTACATCAGTGTCCTAACCCACATAATGGGGATAAAAAGCCACATAAAATTGGTTTGCACATTAAATGAATTTAATGAGTATCTATAATAACATCAGGTAAATGTTAACTATCATTATTATTATCTGATGGTGTAGAAAGTATAAATTAAGATGATGAATAAGTGGGGAAAGATTTGTTTCCTGGGTACTTTTGGCAAGTCTGTTTGAGTTTTGCTTATAATAAAAAATTTTCATTCTAGTTAAGATTAAAATTAAGATTATAAAGAGCCTTTCTTTGGAAGTAAGTGTTTCTTAAGTAAGTTTGTTATCGTCTATAATATCAAGTGGTATTCCAAGTTCTTCCAGGCAGTGCTAGGAATGTGGGGGGAAATGACATGGGGCTTTGCTCAGAAGATAGGATCAGGAATATCTAGTGAAGTAAAAAAAGTAAGAATAATTAGTGGCCAAATATGAGCCCCTTTTCTTAGCTACTTATGAAACAATGTCTACAGTTTTACATTTAATTTTAACCCAGAAAGAAAAAAATCTTGCCTTAATGAGACAGTCAAAATGTTCTGACTTAGGAAAATGTTCATGAATCTTTAATATTTTCATTAATCCTTAGAGTTTATTTATATTGCATTCCACATCTCTTAATTTACCACTCTCTATATTAATTGATTGACAAATGCAATAGTCAATACAAAATAGTACTGTTTGATATCTTACTAATATATACTATTCCTGTATTTAATCTAAAATACAAAAGTGAAATGTAAATACTCAAGATTTACCCTCAAGGCACTGGAGCTTTTGACCCAGGACTCTGCACTATCTTACAGTAGTTTAGTAACTCAATCCTAGATATATGGCAGCAGTTTTGAACACAGTCCAGGAAAACCGAGTGAATATTCTTTCAGAGTATATTGGAAAAAAAGGTATATAGGAAAAGGGCTAGTTAGAAAACAGTTTCTGAGAAACAAAAAGCCACTATAACCTAGTTAAAATTTTTTTAATTAAAAGAAAAAAACTCTAAAAAGCATTATGCCTTTGCTCATAAAGCCATTTTCTTGTTAGTGTGAGTTCTGGCAAAGACCAAATCCTGTCTCAAATAACACGTTTGGAGCGTGTGTTGAAGTTTTCCAAGGGCAGAGTTTAACCACAGTGAGAGATTACATCTTGCACTCCAATTTGCATTCATTAAAATGAAATTCTTAAAATGGTGGTAAGGGGGAATATTTCATTGATATCTTTCCAGTTGCCTGTGATTTCATATGCCTGCAACATAATCTGCATCTTTCTGGTAAAAGGAAATGAAAAAGGATGAGTGACTCTCAGTCAATCCATGTGACTTCTAGATAAAGATCTGTGAAATTGTGAGCACTAGACATGCCAGAACTGGCCCCACCAACCATGAACTACCGCCCCATGCAGACTGAGCATAAGCACTACCTGATGTATGTGTTGTCACAGAGATGTTTCTTGTTTGTTAAATAGATGGAATAAATAGTAACAGAAAAACTAGACAATATAAACTGTACATGTATAAATAAGTCATTTCCTTTCAAATGCCAAATGTTTTATCTTTTTCTCTTGCTTCTGAGCTCTCTCTAGTTTATAGACTCATATAGTTTTCACTGAGGATTTTACTTACTAAACATTGGGCTCTCTACTTCATGCAAAACATTATGAAAATATGTAGAAACAAGTTCACGTGATCCATATGGATAAAGGGTGGTGGTCCTGGGTAAGAAGACCACATAATGAAGTTCTAGAAGCCAAAGTATTTTTTTAATATAACACAGGATAGTAAAGTCTAATTTCGTGGATTTCTAGCATGTCCTATAGGACAAAGTTGTAGAAGATTATATATAGGAAATCTTAAATTAAAAAGGTTAAAAATTAAGTAAACTGATTCTTATATTTGTTCCCTATTTAACACAGACAAATATGAAATTACACTAAAGTTTTATTCTTCCTTTGTGTTTTCAAGCCAGTTGCCCTGGGCCACCTCTGTGATGAGAGTGAATTAAATGTTTGAAACTGCATGAAATTTCTAATTCAATAACATCCTCTCACTTTCTTTGGGTCAAGCACAATTATCTTTTGCCTTAGCAACAACAGTTTTTAAAATGTACTCCCTGACCTAAATTTTGCCACCTCTATCCACTAAGTCCACTATAGAAAGTGTGATTTTTCTAAAATACTAATCTGATGAGGTTGCTTACTCCCCGATCAAGATCCTTACTGGTTCTCAAACATCTTAAAGTCTACATTCTCTAATATAGCTTACATGTTTAATAAATTATGACTCATAACTGCTTTATTTTGTCATTATTTCAGTCTGAGAGTCATCTGACCTGATGTCACAGCAAAACTTAAACATCATCTTTCATTCTTAAATGGAATCTTCCCTAACCTACTCTTATAATTGTCCACATCCTATTTTAAACCCACCCTTATAGTTCATACGTTTCTATCTCAGGTCCTGTAATAGCTTATTGGACCCAAATTCTTGTCTATTTGTCCATCTCCTATAAGAATGTGAGCTCCTTTTGGCTAAGGACCTCAAGTTATTATTATCGAATTATTGTTATTTAAATTTAGCACACAGTAAGCATGATAAATGTTTATGTAATGAATGACTGAGAGAATGAATAAGTGAGTGAATAAAGAATGGAGCAGAACCTTCAGGCTAATGTTCTTAGAACCAACAGGAAGTAGCACTAACAATCGCGGATGACAATATGTATGTAAGGTAAGTCGAACTGTTGTTTAAAGGTGCCTGTAACACCAGGATATACTTATTCAAGTATAATTCTCAGAAATTTTGAACTAGGACAATGATCAACAGGAAAGACTATAACAATATTATTTTAAAAGCACAGATTAAGACATCTGTATTTAAACGTATCTCTACTAACTGAAAGTTTCTCTGGGCTCGTTCTTTTACTTTCATTAGCTTAATTCTACATACATAAGATTAGACAGATAAAATTAGTGGCATGCCTAGAGCTTTATAAATAAGGATCATGTGACACATATTCAAATAAAAAATAAAAACGTTTTGATTCTAAGTCATTGTTAACCTTGAGATAAGATAATAGAGTCTCTCATCCCTGAGCCACATACTCAAAGATTTCCATTTATAATAATAAATGGTAGTTATCTATTTAACTGTACTAAAAACATATATTTTCAAAGGCAAGAAAATGTGCACCCATTTTTGTGGTTGAACACATTTACGCTTCAAATTATTACAATCACTGCAGGAATGGAATGAATATACGTGGGATTGAATACCGAGGAAGTAGTCAAGATCCTTAACACCCAGCTTGATAATTGAAGATTTTAATGTTCTACTCAGCTATTCTTTACAGGGAAGTAGATGTGAGATTCACCACACTCAAAAATCAGTCCTAATCATAGGTACTTGAAGGGAACAGGAAAAAAAAAAAAAAACAGAAAAGGCTGTTAAAACTGCTCTAGCTATCATAATATCACCTTTGGGGCTTCTCACTGGTCTGAGGGCAAATGCTGCAGCTTTCAGCCAAAGCAGGACCTTCCACGCAGATCTTGCCAAGCTCCATGATGCGGTGACAGCTCCAAAATAAGGCAACAGCAACCCAATGCTTTAAAAAGGCTAAGTCCTTACTTCATGAGAGTCCTGCTCTCTTTCAGTATATTATCTAAGAATGAGGGAACATTTACCCACTAACATCAAAATGGAGAACTGAGACATGGAATGTCTCTTTTAATTTTCATATTAATTTGTCCCGATTTTCCCTTAAAAATAGCATGATTATATCCACGAAGAACCATAAAATCAGTATAAACTCAAGTAAAGAAATAAACAAACCTCTCAAAATGCCTTTTGCGACAATTGGCAGTGATGTCAGCCCCCTCAGCCATTTAATATCCTCCCAGCTGATAGATGGGTCTATGGCTTTCGCCACATAAGCAGCAAGTCCGCTGTTGTCTCCAAAATTTTCCTTAGGAGAAAATGCTAAATCATTGGTTTCAAAATTTTTCATTCTGAAATAAAGAGATATAAAAATGAGAAACCTACCAAAGTTAGAGATGTCGTAACAATGACTCATTCAATGAAAAAAGAAAAGTCACACTTTTCAGATCGACTGGCTGTTCACCCTTCAACCACCTATAGGGGGTTGCATGACTATTTTCCATGTTTTGAGGTAGGATTCCAGGCTATAATGCCACAATCTAGTGGACTTAATTGGTCACTTAAAGTTTATTTTTCATCTTAGGCTATTTTTTATATAAATAAATCACTTTCAAGGAAAAATATATGGCCAAGTTCAAATAGCTTTACCTTTTTAAGCTAGTTTATGAATATAGACAATAGACTTTTTTATGCTATTTTCAGCCAGCAATGCATACTAATCATAATGATGAACGTGCATTACAATTTATAAAGGACTTTCATGTACCAATCTCATCACAATTTTGAAAAGTTTTAGAAAATAAAATTGATACTCTATGATTCCTATTTTATATAAAAAATAAAAACCAGAAGTGCTGAAAGAAATGCCCCAAATATAAAACTAGCTAAGGCATCATTTGGCTCCAAACTGGGCCTCTTGACTCTTGATTACATTCTCTTTGTTCAGATCTCAGTTGCATCATGGCAATTCCATTTGACTTCAGGAAACCTTCCAATGTCCTTCTGGAAGATTCTAGAAGAGACTGAAACTGCAGTAACATGTGTTAACACCTTCTATCACCACTGTGGTCTCTTTCCTGCCTAACATTATGGTGGTGGTGGGCATAAGGAGAAGTGGGGGTGTTTTTCACAGTTATCAGCTCTTGCTTCCCCCCTCTCCGCTTAGTTGTTCTGAGGCTCTCTACCTGCTGACTCAGACTTCCCAATCTTCCAGACAATCTTGCCAAGGGCATGAGCTTTCCGATTATCAAGGCCTTCATTTCTTTGCCGGTGGTGTGATGGTTAATTTTAGGCATCTACCTGACTGGGCTAAGGGATGCCTCAGTAGCTAGTAAAATATTTCTGGGTGTTTCTGTGAAGCTGTTTCTGGCTGATATTAGCATTTGAATTCATAGACCAAGTAAAGATGGTCACCCTCATCAATGTTGGTGGGCATTATCCAATCTGTTGAGGGCCCAAATTGAACAAAAAGATGAGGGAGGATAAATTTATGCTTTCCACTTGAGCTGGGATATCCATCATCTCTTGCTCTTGGACTTGGGAGCTACTGATTGCCAAACCAGAGCTTATACTACCAGTATCCTGGCTCTCGGGCCTTCAGATACAGACTAGGATTTACACCATTGGCTCCCCTGGATCTCGGGCCTTCAGCTTGGGACTGGGATTACATCACTGCTTTTCCTGGCCCTCTACCTTATGGACAAGTAGTTCATGAGACTTCTCTGCCTCCATAATCATGTGAGCCTCTCACTTTTGTCCCTTCCTTACTCCCCAGGCAGCTCCCTGGATTCCTGTGGCTGCTTTTTTTTCCTTTTGGTGATTATTTTTTTTAACAGCTCTATTAAGATATTCACATACAGTTCAAGTAATGTTTCATTATCTATATACATATATACACATATATAATGTGCATATGTGTATGTATGTATGTGTATGTGTGTATGTATGTATGCGTATGTATATGTATGTATGTGTGTACGTGTGTGTGTGTGTGTGTATGCCACTGTACATACAGATGAAGCTTCACTTGCTCTCCTGCTGCTCACTTCCTGCTGTGCAGCTGGGTTCTTAACAGGCCACTGACCAGTGCTTGTCCACAGCCTGGGGACTGGGGACTGTGTTCTAAAGGAACTGCCAGCACATAAATCACTGGCTCCATTCTGTTACCAGAAGAATCCAAACTGAGTCACAGCTCCATTGAGTTACTGCCCTCCCCTAAGTCAAATTTTATTAACTCAGCTTCGACCAGCATTTCTCTAATACCTGTAAGATGCTGCTACTGGCTCATTTTATACCTGATTCTTTTCTCTTGGTCTAATGTACTGATATTCTGACTAGATTTTGGCAGTTCTCCAAACCAGGGACAAAGTCTTTTCTGCCTGCAGCTCTGACCACTAGCTGGATGGATGGCCATCTGGATACACAATGACACCATACATATGACTTAGCTGCCTACAGTCCCAAATCCAACTGTGAACTTCATTTCTCAGAACAGCTATCTTTGAATGATGACAATGACCTAAATTCACTATGTTCTTCTGTACATTATAAATTACCTGCTGGCCAAACTTCTCTTTGGGTAAATATATAGCTGTATATTTATCTCTGGATTAGTCATAGCTCTTTCTTCCCTTTTACTTGCTCTGCCACTGATTATAGAAAGAATCTTGGAGCCATATGTATAACAATTTTTATATAAACCTAGAAGTACACAGACCCACTATTTTAAAATTATTTTTTAAAGAATCATAAGATTTCTATTAAAACAAAAACGGCTTAATGCTTTCTACATTTTAGTGTATGTTCAGCTACAAGGGCTGGTCGGATAGTTTAGGTGGCATAAATTATCATTAAGGACGTGAATATTTACATCTCACGAAACTCTGTTTAAGCCATTGGTAAAGTTTTCACGATAAGAATTAAATAGCCCCATACTTCATGGACTTAAGTAGCTATTACAGATTAGAGAAGATTCCAACTCCATTGCACTCACACTAGTACCCATCCATTGAGCTTTGGTAGGGATTTTAGTTGAGATAGTTGGATATCTCTTTTTCTCGAACCACTTAGGGTTGTATATCGTATCATAGACTGGCCTTCTGCTGTCATCATAACTTGAATAAAGTAATCTTTTGGTCAATAAATACATCCTGATTATGAAAACCTATTCCAATACTTAGAAATGATATTAATTGATACTAAATTCCAAACGTTTAAGTAATATTGTTAAGAAGAAAAAGGTCCAGTCTGTCTCTCCCATAGCAAGATCAAAGGGGAGGGAAAAAAAACTTCTGTATGTGTATATACTCTGCATAGCACCCCACCCCCTTCCAAACAAGCTACAGTGTTTCAGCAGGGGCGGGGTGAAAGGGTGAAATGGATAGGAAAAAACAGAAACATGGATAAAATTATATAAATAACTGTTGTTATTCTTGGACGGTGAAATGCAGATCAACACTTGAATGAATGTTGCCTTACAGAAATTTCAGCGCACAATGAAGCCTTGTTGTTGCTCTAAAACGTTGTTCAAAGCCAGAAGCCAAGAAAAAGTTTTCAGATATCTTGACAGAGACCCGCGATGGAGTGTTTTACCAATGGCTCCATGAATGCTATTTTTATTTGAATTATGACATATATACAAAAAAACACTTAAAGCACCTTCTGATAACTAAAGTATTCCATTTCATAAGGAAGGAAAGGGACAACATCAAAATAATAACATGATTAGTTATGACTTAATTCTCTGAATCCCAATCTATTTAATGACCCAAAGGCAAGGGTTAGAATTTCTTCTTTGTAAGGGACTCATTGTGCCTTGAATGTTCCTTAAACATACTTTTTAATCTAATCTAAAAATTATTTTAGCTTTTAGTAAGTTAGCATCATAAAAATAGTAACTACTACTAAAGGAAAGTTAAACATTATTAAATCACCAATAGTAACACTAATAATAACAAATATTACTGAGAAATATATAATATTATTTATTTTAGGCATTGATAGGATATTACAGATAAAAGCTATGTGTCTCCATAGTGAGAAATAAAATATAAAATAGCAACCAGTAGAACCCATAATAACAACACAATGAGAGATACATACAGAGACACAGAAATGTGTACATGGGCCACTAACATTTAATTCAGTGGTGAGGAAAAAACTTATAGTGAAAGTATAGCCCTGCTAATTTTTTCCTCAATGTGACTGGGTAGCAAGAAGAAAGGGTGAAGGTATGGATTTTAAGTGTGAGTTCAAACTCTTGTTCAGCTTCTTACTAGTCATTTTTATTGGGTAAATCTCATATGACTTAGTACATTTTTATTTACTTAAGCAACATTACTTACTGAGCACCTATTGTGTGCCGGGATTCTAGATGTTTAGGATATACTAGTAAATAAAACAATCAAAAATCCCTGGCAACATAGGGTTGCCATTCTAGCAAGGGGGGACAGAAAATAAACGATAACATTATCAATAAGTAATTTATGAAACATGTTAGAATTATGTGCTATAAAAATAAAGAAAAGACGTAGAGCAAAATAAGAAGCAAGTAAGCCAGTAGAAGCTTAACTTAAAATTTTAAAATATAATAATCAGACTTGGCCTCATTGAGAAGTTATCTTGTAGAGGAAATTAGCAGAGCGGGGTTATTGTATAGGTATCCTGCTGCTGCTATAACAAATGATCACAAACCTAGAGGCTTGAAAATGACATAAATTTATGATATTACAATTCTGGAGGTCAGAAGTCTAAAATGATTCTCAATGGACCAAACTCAAGGTGTGGATAGAGCTGTTTCAGAGCCTCTGAGGAAGAATCTATTTCCTTATCTGTTCCAGCTTCTAGAGCCCACCAATGCCCCCTGACTCTTAATGCTATCCCTCCAACCTCTGCTTTTATCATCACATCTCCTTCTGCCTCTCTCTTATAAGGACTCTTTACGTACATGGAGTTTATGAGATAATCCAGGACAGTCTTCACATCTCAAGGTCCTTAATCATATCTGCAAAGTCTATTTATTTTGCCATGTAAAGTCGCATTCACAGGTACCAGGGATCAGGAAATGGACATCTTTGGGAGGCTGTCATTCTGTTTAACACGATCATATTGCGGATGTTTTTCTAACCAAAAAATTCAGAGGCTATTGGACCATGTGCCAAGTCCTTCAAAAATGTTTCTCTTTCCACTACCTCTTCCCACACATATTATGTCTCTGTTCTAATCTCTACCATTCAGTCTATTTTTATTTTGGTTTCCTGGCATAAACCTGTAGACTCATCCTTGATATCAAAATGCAGAGAAAACGAAGAAGTTAGTGGTGCATTGATCTGAGGAAGGAATGTTACAGGCAGAGGGAAGAGTTCTGAAGCCCTAAGGAGCAAACGTGCCTGGCTCATTGAAAGAAGAGTAGGGAAGCCAGTGCGGCTAGGGAAGTGAGCGAAGACAAAGGTGCTAGAAGATGAGGCCAGAGAAGTAATGGGGGACCCGCTCATGTAATATCTCACAGGCCACTTTTATCATCAGAGACTTGGGAAGACAACGGCAGTCTGATCTTTTCTTGGTGTAATTTTTTCAGCTGTTGTTTTTAATAAATCATTTCCAGGCTTAAGGAAGCATGTCTCCAGGCAAATCACTAAAAGGGTAGGTGTCATAATTTACCTTGAACTTAGCCAATAATTGGAGATTATATTCCTTCTCTTTCAAATGACCTGGCACTACATCAAATATCCAAATTTTTCTCCAGGGTAAATGAACCGCCCCCGTGGGGTATGGAGAAGGAAAAAGGTCCCTGCCTCAAAGCCTCGGGAATCAGTCTGGTGAACTGGCTTTGTTCCTAGCTTCTTCCAAGAGCAGATGAGCATTTTCCTTACCTCCCCTCAGTTTCAGAAACCTCCATGCCATTCACAAGGTACACACATACCTGTGTTTTGCATATAGACGGAGCAGAGACTCCCAGACTCTTGAACTGTGTGGCTGGTCCCAGATGATAAGTCGATACCCTCCCCCTACCCAGGCACAGGAAGTAGCAAGGGCTGGAAGGAGCAACTGCCTTATAGACTCATTCGCCTCTGGATTTCCTGCCTCCCTCGCCTGCCAAATCTCACTTCTGAAAAGCCCAGCTTCACCTTCTGTGAGTCAGGTCAGTTGCAGAAAGAAACCTGATTTCCTATCAGGATGTAACAGATGAGCTTTTCGGCTGTATGTGACCTCAGGCGGAAGCCTAGGGCTCATATAATTGTGCTCTGCCTTTGATTGCTAACTGTGGGCCACCACGGAGGTGCTGGCCAGAAGGTGCTGGCCAGTCCAGAATTTCTCTAGGACAAACAAGGCTAGCATGCGCTTTGGAGGCCAGGGGCACTGGGCTGTGGGGTATTTCCTGTGTTCCCAGTAATCTGGATGTGTTGCTCATTATTTGATCATCTTCAGATGGGAGATGTGACAAGCTGTGGAGCTGTGGCCACTCCTGTGCACATCGACAGCTAAAAAGAGCCTTTGTCTCATGGTCTTTCGCGTCATCTGGGTGGGAGCCCGGGAGCAAAGGGAAAGGGGGAAAATCAAATCAACTTTCCTGCTCCTGACTGAGTGGCCCTGGCAATAAAGAAGTAAGAGATACCAGCCAGAATTTAAAAACTGTGCCGTCTCCCCATCTCAGTAGATACCACTGTGAACACCTTCCGTTATGCAGAGCAAGAAAGTGCTTCTTAAGCTACAAAAAAACAAAAACAAAAACAAAAAAACACCCTACTGTATTATTTATTGTTATTGTTGTTGTTAGTACTAATATTAACAGGCAGAGGGGAAAAAAATAGCAAATTCCTTTTCAAATGGCCAAAAGGAAATAATGAGGAATATTCCCTGTCAGAAGCCTAAATAGTGGGAAACTAATTATTTTAGAAAGCCTAAAACATAAGGTAATCGAAACAGAGAAAAAACGTAAATACAAATCTCGTATTAGGGAAATTTGAAGCCATCTACTTTCTGATGCATTTGGCAAGAAGCATGACTATGTCAGGGAACTTTTGTTTTTGTTTTCTTAAAAACGCACGGTATTTTGGTAATCCTGGGTCTGGCGTACATGGAGCAGGTTTACTGGGAGGCCTGACATGGGGAGCACTTTCTCTTATTACTGGCCACTGAGGGTATCACATGTACTAATACTATCTTAACCCTGACCAGAAGGATTACAGAGATAAAAATCACACAGCTAATTTACATCTGGTTCAACAGCAAGATTTCATGCACAATAGTTTATACTCAAACAGGCAGACACCCAGCAGAACTATATGACAGTTAAGTGACACACGAGGCTGTACAGGGACTTATGTGATGGTTGAGATACATCCCACTCTATAACCTATATGAATTCCTGGCTTCCAACCATCTTCTTGTCCTTATATGGAATGCTGACTTGATTTGAAATCTTTCAGATTTTAGATCTTTTAGAAGGGTCCATTTAATAAGTAGAAAGAGTAAGCAATGGCCCATGTGAAATGGGTCTAGGATTCAAGGAAGGCATCCTTCATCATTTCATATACTCCCATGTATGCTGTGAAATATCATCATCAAACTGCCTTCTGTTGAAACTAAGATTTTGATTCCTGTTCAAATACTTTTAGCTCTGAAGGTTATCACAGCTTAGTCACACATTAGTATGAAAAAAAAACTAAGAGCAGATTTAGGGGGGAGGAAAAATCAAAAGGGAAAAGAGGTTTTTATCTTAGGGAGGTTGGGTTTTTTCTCAGTAAATTCCACTGAATTCCCAGCTTTGACTCAAGACGACTCTAATCCTAAATTATTCCAGGAAAAGGGAGACTTCCCTGCTAATGGTCAAGTTGAATGACCTAAAAAAACCATGATAGTTCAATTACAGATTACTTGATATATTGTTTTCGCTAAGATGAGTGAGTAAATGAACCACTGAATAAATAAATGAATGAATTTTGATCCACAATTAAAGAGAAATATTGCTGAAAGAAAAGGTAGAAATGAGGGATCAAATATGCAGTTTCTTTTGTCTCTACTCTTTAAGCTTTCTTCAATCTTCCTAGCTATAGTTCTTCAAAATACAATGAAAAATAAAGTTAAAAGGTGGCTCTTTGATTTCAACAGAACTAGGGTATTAGGATCACAATAAAACTGTTGTTTGGGCTATATTAAGTATCTTCCATCTATATAGCAATTCATACTTATAAAACTGTCTAATGTACTCTGGTACATAAATTCATCTGACTTTTATGTGTATATGGTCAATTCCTATTTCTGTTTTATTGCTTGAGCATGTGACATCCACAAAAGGGGTGTGACTTATTGGAGATTAGGTGGCTATTTGACAATGACACTATCTCTAGGACCTACACCTTATCATTTCCAGACAAGATCCCTTTCAACCCTACTTTAGGATCAACAGTCTGTGAAGATGTAATTCCCCAGGGCTCTCACTTGGAGCAGGCTCATGACTAGAGCAAAGAGAATTAGAAAACCATCTCAGGGGCCCAAGGGATCAGAGAGCTATGGTTACCTGAAGTGGGGTGGCAGCTTGAACCTGTTACGCACATCATCGATGCGGTTGCCCAGGTAAGGTGTGTCCACTGTCACGAATATGGCCTTATAACCCATCTGCTCAGCCCGCTGCACTAGATGCTTGGTAACTTCACGATCCTTGTAGATGTACAGTTGCAGCCAGCGAAGTGCCTCGTAACCAGCTTCTGCCACTTCTTCAATTGAAGAGGTAGCCCAGGAACTCAGCATCATGCCGGTTCCCAGTGACCTGCAGGCTGAAGAAGAAAGGAAGATCAAAGTGAGCTTGGCATTTCTCCCACTTCAAAATCTTCAGTTGCAGTTCCAGGGGTAAAGAAATCTAAAAGGGCAATTTGACAATAAGAAGTCAAATCTTTATAAAGTTAGAAATGCACATTCTTTTTCATACTTTGTGAATTGATCTCAAAGACAAAAATGAGATAAAAGCCAAAGACATGCCATATGTAAGATGAAAAAGTTGGGAACAATCTGAAATATCCAACCTTAAGAGATTGGATGAAATGCAGTTCAGATATAAAATGAAATGCACACATCTATTAAAGGTAATATGCTTGTGATGATTAATTTTATGTGTTGACTTAGCTAGGCCATGATAGATACCCAAATATTGCTCAAAAATGGCTAAATGCTGTTGTGAAGGTATTTTTAGATAAAATTAACATTTGAACTAGTAAATTTTGAGTAAGGAAGATTACCCTCCATACTGTGGACGGGCCTCATCCTATCAGAAGCCTTAAGAAAAAGACTGACCTTCCTTGAGGAAGAGAGACTTCTATCAGCAGTCTGTCTTCAGACTTGAATTCAACATCAACTCATCCCTGGGTCTCCATCCTGCCAGCTTACCCTGAAGATTTTGGACTTGCCAGCCTCCACATTTATGTGAGCCAATTCCCACCAGACATATACAAATAGATGATAATGATAGATGATAGATAAATAGATGATATAGATAATCCTTCCTCTCTCTATATATATATATGTTATATATTCTGTTTCTGACCATTACAGTTATAACAGAATATTAATAAAAAAAAAGATGTTCAAGATAAATTAAGGGACCAAAAAAGTCTACAAAATGACTCCACATTTGTACAAATGTGATTATTGGTATGTGAACCTAAACAAATTAATTGCTATGATATGTGGGAGAATTGTGGGCATTAAATTTTTCTTCCTTTTTAACTTTTGAAATTTATCTTTAAAACTTTGTTAAAGTTGTATTCTATTTATGTGGTATTTTAAAACTTTATAAAATAGATATGCTAGACATCCCAATTAGACAGCAGTTTCCTCACATCCTTTTGAGCATGATATCAAAAAATGAGCAAATAGATGAAAAATTAGGTAGATGCCTCTAACTACTTAGAGAATTTGAAAGAACATGGGTTTAAGCTTTCATCCAAAAATAGCTAGTAAAACTGGGTCAGATTTAGCAGAGAGAAACTGATACAATGTTTATATGCCATACACCAAACATGCCAAGAGATAAATAATTAATATATAAAACTGACTATATGACCCTGGGTCATTTGGCTTTGTGTGTCCACCATATATTAAATGAGAGTAAAAGTAGTTGTCTAAGTGACACTCATAAGGTGATGATGAGAATCAAGCGGTATTTTGTTTATAAAGCAACTTTGAGAGGTTTAAAAGCTTCCATCCTTCTCAAACTTTAGTGGACAGCCACATCTCCTGGAATGTTTGTGATAACAAAGATTGTAAAAACCAACCCCGGAGTTTCTGATTTGGCAGATCTGGGTTGGGGACCAAGAACTTATCTTTCCAACCAGCTCTGGGTGACGCTGCTTGTCTTAAGACTGTATTTTGACTTTTAACTAGTAGCATTATCCTCTGATAGTAAAATGCTAATTTCAAATGGCAGTAAAATGGATTTTGTTTTTTGATAAACATGACTTTTCCTAGGCCTTTGAAGGTGTTTTCCATCCCTGTTCTTCGGGTCATAGCCCAGATAAAGAAGCTTATCTGGAGATTATATTGACCCAGAGATTATCTACCGGTCACTACTAATCTGTTCTTTCTGAATATTCTTTTTAGACTTTCTCTCATAGGGACTCATGGCTGGCAAAATGTTGTTCAACAAACCACATTTTATTAAGTAATAACACATATGAACATCTGGACCATTGACTGATTTTCATTAAGATTTGTAAATACAGAAGTTAGCTCTAGGTCATCCACTGCTGTTAGATAGGAACACCAGGGGGACACTGATTGTTCCATCAGAATCACCTAACCATCGATTTACCACAAAGAAATTATGTCCTGAGGAGGGTGTGACCTAACAAAGGTCACACAAAGATGGGCAGCAGAGTGGGAGAAGAACCCAGCATATCTGACCACTCTCCAGAGCAATAATCTTTCTAGAACTCCCAGATGCCCCAAAGATTCTCCTGGTATCAAACACAGGTAAATGCACTCCTCCAAGCCTCAAGGCCATGACACTCGAGGGAGCAGGGTTGCCACATGTCTGAGGGACACTATCATGACAACAGGTCTGGGAAGTCATGGAAACCCAGAAACCAGTGGAAAAGGCCTGCCACATACTACAGGTGCAGAGTGTTGTTTACACAAAGTGGTCCTGCTAGACTATCATCAGATGATAAAGCACCATTTTGTAGCTTATAGAAGGGCATCATAGAGGCAAGTAGCAGCTCTGCCAGTAAGGATCAAAAATCCTCAAAAAGACCTTCTTTAATTCATAAGAAATATCTAGACATTCCATACAGGTTGTTAAAATGCTACACACCAATGCATCAATCATATCTATTTTACCTAAACCACAAATCTGGGAGAGGATGTCAGTCTCCAAACATTTTACCCAGATCTCTCGGTATATATGTCCAGAGAAAAGCAAGGCCAGGCCAGGCCATCTATTTCCTGAGTCTTTCGGCTCTGATACTAATGGCTCTTGATGTTACTGCTGTTAAATATTTATTTTCCAATGACTAAATCATACAGAGCTGAAATTTTTGAATGAAGGCCACTCAAAATCCTAGGGTATAGCTCTTCCCAGTTATAGGCATTCAATAAATATTTGGTAATTTAATGAATTTAATGAGACTCTCTCCCTGGATGCAGGGGGATATCAGAGTCTGTGCTGACATACTATGAGTCGAGGCTAAGATATTACTCCCAGAAGAAAACAGAAGGGAAACTTAGAAGGCTTCATGCTCCTTGGAACATATATTACTGATCACTGTGATTCCCATTCACTTGTGATTATTTGCGGTGATATAGGAAAATCATTGGTGAATACATCCATTGTTTTCAGAACACCTTTATGTTAAAATGAGATTAGGGAACCCAGCAGTTTGCAAGAGCCATTCAGATAGATAATCATAAATTTGCCTAAGGGCAGACCTAAGATTAAGTTGGTACATATCAGAATGACTATTCTGCTTGTTAAAATATTGAAATACTTGAATTCCAATTGGTAAATTATCATGGCTCTAAAGCAAATAACCCCCTCCAGAGTCCAATGTGTCATCATTCCTGTCTCTTCCCAAGAATTCCCTGGACCCATCCCCTTAAACCCAGCAATTTAAACATTAATGCCTGGCAGAGCTGGGGACATTGAGAACCCCGTTTACAGCACCAGAGACAGCATCTGAGCATCTCTTTTAATTGGTCAAAGTGCTTCACTGTACTGGTTGCTAAATATTTCAAATATCACCTTTGTTTGACACATAAACATATACCCTTCTAGCTCACATCACTCTTTTGGGGACAAAAATGACAAGCTTTTAAATTTTATAAATAATCTCGCATTGTCAGACTTTGTTCAGAAATTCTAATGAGAGTTATTCTACTCCAGTGTTGAAAGCACTAATGTTTTCTGAAATGTTTTCTCTCCTTACTCATTTTCTACAATGAAACGCTGACCTCCTGCTCTGAAAAGCAGTAACTTTCATTTTATTTTTCCAATGACAGGAGTCAACTTGCATGGGGTCCTGTTCCAAATTTGTGGAGCAGTAACAGAAGACTGATACAATTTGCGTTTTTGCAACTGCTGGCAAATTGGAGATCACCTCTGAGGTGATATTACTATAAAGACAAGACCTGGCTCTTGCCTATGATAAAGGTCCCTAATGTTGATCCAAATCTATGTATCTTGGATGGCATATCCAAGAGCTTATACAGTTAAGTAAACATTGATCCCATATGACAGGACTCTATTTTCTTAGTTTCCACACTTCACTCATCCCTTCTTTTGTCATCCCTAAAATATAACTTTGAAGATAGATACCTAAACTTTCAATGCTCTACATGACATATTCAGATTGTATTTGACATTTCTTTCTCTTCTTTGTTTAGAGGTAACAGTAATAGGTCATGCTAGTGATATAAGAAAAATGCATCACACACATAATCACTAAAAGAGACACTAGTAAGGTCTCAGGCATGAAAGCATCAAAGGTGAGCTATATGTATAACCCAGGAGGTAATATCTTTATCTCAGAAAGACAATAGGATATAATGAATTGAGACTCACAAAGCCTGGACTACAGTCCCAGCCTTGCCATCCACAAGGTACATTTTGTCTGAAAAACAGCTATAAACACAGATGCTACTCTTAGCATTGCCAAATAGTCCACTCAGACAATGTTCATGAACATTTTCTGTGTAAACTCTGAAGCCATGCAACTGTAAAGGGTTATGTGAGAGAATACCTAACACTATTTGGAAAAAGAAGTTCTGGAAAGCTTTTAAAATTTTTCATTATTTTTGCCAAGGACCTGGATTTTCTCGACATCATTATTTATAATCTTCTCCCCATTCAGCTTTCCTCTGCAATGGTTTTGCTGCTCAAGACACCCATTCTTCTTTTCTCGCAAATATAGTGTGAAATGCTCACTACCCTCCCTAGGGAAGAAAGCTCTGAAAAATAGAGTAATTTTTTCCAGGCCAAGGAATCCCTGATAGGATCTTATACAGGGAGAGAATATCAAAGGAGATAATTTCTACATCCCCAGGGTACATATTCCATTGAAAAACCAAGGACAACAACAGCAAAACTAAAAATTGCAATTAAAAAAAAATGTCTTTCCCCACCTTTTCCCCCTACCCATTATTTGTCTACAGATTTCCATGGAAGGAACTGCAGGGCAGATCTAAAGGGCTGTCAGTATTTGCCTAGTCCATCCATCAAACAATAATACCTGAAAGAAAAAAATTTTAATTCCCACTACTTTTTTGTTCCCTACTCTTTCATTTCCCAGTGGGGCACTCACATTGCTTAGGTGTTTGGTGATGGCAATGCCATGGGCCAGAGCACATGTACATTAGACCTTCACAAGGACAGCACGAATGGTTAACCACTTACGCATTTTCTTATTCTTTTTTTTTCTTTCTTTACTTTGAAAACTCTATGAAGAAAGTCTAAGATGAAACGAGAAGTGCTGAAAGGTGAGAACCCCAGATCAGAAAGCATTCAAACAATTACTCGGGAGGACAGAGAACAAGCCATAGGCGTACATCTACAGGAGCTGAGCAGGGCTGTTGAGGACAGGACATTGTGGACATCACTCATTCAAAGGGTTGGAATTGAAGCTGACTCAATAACTCTTTCATGTGCAATACAATCATAGTATAAGTAGTGGAAATAAATGAGATGAATGCCATTGTTAACTATCACCCACCCTCCCCCCATTCTGAAAGGGGCTATGGTGAATGGGAAATGTTTGGTGCATGTTTAAAGAGTAAAAACTACCCTCAGACCCACTCACAATAAAGTTCTTAAGAGTTACATCGCATGCCGAGGGTAGGGAAATGCTGCAAGGCATTAAACTGCATTAATAATCTGGCTAAGATCCAGTAATTTCAGCAATCCCAACGCCATTCAAAGAAGAGCTTACTCAATTTTCTATGCATGAAACCTGTAATCCACTACAGAAGTTTATATCAATTCATATTAGATATAAATGCTGCACCTCTGGGTTGATACAAATCTGAAGCTCCAATGTACAGTGATTTAAATGGGCTAGAACAGGTAAATAACTCTGCAAACAGCAGAACTGGCAGAATCCTTCCTATGGCTAAGAAATCCAATTGTGCTTCTAGATTTTGGCAGGTTTTACTTTACTCAAGCCTTACTGGAATATTCTTCTGATCTAGGAAATCGGACATGAAAGAAAGATAGAAAACTATTACTAATTTTTAAGAGCTGACACTAAGCCGCCCATCCGTCAGTCCTTAGACAACTACTTTGTACACACCTCTCTCTATTTATATAGTCTGCTCTTACTTCTCTGCATTTCAGGCAGTTGTCCTGAAATCAGCTGGCTCTCAGATCTGAGAGGGTCTTCAGCAGGGAAGCTATTTAAGCTCTATTAACACTCTTTTATCTTTGAGGATTTGAAGGATGCGCTTTGACTGGGAAGCACCAGAACCTTCATTCCAGCTTCTTTTCAGTGCTTCTCAAGCTTTGATGCCACAGGAATCACGTGAGGACATTGATAAAATCAGATTCTGATTAGTAAGTCTAGGGTGAGACCTGAGATTCTGCTTTTCTAACAAGCTCTCCCATGTACTCTTTGTTTCGTGAACTGTAAATTGAGAACAAGGTAGATTTTTTCACAGGACTCACCAAGTTAAAGGAGATATTTATGGCCTGACGAAAGACAGGACCTATAGAAAATAGGAGGGAGAAATGCATCAGTGGTGGTAGTGTTGCAGGAAGTGACACCCATCAGAGGAATTTGGACTCTCAGACAACTTTGTTAGAGGAGGAGGGTTTATTAGGCTGGAGGAGCTCGTGAGGCAAAAGTGACTCATTCTGGTTAGATTTCTCACAGCTATAATACCCCGTAGTGTTCCATGCAAGGGAACGTGATTCCTTGTCGAGGGTCATGTGTGGCACTTCCTGACTCAGGATGGGGAAGGGAGTTCAGGTGGGGCTACAAGGGGAAAGGAATTTCCAGACCATCAGTCCTATGTATTTACAGATCTTCTCCTGTAGATGTGACAAGTTTCCAAGCCATTCAGAGATCTATAGGTGTGGTTAATCTACACCCACTGAGTCGGTCTTTCTGCAAGCCCTTTCCTGTGCATTTTCAGAGCCTCTTTTAGTAGGGATATGGCTGGTGCTAGTTGCCAACGCTAGTCACAACCGATGATAAAGCTGTCCTTTCTCAGGCATTCCTCTAGAGAGAGGTGAAGTACTTTGCCATTTTCTTATGCATTCATCTCTTACCAGTTTTAAAGTCAAGGCATTAAATTGTATTATAGTAATAGTCCCTTGGCACACTTAAATATTATCAGATGTATTTTAAAAGGTTGCTTATCTAGGATTTGCCCAGCTTCCTAGATTTTAGATTAGAAGCAAAAATAAATGACAAAATAAAATAAAATGGCTGAAGATAAGGAAGACGAGAGAGAGGTTACTCAAAACTAAGAGGGCACAATTTGCCAATTGTAAAATAGCTTCCAAATGTTTAATGTCAGGTCCAACAGTCTTACACAATAAATAAGATGCTGAATCATCAAGTAAGACTAAAAGTTCACCATGACAGGATTGACAAGGAAGGGGATTATAATGCAGTTGAGAATGATGTTCATCCACAGCCATATGACAGCATCAGAGGAAAATATTAGTTATCAGGGAGCAGATGTCTATTATTTGGAACATAAATTCATGTGAGAAAAATCACATATCCAGAAAATGAGCAATGTGCCACTTTGGGTCCAAATTTCTTTGAAAATAGCTCTCTTTTAGGGAAATGTAGTTAAGTTTCCAAACTTATGTGTTGAAGAAAAGGGGTAATATATTCAAAGGGCTAAAGTTTTTTTTTTTAAGGTGCATGTGATTAAAAAGCTCCTGTAAACTGAGTCACCAAAACAGCTGTGCTGAAATTTTGTAAGAAAATCATTTTGTCATCTGTCAGGAAGTCATAATGTAATGGGGAAAATATGCAATGACAAAGTACCAAACAGTTGTGTGGTTCTAAACTCAGGATCTTACACTCTGAAATGTTTGCATAAATGTGCACCCTCACATTCATTGACTGTGTTACCTTTCTTTGCACAAGAACTATCATGATACAGGTTTGTTAAAGACACAATTAACATTATGCTATTAACTGTCTAAAATTACCACTGAAATTACTCTGAAAAGAATGTTCTGAGGTCGATAATCAAAAGAACAAAACTTGCACTACAATTATGCTTGAAATATTTAGGAACGGTCAAACAAATCTTAATTTACTATTTGGGGAACTTAACCAATTTAAACACTGCCAAGAAAGGCCAGGAAACCAGACAACTTTCAAGCACTTTCATGATGGTACCTTGTCTGAATTTGGACCAGTAAAGTCACAAGTGATCATGTTGTCGCTACATCTCAAGAACTCTTTTTCTGAATATTTTCAAGGAACAGTTAGTCCCAATGACATCTTAGTTCCCCTTCCTTGCTTCCACTTTATCTCTGGGGCAAATTCTGCAATAGACTAAAATATTAGCTGTACTGTAATGATTCCAGTTATTATTCTGCCATTTTATAGAGTTGTCAGGTCCAGGTATAACTGGCAGATCACATGCAGACCACACAACAAGTAGATGCCTTTTAAAAGGGTTTCGAGAAATGTCAAGTTTGCACATGATGACTTCGATCAACCTCCCTCAGTTTAACAACCTCAGCACTGGGATACACATGAGCTTCTCATTTCTCAACTATCACACTTTAAGTCATCAGGAACACTAATATTTGAGAAGAGCAATCTCATGCTCTCAAGAAAGCTGTCCAATAGCTTAAATTATGGTGCAATATCTTAGAAATCATAACATATAATGTTGGTCTTTTACACAGAGTCTAATTTAATAGCTATTTGATCTTAAGTTTGTCCATTGCAAAGTGATTTAAACACCGAATCTGTTTATGGCCATGCTACCCTGAATAAACCCAATTTCATCTGATCTCGGAAGCTAAGCAGGGTTGGGCTTCGTTAGTACTTGGATGGGAGACCACCTAGGAAAACAGGTGCTATAGGTGTAAAAAATTAAAAAATAAGGGATTGTAAGCTGATAAGGTCCTTGCAATCTGTGAGATCAACCAAGGGTTGCCTTGCCTAAAAATAAATAAAATACGATAAATTTTTAAAATACTGAATCTATCATTTAAAAATGTTAGATATGAATTATACATTATATATAATACATCTATGCATATTTGTAAAGGTCCATAATTTTTAATATGTATATGTATATGTAATGTGGTGAGTGCATATGCAGAAAGAGCATGTCCATTGACTTGCTGAAAAAGGAGGCTCAAAACATAAAACAGCTGAAGCAGGTTGAAAATAAAGGTGAGAAAAGGTGTAAATTGATTTTTTTCTTTACTACAATGATACAAAGAGGTATTACCTTTCAAATGTTTAACTGATATAATTTGGAAAAGTTTAAGTGAACTGTCCTTTCTCTTTTATTCCTTCTTACTTTTGTTTCATTTTAGTAAAAATGGATGAAATAATGAACAGAGACAAATAACCGGGTTGGACTCCAAAGTTAAATAGCTCAAACCCAATCTTAACCATTACCAGCTCTAGACCTTGGTGAAGGGTATCCTCTTTCATGTCAGTGTGGAGAATGATAAACGATAATCACCTTGAAGGTCTATTGTGAGGATTAATGATAGGAATGTAAAGTTCAAGCTCTTGGTGCATAAAAGACACTCACTTCAGAAAGAGTAAAAGTTTCATTTAAAGCAAATTGGGTGCTTTTCCTGGATTTAGGTAAAATCAAGAATAATGGGGATATTTTCCTCATAGTTACACTGAAACATATATCTACTTGGTCACCTAGTAGATCACATAAATATAGAAATCAATAAAGCTTTCAAAAATACATCGTTTGGGTCTGGAGCAAAGGAAGTGACAATTTTTCTTGCTGAATGGTCTTTCACTCAATGTTAAGGTTGATCACTTAATCTCGGAAAATCCAGAAAATTCAACAGCGAAAGCCCTCGCCTCCACCCTCATTCAGCTCTTTGGGGTCTGTATGCCTCTTTGTGCTACTCTGCAATCTGTTCCACCTGTACCTTAATAGGCGGTCAAGTCACAGCTCGGTCCTGAAACTTCACTTCGGAATGTTCTGGCCTTTTAGGCTCAAAAAGAAAGTGTTTAGATTTAATGGTTTTATGGCCCATCGAATCCTGTGTGGTAGCCTATAATTGCATCCAGGAGCAGGAATTTCTTTTAAAATCTTTTTTTTTTTCTTTTGACAGTTTAATAAGAATTTGCGAATACGCTGAGCATTCCTGGAACACATTAGGTGAGTTTTAAATTTTTCTATTTGAGGTCTCAGCACTCCCTCATGTGGCACTTGTCCATATAACGTCAGAAGCAAAAAGATAAATGAATATTTCATCTTTTTCTCTTTCTTTTTCACTTTCCATGTTTAAATTGAGCAAAATAGCTAATTTAGCTCCATGGAGGATGAAATAAAATTTTATTACAGCCACTGTGTGTAAAACCAGAGAGATTTCCACGATAATGTCCTAAAAGCCTCAGTGAATAGTAGGCATTGGTTTATTCATTGGTTCTTTGAGAAGTTATAGGCGCTCTACTTATCTGGCAAGACAGAAATTTAACCTAATAAGACCACTTCTTTTATATACTGCTAGCGTTTACTTTTATTGTTGCTTTTTCCTTCAATATTTTAAGTATTTGTAGAAAATTTTTATATTCATCCTTGAAATTTATATGAAAGATAAAACTTAAAATATATATAAAAAAACAATCTAATAGTTCATATGAATGTGCCATTATAAGTAGAAGCACTTATATGGCTGCTTAAATATTATAATTGTCAATTATTAAAATGCTGACTAAATCATCTACTGCAATAAATCTCTTATTCATAACATGATGTACAGCACACTGCTCTCCATTCGGTGTTTTCCAGGGTTTTTTTTCTAGCTTAAGAGTTTTAATTTTCATTTGTTTAAAATTCAAGCCCCTTAATTTCTGCTCCTGAATTTTGCAAAAGTTTCACGTTTCCTAATGAGTTTCATATTGGCTTATTCCTTCCATCCTCCCAAAACTGAAGGAAGAAAACTGTAAAAACATAAAACACTTGCAGTTAATACTCTAAGACTGTAGCATAGCATTTGCCTTAGGGTTCTTCCTGCAGTTAATAACATTTGGATATATGAGTAGGATATTACAGCCTTGCATATATTATCGATAACCATGGGGAAAGTACCTAACTTCTCCAAGCCTCGGTTTCCACATCCACAGGAGCTGGAGAAAGATCCTTACAGCTTTGGGCTCACACACTGTAAGATGGTGGTCAGGGACAGATGAGTTAATAAATTCAAATTGCCTGGCACACATTAATGGCTAAACGAATGTTGGCTATCATCATTTTCCACGGACTATCACTTTTTAAATTTTATGTAGCATTTATTAAACACCTATTTGTATTTTCAGGAAGATCCAGAGATAAATGCCTATCTGCTTGCTCTCCTATTCTGAGAACGTAGCTATGAGAAATGAAAGTCGAAGGCACACAGATGCTTACTCCACCTGGCATAGAGGAGCTGGCATAAAAGGCACAAGGTAGAGAATAGAGATGAGATTTCAGAAATATATGGAAAGTCAGTTCTCTACTTTGAACGATCTTTTTGTAGTCAATATAATTTTTAAATGTGGACAAAACTATATACAGAAAAAGTTATAAGGATCACCTATCTACTACTGTTTAGAATTTTCTGTTTTTGTTTTTTGAGTTTTCCCCATGGGGAGGCTTTCTTCCTTGTTTTCGTCTTAGCAGCACAACTCTTTCTTTAAAGAACCGTTTTTTTAGAACTGCAACATGCAACACAAGTCGCTGAGTGCTGAGCGACACACCTAATTTTCCTGAGACCCTTGGGAACGACCCCAGCCTCTTTGGGACACGGTAAGCAAATCACTGATCTTGCTTCAGTAGAGCCCACTCTATCACTGAGGAAACGTAATCCTAGAGAGTGAAAATGACCTGCCACAAGAAGTGAAACTAGTTAGTGGTGAATTTGCACATAAATCAGATGTCCCAGCCGGACAGCCCATGGGACAGTTGTAGCCCACAAAAGTATTTGTTTTGGCCCATACATTTTTGCCCCAAACAGGGTTTTAGAGAATTTTGATTTATTTGCCAACATTTAAAAAGTAGATTGCACATAAAAATAAAAGTTTCTGACGTCTCTTAAAATTTGTGAAGATTTGGCATCCCACATCCTCACTCCCTTGGGGCAACAGTTGGCGAGTGTCAAACTGCACCCCCCCCCTTTGATGGAACCTGCAAATCTCCGGTCTGTTAATCTCCACACTGAGCTGGCATTGATGTCTTCTTAACTTCATCCTTCTCTGGATACTTTTTATCTGGATACTATTATCAGCCATTCTTTAAGGTTCCTTAGTAAAGAGTAATTTTCATTCCCACTAAGATCTTAATGGAGTATACTTTTCTGAACGTGGCTTTTCATGTGGAGAAGAGAAAGATTTCGGGGACTCCAGACTCTGAGGGGCAAATAAAATCATACTCATTTTGGGGAAGATTTCCCTAGCATTTATCTCATGTAAATCTCATAAGAACCCCTAAAGGTATGAGCTCTTATTTAACTAGGGCTGCCAGATGTAGCAAACATACAGCACACCAATTATAAATAATTTTTGTTTATCTGAAATTCACATATAACTGGCTCCCTGTATTTTATTTGGCCATCTTGAAAATGAAAAAAGAGTAGCTCTATTGGTCACTTTATAACCACATAGCTTGTAAAAAAGTAAAGCTCTGTTCTTGGGCGCAGTTTGTTGAGAAAGTGCCCCACAGTAGCGAGAAGAAAGGCCTGAAGATCCTCGAAGCAGAGCCCCGTGATCCAGTCTGGAGAGCCAACTGTGAAAGTGAGACTGTAGTACTGCAGCAACTTCCAGAACTTTCTAGATGCCCATTTTAATTTTCAGGCCAGATCATTCTCTGGGGATTTAAATAACCCTCACCTGTACTTACTGACGAGGCTGATGGGGATGCTTTCTCCAGAGAGAACTGCTCAGTAATCCCTGTCCTCTGAATGTGGCCCCTTCTAGCTAAAGGCCAAGACCCTGGAAATAGGAAACCTTGATTGAGGGCCAGATAATTAGGGAGGTGGAGGAAAAAGACCTCTACAACAAAGTCCATAGATCAGACTTGCTTAAGACAATTTCCATATTTTGAAACAACAGAGTAAATCAAATATCTGCTACATAATTCCACATTGACTTACTGAGTTTTGAACAAAGAAAGCAGTCTCTACCAAAGGTGAATGTTCTCACACTCCTACTTAAATCTGCCTGCAGCTATATATAATCTTCAGTTAGACACTCTCTTGGTTTGCACCCTGCCAAAAGCCAACAATGGGACAAAGATAGAAGTTCAAGTCTTTTGGGGGGAATGACGGCAAAGTAAATTGAAAGTAGGAAAAGAGAGGGATGGGAGGGCAGTCAGTGAAGGGTATTAATGGGCAGGTAACTTCTGAGGGCAATTGGGGCTTAATCCCATTCGGGAACACTGGGTGACCGTACTAGGAAATGCTTCAGTTACCCTCATCAAAGAGAGCTCGGGTACTTATTCACCGGCTCCTATATATCATTGGCTGAGCAGTCCTCTCACTAGCACACTCCCAACCCACCCGACCTGACATTTGTCATTCTGTTGCCAGAGAAAGTACCTGGCAAAAAGTTGCCGGTTCTGGTACAAATGGTAAGTGACAAGGGAATCCACCCCAGGCACCAACAGCATCTGCTCCAGACACACACCCTTTCCTTCCATGTCACCGATCTATCCTACAACCAAAGCATGCCGACCCAGAGGTACTCTTTGTTATGAGCCAATTACCATTGATTTCAACATTCATCTAAATATTAAATAGACCATCAACCCCAGAGGTGGGTACATGGAGTACAGAAAACGGTAAGAATGTTGAAATCCTTGAAGGATGTTGCTACCACAAATCTGAAACATAAACTGTGATGTCACTGCCCTTACAGGTGCCAGATCCTGAATCTAAGATTCCTGAGGGTATTGCCAATTCCCTCAGGGTCACCACACCTTTGCTTTCCTTGTTCTACCTTATCCCAGTGTCTACCAAGTACCTCACTCTTCTGGGGGCCTGTTTGTATCCGTATAAATTAATTACACTTAGGAGATTATAACTGACAGATTAATGGGTTTCTCCTCATGATATTTTATAGGATTTTATGGAAATGAAAGGCTGCACAAGGTGCATAGGAGCCCAGACTCTGGAGTCAGACTGCATGGGTCTTGATCCCATCTTTATTATTTTTAGTTGTGTCACCCTGGGCAAGTTATTCATCTGCTGTGGGCCTCAGTTTCTCATGTGTAAAATGGACTTAATAATAGTACTATGTCTTTGGGCTGCTCTGAGGATTAAATGCTTTAATACGTGTACTTAAAATAGTGCCTGGAACATGGTAATTGCTTTATATGTGTTTGATAAATAAATGTAAAGGAATACTACAATACAATAAGTATTTAATAATGCCTCATGGTAAGTGCCCGGAGAAATTCATGTTGTATAAAACAGTCCTACCTTGTTCCTAAGTAAGCTTTCTTATTTTTCTTCTACCCCGCCCCACCACAAATAAGGAGCGCTGATCTTGGCATCATCAGAAAGGGTGGAGAGTAAGTCCTGTCATTTGCTAGCTATGAAAACCTGCTTTCTCTGGAACTCTAGCTCTTTGTCCACAAAATGGGGACAGCAACACTTGTCAAAAATCAGACAAAGTAAAAAGTTTTATGTATGTGTGTGTATAATTTTCAAGCTCAGGGTGTTTTACCAAGTGAGTTCTGCTTACTCCTTCTTTTACTTCCTCTCCATCGTTTCCATTCTCTTCATGTTCTTTTTTTCCATTTTTCTCTCTTTTAAATTTAGTTTTTATTGTTTCCTTCTCATAAATAATTCAAAAAAATTTTATAAGTATGGACCAAAAATAAGAGTATGAAGTCAGGAGCAATCCCATCATTTATAAATAAATACTTGTAAAATGTAGTCTGCATTCTTAGTCTTTAGTTTAAAATAAAATTAAATGTATATTAGGACCTTACTATTGTTTGTAACTGCTTTTTAAAAATTATTGTCACAACTCTCTATACTACTCTATTCTTCCTATGATCTGATTTTTAAAAAATTATTTTTAATACACTCTCCTTTTTGCAATATTAAAATTACAGAGGCATGGATTGCAGAAATGTTTTTCCTCAAAATAATATTATCTTCGAATTCCTAAAAGACAATTTACAGCATCACACAGAATTCACATTTTTAAACCTTTGATACACAGTGCCAAATTATTTTCTAGAAAGATTATTCCATTTACACTTTTCCCATCAGTTTTGAAAATGTACATTTCCTTCTATCCTGATTATACCGTATAATTTTAAAATATTAATTTGATATTCAGAAAATGAAATATATGGCCATAATTTACTTTTATTTGATTGTGAAATTGAATACTTTTCAATGTTTACTTGCCATTTTTATGTCTCCATTTGTAAATTTCCTATTTGTCTTTTTCCACTTACATTTTTTCATTTATTTTGTTATATATTCTTACTCAAATATAAGAGCTATTTACACAGAAAGGGCATTAACCCTTTGTGATGTCATATTTTTTCAATTTTTTTTGTTTGGCATTTGTTTTCATTTTTTTATAGAAATTTGAGAGCATGCAAGTTTCAGTTTTTTTAATGTGGATTTCTTTGCTTTTAATGGTTGTTGCCTCTGGCATGCTTAGGAAGGCCTCTACTACCTTAACTTTAAACAGACAGATATCCATTTAGTATTTCTCCTCCCCTCCCTCCCCCTTTTTTTTCTATTCTCCCTGCCCATATTTCAGAATTACCATAAAGAAATGGCTGGGGCCCAAGACCACTTATCTGCATGTGGTGCTAGAATTAAAGAGGCTCCAGGCACTGACCTAAGTCTGTTCAGGGCAACCTTACTGTGTCATGTTGATATTCCTGGCAGAATGCTGTGGAAGACGTTTCAGGGAGGGAAGTGAATCTACGAGGTCCTTATCTTAGAACTAAAATGCTTTAAAATAGTATTTAATGTGTGCTCTTTGGGCCTGAATTTCCTGCCCTGCTTAGCATCAAAAGAAGTCAGATAGAATTCATTATCAACTTTTATATGAGTTTCTGAAGCAGAATGTGGGGAGACTGATCATCGTGCATACCCTCTCAAATGTTCATAGTTGCTAGGAAACTGGAAAGGTAATACATTAGCCCTAATAAGGAATTTCTTTACATCATATTTGAATCTCTCATCACTCTCCCTTTGGCAGTTGGAAATGCTCGACTGGGAATATAATCCATCTGTAAAAAAGAATAGTGGCCCCAAATCATGGCAGAAAACACAACCAACCAGGTCACTGCATTTGCTCTTTCATTATGAGAATAACATAGGTTTGGGGGAGGCGGGAAGGGCTTTGACATAAGGTAGCCACAAGAGTGAATCCTACCTCTGCCACCACCTAGCTGTATGACTTTGGATGAGTCCATTTTTCGGTGTTAATACTAACACTCATAAAATAATTAAAATTTATTGAGGCACTACACTGTGCCAGGTGCTGTTTTAAGCACTTAATATGTGTGAACTTCTTTAATCCTCACAGGAACCCAAGGAGGGAGGTACTATTTTTCTCCCCATTTTACACCTGATAAAACCAAGGCACAAAACGTATCTTTTCCAGAGTCATACAGCTAGAAAGTAGAGAAGCAGGATGTGCAAGATCAGGCATTCTGATGGCAGAGTCAAGGAACTTAATTTCTGTGAGTGTGAGAACAGCCAGGGAAGTGTTTGCTTGATGCATACAGAGAAGTGAGTCACTAAATAGTATCCACTTCTGTCCTGGGAGAGGACCTTCCTCCTACCTCGCACAGTTGCAAGCTCCCCATCCACGTGAGCCATGCACTGCATGGCGGTAGCCCCAACGCATATTGGCATGCTGACTCTCTGCCCTAAAACGGAAGTCGACAGGTCTATCTCAGCAACATTCCGGAGCATCCGTGGATACAGCTTCCATCTAGAATTAAAAAAAAAAAAAAAAAAAAAAAAGTTTTGAAATTTCAAAAGCTTAGCTACAGCTTTGGCATTCCCATTTTAATTAAAAAGAGACTATATTCTTGTATTTTTCCCATGAAGCAACTTACTTTATAAAGATAAAGGAAAGGGGGTCATTTTAGCATTTGTTAAAATATAAAGTTAGCAATACGATGATAATGAATTTCTCAAGCCATTGTTCTTAATAAGGTATAATTAACATACAGTAGATTTGCCCATTTGAGTGTAAAGTTTGTGAGCTTTGACAAATGCACAGGCCCATAACTGCCCAAACAATCAAGATCTAATACAGTTTACCATACTGAAAAAAATTCCCTATTTCCTCCTGTAGTGAAACTCGACCCTCACCAATCCCCTAACAACTACTGATCTTTTTTTTTTTATCCCTATAGATTTAGTTTACAACAGTATCATATAAATGGAATCATATAGCATGTAGCCTTTGAGCCTGGCTTCTTTCATTTAGCAGAACGAGTGTGAGATTCATGCACGTTGCAGCAGGCGTCCGCAGATTGTTCCTTTTGGTTGATGAATAATATTCCACTGTAAGAAGGTAGCACAGTATGTTTAACCATTCCCCAGATCAGAGGCATTTGAGATGTTTCCAATTTGGTGCAATTATAAATAAAGCCACTATGAACATTTGCTTAAAGTTTTGTGTGAACACAGTATTCATTTCGCTTTCTCCAAGCCACTTTGAAAAGGGTATACAAAGGCATGAAAGTTAGATTTGTAATTTAAGAAGATACACTATGGCTATTTTGCTCCTCTCTATGTTTGTGTGTATGTGTGTGTGTGTGTGTGTGTGTGTGTGTGTGTGTGTGTGTGTGTAAAGTCAGACTAGCTCTAGGCAATTACTTTTAAAATTATAATATGTTTTTTTTTTTCAAAATCCTTAAACTGAATTCTGTCTATTAAAGTATGATGATGAAGGAAGATCATTTCCTTTTTCAGTTTGAGTATTTTCTTCAAAAATGTTTTTTGGCAGAGACCGGAGTTTCTGACTCAAAGAATTTTTGACTACTGATCTTAACTTCCTTTTTCTATGACTTTTGTTTCACAAAGAAAACTACCAAAACTTCACTAGTAAAACTTACAGGAGAACAAGTTCTCTTTCCTCTCAGCAAAATTTATATCTCCTATATATTTAGGATTATTTTTCTCCTCATTAATAACTGATTTAAATGGAAGGAAGTACAGCCCTGTATTTCTAATGAGCACTAAGATAAGTATACATACCTAAGACGCATTTACCTTTCATTACCTAGGTTTAACTCTGCTTCCAGAGAGATCAAGATTTTTAGTTAACATAGTGAAGTGTGATTAGGTAATGAAATAACCAAAATAAATCAAACTTCCAAAGTTTTAATTGAAGCCTACTTCCTGTAGTGGAAGAAGAAATTCTGCCTTCATGATGCTTTGAGGAATAGCTAAGGGTCTGTAACCCTTCCTCATATAATGAAGGAAAAACATCCAGCCCCCTGAAAAGCATAATAAAGAAGTTTTACTGGGTGATTTCTCTGTAATTCCTTTGAACATCATAATTGTCATTATTTTCTGTCATACCACAAGCTCTGCTGCTGGAAGGCTTTTTTTCTCCACTGACCCTCACAGCATGATTCTTTGATCTCCATTTTGAAGGGGAGAGGCAGAAGCCTTGAAGAGAGTTTTTATTACCAATCATCTCTAATTGTATTATTAGAATGAAAGAAAAAGATTTTAATAGCAGCCACTGGCATGCAGGCCTCGGGAGGCATTAATGTTTACTTAGAGCTGAGGAAACAATGGAAGCTTTTATAAAGAGCACGCACAGAGCTTCGAGGCATCAGCTGTGTGTGTGTGTCTATGAGGCAGAAGGGACATTTTTAATATCCAATTCTTGTTTCTAAGGCAAGGTTCAACACTTAACATCTCCAGGCAGTAGCTTTACACTTGTCCACATGGTGGCGCCATCACTTTAAGAACTGTGTGCTTTTGCTTCGCCACACACTTTATTTTCTGCTCTGAGGATGACATTGCAGAGACCTGTCAACTAATGTGCAAAATGCAATTCCTAGGCAAAATTAGATAAAATCAATGGAGTGGGGGAATATGTTATCTAAAAAGTCCAAAGGGCAATTACATAACCTTGTCAGATAGTTCCAACAGTTTTCTAAGCCCCTCTGGGCTCCATTCCCAACTTAAGTGATTTTTTTTTGCCCAAATCTTATATAGAATAGAAGCTGACGATAACCATTGACTGTGTTCTTTTGAGACTTCCACTTTGGGAAAATGATATGAAGACTGACATAACAGTTGGACAAACTGAATAATAAATATTTTCTAAAGGATGGAAGATAAGATGCCTGAGTAAAGGAAGTAGGGGAAATGTGGTAAAGCCAGAGGCCCTTCAACAGGGCTTCTGACTACATTTCAGAGCAAACAAGGGCCTCAGATTAATTTAAAAAGCAGGTGATATACACTCTCCCTCCCTAAGAGGGACTACTCAATTGAAGGAAGACACACATCATCCAGCTTTTTAACCACATGCTGTTACTGAATCCCACCTACTGAACACAACAAATTAATATTTTGTAAGTCCTATAGATGATCATATTGTGTGCCAAGTTCTCCGTATTGTTTTTTACTCTAAGCATTAAAACATAAAATATATGTATATATAAAATATACCTGGAGTTTTGTAATCTTATATTTTACCATTCGTTTTTTAATGGTTTCGGAAGACCCATGAATCTCCTGAAATGGTGTGTGTGCATGTGTGTGTGTATGTGTGCGTGTATAAAGAAGCCATAGCTTTGAGGTGGGGAGGGGGAGGAAGGGGACAAAGAAGGGGGAAGAGGATGAGGGAGACAAGGAGAAGGAGGAAGAAAAAAATAGAGCTGGGATATGAAATCCCTTTCCATATGATTCTTAAAAACAAGAGACAATTAGTTGTTTTTCATAAAGTAAGAGTAAAAAGCAGCTTACTTACCCATTTTGCAAACTAGCTGAATGATTCTGTGACATTTACACCTTATGAGAAGAATGCTGAAAATGCCACTGGTGAGTTTATATTGTTTCTCAAATATTAGAGAGAATGATATCCTTTTACCATCTGATATTTGTCAATAAATGATGCAACAAGAATGAGAATAGCTTCCTTTTCTAATATCATGAAACTTCTAAATGCCCAAATTGTAGAATTATTTTCCACCAATAATAATTTCACAAGAAGCCATAAAATACGTGCAGACCATGGTTAAGTAGGATACACTGAGTTAATGTGTAAGAAAGTCAAATTACGGTTCTTTTTAAAATTAAGTCCAATCAGGTCAGACCATGTAAAATGTAACAAGCTGATATGTGCTGTTCCTGTCATGTTTGCAATAGAAAACTATGTTCTTCTGGGTGTTGCCATCTATTTGACTTTATTTGTCCTTTTGCTGGAGTAGGGGGGGTGACACAATAATATCAAAGTCCCAAGTCTTACCCCGAAATGTCTCCACGCAACTACTGGGTCACATAAGTAGCCATGTCCCCAGAACTCCAAAATGTGGTTGTCAGAGGTGAGTGCAGAGAGAGAAAATCTGTCACTGTGAATGACCTTTAGTTGTACTTGTAGAGGGGAGGGGCGTATAAGTTTCCTAAATTTGTTTAAAACGCCCTGTCACTGTGTCACAACAGATTATCTGAGGTCTGTTTTTCTGCAGTCTTCGTGTGAATCGGAATGAGAGAGTTCACATTGATTCCCTTCATCATATCAATGCAAAGCCACCACAACCCTGGCAGAAAATCTATTCTTAGTTCCACATGATCGGCTCAATGACACAGGGTGAGGGATAAAGGGTCACCCAGCAACTTACACAGCAAAAGAGGAACTGAGATGTAAGATAGGCAAGTATCCCTAATGTTTGTTGCAATAAAAACTTCTCAAGTGGTTAATAGCATGAACCATTCTCCAGAGAAAGTGGAAATATATACATCCCCCCCCCTCCACACACGCTACCTTTAAAGCTGAACAAATGAGAATGATTGAGGTTTGCGAATAGGTCGCAGTATAAACCTATCCTCAGTATCTGTGTCCTGTCCCTTAATTACTCAGTACAGACACAGGCTGAGAAGACTCACTGGAGCACTATGCCATTCCAGTTTACAGCTTGGAAGTCACCACAGCCTTCTTACATTCCACAAAATTTCTCAAAGTCCCAGAGTTACAGAGATCATCCATCTGCTTTGTGCACCCCTTTGCTCCCTTCTCGGAAGCTTCCACTGGACCAACTATTTTGGGTCCGTTTTGCATCAGTGCAACCCGCCAGCCTTATGGAGGCCGGTTCCATGTGTGTTCATTGGGATGTCAGCTCCTGTGGACAGGAACTTTGTCTGGCTCACCTCAGCATGCAGTATAGTCTAGCCCATAGAGATTCTTAATAAGTGTGGGTAAATTAATTAACTAGCATGGGTTAAGGGGTGAGAAAGGCTGTACATAAATGGAATAGGGGGTCACCTAAGCATTGTGACCTAAGGAATGCTAAGAGACACCAATTCCATAAGCCTATTAGGCCTGAAATTTCTCTGGTTAAAATGACCTATGGGGGCTAAAGTGTCTTCTTCAGTAGACTACTAATAGGCATTACCTGATGAACAGAGTAGATGTGGGCCCAAGAAGGAGCATTTCAAGAGCAGAAAACTTTGAAGGGGCCCAAAACATTGATGATTGGAAAGATGCAGAATTTTAAGCCTCTCTACTATTAGTCAACTTTTCCCTCCCCAGGGCTCTTCCAGCATTGTTTCAGCTCATTTGGTTTCTAGAGAAGATCTGAGACAAAGTCAAGTCCAAAGGGGTTTGGAGGAGGCTCCAACCTTCACCTCATTCTCAGGCTCTTACATTGATTTGCGGGTGAATTCATGCTTCTTGCCAGGGAATGAATTGGTTAGAAAGGTTTTATTTCCCCAATTTACATATGGAAATGTGATTTTGAGTAATTTTGCTTTAGACTAAAGAAGAAATCAAGAAGGAATGCAGATTCTTTACTCGGGATATTTTCTGCCTTTTTTTTAAAAAAATTTATCACCATCAATACGCACCCACAAAATTCACTGGCTTTACTAATGGCTATAATGTAAAATGGATGAGCCTGAATGAGTATAGCAAATAAACTGTTTTTGTAACTGCTCAGACATAAAATACTTCTTTAGAGTTATTTTGTTTCTTGTTTTTATTACAAGCAGAAAACATAAATCATGACACCCACCATCTTATACTTTGAAATACAAAAGTCAAGGGAAAACTTACCTGGAAAAGAGAGAGAAAGCTCTCTGTAACAGAGATGAAACATCAAAGTTGAAAGATTAATGCTATATAGAAAAAATGAAATCTAAAGTGAACATTTAGACAACAGTAATCAAAATGAATAAGGGGAAAGCTAGCAGGATAGGAATATTTGAGGCAACAATCTGTTCTGGTTCAACCAGGGAAGACGACTATCTTGCATTTAATGCTGTTTCCCACACCATAAACATAACCCCCACTGACATACTCAGAGAAAAAAAATGAGGTCATCAGAACTTATCACTATTTTTAATATAGTTCAATTAATTATCCACATAATACCAAGAGGAAACAGCATTAGCTTTTTCAGTCAATTGTTCGATAGTCTAGAGGCTTAGAATAATTTAAAAACAACTTAAAAACTCAAGATTTCTCACAGCCTCAAGAATTTTCCCCTCTTTACTAAGTGTGTATCTACATGAAAAATTCCACATTGAAACTAGAAGATTTTATTTTGGTAGAACATTTTTGGGAAATTTTAAAACATGATTTTAAAATAAAAAAGTTTTCTTACCTGGAAAATGCTGCAATATTATCAGCATTTGCCCCTGACCTGTAATAGTCATATATAGACTTTTGAAGTACTGATTTAGCATGTTGTTCATAATCACTGATACAGAGTAGCCGGGTGAACATTTTCATGAGTTATTGCAATCCCAGGTTGTTTGTATGTTCTGCCTGTGTTGCCTTCTATATCTTGACAATTCTGTTATTTGACAATTATTAATAGACTTATTCCAAAGTCCAGATATAGTTCTCTGGTGATTGATTACATTTGGTGAGCGAACATGTTTAGATTTTGCAATTTCATTTGTAGCTGTCTGCCAAAGAAAAGCAACACCTATGCCATAAGAATTTGGGTTAGGGTGGCAACAATGCCACATTAAAAAAGGCAGGAGAATGAGTCAAAAATTAAGGATTTAGAAAACTACTTGCATAAAACCACTCTTGGCTCAGCTCTGCCTAAAGCTGCTTCTTCCACACACCATATGTGTCTCAGCTCTTGACCTGGTACACAAAACAGGTTGCGAATCATTTTCCTTCCACATTTGGATCATGCACATACATGCGAAAAAGAGCTTAAGAAACAAGTGGGGCATCCAGTAGTAAAAAGAGTGTATACGCAATATTAATTTCAGCTGATTATAAATATTTTGGCTTTAAGAAGGAACATTAAGACCAAATGTATAGCTAATTCTTAAAGGGTCTTATCTAGCTCTGGAGAGGATATAAGGAGGCGACATTCCCAAAGACCCTGTGGTTTCAATCTAAAATTTCACTTAATCATGGAACACGTGGAGACATTAGCAGTAGTAAGACATGATTCAGAAAGCAATGGCTTTGACATCAGTCGGACCTGGGTTTCAATCTAGGAACTTCCACTTAAAGCTGCTCATCAAGTGTTCAGCAGCTGATGGCCAACTGCCTACACCTGTAAGAGGATTTTCTCTTGAACTTGGTACCTGCTTCTCCACGAGCATAATATGCTAACGTGGAAGTAAGGCCCTCTAGAACAGCCCTCAACCAAGGACTTAGGGAGCTGGTGCATAAATATCCCCAAACCCACACTCCTCTGGTGGGTGACTCCTTAAGGCGTGTTCTACTTTGCAGGCTTCACTTGGCCACAGTGTTAGTTGGTTTATAATCCACCGTTATGTTGGCTGCCTTCCCTTTCAAGCTCACTTCCCTACCCCTTAACTTAATTTAAAAACTTTTATGCTACTAGGATTGGCATTGACTTATCCACAGTTTATTTCTAAAATTCACCAATGCTTACTTTTGGCATCAGTGTGATGATAAGTAAAAAGATACTAAAATTGCTATTGGCATGCAAAAATCTGTTAATATGATAAAGGAATCCTATAAGAAATAACTCAATTTTTCAGTTAAAAATCATTGTTCAATTTGATCTAAGGAATCTTAATTGTTCCTAAGAACTGAATCAAAATTTACATACTAAAAGCATAATCTTTTATTTACATAGTCATTCATTTGCAACTTTAATAATTATTGAAACTGTTAGCACCTTGCACCTAATGTAATTTTGATGAAGAGGCAACTTAATATTCTAGTATGAACCTTAAGCAGGCCAAATAAAACTAAGCAAGATAAGGGCCAGTGCTTCTTAAAGTGTGGCCTGAGCAGCAGCATCAGTTTCATCTGGAAACTTGTTAGAAATGCAAATGTCAGGCCCCAACCCGGTCCGGCTGAATCAGAAACTCTACAGCCATGTGCAGTGTAACAAGCCTTCCAGGTGATTCTGATGTGGAATATTGTTTGAGAACCATTGCTTTGGCAAGAAGGAAAGTAAAGGAGATTTGCTTTTTAAAGAAGTTTGAATTGAGTCAATTAAATCTACTCTCATTTTTTACTATCGCAGCCCAACAGCTGATATGGAGTACCATCTTAGCCAATACGCTAATATATAGTCCCCACATTGTATAATTAATCTCTTAGTAGAGAGAACTGAAAGAAGTGGTTTTTGTTTAGAACAGTTTTGTTAATTCGTGATAATTACATCATTTAAACACCTCATAGGATGTTTATTCAAGGCAGTACCTTCAGTAAAACTCCTCTCTAGGCCTCGGTGAAGTTGCAACCGCAGAATCAGCTCAAAATGCTCCTAGGGTCCTGTCCTGTTTGATGAGATCCCGGGTTGCCCTTCGGAGACAGCGGACCGAAACCGCAAGTCACGCAACTGGAGCATGCGCAGAGCAGAAAACCCGCCTTCCAGCCGCACCCAGAGCCAAGATTTCTCCACCCCACTTCCAGAGCCAAAGGATGGGGTTGTTGCCAGAACTTGAACACCAGACCCCTTTCGGAAAGAAAGAGTTCACTGTGCAGGAAGACCCTTATCATATCCTACCATCAATGGCAAGTTCCAAAGCTCTCTGGTCAAAACCTGGGTGGCCAGGGCTTCCGCGGTCAGCCAATCCCCCCAACCCCTAACCCGCAATCTTTGCCTTTAAAAACCCTTGATTAAAAACTATCGGAGAGTTTGGGTTTTAAGTGATAGCTTCCTGTTCTCCTTGCTTGGTACCCTGCACATAAAATAGCTTTCATTTCTTCATTTGCAAACCTCAGTGTTGAGTGTTTGGCTTTGCTGCCCTTTGGGCAGCAAACCGTCATTTCGTTCTGTTCAGTTAGTTCAGTGACAAAGCGAGGTCCTGAGGGCATAACATAAAAAAAGCTCCAGCTTGCACCGTCTCCTAAAGGCTGTGCGTGCCAGCTCTCCCCACCCCCACCTACCAGTTCGGTAATCAGGGTGGTATATGCCAATGTGATGGCATCTGTTGTATCGGAGCATTGTCCTTCATAGTGACGAAAAAAGGGGAAGGGATTTTTTTTTTTACTCTAGGCTTAATAAAATTTTAATTCACTTCCAACCCTCCCTAAGATCCCAATAAAATGCCTCACCATCTCCACAAACCTTGGAGGTTTTCCAAACCGTGGGAACTCTTCTCCCACCTTCATCTCAAGGGAAACTTGAGGTGCTAGAATGAAGCAACGAGAACCCCAAATTCTCAACTGGATTGCATCTTCACTCTCATTTGTTTTAAGATGTAATTTAGAATATCAGTCGAAGCATGTCTTATTTCCTGTTTTTATCCTTTTCAGAGGCTCTTTTTCAATGAGGTGTGGGGCTGGTGGAAATAGTCATTTCTATTATTCCAAGCACTAGAAAAGAATGTTTATAGCATCACAAGCACCGATGTCTAGTGAAACACCAGGCTATCCCAGACGACTCATGAGAATGCCTCTTACAAGGGTGAAAATTATTTCATTGTGGCTTTACTCTGCATTTCCCTGACTACTGGTTGTAACGGCAGAGCCAGCTGAAAATGGTCCTATCCTGTTTCTAACAAGACACTGAGTTGCTTTGCAGAGACAACAGACCAAAACACAAGTCATGCAGCTGAAGCAGCGCAGAGGAGAGAACTTTGACCTCCAGTTGCACCCGAACAAGTCTCACCCACAAGCCCACCCCACCTAGCCACCCTGCAGAACCAAAGGGCGGAGACATAACCAGAACTTAAACACAGCATCCCTTTCAGAAGCAATGGGGCCATTGTCCAGGAAGACGTGGTGCTGAAGCCCCTGGCCATAAATGACCAAGTTCCAAGATCCTCCAATTAAAACTTGCCCCCTCAGCACTTTCACTTACCTGTTCTCCTAACCCCTTCAAAACCTGCCATGAATCTTAGATTGGGGAGGCATATTTGAGCTCTCTTCCCCTCTCCTCATTTGGCTGCCTCTTGAAATAAACTCTTTCCTTATTGCATATTCAGTGTTTTAGTAATCAATCAATCTTACAGAGTGTTGGGCATACGAACTTGTGGGTTCAATTACATAATGACTTTGATGACCTTTTAATATGTTTATTGGCCTCTTATTTTTCTTCTTTCTGAAATGCTTGCTCATGTCCTTGGCCATTTTTTTATATTAGATTTTTGTTTATATTGATTGGTGGAATTTCTTTATATACATTGGACACAGATCCCTATTCATGTACAAGGTAAATGGTTAGATAATCTCCATTTTCTTTTTCTCTTCTCCCTCTCTCTCCCACCTTCTCTCTCTCCCACCCTCCCTTCCTTCCTTTCTCTTTGTTTTCATTTTTAACTTAGTTTTCTTTGTCTTCTTCTTCTCTTTCTTCCTCTTCCTCCTCCTCCTCCTCATTCTCTTATTATTATTTCACTTTTCCCCTCATTCCTTGTTTTGATTAGAGCCAAGTCCTAGACAGGCAAGTAGTCTCTAGCTAGATGGATTTTTTCTTTTTGGTTCCCATGCTAAATGTCTTGTCCTTTGAATCTTAGTTTTATGCTGGGATGAAAGGATGTGCAATTATCACAAAGTTCTGGAAAGGTCCCCTCTTTCATGCTGTGCAACAAGGCAGGACTTTACAAACAGTGTCCCGGGGGTGTTCTGAAGATAGAGATGAGGAGCAAGGAGTTTACTTGAGCTTCCCCACTATCCTGAATTAACATCCTTTTGAGTATTCACCTTGAAAGTGATATTATTTGTCTACTGTTTCCTTAATGTCCAGGAGGCTCTTAAAATAGGGCTCCACTACAGGGTTTGGCACATGCCGCTGGAGGGGAAAGTAGCTTTGGGACTCTCCTTAATTCTCTGCTCTCTGGCTCTCACTCGATATTTGGTCTGTTTATTCCTTACTGTTTTATGAACACTTTTATGCCTTTAGAAATATGTGTGTTATATTTAAAATAACTATAAGTTATTTCAGCAGGATGATTTGAATTGACATATTTTAGATCACTCAGTATAAATATCGGTAGCAAATCATTTGACCACTAACCTCTGGTCATGAATTATTAGTTCAGTTTGTTTGTTCCTATTATCACAGATCCAGTATGTGGAACAGGCCATTTCCTGGCAGGAAGGGATGTTTTCCCCCAGAATCTTTTCACTGAGGGTGTGGTCCTTCACATTCTACCTTTGTACAGAAGTCTCCATGGCTTTGTCTTCTCACCCTATGCCTCCACAAACATTGAAACTCTCTGTGGACAAGGCTTAGTAGATATCTTGGGGGCGGTCTTCAGTTTCCTATCATTTACCAGCCTGTTGGGATTTTATTTGGTTTTGAGGGGTTTTTTTGTGGGGTTTTCTTTTTTGGTATGTTTGTTTACTTTCTTGGTTTCTTGAGAATATCTATTACTTTCTTGCCATTTCGGCAACACATATTTTATGTTGCATGTGTAAATGTTTGTGACATTTTTAGTAAACTTAATGCATAGTATTTTCAAAAACTGAAGTCTATGCCTTTTCTTTAACTATGAGTCTTTTATCATTTGGAAATTTAAATTTTTCAATGTAGTCATTTTAACAGTTTTACTGATGGTCTGGGCTCTTCAGTCTTATTTAGAAAAACCCTCCTGAAGTCATAAAGTCATTCTCCATCTGGGACTGATCTTCGTGCGCTGTGGTAGTCATAATTGCTCTAGAACAAATAGGTCTCTGTCTTCCAGACCCATTTAGGATTATGTGTCCTGATTTGCTTGTGGTAAGATTGGGGTATGATATTTGGTCTAGCCAAAGAGTCATTGGTGGAAGTGTAAAGTGTCTGAGACAGAGAATTTAATTGCGGACTGAGAGCCTTTGGGGATCTCTTTTCATCTGTCATAATAACCAGCAATATTCCAAATAGTGGCTGCTCCATCAGCCTCAGTTCCCAAACGTGGGCATCATGGAGCATTAGCCTCTAGTCAGCCCCAAATGGCTATGTAGTATGAGCAAGTATAAACTTTCGTTGTTTCAAGACACTGAAATTTTAAAGTTTTTATTATTGAAAAATAACCCAACCCACCCTAACTCAAAAAATAGTATTTGGGAAGGAAAAATATTTGGGGTATTTGGTTGGCGGTTGAGTGATAGGAAAACTTTTGTCAAAGGCAAGAAGGACGAAAATTCATGCTGTGCAGTGATAAAACCATTATTATTCACGTAACTTGCAAAAACTTGGAAGGCAGATCATGTACTTAATGAATATATACCCTTAAGAAAAGGAGATGGAAAGCAAAATATGTAGCACAAGTTGGCTAGTATTAGCTGCATCTGGATGAATTATTACAAGAAAAATAAATAAGCTCATAAAGACCTGTATGATTTATAGACAGAAAAAAAAGTTTCTCCAAAGAAAGAATCCAGAAATTTGAGGATTTTAAATGCTTCCCAAACCAGTTGATAAAATATAAATTTTAAAAGATGTTTGAATGATAAAGGCCATTTCAAACTCAGTTCTTTGTAAGGATCAAATCTAGGGCACAGCCCACACAGTACCCATTAACACAGCTGAATGAAGTAAGCCATCTCAGAGCAAGACTAAAATAAGAACATGATGCTAAATATATTCTTTCAACTGGACAAGACGACTTGGGGAAGATAGTAAAAACACGTGGCTGTTGTACCCAAGGTATGCTGTTCCAGTTATCCAATGCTACATAGCAAACCATCCCAAATTTAGTGACATAAAGTAACATCTATTTCATTCTATTAGTGAATTTTGTAGGTAAGGAATTTGGACAAGGCAAGCAAGGATAACTTGACTCTATTCCGTGATGTGGGGCCTCAGATGACATGACATGAATGGTTTGGGGATAGAATAATGTAGAGACTAATCACTCACATATCTGGCATCTTGGTTGGAGAAGATGTTATTAGTATCTGAGAGCTTAGGGCCACAATTTAAGACCAACATATAAGTCCACTGAAGTCTAAAGAAAGATAAAGATAAGCATAGGAGTAAAACGGTAAAGAAATGCAAGCATCTTCCCCTTAAATATCAGTAATCCATTCTTGAAAATCAGAAATTGTGCAAATTGAGAATCTACTTCCTATTATGTAAATGAGGAAAATTATAATACATTAAAAGCCAGCACTCAATCCTCAACCCATGTCCTAAAAACAGAACTAAAATAAAGTAAAACATCTACATGTAAGTTTTCAACTACCAGGTCAGAATATAAAATGCCTAAAACATCACTTCCCAATGATCAGTGTAGAAGAATGTTAGCAAACAGTTATTCTGTATGCACTGAGGAGCCACAGATCCTGTAGACTCTCAGTACTTTCTAAAAAACATCCGCATGTGCTTCTGCCATTTCACATTTGTGATCAGAGCATAATGCAAGACTTCACCTGCATCATTTTTTTAAAAGTTCGATTGTATTTGGGGAATATAAATATAAATTTTTGCTTACGAACAGTGTCCAAAAATTGAAATTATATGTATATTTTAAGTGTGAATATTAAGAACCAAGATGTGTTTCATTGAAAAACAAGAGAGGACTTCAAAATTACTACAAACAAGTGCCTGCTGAAGGTCTCCATTCTTCCCCTTTGTAGTGATTATTCTGTTCCTCTTCTGTCACTGTGTACTGTCTATGTAGGATGGTTCCTAGCAAACTTTTATCAGAATCACCTAAGATTTAAGCATAGCTTTTCAGGCCTACCCGAAGCATTTCTGATTTATTAGATCTAGTATGGGGTGTGAGAATTTTCAAATATTTGACACTGCCATTCCATAATTTCAATAATTGCACTATAGAGAATAGAAAACTTGCTTTTTTTTTTTATTTCAGTGTTTTCCAGAAAAAGAGAAGCCATATTCCAAACCAATGTAGAAATTTCCATGCATGACCTCTGACGTCAAAACTCCCACACATCACAGAGTGGAGATCCTGGACACCAAGCCAAATGCCATTATTAAATGGGACTTTCTGTTTTTCTGTCTTGGGAAGGGAAAGATGTTATTTTGCAGCAAGAGGCAAAATGGGTGAAATATTTGGTTCAACAAACATATCCAGCTCATCCCTCCAAGGCACATGGAAATATTATGTGCTCTGATCTTTTGTGGGTTGGGCCCTGCTAGTTCTGCTAGGTTCTGATACTCAATTCCAATGTGTGCATGGTGCGGGGGTGGGGGATTGGGAAGTTTCACCCACGCCACCAAGCAATGCTCAGGACACCAGCTGGGTGTCCTACAATTCAACTCAACACAATTATGGCAATACTTATTCAGAGAGAGAATCAGATTCCACAGATATATGGCCCAGTCCCACAAGACTTCCTTCCAGTTCAGATGTCAATCACAAACCCAGTTTGTTATCTGTGCTTGTGACCATCTGGCTATCAGAGGTTCCCGCAAGCCCTTCCTTGTAATGTAGGGAGAAAGCAAGTGAATTAAAATGTTAATCAAGCTGCATTCAGAGACTGCAATATGCTGATCAGCACTGCAGCCAGGCCAGGAGGACATCTGCAGAACAAAGGAAGATTTCTGCTGGGATTGCCAACGACCCATTTCCCTACATCTGTGGAAGTGGAAACAGGACAAAAGAGTTTTTAAGTGGCGCCCTACACAAATAAAATTGTTCATTCCCTATGACTAAAACCATGGGGAACCTATGGATTAAAGGCTGGGAACTGCCAGCAGACCTTTCACTCTACCCATTCTTACTTTTTCCTGCTACATACTCTTCCCCTTCCTCACTGTATGTCCATATTGAAAGAAATGAGAACTAAAGATTGATATATAAACTGAATTCCCTGACCACTCAAAGTCCTTCTCACTCTCTGCCTCTGAGGGGAGACCACACTCTGTCTGTGGAGTGCTACCCCTTTTCTAACTTTGGCATGTGTGTTGAATTCTCTCTACACTCTCCACCAAAGGACCTTCTTCTTCTCCCAGTGCAAGGCTTGGTCTGCCCTCAGTCGGGGAAATTTGCCCTGTCCTGCAAATCAGGTTTGATTGATTGGCTACAGCGCTTGCAGAACTCAGGAAATTCATTTACTCACTAAATTATTGGTTTATTTCAAAGGATATTAAAGGATTCAAATATGCAGACAAATGAAGAGATCCACAGGGCTTGCCAAAAAAAAAAGGAGCTTCTGTCCCAGTGGAGTGTGGAGCCCGGCATGGTGGCACATGGAAACATTTTGGTTCCCCAACCTGAAAGCTTTCCAAACTCCCTCTGTTTTCGGATTTTTATAGAGACTTCATTGAGTAAGCATGATTGATTAAATCATTGAATGTTGGTGACTATTTCAACTTCCAGCTCTTCTTCCCTTTCTGGAAATCAGGCAGGACTGAAAATTCCACCCCTTTCCCCATTCATGGTTGGCACCCCTGGTAGCCAGCTCCCATCTGTTGTGGTGCGATCAAATCTAAGACCCACAGAGCCAATTGAGATGAATTGTGAGCCTTTATTAGCCGGCTGGTGACTGACTCTGTACCATGCAGGGTTAGAGGAGATCAGTCCCGAGCTTCCAGAGGAGGTAGCTTATAAAGCCTAAAACCACATCAAACAAGCAAGTAGGTTTACAGAAGCAGAAGTTGGCCACTACCATATCTTTGCCCAGGATATCTCTTAGAACTACACCCTGGTTAACATTAGCATAAGTTGGCCATTGGCATATCATTGTATAGGATATCTCCTAGAACTACACCCTGGTTAAACATTACAGAAGCAGAAGTTGGCCATTTGAAAATTCTCTACCCTTAACACCATCCTTATGTGTTTTCCATAAGTCACCTCACTAACATAAACCCAGTTGTGGTGGAAAGGAGTTTGTTATAAATAAGAAGATACCTATTTTACTTTTATTGCTTCAAGGCATTTTCAGGATCTGGGGACAAAAGACCAAATATTATAACAAAAGATGCTCCCATTGCTATTATTGCTCAGGAATTTCTAAATAATTTGGGAGCTGTGAGCTAGGAACTGTGGACAAAGACCAAATACAGTTGAGTAATTATATTTGGTTATCTGAATGACCAAATACATAGTTCTTATCAATCACAATAACACAAGGGCCATGTGACTAGTTCTAGCCAATGAAGAGTTAGTAGATGTGATGACTGTGAATTTGATATTGGAGTGTTTAATTGCCAATGCAAGACCCTGTTTCACTTGTTCTTGGCACAGCAGCCAACTATGTCCTAACTGTAGTTGCTTTGCCAGCCTGGGTCATAGACTAAAGGTGAAGAGAAGAGAGAGTCCCAGGCAACACATGATGGGCACATATTGTATTCACAAATTATAACTCTATTGTTCTAAGTTGCATATAGTATTCCAATCTTACTGATATATACATATATAGCCCAAAGTAAAAATTTATTTTTCAAATAACTGATGATCTCACCATCAGTTATCGAATAGCCTCTTTCAATAGCCATTCATTTAATACTATTTTTAAGACAAAATAGTTCATATAATACGTGTAAGTAATAGAGCCTGAAACTTCTTTTTGATTAACAAAAGACTGACTTTATAGCAGCTATATATAACTTTATGCCAGAAATAACAGTATTTCCCAAGGTGAGTGATAAAAAAAAGATGGGTAATAAATACTAGAAAAATATGCTTTGTGCAGTGTACAGAAAGGTATACCAGGAACCTTCAGAGGGGAATATTCTTTAAAAAAAAAAAACACTTGGAACCATGAGCAAAAGTAAACTGGCCAATAATGAAATGTCACTCCCTCTGATTTTAGAGATTAAGAATCAGAATTGAAATGACCTCAAACAGTGCAGTTTTGTTTAGACTCTAATCATCTATTAGGAGGCAAAGCTTTTGACATTTAAAACAAGATGTAATTCTTCAGGTATATAAATTGACCCTATGCAGGAATGATAGCTCTATCTAAAAAGTGATGCTGAAAGGAAATTGCTGCTCTTGGACGCACATCCTGGAATAGATTCTCATCCTACAAGCACCTTGTCTAGCAGGTGAGCCAGAGATGCATGTAGTGTTCCCACATGTGTTCAACTATTTGATACTCTTATAAATGTTATAAATGAGTATTAATAGCATATTGCTTGTAAATCATTCCCGATCACTAAAGGCTGAAAGTCACATATGCATATACATGTCAAATGAAAAACTGTTAGCATATTTGAAAACTGGAAAATTGTTGTGGCCAACATATTTTGGAAATTGCTAAAATAAGAGGATAACTTTACGAGCAATGGGGACCACACACATTTATTAAAAGCAAATGAACTTGAGAAAAGTAACAGTTGAATGAATTTTCATCCCTCCTCTTTCATTTTGTTGATAGTGATAAGGTTGATAGAATTTTTTAAAAAGTTTTTTAAAAATATTATAAAGTGCTTTTTTATATTGATACTTCGATTCAATATAATATGGGCTTTATAAACTATAATAATATAGTCTCTTTGTTTTTCACTGTAAATATCTTTGCTCAACAATATTATATTGATATGTATTATATACCAGATACAATATTAGCTATAATATGACATTTTAATATTAAATATTATGATAAGCTCACTTATCAAAATTTATATGGATCTTAGGCTAAGGCAAAACTAGAAAACAGTAATTTCTTCATGGTGGTCATTTCTTTAGAAACATCGGGTCCAAGTGGGATGGGTGGAGATGGAAATGACAACAAGGCGTCCCCTTTTTTTAGAAGTGCAAAACTAGAACAACTACCCTGATCTGTGTAGAGAGTGCTTTGGCAATGTCCTCCACTGGTAATTCCAACATTAGTATATTAGAGAGTATTATTTTTAAAAGATAATATTCAATACAGGTATCACAGATCTTTTAAGTATTTGTTCTTTTCTTATTAAATGTTACGTTGTCAGGTCATGGAAAACAGGAACAATGGTGAAATCTCATGTAGTACACTATGCTGCTCAACTGGTACGTGTTTTATGTATTTAAAAAACTCTATCTTTCACCTCTCATCTTCCACATGGCCCTCCCCTCTAAATACTCCTGCATGGAGCCTGACTAAGCTGGCAGGCCCACTCTTTGTCCTTCCCGCCTTTTTTCTTCTTTTTGCTTGAGATGCAGAAAGCTCCAACAGTCGTCTTGGGACAATGAGGTGACAAGAGGATGGAGACTAGAGATAAAGTTGGAGAGCAGAAAGAAACAAGAAGCCTGGGTCCCCAGGCCCATAAAGCCATCATCCAACTCTAAATCACCTGTCTCCCCTGTCTTCTTTTATATAATATAATGTAATCCTTTGTCTTATTTCAGGTCTTCACATTTGGGATGTTAGCTTCCGAACACAGCTCCTCAATCATCCAGACCTCAGTTCATTGGAATGCCCAGGGAAAAAACGGTAATAAGGTAATAAGATATGTAACATATCATACACACACACACACACACACACACACACACACACACACATATATGCTATATAGACAGAATATTTTGTAAATATGCAAATATATGGAATTGAAGTTTATGCAAGATTAACTGTGATTTATAGTTCACTGAAAAATAGATGTAACAATATAGTATGTCAGAATGAGAAATTAGAAGTTACTGAAATGAATCTCATTGAGCACTATCCCAGAAATACTCATTAAAATGTTGGTTCTTGTTGCTTTGTTTTCTTTTCTACAAATTTATTGAGATGAGCATGAGTGTGTGTATGTATATTTATGTTCTGTGATTTTGACACATAACATTAAAAGAAAATTATCAATTTGAAGAGCCTGTTTTAATTCTTATCAACTGAAACTTTCCCATGTAATCAAACACTATTGACAAGGGCAGGACAGAAACTACGAGAATGCTCACAGCGCTCATTTGTCACTTCTGATGTCGCAACCATAGAATGATCAATTCCTCTCCAGTTTCTTCACCAACTACTATTTTAAAGCCACGTGCCCCAAAACTGAAGGCACTCATTATTTCTTAGAGAGGAAACACATAAAATATGTAATTGATCACTAAACCAGGTCACTTGGCTTTTTTAAAATGCCAGCTGAAGAAATGTTCTGTTCTGTAGGAGTAGACACAAGACATTTACCATGACCTTGTACCTCAGCACCCCAGGTGGACATTAACCCTTCCCAGCTGAAGTAGGGTAGCTAATGTGATCTTATCCTGGGTACTTGCCCTTTCTTTCTTAATGAACTCATCCAGCAGCTGTCAAGCTCAAAGAAAGACTCTCCATCTATTGAATGAGACCTTTACTATCCCAGCTCTGTCCTCAGTAATAAATACAACAGAATGTTCCCAAGGTTCTGAAGGTTATTATAAATTTACCTCTTAGCCGTAGCCTCATTATAACCAGGAAAATAAAGATTGCTTTTTACTTTCCACGTAGTGCCTGAGTGAAGTCCACCAGTCAGCTCATTACAGAAAATAAAAGCAGACAATTTTTTAGGTGTTTAGTTCTTCACATCTCCGTAAAGTCTTGGTGATGGGCAGCTCCTTGAGCAGAAAGACAAATCACGGTTTTTTCATGGCCAGCTTTTTTTCTCTAAGCTAGAATGTGAGATAATGTTATAATGGAACATTGTAGTTCTTTTGTTTCTAAGACATGCTTTACTCACTATGAAATAACGTCTGAAAGTTAAAAACGTGTGTTTAAGAATCTTTGTATTCCTTTTCTAAGAGAGGGAAAAATCGCACACACACACAAAGATAGAAATATTTGTAAAGAATACGGTGAATTTGCAGCAGAATAACAAACTAAAAGAATTTATCTTAACATTCTCTACATCCTGTAGCTTTCAAAACTTGTCCCCTCTGAGGTCTTATGTCACTTCTGAAAACAGTGACAAATCTGTCTCTGATGTTTTCTCACAAGTCCTTAGCCTACCTGTGTCTACTGTTTTCTCCTCTTAGCATCCACATTCATCTTTTCAGTTCAGGCCAACTCCATAATTCTCAGCCCTTTTATCTTAATAGGATTTTCCAGAAATCATGTGGATATGGATCATACAAATTATGCTGCCCATCAGCTCTCAGTAGCAGGAAAGTGTCTGCTAATGAGATTTTAGTATTGATAGACACCAACATTTTCCAGAAAGGAGATTGCATCATTTTCAATGTGCAGGAAACAATTTCTCAAAGGGTAACCAAGTTTCAAAAGTACAGGAAATATACAATGATTGACTTAAAATTATGGTCATACGGGCATTTGTTGTAGGCCAATATTTCTCAGCAGAAATAAAAAAAGTGTTTATTATTCTTCCAGTCTGGGGTTACTACCTACTGCTTCAAAAATCAACATTTGATAATATTAAATATTAAATAATTTCTGCCATAGAGGATATTTAAGTTCTCAAAATGTTTAAATACATATAAAATGAGCAGTACTTGGCATTCAAGTTCAACATCTGCCTTCTTTTTGTTTCCCGTGATTGGCACATGTTCAGAAAGGCAGCAGCTTCTAAAGTCACTTCCCAAAGTGCGTTCCATGAATCACTGATAGATATTCCTTGACGGAAATATATGTAGGAGAAATTACGTACTTCAGTGAAAACCTGTGATTGTTTAATTGGCAACTTTCCAGGTTATCTGATTTTAGTCTCTCATCTTCTTTGATCCTTTTTACAACTCTATCAGTTGTGGACATCTAATGGAAATACAGAATAATCCTTGTCTATAGATAAGCAAAGTCAGTCCTCTCCCATAGAAGGTTAATAGACTTCTCTTCCCCTCTTGTAGAAACACTAGTATTACTTCCATTTAAACATTTATCTAATGCTCCTGATCCAGAAATGTAACTGCTTTTTAACTTTTCCTATCTGGTTCTCTCATTGTTTATGAGGTAAATAAAATCTTTACTATATATTCACTTTTTAATCTATGTGTGAGTCATTCTACCTCTTTATGAAAATGATCTTTTAACATGTATATATGTATTTTTAAAGATGATACAAGTCTGGAAAAGGCTGATAAAGAGAACAGGGCATTGAGCTGAGCTTCTGAATCCTGAGTTCTTTTCCAGACTACCATTAACAATAGGATGGCTATCTTCTAACTTTTTATTATGGAAAATTTTAAACAGAATCAAAAGTAGAGAGAACAGTATGATGATGTTCCCTCCAATTAATCACTATCTAGCTTTCAGTTTCCAATGCATGGGAAGCTTATTTATTTCATTCTCCCCCCAGCTTCCTGTGGGATTACTTTTAAGTAAATTCTAGACATTATATCATTTTGTGTATCTGTAAAAGATAAAGGCTTAAAAAAAAATAACATATCCATGATACCATTTCAATACCTAAAATTCCTTTAGGTCATCAAATATTCAGTTATTGTACGACTTGCAACTCCCTGACAAGTCATTTTCTGGCTCTGAACAGCACTTCTTTGCTAAAGGAAGTAGAATATCTAAGACCCTACCCATCTCTGTTATGCTGTTTGAAGATACATCTTCAGATATCTTGTTGCACTTCTGAAATACTGAGCTTGGTCTGAAATTTTGGAAATAAAATCTTTGTTCAAATGCACCACAGTGAATTATTACTTAAACAAGCAGGAAATAATTTTAAATGAGCATCTCACATTAATGTGTTTGTACGTCTCGAGTTTGAGGTGTCACCTTTCTGGAAATGAGCCACTCCTTCGCTATTGATCTACTTCAAGAAGTCTCACAATGGCTATACTTCAAACGCACAAGCAATACTAAAATAGGTTCTCAAATTTCTCTGCAAGGTCATGAACACAGAGGCATTTATTTCATACCTTTGTATTTGCCTCTGACATATAAGCCAGTAGGAAGCACTCTGGAATCGAAAGATGGAATTATCTTCATTGTCAATGTTTGAGACTATCTTAGTCAGCTTGTGTCACTACTATAAATATCACAGGTCAGTCATGTAAACAACAGAAGTTTATTTTGTCAGGATTCTGGAGGTGGGTGGTTCCCTGGTTAACGAATTAGCTGCTTTGGTTTCTGGGTGGAGCTCGCTTCCTGGCTTGGAAAGGCCACCTCTTCACTGCGTCCACAAGTGGCAGAGAGACAGGGAGATGAGAGCAGCAGGGAGGAGCTAGCACTCTGGTGTCTCTTCTCTTCCTCTCTTTATAAGAGTGCCAGCCCTACCAGATGAGGGCCCCACCCTTATGACTTCATCTAACTTTTCACCTCCTTACAGGTTCTATCTCCAAATACATTCACTTTGGGGTTAAGGCTTCAACATATCATTTTTGGGGGACACAAATGTTCAGTCCATAACAGTAGCTTAAACCAATAATTTCATCTTCATGCATCATTAACCCAAGTGCTCAGGCCAAAAACCTAGGAAATATTACCAATTCTTCTCTTGCTTTCACCTTCCACATCCTATCCAGTAGCAAATTCTATTGGCCTAATAGTAAATTATACCCCAATTTCCATCACTAATCAACCCCTGTATTTCAACCACGGTGGTCTAAATCACCATCCTCTCTCACTTAAACTGAGGACCAGAAGTTGAACTTAAAAACTTAAGTCAAATCATGTTACTCCTCTGCTTTCAACCTTTCAATCACTCATCATCACACTTGGAATCAACTCTATCCTTCTTACCAGGTGGCCTTCAAGGTGTTACACAATCTGCAGCTCCTATCACAGACACACTTTGTTTATTTTTGCTTGAAGATATCAAACTTATTCTAGCTCCAGAGCCTTTAAAATTGCTCCTTCATCTCCAAAAGCCACTTATCTCCTAGATTTTACTATAGCTGTCTCTTTCTCCTCATTCAAAAAACTGTTCAAATGGCATCTTTTCAGAAAGGCCTTCCTTGGCAGCTCTATTTAACATTGCATCCTCCTTCCCCAACTCTGCCCCTTACCCTGCTTTATTGTCTTCAGAGCACTTATAAATAACTGAAATTAAATCTTTTACCATTTATGTTTATTTATTATTATTGGTGCCCCCTACTAGAATGCAAACTCCTTGAAGTCACAGGTTCATCCTCCTTTTTACAGAAAAATCTCCAGTGTCCAGAACTGAGCATTCCATATAAGATGCTATGGGATGCTGATAACTCCCCCGATCATTACCCTTCAAGATGTCCACATTATAATCCTTGGAACCTCTGAATGTTTTATCTTGAATGGCAAAAAGACTTTAGAGATGTGGTTAAATTAAGGATCTTAAAATGGGGAGCTGAGTCTGGATTGTGTGAGTGGGCCCCAAATATAATCGTAAAAGTTTTTCTACAAAAGAGGTAACAAGGCCAATAGGGGAGAAAGTAGTGATGTGATGGCAAAAGCAGAGAATGGAGTAATGTGGCCAGGTGCCAAAGAATGCTGGCAGACCCTAGAAGCTGGCAGAGGCAAGGAAATAGATTCTCTGCTGAGGCCTCCTGAAGCAAAGGGCCCTGCTTACATTTTGATTTTAGTCCCGTGAGATCCATTTGAATTCCTGACCTCTAGAGCTGTAAGAGAATAAATTTGTGTTATTTTAAGCTATTAAATTTGTGGTGATTTGTTACAGCAGCAATAGGAAAGTAATAGAGATGTACTTAATAGATATTTGTTTAATGAATCAATTGCTCATAGAGGCAATATAACAGATGCAGGACAGGGCAAATTTCCCCGAGTTGGTGGGGAGACCAATCCCTGCACCAAGAGAAGAACATTCTTTGGTGGAGAGTGTAGAAATTCAACACACATGCCAGAGGAAGAGTCAAAAGGAAAGTTTATTAGAAAAGGGGTAACATTCCACAGATAGAGTGTGGTCTCCTCTCAGAGGAAGAGAGTGAGAGGGGATGGTGAGAGGGGCAGCGAGTGGGATCCTGAGTGTCTGGGGAATTCAGTTTATATATATCATTCTTTAGTTCCTGTGAGTTATAGTTTAAAAGACTTTGTTGACCCATTTCTTTGGTATGGACATATAGTGAGGAAGGATAAGAGTATGTCATGTGAAAAGGTAAGAATATGTTGCTTGAAAGGCCTATTGGCATTTCCCAGCCTTTAATCTATAGGTTCCCCATGGCTTTTGCCATAGGGAATGACTCTTGGTTCTTGTTTCCCCCTTACAGGTGTGGGGAATGGGCTGTTATCAATCCCAGCAGAAATCTTCCTTTGTTCTGCAAGTGTCCTCCTGGCCTGGCTGCAGGGCTGACCAGCATATTGCAGGCTCTGAGTGGAGCTAGATTAACATTTTAATTCTCTTGCCTCCTTCCTACATTACAATTATTATCAAAAGCATAGGCTGTTAAACTAAAACTTTTTGGGTTCAAATATAAACTCTTAGATTAATAAGGTAGTGCATATAAAGCACTTTATACAATCACTCAATAAATGCCAGTTGTATTATTATTATTGTTGTGTTTTTTAGTCCAAAAATTTTCTAGTCTTGTGCTCTGTAACCCTTGGCTGCACATTACAATCACTTGAAGTTTAAAATGCTCATGATTTATCTTCCAAAGGCAGGACCAGTGACATAATTTGTAGGGCCCCTTATTTATAAATTATTAAGAATTTCAAAACAGCAACAGCATTGCATTTAGGCCAAGCCTTGAGCCCCTCTAAGCAGGGGGCACTGTCTGACTGCACAAGTGGCATTCCTGTGGAACCCACCTTGTACAAATGTTCTGAAATAATTTTTCTAGGTTAATATTCTGGTATCTGAGATATTTAAAATCCAAATAATTCTAGGATAAAGCCACAGTTAAGAACTACTGACGTAGCCCAACAATATCATTTAATAAATCAAAAACACTGAGTCCCATGTCCAATGCTGGCTCCCCAGAGTATCTCTAAAACAATCTGCTGAGAAGACAAAGTCGAGTTTATCGCTCACTATGGTAATGCTGAGCACCACCTCTACAGATTCTTACTAACATCTCAGAGGGTGAGGGCAAAATTGGGATATTGTTTGAAATTTGGAAGTCTCCTTTAAGGCATTTCTTTTTCATGAGTGAGGGCAGGCTTGGATAGGGACTGGGTAAGAATCAGAGTACAATAATTAGGAGTAGTGAACACAGTAAACCAAAAAGACTTGTAAATTACCATTTGATGCCTTCTATTAAAGAGTCTGATGGAACTTTTAAACATTTTCTGGAAATAACATTAAGTTATTTGCAACTTTTAACTTCCTTTGCAAGTGTTTTTGGGAATATTAAAATTAACTGATGAAGACAGTAGAATAATAAAGTCATGTTAATATAGGCTATAAGCTATGTTAGCAACCTGGATTCTCACCCAGAAGGGTTAAATGATCTGCATAGTGTTATGCCAGTTGAGTCAAGCTAGAACCTCTAGGTTCTAATTCTGAATAATGCTCACATAGGCTGCATATACAGAACACAAGCAATGTACAACCATCTAATTAAAACCTCTCTAGTTACACAGAATTTTCACAAAACATTTTAAAGACAGTATCCACAATAGGATAATTGTGGATTAAATTCAATTTTCAGGAAAACTGTAAAATAGTAACTTCCAATTGGGTTTTATAACAGAAAAGCTCAAAGTATTAATTTTTTTTATTGTAAAAATATATTTTCAAATTTGTAGGTAAACTATGAAAACAATTATGGGAATTTTTAAATTGTTATGCCACATATGTAATATATCTGTAAATCTTAAAGTTAAGTTTGTATCAGGGAATACTGAATTGGTTCAGGAATTGAAGAGGAATTTCCCAATTAAATGGCTAACTTTGTAATCAGTTCTTTGTTCTGCTTCTGTAAACATGCTTGCTGCATAGGCCATAGATCTAGGGGTCAACTGAGAACTCACCCTCCCCTTTAGATGTATTGCCTTAATACTTGTTTAAAAAAAAATTATTCTGCTCCATAACTTCCTGGGGTCTGTAAATCAGCCCTGGGGTCTGTAAATCAGCCCACGCCAACTGTAACAACACAGGTATAAAAGTGAAATTGCCCAGGGCCCAGATTTTCAGAACACTAGATCTTCTGGGACAGCCAGTGTAATAAACCCGAGTTTGCCAACCCTCTGAGTGAGGCTTGATTTCTCGCTGATCTGAGTTTTGCAATTTTTCTGCAACAGAATGAATTTGAGAAAGTTTCACAAATTATTGTTTCATGACTGCTACTGTAAATTGAACCCAGTTTTCCAGTTTAAGTGTTTTCCTTTTTTCAAACGATGAGGCAATATGTTTCAGAAACCTTTACAAGAAATTCTCATCTTTCTATGTTTACTGAGTTACATCAAGAAGAGAAGTCTTCGTTGAATTTTACCTAAAGAAGTTGTTTTGAAGAATCAGCCCATATTTTTACAAACTTTTACAATTAATTCTAATTCCCTATTGGCATTAGCAGTTTTTCTAAAAGAAAATCCAATTAATAATCTTTTCTTTAATAGAGAGACTATTTCTTTGAGTTGAAAATGGTATCATGCTAAAAAGAATGCAGCCCTCTGGAGAAATTTTAACATATAAAATTAAATTGTATACAGAAAACAAACATCATCTATTGCATACTCTTCGTTGGAACTTATGATGGTGACGTGGAGGGAAGAAGAGGGGCTGTAGCAGAAAAATGTGAGATTTCCTTTTTCTACACCCTCAAAATGAATTTACTTCTGGACAAACAGAAAGGAATGAATGAAATAAATATCACTAACTAATATCTTTCATTCAAATGTGAAACTTCCTGGAATAAAAGAAGAAAAAATGTTTTAGATTGAAGACTTAAAGAGTCAAACTCAAAGAGATAGAAGGGGGAAGTGGGGAAAGAGGTAGTAGGCTTAAAAATATGGTCATTGAGGCAACCAATTATATCAGTTGTAATTAGTATTATTTCATTGTAATGTGACAGGGACAATGTATTAATTTATAAGTACTTGATGATTCTTCCCGTCCCCCACTCTACCCCCCAGCATGGCTGTATCTCATTTCTTCCTTTGTTCTCCTTCTTACTCCTGGAACTTATTATAGAAATTCAGAACAGTCAGGTGGAGAGGGGGGAAAGGAAGTAAAAGATAAAAGTAGCAGAAAAAGTTAAATTTATTTGTGAAAGGAGAAAGACAATGAGGCGGGAGAAAAAGAGAAGGAGGAGAAAACAAAAACAAAACAAAAACAAAAACAAGAGCTTAAGCAGAGAGTCCAGGGGAAAATTTGTGGGGATGAGAAGAGAGAATGAGAAAGGTGTGGAAATTGAAGGGTAGCCCCATGCACCCATGTAAGGAATAGAAGAATAAAAGAAATAGGTGGGGCTTTTAAGAAATGTTAATCTAAGAATGAACTGGACATTCCTTATTATTTTTCCAGAGATAGAATTAATTATGTTTCTGTTTCCTGAATTGTGTTGGCTGGAAAGTCTGAACCATGTAGAGCCACTGAATTTAGATGGGTTACATTTTGGGAACGAATCTCCAAGCCTTTGGATTTGTGATGTGACATCCAGCTGCACCTTGAATTAAATTATCACTTGAGTCAATAGTATATTTTGATATGAAAGCCAGACTCTTGGAACGAAATAAAAAAAATGGGAACTGAAAAGTATGTTCTTGAATTCACTCCAGAAAGTCAAAACAATGTGATTGAGGCTTTGCTAAAATGAAAAGTTATTGGGAGAGGGAAAAGGAAAAAGTTCCAATTTGGAAATCAGACTTATGAAGTAAATATATTAAGTTGAGATTGTCTTTAAAAGAAAAATTTCCTTGTGAAATTGCAAATTGGACATTAATTTTAAGACAGTTTCCTTGGTCATCTAACCTCTTAAGAAGTTATATTTATTCTCCAGAGAAAAAGAAAGCCAAAGTTAATCCTGCTTGAAGCAGTCAAAAGCTGCTGCCCTGCTCCACTGGTGGTGAACAGACTCATTCCAAAGAGATCTGGCTGCGGCAGCAGAAGTCAACTTCAAGTAGACTTTGGAACCACTAGAACAGGATAATAGCTCCCCAAAACTTGAGAAATTTGTGCCAAGGAAAGGTCAAATCACAAAAACCTTGAGTTGTGATTTGAGGATTCCAACAAAATTGTACAAAGATACACATACACAAAAATAAAGAAATGCCAGCATCTAACATCCTATACCAGATGACTTATGAAGTCAAAGCTAGAAAAGCTGTCATTAATGTTATAGATGGTTTTGAGAGGATATGCCATAAATAGTAAGTGGCTGAGAATGATTTCCTAACCATAACTCTGCTAGGGGTGTGAGGTTTGGCAAATCTACTGGTTGGAGCAAGTAGGTGAATGAGCCATGATATGCTGAGTTTTAATCCTAACGCAAGAGCTTAGTAAGTCTCACTATTGGTGAACACAGATCTAGGCTGAGGACGATAAAGGATGGATTGTAATGGCTTTTCAATCACCCAGCGGGGCTCACACCAGAGGCTTTGAGCTGATTTAGGGAACTGGTTACTGTATCTTATTGAATGAAGTCTTCTCAGGTGAACATAAAGAATCCAAATCTCAATTAGGGACTCTGAGAGACAGTTTTTCTTGCATATTGGGACACCAATTTGCTCCCAGTACAAGTAGGTTTCCTGTGGTGAGAGATTTGAAAGAACCAGGCATGGGGTGAGTACAGGTAGAGATCCGCCTCATCCTGCCTGGTAAAATCTGGGGGACTGAATGTGGCCAGCATTGGCTCTTATGGTGGAGAAGAGGAACATCTAGTGATAGTCCCCACCCCCTTGAGGTCTCTGTCGGATGAATGACCTTTCATTACATGAGGAACAGGGACTGGAGGAGTGAAGTAAAGATTCTAGGAGTGGAGATTAAATGCTATATCTGACATGTTGGCCATTAGGGAGTTTTTCCATTCTCTGCCTCCAATGTTTGTAGAAAGGACAATGATGAATTTTGGCAGAGGTAGCTGAACCTGACAGGGATTTTGATCTGCCCAAAACAACCTAGAGAAGTTGGGGGCAGCGGATGGAAAGTGTAATAGGCACAAAGGTACAACTTATTTTGACACATGGGTGTTTGACACATGTTGTACCTCTCACATCCCCTCCCAATGAAGGAGAATTCTGGCAATGTCATTTTGATATTTACTACTTTTCTGGAGCTCTGTGGCTTAACTGTGCAGTGAGAAAACCTTATAAGCTGAGATGGGTTATCTGTATCAGGGTCTTTCTCCATAAAGGGTAAAAATGGAGAGGTGGGAGGTAAAAGAAAAAATGAAGGGGGAAAAGAGTAATTAATGTTCACACTTTGGGAACACCATAGAGAATTTTTCAGAGATAGACTAAAGAATAAGGGGATGTGAGGGTAATGCTGGCTTGAAGAATGGATTGCTTTGGGAACTAAAATAAACAAACAAACAAACAAACAAAAAACAGAAATAAAGGAATGTTTACTTTTGATTGTTAGATTATGGTCCTTGAATGCAACAATCCACAAATGCAGGGCTATCGGAACCCCAGGAATCCTACCTCATAGCAAAGTACAAAAAGCAAGAGAACCCACAACTCAAGAGAACTCAATTATCATCAATTTACTTCCTCCTAGCCTTTACATTTGCTTCCAGAATTACATCATCTTGTTTTCAGATGAGTAGATCAAGGCTGAGCTGTGGGGGCCTGCTTACTTTTAGTTCATCCTTATTCCTAGTGTGAGTCCTTTCAGAGACCCCTCCCATCCTCAGCTAATCCTTGTCCCCTCGGCCAGAGAGAGCTTTCAAAAGCATCACTCAGGCTCTATAACATCCATACCTGCTCCTAAAACAGCAAATGCCACCAGGATCATATTCCTGACCTTTCGATTTCCTCTAGATCCTGGTAACCTGGTAATCCTTTGTTATCTTTCAAACTATGATGACTTCAAGAACTTTATTAATAGATGTAGAAATCCCTTGCTACTCCTACTGCAAAGATGAGGCACAGGGAAGTTAAGTAACTTGATTAACACCACTGGCAAATGGTGGACCTGGGATTCAACCCCAGGAAGTGCTGCTGCAATATTTGTTTCTCAAGCATCCGCTTCCTATAAGGGTGATATGTGTTGTTCTCTGGTGGTGCAAGAACAAATCTTGGAAAGTCCTAAGGAATATATTTACAACATTCTAGCATTTCTACTAAAGATTATTAGTAGTAATGTATTGCTCGGAAAGTCTCATAATCAGAAGAGCCAAAGGGCCAGCCAAGAAGTGGAAACACTCTACATGTCTGTCAATACATTTTGCAGAATGAATAAACAATGTGATATATATTCATGCAATGAAATACCACACACTAATAGAAGGGATTGAACTACTGATGCATGCTCATGGCTCAACCTGAAATGTTTTTCTGAGGAATATAGTACCTTATTCTATTGCATTTTATGTTCCTTCTTTCATGTTTTAATAAATTTTAAAAGTTTGAAGTTTTCATCTAACAATATTATTTCAAGGATTAGGCAAGTCTTAATCCTGCTGCCTGATGAATAGTTTCCATATGTAGTTTGTAATTTTGAGTTGTGAATTCATCTTAAGTGGGCTTTGCCTATAGGAATATTTATGCCGAGTATTTTCAATGGCAGTTGGTTCTGTGTTTGCTTCTGTTGGTATACTTCTCATCGGCATTTTAAAATAATAATTGCATGGTTTGAAGACTAAGAAGCTAGTGTAAATTCACATTTCAATTTGTATAAGGTCAGGGCCATGAGTTTCTCAAGGAAGTCTATTGCTTCCATGGTTTTTGGCCTCTTTGTGAATTTTTCTTTCTTTTGTGGCCAGATCTGCCTTTAAAACATATCAGTGACATTTTAGCCAATATTTCTAGTTTTTATAATGGATGGGTATTCAATTTTTCTGTTCCACAATATTTGTTGTCGACTAAGTTTTGGAAATGCTAAAGTCCTCCTTGTAGAGTCATATCATTGGCCTGTTAAAAGGCCAACAATTTAACCCTTTTGGGAACAATGTACAGTAAGATGTCTTCTGACTTGGGTTTACCCTAAACCATCATTTTGTTTGTATACTGTTATATACAAATTATAAATTAGGCAGTTCTCCTTGCTCAAGGATAGTCATTTAAGTTTAACTGTTCCTTGAGGCCACTATTTTAATCTGTCACTAGGATTGTGTTGTACTCACAGGACAGGGGGCTTATCTTTCTGCTACAGCATGAGTCCAGACCTGCAGTTTTAAAACAAATGCCAATACTATTCGTTTACGTCAAGAAGTATAGAAGAAAAAGAAACCACACAATTTTGTGCCATTTCAAAGAGTAATTTGGTCTTTTAGGAGTTGGCTCTTTCTTTTCCAGTCAGTAGAATACTCTGAAGAAAGGTCAAATGACTTGATGCCATTGTACGATCACATGGCTTTGTGCACAGCTGGTTCCCATTTATAAAGCAGCTAATGATATGAAAGGTCTTGGAATACTCTGTACAATATTGTTATTAGCCAAATAGTTAAAAGTCAGTGGTCAACCCAAAACCTGCTGGTTACTAACGATTGAGACTCATGCTTAGAATTAATTTTAGAGAGCTAGAGTTTGAAGGACAATTCCGTAGAATGACAGACAGCTCTATATTTTGTGAGCCTAGCAGTTTGTCCCTTGGGCACAAATGTGCTCTGGTCCTATGGTCTCTACTCCAGTAAATAATAATAAATAATTTTAGGAATTATATACCTCACCAGTGACAACAAAACACAATTATCTTTCCAAAGGATAATTTTTAGATTAACTTGATTAATCAGATGTCTTAACTATAATCACACTTGGAGAGATTTATAGAGTCGATAAATTACTGATTTCAATTTATACTGATTTTAGAGATATTAAAATGAGAAATAAAACTCATGCAAAGATTAATAAGAAACAATGCTTCCATCAAAAGGAATGTGAAGCCCAGAATCTACCGATGGCTCCGCAAAGAACCTCCCATTGAGATAAATAGTAGTCCTATTTTTCCACATGTGTAGCTTAAAGGTTGCTTGTGTGCATCTGAGGGATCCCAAGTCCATCTCTGCCTCAGCAAGTCCTAACCTTGCCCTCCTGGTTACATGTACCATCTAAACCATCAGCCTAGAACAGGTTTCTTTTTTATTCACATGGTATCTCTTAAGTTTTCCATTTGTAACATTATTCTACTTATTAATGTCCAAGAACATGCCACTTACAATTTGAAAACTTTGGAATCTTGAGGACCAACTACAGTAAAGTCCAGAAGGAAGACAACCAGTGCTGGGTTCATGTGTTCTTTCCTCTTCTGCCACATGTGTGTTTGTACTAACATTTCTCAGCAGCTTACTCTGTGAGGCACTCGAGTTACAAAGGTAGGGAAGGTGAAGTCATTGTGCTAGATATTAGCTCTCAAATTCCCCTTTGTTCTTAAGCACATGGCAAGACAACATATCCCTGCCTCCCTTTTCGTTAGGTGTGACCCTGTGACTAAGTCCTCTCATAGGAAATATGAACAGAAGTGATGCATGTGTGCCCTTGACAGCCTACTTTTACAATCTTCCAGGAATGCTCCTCAACATTCACTTTCCCTTTTTAACTAGTTGAGATGAAAATGACTATGGCCACCTTGGAAGTTGCACGTGAGAAATCAAAGTCTTCCTTGACCTGGGTCCCAGAAAAACCACATGAAGCAGAGCCACTACTGCCTGAGCTAAGTGAAACAATAACATTTTTATTCTTAATGTCCTAAGATTTGGGAGTCTGTTAACACGGTCTAGTCTAGCATAATATAGTTATCAATCTCAAGAAGTTCACATTTCTAAGAAAAAGTTCCTGTTACTGTGGAATATATCATAAAGAGCCTTCAAGACTGGGACATAGCAGGGGTTACATTTTGCAATTCAGTGTCATTGACTTCAAAAGCTACAGGTTTGCTCCCATCATGGACGAGTGACCAAGTCCATGGAGGCTGAGACACTGCATACTGGATATTTTTGGAATATAGACAGATAAGCATTCTGAGCTAGTTTCTCTGAGGAAGGGACTTGGTGGAAGTTTAGTCAATTTTTTCTTAGCACACATCCCCCTATCACTTTTCAAAAGTGAAAAATCTAATCTTCGTTATTCAATCCCCAATGGTGTTAGAAAGTCACCACCGTCCCTTGTGCTATTCCACTGCTATACAGGTGTAGACCAGTCTTCTGAATACCCTAGGGGACCAGGTCAGTCTAGTGTCCTGAAGGATTCGCAGTCTCACTTGCCACATGCTGCAGCCTTGGCCACCCCCAGACTTCAGGACAGAGGGAGACCTGAGAGGCGAGTGCATAGAGTTTCCACAGACAAGACAATGACCGGCATAAGGAAAGGTCCTTTGTTCTTTGGTACCTCCTTGGTTTTGTGCACTTTCCAGAGCAGATAAGACACGTGGTTTGGGTTTCACCAAGTCAAGTAGAGGAGAAAGAGGGAAAATGAACAGACTGGATGGAGGATGGACACAGAGGGAAATGATCTTTTTAACAAAGTAATATTTTTTAACTGCCTAGGCAAATGACTTTTGTGAAAATACTTATTTGAAAAGCAATACACTGTTTTGTTTTTACTTAGTTTTCACTATCATTAGGTTTTGAGGTAAATGGAAATTTACCATAAAAAGAAAACACACTAGATCAAAGATTATGTATAATTTTCTGATTAAAGTGCTTTGTAATTCAGGCAATGTACTGCTAGAAACTCATACCTTGCTTTTCCGTTCCAGTTGCTGCAGATGCTATTTGAGGAAGCAAAGAATACATGGATAAAGAGAAAAATAATTATCACTGGGCTAGTTAATGACGACTATTACAAAGAATATAAATAATAAATTTATAATATATTGCAATACAAATAAGCATTATTTTTAGTATAAAAATTGCACTTGCACAAAGAAACTATTTAGTAACAAATATGATTAAACTATATTGAATAAACACATCAAAGTTGTGAGTTACATGTATACAATGTCATAGGTCACATGAAATTTTACTGAGAATAAGCCATCTGAAGGCCATGTCCTGGTCTGAAGCTATCAAAGGCCTTTCGACTGAATCTCCAGGTTCAGGAAAGCTTTCAAAGCTTTCAAAGTCATCAGACTTGATGACTCCACGTTTGGTTTTTCAGGACAAGCTATAATCCTCAAGAGGATCAAAACGTAGGACTGAGGTAAAGAGATAACAAAAAGGAATTTTTTTGTTCGCACAAAAGACTTACATGAATACAAAGTGTTGTTATATTTGACAGGATGAGTCAACCGCATTATAATACTGGCAGAAATAACACTTCAATACTGAGATAAAGGATAGATAAATATTGATATTCATTAGCAAAAGCACCAATTTCTCCTCTCACTCATACCAATTTAAGGTTGTATGCTGAAAAGTCAGGTGCATTCTATCTTTTCTATATAGGCTTCACTCTTGAAGGACTTGGTAATAAAATGTCACATGCTAAGTACCTGCCTTACGACATTTTTATCATCTACCCCCAAAGGTTTAACAGGACGCAGGCTCTGCAGGCTTATATATACCCAAATCATGTAGCAACACCGTAGCTCAACAGGATTTGGGCCCATAAAAAAGTCAAAATTTGGCTTTCTCCAGTGTTAAAAGCCAACCCAGCTAAAGTTTGTTTACTTTTTACTACACTAGTTGTTTTGAATTTCTTTATGTAAAGAGGCCTGTGGCTAACTGGGATCACACACGAGGTCAGGTTGTAAGTACACGTCCATGAAGAGAACTGAATGACTCCTGACTTCACCCCATTCAATACTTACACTTCAAAAAGAAGGAAAGATGTGGGATTGCCTGTTTGTTGCCTCAATATGAGATCTCTAAGCAACTGGGATGGTGTAGCAGATCTAGCAAGAGATGAATAATACAAGAAACTAAGAAAAAGCTAGCTAGAAGTTTCAGCCTCCTTCTAATCGATGGAAAGATAACCTGCTCCAACTATTCACCCACCCCCATTCCGAAATCCCCAGTTACTTTAATTTAATTGACCTAATTTTGATTATATAAAATATTGCCATATAATTAAATAACTAATATTGCAATACAGGGAAGCATGATTCTTTTTTTATTTTTTAAATCACGTTCCATGCACTTGACTTTTGGAATGAATATATTATCTATAGAAAATGTCCATAAAATCCTACTGAAATGTTAATCTAATTTCAAATTATTTACGTTGACTTTTTTCCTTTAGTTTTATATTCAGTAAGTATTGAAAACAAACCTAAAAGTATTAAGTAAAAAGAAATGAAATTAGATGTATACTCATCAGACCATTCAGTAAAACTCTATTTTTTGGCAGGATGTTAAAAAAAAAAAAAGGAAAAATAGGAAAAATGGTTCTCATAGTGAGATACTTAAACTTTTAATTAATCCCCTTCTCCAAGATGTTTTTCTCCCCTCACTCCATTTTTTTCAAGTATTGCTGAGAAAGAAAATACATTTTTAAAAATTATATACTTAGGTACTTTTTATAGGTACAACTGGAAATTGGCCTTACATTTATAAAAAGCCAAAGTAGATTTTATTTCTTCATTCCCTCCCCTTCAAAAGAAGTCAAATACTTTACTTAAAAAAAAAAAAAATTAAAAAAATAATTCTATAATATGGGGGTTATACAGAAAAGCCAAACTATGAAACATTTCTTATTCCATACATCTGAACTTGAATGTGATAATCTTTGAAAACTGCTTCGGCTGATTAAGAAATTTGGTGACAGGAGGACAGGCCCTCAGCAATGAGCCAGAAAACTTCCTAGTATCAGGGAGGCAGAGCTGCCACCATCAGAATGATGGCGCTTCAGGTAAGGATGTCTCAGAGATCTACATGGTGGGAGGGAAAGGAAATGGGCAAAAGTCAAGGTTTTCCTAGTCCCTCAGTTCTGTGATGGCCTCAAACTACTGAAAACAATAGTTTTCAAACTAGAAAAAACTATTTTCTTTTAATGAACCTCACCACACTGGGGAATGTGACTATCAGGTAACTGAGATGGAAAGATGAAAAATAACCATCTCTATAAACTGGATTCTGGCAGAATAAAAACTTCCTTTGTATGATGCTTGCAACAGGCTCATTCAAGCACAGGAGGAAAGCAAGTTTGAGAACCTCCTCCTCCTTCAGTGATCCAGTGTTCAAAGTTAATACAAGGAAGGGGTTATCTAAACAGCCAGATCGTATACCGCATATTTCTTTTTTAAAATGACAGAAACTTTTTGAATTTCATAAACCTGTACTACTTATTAATCTGTCCAGACCCGAGGGGTGTAGAATCAACTTTACTCATCTTTCATAAGCCTGGCATCTAATTTTATGAATTTATTCTAAGACATAAATCAGGTAAGACAGAAGTAGATGGATGGGATTTTTTTTTTTTCTTTTTTTTTAGAGAAATTGGGCCCTCTGGGTACTTTTAGTGGATTGAATTTTCAGAGATTTACAGGGATAAAAGTCTTTGCAAGATTAAGGAAGAAGGAAATGAAACCAAATCTTTCATTTCCAGATACTCACTTTCATTAATTCTTTCACCGAAAGCACATCACTGTAGAAAAACCAGAAATGGTTTTTCACTTATTATTAAAGTGGTTAAGATGAAGGAACAAAACAACACAGTGTTGAAGTTCTCTTCACAAGACTACCTTGTACTGAGCAAGACTTAGGGGACTTCTGGGGTTTAAAAGGAATATTGCTAAAAGAACTTTTTGAAAAAAATTACTACATTTTGGCAAAAAACAACAAAACTCTCTCCTGTAAAATCCCTTCTTTCTTTGGAATCTCTAGAGGTTATAACACTGCATTAGAGATGCTTGGCTGTCACAGCTTCATGGACTGTGGTTCTTGATTATCTAAACCCTTAAGTCAAATAAACATACCTAATGTCAATCTGGCTGCTGTCTGCTCACTAAGGAAGTACTGTGAAGAGAGTGGGAAGCCTGCAGACCCATGGGGGAAAAGTTGGAAATGTTAATGAAACATAACAAAGGAGATTTAGAGTCAGGATGACTTCTAGGCTCTTTTCTTCAATAATATCCAGGCCCTCTCAATTTCTACCTCTAAAATGTGTCCCTGTACTATGGTGACTGATGTTTTTTACAGTTTGACAAAAATAAATATTTAACACAAGCAGCAGCAAGACTTCTGCTATACTTGAAGATGCTCAAGATGCTTTGCTTTCATTTTATAGGGCTGCGGCCTTGTCAACGAACAGTACTCATGAGAGCTGGGGGTTGCTTCCTCTGGTCAAAACTCTCTAGCCCCAAGTAGATGAGCTTGTGCCTATCCCAAGTCCCCGAATAGATCCTAACATCATATTTGTTTTTCTGTATTCTGATTGTCATGCCTGCAAGATTCTCATCAATATACATGAGGCTTAAAGCCCTAACACTACATGACTAGAGATCATTTTTTGAAGAAGCTTGCTCACTCAGGAAAAAATAATGATTTGGTTTAAATTGAAGACAGAGGGAAACTGACTTATTCTTCTGGTCTACATTCTTGGAAACACTGTCATTGAACCTATGGTCCCGGATTGGCATGCTGACTTTTGCGTTGCCTCAATGTGTCTTCTGCCAGCTCTGCGTCAGTTGAGCGGGGCTGCTCAGGGATGTCTTTAGTCTCATCAGGTTCTACTTCCTCCTGGGCCTCCCTTGGGGATCCTTGGTCCTGGGTGTCACTCTGCTCCTCATCCACACCTGTAGTTGGGCTGTCCTCTTCTTCTTCTTCCTCTGCTTCATCTTCATCACCAAGATCTTCTTTCTCTTCCTCATCATCTCCAAGGCTGTCCTTGTTTTCTTCTTCATTTGAATCATCTTTTTCCTCCTCTGCATCCTGTAACAGTTCAGCCCTATGAGCCTCCTCTGATCTTCGACTCTGTTCTGTGGAGGGAAGAGAGAGGAATATCCTCTAAATAAACCATGGTCATTCAGCAATCAAGTGCTTGTGTTTAAGTGAAATGAGAAAAGGGGGCATGTGACAGTTTTCTCCATCTTGAAGCTATATTATCACACAGGACAGATGTCTGGTTGGTGTCCTAGCCCCATCCCTTTCTGGAGATTTCACCGACCATGTTGACTTTCGCAGAGCATGTGGACAGGGAGAGCAAAGGTTCCTTTCGTGCTTTGTATTTTTGTACCTTTCTAGAAGGCTCAGAGACCCACTCACCAGTGATGGTAATTTGTTCATCATGTGACTTAAGCTGAGCCAGTCAGAGTATTTCTCAGCAGTTTTTGGACCAAAGAGTCAGGAAGAAAAGCTTTCTGTCTTTCTATAGGGATTGCTACTGCTGCTGCCGACAGCCACTGAACCAGTCACATAGAAACAGAAATCTAATATTCCTTCGGTTGTGCTTTAAGCCAGAACATCCCTGGACTTTTCAGTTTAGTGAGTTAATAAATTCCCCTCCTCCTCCCCTACCTCAGCCCCACCAATTTGCTTTAAATTGGGTTTCTGTTATTTTTAAAAAATTTTAAGGAACATAATATGCTTTCTAACTACAGTCACACGCCACATAACGATGTTTTGATCAACAACTGTACCACATATACCACAGTGTCCCATAAGATATATGGAGTTGAGAAGGTTCCTATTGTAAGCTATCATAACATAGCAATGCAATGCACTACTCACATGTTTGTGGTGACGCTGGTGTCAAAAAACTTACTGTGCTGCCAGTTGTATGAAAGTATAACACATACAATTACAGTGGTAGACCATACCATCTATGTTTGTATAAGTGCACTCACACTATGACGTTTGCACAAAGACCAAATCGCACCTAACAACAAGATCGCCTAATGATGCATTTCTCAGAATGTATCCCTAAGTGGTGCACAACTGTATCTATGGAAGTCTTGAAGCCTTGAAAACTTCAAAAACTAAAAAACTAAAAAGAAATATAAGGTTATTTAAAACTTCTACATAGAATTCAACAATTACAAAGTCTCATAAAAGGCTTCATGCAAAGTCTCAAAAATAGGAATAAAACGTGCAAATCTAGGGCTATTTGGTTTCAATGTGGAATAGTGAAAATTGGGGCAGTTTTATTTTAAAAGACTTAGAATAGTTACTGGTACACAGTAAAGACTTAATAAATGTGAGTTCCCCTGCCTCCACCCTTCTCATTCTAGAATGAATGAAGAAAAAGGTGTCAATTGATTAATGAAGGGCACACAATTTGGTAAAAGCAAATTGCAAAATAAAATATTCCCTAATTTAAGAGAAGAAAAGAAAACTTTTGTTCAAGTCTACCTGGAGAACAGATTTCCAGGAATCTGGTAGTCATGATGGTTTGCTAACCTAGCAAATGAGGGGGGAAATCCATCGCCTCTATGAGCACAAAAGGCCACACCATAGAATTCCAAAAGTACTCTATACATGAATTTATCGTACTTACCAGAACTTTCTGATAAACGCCTTGGAAATGGCATATAGAAACATTCTGATATTAACACCAAGACCTAGAGGAGAAAAATAGTAATTTTTAAAATGTGTAGATAGACATTTGTTACCAAAGAATTTCAAAATTAGACCTTGCTTCTATAACCAGAAATTCATAGATAAATAATTAGCAGTTGGTCAAAAGTCCTCAAAAAAGAAAAAGCTACATAATTTTTAAAATTTCTTATGTTTTAAGTATGACACAATATGGGAAAATACCATTAATTGAGAACAGGGGTCACAAAGTCAAATGTCTATAGATAACCAAACAGGTATAAGAAATTTAGACACTATTTGATCAAGTTTAAAATGGTCTTTTAAAAAACTCTCTCCTGGACAAACAAAACTCATCTGTATATTGGCTGCACCTCACCAACAAATATGAATAATGATTTATGTATTAATGTTTTAAAGCTACTCTAAAATTTTAAAGAATTCAAAGTCATAGTCCTTTTGATTCAATTTTATAAACATCAAGTGAATATCTTACTTTGTGTTCAAGATTATTATCATCTATATTTTTATGTATTACTTTACTTAATATTTGGTTCATTAGGTTCAAGGCATCATGTTAATATTGGGGGCAAGATTCAAAAAGAGAAAAAATGGCAGTTTAATTATAAAGCAATATGGAACATGAGTTTTATAAGAAAAATGAATAAAGCATTTTGATATATACCTAAGAGACACAGAGATTGCAACTAGCGATAGCATTAGGAAGAATGAAGAATAACAGTCTGAAGAAGGCACATAAAGGCCCTGGTCATAGTCAGAAGAATCTGGGTAGCACCAGAGGTCTGGTTCTAAGCTACATCAAATTGGATCATAGGGCCTCTTGGATCCAGAGAAAGCTATGACGGTCAGGCTGTGGAGACCCAGGTGGTGGGGCAACAGGATGCACAAAGTTCTGAGGGTTGGGGAGGAACAAGCTCCAAGCCACTGAATTGATCTGAACACCAAAGAGGAAAACATTTCCATATGAAAAGAATGAGGCTGAAAACTTACATATTTAATATGATAGTCAAGTGCTTATTAGCTTATTCACGGAAGGGGAAATTTTTGGTTCTGACATATTGCAAAAGAAAGAAACGCCTGCCAGTGACAAGAAATACTGGCATTCAAAATAGATGGGGGTGGGGCAGGAGCAAGTCCTACTTGCTCCCCCTGGGTCATCTGGGTAAGGGAGCCCAGAAAAGACTTATGGGGCCCTAGCTTCAACTTTGTCTCCAATTAGCTGTGTGACCCTGGACAAGTTCTCTCACTTGTATTCTCCCTTGAAAGGACAAGTTTGGGTTAGCCTATCATCGAGATCTATTTGACGTCTATAGTATAAATTCCATTACATAGTTTTTCTTTCCAGAAACTGGGAATAAAACCCTCTCATTCTCTCAGTTCAAGATCTATTTTGTGGTCCAGAGAACCAGTCCCTTGAAATGGGCCACTTTTAAACCACTTATAATGGCATTGTTTAATAACAGGGTCTAAAGGGAATGGTACCTTCCTCTTCACTTCCATTCCAGGGTTATATTTTCAGGTTTCAGCTTTTACTAAGCAGGTGCAGATAGCCATATAGTTAAATTAGGAAAGCAGAGAGATTTATTGTAATTCATGGAGCATGACATGCCTCCCAATACTGGGAAACCCTCCTCTGTGCTAGGCACTGGTCAGCAGCAAATAACCTAAGTACTAAAATTTAGACGGTGTCTGTACCAACTGAAATGGAGAGCAGATAACAGAGGCGAAAGTGCTGCCTGTGTTTTCCATTGCTTTTCTGCTTTTCGAGAGATGAGCTGTCTTCCATTCTTCAGAGCAGAATCGCTGATAGCAAGAAATGATGCTGCCAGAGTGATTTGATATATAGACTATGCACTTAAGGATCTTTCCCATATGGTTTAAAGTACAGAATATATACTTGGTTTCTAAAACTGAGTCCTTTGTTTACATGTGAAAAACAATTTAGTAAAATATTAACCATCACTAGGTTCAATCAAGAAAATAAACAAAAATCAAACTAGGAGCCTTGTTTTGACTTCCTATCTTTTAAAATTAGGAAAAATTAGGAAACATAATAGTCAGGCTTATAGGAAACAATGACTTCATCAGGAAATCACTTCCCTATGGAAAACAACCTGCCACTCCAGGCATAGGTAAATCCCATAAAAACTCAAAGTGGGAAGGAGAACCTACAAAGTCACCAGGACCAAGCCTGGGCTCTACTTTCAGCTTCTAGTTAATAGCAAAGGTAACACCGAACTGCGCACCTAAAGACCTCATTGATGGCACAAATTCTAGCTGTTTTGTGTTTAACACAATTTACAGTTGAAGAAAGGGTATTTTGAGCAGAAATGTGTATGCTTGTTTATGAAAATGTATTTAAAATTTATGAGTATGTTACTATTTTGAAATTATTATTTTATTAAAGTTCTCTTTTAACTTCTTATAAAAATATAATATTCTATAGCACTAATCATTTGAACAGTCTAAAATCAACTCTCTTTTTTCATCAAGCCACTTAACCTTCCTACACTGATTATTTGAACTTAGGGTATAGGCATGACTTACTTGATTTCTTGAACTTAAAGTCATCCTCAAAGATAACATTCTAAAACTCTTTATTCTGAGAAAAAAAGTTTTCAGTGGTCTTGCAGGCTCACACTCACACAGTAAGCTCACGCTAACCCTACATTCTCCAATACTCCACCTCAGAATTTCCCAGGATCTCATATTATTTCCCCTAGAAGAGCCTCACACTTATGTGGTTCCAGAATACAGAAAAATCTAGCACTAAGGAGTAGGTAAGAATAGTAGTAGTACATATATATCCAAAGTCAAATCCTTTTAGACCAGAGCATTAGGGACATGTTAAGTAGCAATAAGATTAATGCATTAGGACGGAACGTACCCAGCACCTAATGAAAGACATCTGTAAGTTCTATGCCACCACCCTCCCACTCAGAGAAGTTAACACTAGCAGTCAAATCTCAAATATAAACCATAATATGAAGTAAGCATGTTTCTGGCAAAAAAAAAATTGAGCCTCTTTGGCTCCTTGGAATATGACTTGTTGCTAAGTTATACTTGCTATAAAGGTAACTGCTAATATTTTAAGTTTATTTTTAAAAAGACATTGCTAAAGAGCCAAAATTCACTATAAAGTGTAAGGACAGATTTTTAAGATAACCTTAACTAAAAGTTTGTATTTTTTATATAAATTTTTAGCAATCGTCAATTCCTATCATATAGCTTTTAGAAGCTATATGATTAATATGTAGTATAATGGCTTTTATGAATTATCTTAATTAGTTTAAAGCTCAATCAAATTGATTATTTGCAGGTAAAGAGAAAAAGAAAAGCTATATCAAAGAGTAAAACATGCCAAAACACTTATAGTTGGCTATATAGTTAAGTAAATAAATTTATTATTCCAACTCCCACCTAAAACACCTAGGGGGAAAATGAACAGATATTTACTAGGTACCAATGGTCACATCCGAAGAAGACACAGTGTTGTGCTTTGCATCTTTTCTTTTCCCCACAATACTGAATTATAAAATTCATCTTGAGAAAACCAGAGTGTATTATAAGCAGCTGGCCAGGATTAGAGGTTCAATTGGAGGATAAGAACAACAACAACAAAAAATCCTCATCTCACTCAAGGAACAAATTCACAGCTACGGCCTTATCACCACAGTGTTCTAATCAAATAGGCGATGCGTGAAACCACAGATGACACTCAGTTGTATCGCAGACTATTAATTCAAGTAAAGTCTCTATTTCTTTCAGCACTGCCTACATTTTGGCGAGCATGTATCTTCAAAATATTTAAGGGATAGATTAGGAGATAATAATTTAATGAATTTTCCATTATATCTCAAATCACCCCTGAAAGTTGTATCAAACAAGCAAATGCTCTTTAACTGCTTAGATTATACACAGAATGAAGTTTGTTTATGTGCTTTTTCTTTTTTGGTGCTTTAGAGTTTTGCATGAAACACACCTGGCTTTAAAGACATGAAAAAAGATTGGTATTATCTCTTACCAGACCCATGAGAAGGCCAAAAATCAAGGTGGCTACGATGAAAATGGCATAAGAACACCAAGCAGGAATTCCAAGAGTTACTGTGAAATAGTTGTGAAGATGCTGTAATCAGAAGAAAAATAATTATTATAAAGACCAAAACTGTTTGTGTCATTGCATTCTGAGTCATGCACTTCTTAGCAAATTCAAAACATCCTCTTATTCTAATAAGCTCTACTTAAATATTCTTATATTGACTTACACTTTAAAGAGCTTCTTAGAGAAAGCCTGCCATCTTGTAGTCTTTTAGGTCAGCAGTCCCAACCTTTTTGGCACCAGGGACTGGTGCTCCTACAAGAATCTAATGCATGATGATCTGAGGTGGAGCTGAGGTGGTGATACTAGTGCTGGGGAGCGGCTGCAAATACAGATGAAGTTTCGCTTGCTAGGCTGCCACTCACTTCCTGCTGTGCAGCCTAGTTCCTAACAGACCACAGACCAGTACCAATCGCAGCCCAGGGGTTGGGGACTTCTATTTTAGGTGATTATTACTAAAGCCCCATTAATCAAGTTGTATTTTCACAACTGCAGACATAAATCTTTATCTGTTTACTTTATCTGACTCCACAGTGGTTTTCCAGCACTTTAAGATTGTGAGGGTTAATGGTATTAGGTACTTGAAGTTTTGCTGTATATATGTTTCTAGGTAATCACTGATTAAAACTGATCTAATTCTGTGGCAAATTTCTGTGATTCTGTTTCCTTAATTGCTAGGCAATGACAGTTTTCACTTGTGAAAAATGCCAATCTCTGTTCAATATCATATGTACTTATTACAAGAAAGCATACTACTCTGTTTCCTTAAAATACACAAAAATGTTGCCCGTTAGGCCCAATACCTTATACTATTATATTACTATTATACTATTGTAATAGATGACTGAGTTAGAGCCAATTTTTGGCTACATACAGATTTGAGTAAGACTAAATGAAGATACCATTACAGAAGAATATACAAGAACATTCCAAACAGTAGTCAGATGAATTTAAAGAATGGAGCCAGGACAAGATATCCATAGATCAGAGGTAGAGCTTTCCCTCCATAAGGAAGCCAGCACTGCCTCTAGGACCTGATCTACAGCAGGCCGATTAGATGCTGACCAAGGGAACTCACACATTCAGCCCAGTGTTGCGCAGTCTCACTCAGAGTTGGACTGGCCAAGAAGGACAGAGAACCTCTTGAATTTATACCTCACCTATGTCATAGTACATATTCTGATAAGTTTGGGGACAAGCCTTACATCCCTTTCATACACAGATCAGAATCCTCAAAATATATTCCCTATGTGGGAGAAGCTCAGAATGACTTCTCCAGTGATAGCCAAGGGTTTACTTCCCCTTCCATGTTTTAACACTTGCAACAAGATGCAACCATACAGCCTCTTGTAGGCATTAAGAGTTATATCTTGTAGATGTGTGTACCATCTCACTGCAATATTGTTCTAGATATTAGGAACAAGAAAAAAAGAAACAGAAGGAGAAGAGACGCCACCATCTAAAATACTGGGGGATGCTTTGGGAGTTTTAAAATATGCTCTTATTATTCTCCAGTCTAAATACTCATGGCTTTTAATTCTCATCATGTGATATTTATGAAGCATTAGATCTTCTCCCTCATACAGATTATCCTCCCAAAGATGTACCACATCTTATTGTAGCTAAAATTTGCCATATGCCTGCATCCTTTCATAACAGTAACACTGAGAAGTGGTAAGTTCCATACTATATTAGCTCACTGAGCAGCACAAATTCATCAAATCAAGTAATATTTGATTATAATCAAATGCTAAACATAGCAAAAGTACACATTGTATAACTGCCATAGAACCCTATTTTAATCCCACTATCAGATTTTGTTAAAAAGATAAATGAATAAGAACATAAAATTATTCCTTGTTGCCCAGTTAGAGGGGAAAAGTAAAGTGATGATGACAATAATAACTAATAAATATAAGTAACAAAAAACAGTTACCAAGTATATACTAGGTGCCAGGTTCTACACTAAGCATTCAAAGAGTTATAGTAACAGTTTATGGCAGAAAAAAACCAAATAGCTTCAGAGACATACACCTAAGGTAGAGCTAATGGCTTGTCTCTCTGGAAGAAAGCTAATGCCTCCTTGCATCATCGCGAAGAGAGATGAGAAGACAGAAAGACTGGAAAGTCTCTCCATACATGTGCCACAGACAAAATCTCAACCTCAGGATTCCTAACCCGATCTGTGGTACCACCCTTGACATTAGTGTTTTTTTTTTCCAAGTTCAGTCTTTTGTACATTACTTTCACGGCATTACCCTCACCGTGTACTATCATTTATATTATTAATATTTTTCATTAAGTTGTGTCACTTGTTTTTTAAGATGAATAAAATTGTTAAAAAATTTTACATAGCTACTATAAATAGAAAATCAGTACCATCAATTCTGTAGAAGATGTCCACTCTGAGAAACTCCTCTAGTATATCTTCCAGACTTTGTTATCTTTCCCCCCACTTAATAATAGGCCATTTTCCTTACTGAAGTACTTATATCTAATCAACTACCTATCCAGAGGATTCTGCTGGGGGAAGACTGATTGCTATCTGTTTATGTACCCACGAAATCTCAGTAGGATAAAAGGGACCATGGATGGGCATCAATAATCTTGCCTCACTGGCATTAGCTACTCTGTCTTTCTTATTCTCTAACTATATTTTCTCCCTTGGTCCCCTCTCTCCCACCACATGTTGTGTTTTTTTTGTTTAGTGGTTAATATGGTTGCACTACAGTTTTATATTGTCTACACATGAGTTAAAAACAGATTATGTTCCCACACGATTATACATTCAGCACTGACGAAAGGATCTTGGGCAAAGAAGAAGAGCAATTAAATAAGCTGAGCGGGTTAAGCAGTCAGCTAATAAGGCTGTCTCAGTGAGAGGTTCTGTAAAGCAACAAGACAAAACTGTACCTAGAGGCCGACGTGGAAACCAGACACCTGACAGGTAGCCCAAGATTGGGTTCCACCAGACCAAGACCATACTTTGTGTAAGCAGAGGACAAGGGCTGAATTCTAGAAACACAGGTGGTTTCTAGCCTTTCCCAGAGATTTCACGACAGGCTAGCAACTTGTTTTCAAGAAATAAAGAAACCACAAAAGTTGTCAAGAGGCTTGCGGAAGCTAGATGCTGATACAGAAGATAATACCAGATTTCTATAACAGATTAATAAGGTAATGTATACATATGCACGAGATCAAAATAATCTAAAAACAATCTACCATTTATGTTCTTTTAGTCAAACAAACCAAAAAAACCCTGAAGCTGATAGTCTATCTCAGAAAATAAAATATATCTGAAAAATGTTTGTTTCTAAATTTCCGTCAACATATATCAATATGCATGCACAAAAGAGTCCTCATGAGCTCCTTCAATATTAAATTCCAAATATGACACTATGACCTAGAATCATAGCTTAGAAAAGACTTGAAATACTTTAGGGATATATATTTAATCCCATAGCAATTGTGTTAAATCTGGTAGGATTTAGTTCATTCTACACATAAAGAGGAGCAAAAGGTTTTGTGACACAGTCAAGAATATATAATTATTCAACCTTTTGACCTACATAATAGTTCTAATTCACTGCAATGATACAATCACATATAGCAGGAGTGTTCAAACTTTTCCTCAAAGGGCAGGTGAGTAAATATTTGAGGTTTGTGGACCACATGTTCTCTGCACAAGTGCTCAACTCTACCATTATATAATGAAAGCAGTTATAGACAATAGATAATGAATGAACATGGCTGCGTTCCAATAAAAACTTTATTTATGAAATCAGGTGACCAGTCCCTAAAGCTTTAGTTTGCTAATCCTTGACAGAGAGATTCACTTTCAGGCTTAGATCTTTGATCTATAAGGAGATTATAACAATGGAAAAATAAGATAAAGTAAAAATATAAGCCCATTCGGCTTTGATAAAAGGATTTACCACTGATCTAAGAAAACATGACTTTGACACAGTAGTTACAGGTCCTGTTCAATGTATGCCCTTCTACACAAAGACACATTTCCACTGGGAACCCCGCATGAGGATAGTTGTGTTGCTTAAGAAGAAAAATGCAATTTTAAAAGTATTTATAAATGTTTATTTTCCTATTGTTATAGAAGCTACATTCTTACTATTTAAAAAAAAAAACCCTTCTGTAAAGAATTGCAAAAGTTATATTTAAGATTACTTACCCATATCTTGCCAGACATGCTAAAAAGACCAGCCATTCCAGACATCCTAGAGAGAGAGAGAGAGAGAGAGAGACTACTGGTGATGCATACTATGAAAAACAAAGACAAAAAAAAACCTCAGGTCACAAAATCTGCCCTTCTACATTTTGCAGTACACTATCCTCTCTACTCCATGGCCACCATTACAGTCACTGCTGCAAACACATTCAAATCCCCTGGCCCTTTCTTCTTCTATTGTACATACCTGGCAAAACCCCAACCGTGGGCAGCTGCATGTTTCTGGGGAAAAATCAGATGACCAGCTAGCTCACTGTCCTCCCTTCAGAAACCTCAGGGAGCACTCAATACTGCATTTTTTTAAACTCTGCTGTCCTTTTCCCTCTCTTCATACCCTTACATGCCCTCCCTTCCCCATGCACACTTAGCTAACAAACACTCTTCCTATGTCACTACAAAATCAGAAGGCATTGTGTGATCTCTCTTATTTCCCCAGCACCAAATCTGAGCTGAGGGTCACCTGCATCCACCTTCTCCTGTTACAACAGAGAAAGTCTACCTGCCTGACCACTTGTGGCTTGGATCCTATCCCTTTAGCTTGTGAATGACTGAGTTCTTTCTGCCATCCCCTCCTCCCGCATTAGCATTTTCTCCCTTTCTGCCAGATCATTTTCATCAGCATGAAAACATATTCTACCCTCTTCTCAACTTTTAAAAAGAAGATCCGTGGACCTCACATGGCCCTCCAGGTTCACAGACAAACTTCTCCACACTTGCTGTTTCTCCTTCCTTACAGTATATCTAACCCATACAAACCTGCTCTGTTATTACTACTCTACTACTACTTGTCAAAGCCACAGTGACCTTGCATTGCTTCATTCAACATCCATCTCAGACTGATCTTTCACCCCTTGTTAACATGGGACAAAAGTGACTACTCCTCCTTCTTGAGCACCTAAATTTACTTGACTTCTAGGAAATCACATATCCTCGCTTGTCCTTCTGCCTCACTAGCATTCATATTTACTTTCCTTTTGTTGACTCCTTCTCTACCTGACTTCTTAAGTTTAAAGTGTCTCGTGGCTCAGTTCTAAGCACTTCTCTTTTTCCCTCTCTTTCGGTGATCTCCTCCCTCTTAAACCTTTAAATACCATCTATATGTTTTGTATTTGTGTTCCTGAATTCTTCAGAGACCCATCTCCATGCATCCAATTTGACAGCTCTACAAAGATGTCTGCATCTCAAACTTATTCTGTTTAACACTGAACCCATGGTTTGCTCAGATCAGTAACTAGTACCAACACCCACAAAATACTAAAACCAGAAACCCAAGAGACTTTTTGTGAATCTTCCCTTTCCTTCATCTTAGCCAGGTCTACCTTCAAAATGTATTTTAAATCCACCCAATCTCTCCATCCTCACTGCTGCCGCCCTGATAAGCACTAGCACTAGGCTAGATACTACAACAGCCTTCTAACTGTCTGACCTCATCTATTCTTGCCCTCTCGGGTCTCTTCTAAGAGTCACCTTGTCATTGCATGCACTGACAACACCCAAGTTCCTCGCTGTAGTTAAAGGACTGTGTGATCTGGCTCCTCCTTGCCTCTCTTCCTCGGCTTATATACCACTCACCTACCTTTCATTGTCTTAACCTCGACCACCTTTCTGCTGTTCCTCAGCATACCAAGCTCTTTCCACAATGGAGCTTATACGCATGTTATACCCATTCCTAGGAATATAGTTCCCCATGTTCTTCACCTGGCTAGGCTGTCCTATCTTTCAGGGTTCCCTTGTAGTCCCCTCCCTCAGAGTGACCTCCCCTAGCCTCTCATCTAATGGAGGTCCATGCCCTCATGGTAATACCATGGCTTAGTAAAGGTTTTCATTTGCTTGTTTGATTTTCAAATAGCCCTTATCCAGTCTATGATTCTTCACATCTCTAGTTTTTTCCTTAACTGTTTCTGACTTTAAGTTACCTGAGGAGAATAGAGGGACCATATCAGTCCTGTTCATTTTTGACTATCTAGCACCTAGAACAGTATCTGGCATAATTTCAATACTCAAATATTTGTAGAACAAAACGCTGCTTTTTGAGTAAGCTGCATGTTTCCTGGGTTATTATATAAATGCTACTAGATGACTCTTTCCTGAAATATAACATAATTTGATCCTTTTTCAGCAGGGACATTCCTTACAATTGTATATACTAACAAAATTAACTCCAAATATGACAATTCATTCAAAATTAAAACCAAATGTGGATAAAGTTATTGTGGTTTGGCCTCATATACCTCACCATTATGGAGTTTGCCATTATGGCCATGAATTACCACAACAATATTCCGCTAGGTGGCCAAAGACACCATAGGTTTTATTTTCCATGTAGATACAAAAGCAATTCCTTCACGTACTATATAATTCAAGAAAGATTTAGTCTCCTATATTACCAATAATTTAAAAGAAAGAAAGAAAGAATGGTATATGGTGTCCAATACTCATAGTCTGTAAAGAGAAACAGCTGTCATGACTTAGTGCAAAAACTAGGGGAGAGGCTTTCTGTAACCCCCCTGAATCTGGGTACTTAATTCCCAGTATACTAACAATCAGCTGAAACATATGTGGGTCATAAAACCAGAAAAACAGCATAGTCTAAGCATGATCATGTGTAATCTGAGTAGAGTGAATATGAAGAAAAATGTAACTTTCAAGGTCCATGGACTGTTCACTTGATACCTCTTTCTTGCTTAAACAAACAAGCAAACAAATAAACAAACAAAATTTACGCTAAAGAAGCTGGGGATTTCCAGCCAGTCAGAGGCTCAACTGATTGCCATTTCTTCTCTAAGATATAATTCTGCAGATCTTCGTAGATTCCTGGGCCGCGGTATCGGCGGAATATCCCATCCTTAGCACTGTAAATTATAAAAAAAATAGAAAATAAATTCATTAAAATAGTAAATGTTACAGATAATAAAAATCAAAATAACTATTGGTTTTACATGTGAACTCCATTCTGAATTTTAACTTGGCTCAAACGAACAAAAAAATTACAGTGAGGCATAAATCAGAAAGCATATATAAATATTAATCTTCTCCGTTCCTTACTCCCTGTCTGAACGTTGGTCAGCTCCAAGTTCTATCCTTGACCTACTCCTCCTCCCACTGTATATGTTTTCTCTAGATATATTTCAACTGTTACGTACTTCAATGCTGGGGAATTCCTAATATGTATCTCCAACACAGATCTTTCTTCTGAGCTTTAGATCCTGAAATCAAACTATCACCTAAACTTTTCTAGTTGGAATTAGCATAGTCACTAAATACTACCTTCTCCATTTGGGTCTCTATTTTCTAAACTCATTTTATTCTAATGGCTCCTAGTAACTTTTACTTGTTATACATAGCCTATTGGTAGTCATCACAGGCTCTCCATTCCTTACGGCTAATCAGTCACCAAGTCCCAATGATCCCACCTCCTAAGTATTTTCAGAACCTATCCAGACCTTTCTCTTTCCCTTCTCACTACCTAAGCCTCTCTAGCCTCATTAACCAGGATGATCCAAATGTACCCTTCGGGCCAGCCACACAGAACCAGTTACAGTTCTCAGAAAGTGAAAAGGCCTTTTCCACCTTGTCTACTTAACCAATTTCTACTTGTCTGTTAAGAATCATCCCCCCTTTTATGTTATCCAAAAAAAAAAAAAAAAGTTATGGAAAACAACTGAGAATTCCTCGTACACATCTACTGATTTCTAATATTTGCAAGAGCAGAAAACTATTTAAACTTACTGAAAAAATGCTGGGAGAGTGGTAACAAAGAAGCGGCCACTCAAACCTACAAGAAGATAAACAATAAAAAGTTATGAGTCAAACTCAGACGAACCCAAGTGTTTAAATTAAGTTGTAAGAACAGGTATGCTTGGAGCTTGCTTTTATAACCACAAATTAAATTATGGATACTGTTTATTTTTTTGACTTAAAGAAATTTTATTTTTACCCATTTTTATTTACCTAGCACTCTCTGGTCACTGACATACAATCTGCTTATCTTTGATGTGTTACACTGGAGTTTTCTGTCTTGTGCATGACTTGGAATTATATGGTGGCTAAAAGGATAGTCATGTGACCTAGATTAAACACTAAATTCTCCATCTACTAGCTTTATGACCTTATATAAATTACTTAACGTTTCTCAGTCTCAGTTACCTCATATATAAAATGGGTATATTAAAGCCTAATTGAATTGTTCTGAAGTTAGATTAGATCAGTATGTTAAGTGCTTAGGACATAGTAAAGTATTCAATAAATAATAGGTATATTAGTTATATGTTTAAAAAGAATTATGAAATAATAAGATCATGTATAATCTTTGCACATTTATAAAATCTACAAGTACTGTCAAGGGACTTTGTATATTAAACAGATTTTCCAAATTATCTTAGCAAATCATTACTCAATACTAACCACATATCAAACATCATGCTTGGTACACTAAAGACAAAAACAAATAAAACCCTTAGTTACTCAGCAAATGTTTACTAAGCTCTTTCTCTGTTCCAGGGACTGTGACAAGACACACAGGTAAGCAAAAACATGTACAGTCTTTGTTCTCAAAGAGCTTATAGTCTAGTAGTTGACAGAAAGAACTTAATACTCTCAATCATGACTATAAACAGAGATAGATATCAAGAAAGGGGCATGTAACAAAAACCTGAATGAGATGAAGAGTAAAATACAGATGCCTGCTCTCTATATGTTTACAAATAAATAATACTCATGTGGGCACCAAAACTGAGCAGGCCTAGTTCTGGTGAAGAGAAGGAAAGTTAAAGATGTTCCTGGCCAGCATGGAAAAATGACAGAGACATCATTTGCACATTCTTACATCTGCCTTTCCCACTGAAGAACAATCTGGACAAAATAAAATATGTAATCAAAGAAAGTAGCTCAAATTTTACATCTCTGTGGTCACATGCAGTTTGAAATTCAGCATAATAATTATTAATGATGAGTCTTCCCAAAGAAGGATCCCCTATTTTTTTTCTCACATCAAACCAAGTAGACTCTAAAATAGCCCTATGGCACTTAAAAAGAAAACTCGGTACTCTGAAGGCAGTAAAAGTCAATGTTATAAAAAGAAACATCTACAATATACATTTATCATTGTACATAAACAAAAGAACAACAAAAAAACCCACATGTGACCTGAGGATTGTTAACAATCACTTCTGTCTACAGGTCAGTCTTATCTCTAACATGCTTAGAATTCCACCCTAGCAGGGAACAAAGGTATCTTTTAGTATATTTCCAACTCTAAATTGCTAAGGTGGAAGTATTGGTAATCCTCAGGGCTTAAAAAGTTTTATATGGTTTTGCTTAAAGTGATTATTATAAACAATTTCATATCTCACCTCTTTTCTAGCTACAGATTCTTATGACCACCCAAAAATGTTATCTAAGGAAAATGACAATGTTAGGGAATTACGCTTTATTTATCTGATCTTTTAAAATGGAATGAACAAACAGCATCTCCTCACTTTCTCAAGTTTCTATTTAGGTTTTATTTTTATCAGAATACATGGATAGGATTTCTAACAAAAACACTGAAGACAATATTTTTAACCTTTTCTTTAAAATTTTTCATACGTTCTTAGTCATCATTGTCCATGGCAATAAATTAAAAAATAAATAATAAATATTTCATAAAATACATTAAATTATATAAATATGCAAAACAATATTTCCAGGTTCAAGACCAGCTTGCTTGGGGTGAAACCCCACTTCTGCCTCTTACTAGTTTTTATCTGGGACATTAAATTTAAATTCTCTGGGCTTCAGTTTCCTTATTATAAATGGGCATTCATAATTTCTGTTTCAATTTTAGTATTAATTTTACATTTACAAAGCACACAGAAAACATTATCTGACATATAATAAACTGAATAAATGCTAGCTTATTTTCTACATTTAAAACTATGATTCAAAAGTAGAACAAAATGAGAGGATGTAACAAATTTAGTGTTAAACACGTTGGAAATTGTACATTATTTTGGATAACATATCTTTACTAAGAAACGTATTCAGAGATAATAAGAAAAAGCATAGCGACAGATGGTCTCTGAGATTATTCTGCATTTTTCTGGTTCAGGCTAGAAGTATAGCAGGATGCTTGTTCCTAAAATTGCTAGGTTAAAGGGTATACGAATTTTATGGTTCTTGATATGAATTGCTATGCTGTTTTCTGTAATGACTGCACCAATATACAAGACCATAAATTAAGGTTCATTTAAAATAATGACCATTATTAATAAACTGTTATGCCTCAAGATTGCTTTCATTTATATTTGTCAATACTTCTTCAAGCAACACCCATGTGGAATACTAATAGTAAGGTTACAGTATCTAACTCAGATTTAAGTTCCATTTGTTGTCTGGATAATACACTGTTACTGAGGACATATTCAGTAAAATCAACAAGATCAAAAGCAACCAAAACAGTCTTTAGATTATGACCACTTCTAAGCCCTTGAAGATCCAACACTATAGAAAATTCACCTCAAATAAATGTCACTTCTGAGAAGTCAAAAGATGTCAGAAATCTCTGGGTCTCATGTCAGTGCTCCAAAAATGTCATCTAACTTTAACACTGATACTATGAAGTGTCGAGGGAGATACTAATTACCTGCAAATTTAAACATGATCAACTTGGAACAGAGAAGCATCATCTTAGGTTGCGGCTTCAGGGATGAAAAGCAAGTGTGCATCTTAATGAAGCATTTTAATAAGGCAGGAGCTCATTTCAAGGTTTGCATAATGGTTCACTGCAACAAACTTCAGAAAGTGTGGAAGAAACAAGTACACTTTTAAACCTTTAAGTAAGAGAGATAAAGTTTAACTACAGGTCTCCTGCAATTTCTACAAGCCTTTTTTACTTTAAGGGTAACTTCCACTTTATTATTATTATTATTATTATTGTTATTATTATTTATTATTGTTATTACTATTTTTTAATGCCTACAGCACCTGATATTCCTAGGTGGTCTCCCATCCAAGTACTAACCAGGCCTGACCCGGCTTAGCTTCCGAGATCAGAGGAGATCGGGCACATTCAGGGTGGCATGGTCGTAGACATAACTTCCACTTTAAATTAAAGACTGCATTGCAATATAAAACGGCATTAATCCAAAATGCATAAAAAATTACTTATCAGCAAGTTTATTTTAAACATACACAGCAAAAGAAAAAAAAGAATTAAAAGATTAGAGAAATAAAAAATTATGACGGAACTATATTTTGATATGCAAAAACACAACAGAAATTATTTAAGTTCGATATTAAGAAAATAAGGATAGCTACTAGTTTTTGTTCTATCATTTATTAGCTGTGTCACCTTGGGTATGTTACTTAACCTTTCTGCGCCTCAGTTTTCTGAGTAATAAATACAGAAACAGTTTGTTCTTCTTAGTGTTGTTAGGAAGCTAAAATTCATGTAAGTGCTTAACACAATTAGAGGCTGAAGTAAGTGCTTAACTAAATGTTAGTTATTACCACCAAAGGGAGTAGCAGAACGAAAACAATGAATAAAAAGGAGAACTAATCTTACCTTCGAGATTGAAATAAAGTTGTTAAAATAATAGAATACAAAAGACGAATTTTTATAATTCTAAAATTAAAATATTAACACTAACTGAAGTATAGTAAGCTAAATTGGCTTCTGTAATAAATTAGCGGTTTTAACTACAAAGCTTATTCTCGGCCCTGGTAGAGGGTTTGGTTTACCTCTAATCTAGTGAAATAGCCAGCATATTACCCATGGGTGCTCTATATGCAGCTACTGTTTTCCTGTCCTTGACAAATAAACTCATCTGCATGCTAATCTAAGGCCTGTCCTTTCCTTGACTTCTACATCTCAGCTATAAAAATGCAATGAATTTATAATCCTCAGTCTTTAAAATTCTAAAATCCTTTTTTTGGTTTAAAATACCTAAAAAAAATCTTTTATTAAATAGACCAGTGGAATAGTTAATGGCATAATGAAAGAATTATGCATGAGCATTTCAAAAATTCTTGCTTTCTCTTCTTTTTAAATTTTACTTGCAGGGAAAAGAAATTAAATTATCCCTTACTAGCACTCCAGTTGCAAGGTAGGCCTGAAGAAAGAATATAGTAATGGAGATCTGTAACCAAATATAAATCTGTATACAGAAATATCCAGTAAAGTGTTCAACTGTGAGGAAAAACCGTACCATTTCAATGGTTTCCCACTGCTTGATCAGGGTATTAGATTTTGTAAAAATGAACACTCAAATAGCTTCCTAAGAGAGACCAGCAACCCCAGAGGCTTGACAGTGAATCAGTACCACATAAGACAGTCTCTTTTTATTTGGCTTCCATGAACCTTTACTTCTCCATCTCTCTCCTACCACACTAGCTTCTCCTTTTCTTCTGCTCAAACTTTTCTTCTAAATGTTGGAGTCCCTGGTTCTCAATCCTCTACACATTTCTCTGACAATTTCAATTTTTCCCCTCATTTCAAAGACCATCTACAGTGATGATCTTCAAATGCATATTTCTAGCTTATCTCTATTTGGATTTCTATTAAACATTGTGAAACTTAAAGTCCGTCCCAAATTAACCAAAGGAATTATTTTATAACATAAATCATATCATGTCACGCCTCTGCTCAAAATGTGCCTGAAGTTTCCTTTCTATCTTCTTTACTTTGAAATCTAAATTTCTTTCCATGGCCAACAAGACCCTACACGGTCTGGTTTCTTGTTATCTCTCCAGCCTCATTTACCTTGAGTACTCACTCCCTGACTACCATACACCCCTAGCTACACATTCTACTTGCTCTGCTTAGAATGCTTCTCTCTGAAAGCTTGTTGGAATTTACTTCCTTACTCTGTCAAGATTTCTGGTCAAACAGTCCTTCCTGATCATGCTATGTAAAATAATAGCTTTCAATATTTTCCACATGTTTATCCTGATTTCTTTTTCTTCATAGCCCTTATTACCATCAGATATTATTTTCCACTTTACTTTTGTTACTGTCTATCTCCTAATTAGAATGTAAGCTCAGTGAGGAATCAAGTCTTTGTCTTCTTTATTCACCTGTACCATTATTCACCTGTATCACTGTTATCCAGAACAGGGCCTGGAACATGGTAAGAACTCAAATATTGTGGAATAAACACATTAATTGAAAAACACAGGAACTGTAATTTAAACTTATAAACATAAAATAGTATAATCTGAAGTGAAATATTCTCTAGGCCACTCAATCATGTGGGTAAAATTTTGTCCCTGAATTTTTATTTCAGTTATAGTTTTTAAGTTTTTATCATTTAAAATAATTCATGAGCCTCTACTTTAAAAAAATTCTTCTAATACATGAAACACTTTTCCTTTTTGGATTTTATTTCTTCATTATTCATACAGAATATCAGACCAAAGACTTTTTCTTTTCTTGATATTTTAAATATGCATAGTTTATATTTACATAAATACTATGAGTCAACGTGAATTTTTTTAAATTTGTTTTTAAAATATTTCATCATAATCAACTTCTCCTTTACTTCATTATCAAAAAAGTGCTAATCCATCACCAATGCAAAAATAACTGTAAGTCTACAATTTAGATGGAAAGACTATATTCAATTAGATTTTAGATTTGTGAATCTATCACAAAGTCGTTTAATTCTTTTCATTTAAATCATGCTGTGAATTCACAGCAGGTATACCAAATGGCTAAAATGTGAATAGACCTGCTGCATTTCAAAGAAATTCATAAAACATGTCTGGTGCTTACTAATTACCAAGGCTTACATCTGATTTCATTAGACTCAAACTACTAAAAGATGAAAACAAGTTTACAGCAAAAATGTAATTGCTATGACTTGACCTCCAAACAGAATAACTAACTATAACAGCCCAAACCATGAACTAATAACTATAATTTTCTGTCTCTAAATAGCAGATAGGCAGAAGTGGCTTTGATTCAAATGTTTTAAAAGGTGGAGGCTTGAGGACTAATGGCTTTAATAGAACTCTCTCTCCATGGGTTTGTCAACACATTGATCTTAACAGACACCATCAATTTTGTTGTCCAATTAATTGGTAATTCAGTACTTTCTTTTTTTGAACTCAGTTATTACAGAAACATAATAGCTACATTTGCATAACTGCCTTCCTTTAGGAATAGGTAGAAAAAGAATGTAGATAGGAAAAAATGCCTAATAAAGTTTGAAAACAGTCAAATTTGAGATTTGAGCCATAAAAGCCCAACTTTTCTTTTCAATTTATGTATAATACATAGTTATTTTTAAACTACAAATATAAATTGTGTATATCTTTTCAGAATATAGGAAATTCCTCTACTCTCTCCTTCTTTCTCTTAAAAAATTACATCATTAACAGCTAATAAATGTAGATGGAACAAGATAATTAGAAATTCATTCTGGAACCCACAATAAAATATTTGATTCAGGTAAAATTATTATTTATCTTAAAACCCCAAAGTATCACCCCACAGATTACCTGCTAATCTCAAAGTGGGAACTTTTCTTTACAATGAAGATGTTTAGTTCCATCACCTTAAGCAAGTATTCAAGCTCAACATCACTAATAGTGACAGTTGTGTCTTCTGGTGGGATAAAATATAAAGTCACAGCATCACCTATGAAGTACGCTTGCCATAAAATGTCTAACCTGAATCAGGCCTCTAGGCTGAACTTCAAGTTTATAGAAAATGCAAAAAATATAAGTTAAATGTCCCCATAAGGAAATACATAGGCAAATATCTAGCCTGTTCTCTAAGGAATATCGATGTCATGAAAAAAATGGGGGACTATTCTAGATTGAGGGCGATTAAAAACACATAACAACCAAATGCAAATGGTGAACCTTGACTAGGTCCTGGTTTAAAAACTATAAAAAGACAGGTGGGAAATAATTAGGGAGATTTTAATATGCCAAAGTATGGAAGGGTAAAGTATCATGAGGTCTGCAACTTATTTTCAAATGACTGAGCAAAAGAAAAAATAATAAAAACATAAACATATATACTCATATACATATGTAAACACATACATACATAGACCCAGGTCTCCCAAAATGTTATCTGTTGATTCTAAGTGGTAAGTTCATAGATATCAATATCCTGGTCTTCAACTTTTCTATATGTTTGAAAAAATTCAAAATGAAAAGTAACAAACTTTTGCATTTAATGTTCAATATTTACAGTACCTGGTTCTTGAATGACATCTACCTTCCCCACATTGATATGAAGTATTTCACCATTCTTTGCAAACGTCTCCCATTCTGAATCAGTCTGCTGGCAGGATGGACACCAAGGGGCATAACTACAAAAGAACAGTAGCTGATCAATACAGACATATGAAAATATCTGTAAAACAAAATGAATAGAATGTTTAAATTAAAAAATAAATCCTTAATTAAAGGGAAGCAAGCACAAAAGCAAGCTTCCCCAAAGTCATTTGATATAGAAAAACAGAAGCATATTTCCCCCGAGAATTTAATACATGAATATTAATTCCCCAGGGGGAAAAAAACAGCCAAGTTTAAGATCTTCACAAACTATTGTAATACATAAAATATTTTATTTCAAAGTTAATCTTACGACCAACCCAAATGTTGTCACTTTCTACACAGCTCTTTGATTTTTGAGGGAGAACACTGTTTTGACTGCTCCACTAAAGGAAGACAATTTTAAACTAGCCAAACTGGTTTTGGATCCATCAAAGTTACACACCTGCCGAGCAGAGATAGGAAAATTGGTTGCTAGTGGGTCCCCAGGAATGTGAATCATTTCCAAAGATCTGTGGCAGTTGGACCCAGTCCAAGAAAGTAGAAGCAAGCTGCGGGCTAAACCGGCTCCACCAAACACTTTCTTAAATAGGTTAGAAATAATTGGGCCTTCAGCCAGAACCCTGGTTTGTACATTTACTTTTTCATCTGATAAACATGAATTGAGCACCAAGCTGAGGCCACAACTGTGAACAAGACAGACACAGTACTTCCTCTCCTTGTGATACAATCCAGAGATAAACATTGGTACCCACAGGGATAATGACAATCCAAGTGGCAAATGCCATGACTGAGAGTTTGGAGCAGATGCTACGGAGACACTCTGGAGCTGGGTGATCTCAGAAGTACCCACGGAGAAAAAAGGCATCTGTGCTGACAGCTACAGTGAGAGTGACAGCCAGACAGGGCCAGAGAATATTCTGCTCTAAGCAGAGAGAACAGTAGATGTGAAGGCTCAGCGTGCTGGGAGAAGAGAGTGAATATTATCCACAGCCTTTTAAAAAGTTGTATTAAGAAGTTTGGGCTTTATTCCAAGTTCCATGATAAACCCTAAAGAAGTAAGAAAATTATGACTTACATTTTCGAAAAATCACCTGGTAGGTCTGTGAATAATGGATGAGGGAAGGAGAAGATGGAGGCAGAGAAGAAAACTGGAAGGCTGGGCCGTCTTCCTAGCAATATGCTAGCGGCCTCATTCTGCTCTCACATAGTCCTGCAAAATACTACAAACACTCAGACCATAAACCTCTGAAATGGTCTAGGATTTTACCTGCAGATGTTAAAATGGAAATCCAGAGACAGCTGCTGTTTAGAACGTCTAGTGGATCGAACAGTATTCTCTAAAAGGATATGTTCAAGTCTAAGTCTCAACAGTTGTGAATGTGACCTTATTTGGAGTGAGGGTCCTTACACATATAATTAAAGGATCTTCGAGTGACATTATCCTGAATTTAGCTTACACCATAAATCCAATGGCTAGTGTTCTTTTAAGAGAAAGGAGATTTGACACAGAACACAGGGGGAAGCCATGTGAAGATGGAGGCGGAGACCGGTGTTAGGTAGCTATAAGCCAAGGAATGCTAAGGATTGCCAACACCAGAAGCTAGAAGAAGTGGGGAAAGGATACCCTCTTAGAGCCTCCACAGGGAACCATCTATGCCAACATGTTGATTTCAGATTTTTGGTTGCCAGAATTATGAGAGAATACATTTCTGTCATTTTAAACTATTAAGTTTGTGGTAATGTGCAGTAGCCCAAGGAAACTAACACAGAAAGGAAGATAATCTCTAAAATTAGAAGAAATTGAGATCAGATAAGAAGACTTAAATGGCTGGTTGGGCTATGCTAAATATAAATTACTGTAAACAAGCAAAACATTTGCTGGAAATCCATTTTAAAATACAAACATATGACACAAACATATGACACAATTAAAATGAAAATAAACATTACAGAATAATGTCACAAAATACATTAGTGCAGCTGGATAGATGTTTTGTTTTGCTTAATAATACCCAGAACAAAAAGCAGTAAATAAAACAAATTAATAAATGCTCACAAATAGAACAGTAAAGTCCGGGGGAAAAAAAATCCTTGGACACTTTAATAATATTTCAAGATGTTACCAACTAGATATTTTACTTTTAAAATCTGCTTAAATTATATCTAAAAAATCTTTAATACCAGTCAACTATTGAAGAAACAAATGCAATAGATATTTAAAGAATACCTGATATCACTAAATTGTTTATCTACAATGGGTGAATGTTAGCATATTTAAATTACACCAAGTAGTAGAGGTCAGGGTATATAGATGAACCAAGACTGGCATATATTGATAACTATTGAACCTGGATAATGGATAATAGGGTTCATTATACAAATCCTTTTATTTTTAGTGGATGTTTGAAAATTTTCATAATAAACAGTTTTTTAAAGATTTGTTTAAATGAGAATATACCAAGTTCAGGATAGGCAGGCCCATTGGCACTGTAAAAATATCAATTTCCCCAATTTATTTTCCACTTTTTCCATTCAGGAGTTGTTTTTACAAAATGCAGTATCTATTATTTCTACATTGAGAAAAGAAAGGGGCAGGAGAGTAGGAAAAATAGGAAAGAATGCCTGCCGAAGAAATACAGACAGAGAGACAGACAGACACATGAAAACAATGCCTTAGAGAAAGGAAAAAAAGGAGGGGGGTGCTAAACAATGGATCAAAGGTGCTTTTAAGTCATCATTTACAAATATTTTATCATGAACTAAGCAGTATGTACTATATAAGTACTATTCAAAACTCAGTGCAATCATGCACACTAACCAACTTGGCTGAAGAACAAAAAGGTATAATTGGGCAAGATACTGATCTTTCACGTTATAAAAAGGTGGGGTGGGTTTAAAAAGTCAGACAAGGGGGAGGGATGCATCTATTTCAGGAAAAGTACTGACATTGGATACTGCCCAGAAGAGAAAGGGCTGCCCAAAGCAAGGCACGCATTTCTCTCTCCGGCCTGGCCCCAGGGCCAGCCAGACTTAGTAAACACAACTGTTCATCCTCTTTCACTCCATCGCTAGAAAAGGCTAGTATAGTCAATTCTAAGATCATCCTAAAATGTTATTAACTTTCCCATTACAGCTCACTGTCCAATCCCTGAAGTCTCAGAGACATTGATCAGAGATTATGGTCTAAGAACAATCTACTGAAATCTTTGAACGTGGACTTTTTAAACACCCTATCTCTATATTTCCAGGGCAAAGTATATTCCTGTTATACAGTACGTGTTCAATAAATGTTTGCTAAATAAACAAATGAACAAACTTTAAAGAAAATCATATTCTTCATCTGAGAAGTTACTTTCTATATATTTTCTACATATCCACAATGTCAGGTGAGACTGGGAAAGCAGTGGTAAACTTTAGGAAAAAAAATAAACAAAACATTTTATTATTAGGTACTCATCAAAGGCATTTCAGTAGATTGGATAAGAGTTCTACCAGAGTTCAGAAAGATCAAACATAAATTAAACATGTGGCTTTGGGCAGGCTAATAATCGCTCCATGCCTCAGTTTCCTCAACTGTAAAATGGGATAACAGTAGCTACCTTAGAAGGTTATTGGGAGGCATATGTCAAGAACAATAATTAATACAAATTATGTTTGTAATATACACTACTTGGTTTCATTAAAAATTCAACAGAGTAAATTTGAAGAACTAATTTGCTTTATGAAGCAATTCATGAATTGGGCAGCATCCCATCTATCAACTAAAAAGGTGCTCTGAGGGATTGTACAAAATCAAAGCATTTTTTATACGGGCAAATGAGCTATTAAGAAAAGAAAGTATTATTTCTGAGCCAGGACATTCTTTCTTTGAGGGAAGAGAACTGAAAGTGATACAGGACATCATCTATAAAATTCCTAATCTTTTATCAGGAAATGATATGGGACATCTCTTGCAGAGTTCTTAATTCTCTTTTTAGTAAACCTAGTTAAGTTTTCTTCCCTCCTTTCTTTGGGAAAAAGGCCCACTCCCCCAAATCCAGATAATGACCCTGAAACTGGTAACTCAGATCCTCAGGCTTTTGATAAGGATCCTTGGAACCATCATACAGGAATGGCCCTAGGCCAGGCAGGATCCTTAGAGTCTGAGAGGGGAGGGGACTTTAGGCCAAATTTTTTTATTCTTTAAGAAATATATTGAGTCATATGAGTTCTTTGTATATTTTGGATATTAGGCCTTTATCAGAGGTGTTGCTTGCAAATATATTTTCCCAGTCGGATGGTTGTCTCTTTACTTTGTTGACGGTTTCTTTTGCTGAACGAAAGCTTTTAAAATCACATGATATCACTTATATGTGGGATATAAACCTAAAAGCAACAAATGAAGAGAACAAACAAACAGAGACACATGGACAATGGACTAGTGGTTACCAGAGGGTAGGGGGTGGGAGAGGAGGGGGGAGGTAGACGGGTCAAATATATGGTAGCTGAGGGAAACTGGACTTTGGGTGGTAAACACACAATAGAATATATAAATGTCAAATTACAACGTATACCTGAAAATTATATAATTGTATTAACCAATGTTACCCCAATAAACTTAATAAAAAAAAAGGAAAGAAATATATTAACCAAGTCTGTTTTCCTTTACTCACTCATAGGCAAATCAATAATAGAAATTAATAGATATATGATTTAAATAACAAGTTTGTATCTTCTTTTCCTTATCTAGGGGCTGAGGTGCCACTTCAGCAGGAAACCCAAGACCCTGCCCTAAGGCAGAAAGGGAAAGAGCTCCATGAAACCCTGAAACCCCAATTGGCAGGGACAAGGACCCTTTGCAACAGGAAGCAGATACAGAAGAAGAGACCTCCCCTCCCTCAACATCCATACTACTAATAATGGGGTTCATGGCTCTTAAAGAAGTTAAGCAGGAAAGTTGGATAGGGGGTTTCGGGTCTGCCTACAAAGACACTGAGGTCATCCTATTCTAGAAAGGGTCTGCCCCAGCTTGCCCACAATTAAGCAAGCCAGAAGGCATTTTTGGGATATAAGTAACTCATACCAGGAAACAAGAAGGCAGAAAAGTGGGTACCAGTTTTAACCAATCACTCACACTGCACAATGAAGACTCCCAATGACCTTCAACTCACCTGAGCTTCATTAAACTATCATTATAATATGATGCATGTGCATGGCAGTTCATTAATGTTATTATAACAGACTGAATTCTGGGACCAACATGTGCAGAAAGCAAATGATTAATCACTGAGTCCTATCAATCTTAATGGTCAATCAAGGAAGCCCACTCCTCTAAGAAAAGTGACCACCCATGGCAAATAGGGATAAAAATCCCCGAAGGCTTTGTCACACCAGGCCTTTTGAGCCACCTTTCTCTTGTCAGACCCGCTTCCACTTCTGGAAGTGTACTTTCCCTTCTAATAAAGCTTTCTTCCCTACTGTATTTCAGTGTCTTGCTCAATTCTTTGTTCAAGACATCAAGAACCCGGGCAGCGCATTGGGAGAAGATCCTCACTCCCTGGTAACAAAAGGGTTCTTATCACGCAGGCTGTCTCTTCTTTGGGGGTGGGGGTGAGAGTATGCAGGGGTTTCCAACCTCCTGGCTGCGAACCAGTACTGTGGCTAGTTAGGAACCAGGCCCAGAGCAGGAGATGCGTGGCAGGCGAGCAAGCGAAGCTTCATCTGTATTTGCAGCTGCTCTCCAGCGCTAGCATCACCGCCTCAGCTCCACCTCAGATCATCAGGCATTAGATTCTCATAGAAGTACCAGTCCCTGGTGCCAAAAAGGTTAAGGACTGCTAGGTGGATGGCCAGATTAGCTTACTGGTGCTTGACCAGAAAATTCCAGACTGAATGATTTAGTTATGTTTCTGGGAGAGGTCGAAACTGCAATTAGAGCAGGTATTAAATCTAGGTTTGGTATCATGGTCTTTTAGCATGAGTGACACCATTCTGGACTTGTGGTTTTCTCTTTAACATTTCCAAGACACTTTTATAACACACTAATTCATCTGAACCTTACAAACTCTTTGCCAACAAAGGCATAATTAGAGAGACTTGTTTAAGGTCACCTAAAACCACATAATAACAAGAACTCATCTTTATGGAGGTATTTATGTGATTAAAAATCTCCAAGGAAAATAAGATCTAACATCAAGAGAGGGAAAAAGAATGGAAAGGTGAGAGAGAGAGAAGGAGAGGTTAGAGGAGAGAGAGAAGGAAGAAGGGGAGGAGAAAGAAAAGGAATAAAAAATAAATTACCAAAAATAAGTTTTTAAGTATAATAACCTCTAGCTTCTTTGTTTCCCTAGGCCTCTGTTTTTGCATATAACATGGAAAATTTGCTACCTCAGTAATTATTAAGTCATGCGAATTTCATCATAAAAATAAAACAAACCAGTCCTAATCTTTACACAGGCTATTATATAAATTGGATTTCTTTGTAATATTGACCTTTAGATATACAAAGCCATTGAGGTAATTTCAGATATTCCATTTTCTACATAGCTGTTACCCACTGGTCTGTAGTGCTGTTAAAGCTATTCTTTCGGAGATTTAATCAGAGCTTATTGAGTGGAAATTCAGGAAGATCATTCATTCACCTAGAGTGATCTTTTAGAGATGGAGATAAGCCAGCTCCAAGTCTCCAGTGTGGGAATTGGCCCTTTGTTGTTACAGCTTTTTAATTAGTATTATTTTGTATTTAAAGGATAGTCATTTAAGCAGTAGTTTAGAAACTAAATAAAATACCCCCAGGGGCTAAATGAATACAAAGGAAACTAAAGTGACTTTCAGTCCTTCCAGAAAGGACTGAATACAATCTTCATTTATATTACTTAAAACTAATTCTTAGTAGAAGTATTCTCCTAAGAACTAACTAGTGCAGCTTTGACTTTCACATACAATCTTTCTTTGACTTAAGAGTGTTGAAGAGGAATTAATACCTTATGGTCATGGAAACTCTAAAACAGTATCTTCCTTATTCAAACTTTGTGCTGATGATACTGGTATACAAAAATTAGTAAGCTTCACAATGACATTTGAAAAATATTCCAGACAGACCAAACACTGTTAAATTATGCTGACTAGGATATCACTCCACTGTTTTTAACTATTTCTCGGAAACAAAATTCAACATGCTTTTTAAAATCTATGTTAGCATTCATGTAAAAATTATACTTAAGTTCTGCTTTATGTAATGTGGTTGAAGGCCCTTGAATCTTTAATTGCATGAACTCAATTTTGTATAAGATTTCAATAAGTGTACTAAACAATTTAGAAAAGGAGTTAAATATATTTCCTAGAAATAAAACTTTATTAAAAGCACATTATTCTTCTGTCCTGACTCGAATTTCACCAGTGTTTCCTAGTACATTCTTTTCTTATCCTTGCAGAAATGAGCTGGGCAATGACAATTTTCACTTAGGACTTAGTTTGACCAAAATGCTCAGAAGAATCTGTGACAATAAAGATGAAAGAAGTGTCCTAAGTTTATCCTCCTGTGACTTAAATGAAATTAAATCAAAATGTCAACAAGTGATGCCTTTACTACAAGCAGTGCTATTCTTCTTTTTGGAAAATCTCTTAAGAAGCCAAGAGTTGAAGTCTTATGCTCAAATACATTTCTTTAGAAGATCATTTCTAGGAAATTTTATTATAAAATATAGAGGAAATAATACAAATTGATGGTTCTATGAAAACCATAATAACACTTGCTAAGGAAAATGGAATTCACTGTTTTTACTAGAATGAACGTTCCATGAAGATGGTGATTGGTGCATTGCCTGTACCTAGAACATAGCCCAGCAGGTCTTAGGCCAAATTAAATATTTATTATACGAATGAACAAGGGTGAATGAAAGCAATTATCCTTAATATCTAAGAAAATGTACACAGGTATTTCCTTCAGTGATATACTTAAGGAAGCTCTTAATAAAAGGAATAATTAAAGTCTATTATTCATTCAATCACCTAGTCAAAAAGTATTTATTGAACACCTAATACTTGATAGTTATTAAGTCTCTTCAGATAAACAGGAAGAAGAAAAACTTAGTTCCTCTTCTTAAAAGCTTATCTGTCTAGAGGAGGAGTCAGACAAAAACCTAGTACAAAAGCATATAAATTAATTTATAATTACAAGTTGTGATATAGGCCATGTTAGATACAAACAAGGCACAGTGGAAAAGAATTTTCCTGGGGGATTGGGAAGGTAGAGCAACTGTTTGAGTGTGAGAACTGTCAAGAATGAGCATATAGTAATAATGCTCTTCATTAGCAAAAACTAGAGAAACAGAAAAACCATGGGTAGGCCTCTGAATTCCACAGGGAAAAGGCCTCCCCTTACTGAGGCCAGGGTGCTGGGTAGCTGAGAGCCTAAGCAGAAATGAATCAGACTGTTCCTTCAGGCTTTCCCACTACCCAGCTACTCTCCCTGGCTTGCATCAGGAAGTGAAAAGCTCAGGACTGCATTCTAGTTGTTGCCTTCCCCACAATTTACTAAGGATCCAGCCTTGGCCAAAGCTTTAATCTTTTCAAGTTTTCCTCTCCCCTAATTAATGAGAATGACAATGAGTATTCTGCATCTGACTGCTGGAATCATCAAATAAGGCAACATTCAGAATGTATGATGTAAGCAATGTCACTGTTTACTATGACTAAAATGCTGCTATTGCTGCTGATAATGATGAAAACGTGCACAGAGGATGGAGGTTGTTAAAATTTTTTGATGTCACGTAATTACTAAAATGTAGCAATGGCCAGGGATGGCTCAGGTTGTTCTGTGATGTGTGGGCCATTCCCCCTTACTAAAGAACTACCCAACCCAAAATGCCAATAGTGCCCTGGTGAGAATACTCAACTGCTGAATACACACTGCTGAATACTCAACAGAGAAGTATTCAGTAAATAGCTGCTAAATAAATGAAAGCTACATATAATATTTCCTTCAGAGCACAGTAGACAGCCAGTCCCTTGAAATCAAGGAATGTAGCTCATATCATCTTCATTTTCCCAGGTCTCCAACCCTGAACCTGACACATAACAAGGAATTAATGACTATCTCAAATATTCACTCAACAAATCAAAATAATCTGTTAAACTGCAAGAAATTCTATTTGACATTGGTAAGTTAAGGCAATGATGCTGATGATGGTCTCTTCAAGTATAAGAATAATATTGGGAAAGCAGAACAAAAACCTAGTGGTTCTAGGGAAATAAATACCCTAGGGGAAAAAAATTCTTCCATCATCAGATGAGTAATTTCAATTTTGAAACATGATCATCCAAAGAATAAAGTCAGAAAGTGCAGTGCTTTATAAAGATTTATATGCTTTACAGAGGTAACTTAACCCAAGGACATACTTTTCCTCTAGATATCAGTTTAAAGGCAGGCAGGTCAAAATTAAGCTACTTAGATAGCATCACATTTCTTTTGGGGAAAAAAGCACCAGAACAATATACAGAATGTATTACATTGCATACTTTTCTGTTTCAAAAGAACAAAAGTAGTATTCTCAGACTGATATAATGAGAGCTGAGCAAGTATTTAAAATAGCAAAAGGTTTCAATGCAACTGAATGAAGATATGAAAATAGGGGAAAGAAAAAATTAGGAGGCATTTTAAGGATGAGGTAATCTTTCCTAACCCTGAGAAAGAGCAAACTTTTCATCAAAGATTAAGGATGAAAAAAAGCATAGCAAGCCAATTACAGAGACATGGCAGAAATAGAGATAAAAATTAAGTCCACAGCATTAAAGAAAACATAAATATGTAATAATGGAAGAATTTTTCAGCTCTTAAAAAGGTTCCAGAATTGCAAATATATTTTAAATTATTTCTCCTTAGCAGAAAAGTGCTTTTTTAAAACTGAAAATTCATTTGCAAGGATCCAAAAAGAAATGATTGTTGGAAAGAAAAAAATATAACAATTTTTACAATAGAAGGTTTTCATGTCTGAGCAGACAAACACTGCTAGGTCCTTAAAAATAAATTATCGATACCAATATAACCAGAAATTGCGTTATAGTAGCTTTGTATAAAGTGGAATATAAAAGAAAAAATTTCCCAGAGGAGAGATAGCACATAAGCAAATGAACAAGTAAAGAACTGTTATTCAAAGTAATGTCAAATTTTTAATACTGTCAGAAAGCCTAACTTGCTTCTTTAAAGAAGTTAAATACATCATCTAACAATGTGGACCCCTAATAATCACCATTTATTATGACTAGTTTGCCTGAACAAAGTGTTAACATGGAAGCTAATATTAATACATTTTGTTCTTTGTTATATACATTAGAAAAAAAATCGTATAACTTATTGGTTTGAATGAATTTTTAGAAATTTATAGTAGGCCTATAGTGCTGGTGAGCGTATAATGAATTTTATATTTCTTAATGTGTTAGATTTTGTCAAAAGAAAGAGAGGGAGTGTCACAACTAGACAAGAGCCACAATATTCCTTCAGGACGAGCACCTAGGTTTTGGTACATAGTAAGTCAGATGCAATGGTTTAATCCTCTTTCCTTCCAGCCTTACTTAATATTCTTAAGGGTACTGGATGAAGAGAGCTCCTACTAAGTTCACAAGTATATACACAGTTTATTTCCAGTTTACAAGTCTCAGCATGCATTACATATTCCATGCAAAGGGCACAAGACAAGCCTAGAACAATTGATTACATCTAGGCTTGTACATTTATGAAGAAATAAAATAAACCGTCAACATGGCCAAATATAGTTGTTGACTGTTGCTCATTTATAAGCTTAACTAGGCTTCCTCTGACCTTGGCTTTAGTGTTCTTAGTTCTTTAACTTAAAAAAATAAAATAGCTATTCGAAAAGGAACTATGAAGGAGCTGAGGCCTTTCTGCTTTCTTTCATCATGTACATACACAAACTCAGTTTTAATAAAAAAACAACCACCACCACCTGACATCTAGAACTCCATTTTGTAAGCACTTACTGAAAAATGAACTCTATGTTGTACTAGCTGATAAAATACAGCCTCCCTTAAAACTCTTATAATTATTATAAACATGACAGTCCAGAATAAGGCTCCACTTATTTTAAAGGTTTCTCTCTTAAATGGAAAATGACCTCGCCTCCACCCAAAGTAGTTTATTTTTAATAGCTGCTTCATGTCTACAGATTTCTTTAATAATTTTATTGATTTATTATGATACCAAAGGCATTTACTTTGAGATCTAAAATATCTCCTTTGTGACCAAAATGCATGTTTGAAGGGATAATGTGCATTCAGTTCTGCAAACAATGTAACCTACTAAGTGACATAACTTGCCCCTGATCTCTATGCAGTGCTCCATAAGCATCTGCTCACAATCTAAACTGCAAGGTTCAAATTTAGACATATAAAAGAAAGATCCAATTCTGTGTCTGTGCCCTCAACAAAAATTAATTATCAAATAGTAGCGATCGAGTATTTATACAGCTGAAACCACAAGCTAAGGAGTTTGGGACTCAGTGGCCATTTCTCCATTCATTTTCTCTGCGAGCCCACCACTATGGTTTCTCAAACGTATGCAGTTATCTACTCACTGTCTACTTCAAATCTTTCAAATGATCACTTTCTTTCTATTATAAATTAATTTTAATCTACGAAGAACAATCCCTTGCCTGCTCCTAACTCAAAGCTATATTTTCATATCTCCTTCAAGCAAAGGCATTATCCATGAATCACCTTTTATTGTTCAAAAGGGGCTATTAATGTTCTTTTCTTTATGACACTAGCACAATTAAGTTATATCGACCCAGAAAGTCCTACTTCTAAAAATTACAACAAATATCAAGATTTATTTAAAATTGTGTTTTAAAACTTGAAAGGCACCCATATTTCTGTTTTATTTTTCACAATGGCATCTCGGGGTCTGCAAAATGAAGACTAACATATTTTATACAAACTGATCTGCTTTCATCGTGCTGCAATTATTCATTTAACAAATACCTTGCCTAGCTCACACTAGGTATTTATACAGCGCATGTCATTGAATGACCTTTCTCCTCTACCTACACACCTATTAGAAAGGCACGCGATTTTCTTGCAGATTTTTCCCGTTCCTCCTCCTTCCCTTGGTAAATTATTCATCCACCCCATCCCCAAAACACTTTGCCTTAACGCGGGGAGAGAGCAAGACGAGGAAGTGTAAGAGGTGCGCTTCAGTTTCAGCTGTCACCGAGGAGGGCCTGGCGCGCATGCGCACCACGAATGGCCGGCCCGGCGCCGTAAGTCGGTAGCAGAACCGGCCCCGGGCCTCAGGTCAAGTCTAGCAGGTAGTGCAGCGTCCGGGGCAACCTGGGAGACTCTGGGAAGGCGGCGCCCGCGAGGACAGGGTGGCATGTGGGGCGGGCGGGCACACTCACAATTTCAGCATCCACTCGCCCTCCATCACCAGCGTCCAGTTGGAAGCGGACATGGGCAGCACCAGGCTCCGCTCCTCCGGCAGCGCGGCCTGCTCGGGGCCGGCTTCAGACGTCGCTGCAATGAGCCAGGCGGCAAGTAGCGCCGTCAGCAGCGGGCCGCGGCGCCCGCCCGCCATGTTGGGACGTGGAGCGAGGCTCCTCGGCAGGGCGTGTGGGGAAAGTGAGCAGCGGGCTCGCAACCTCGCTCGCCTGCCTGACCGGACCTTCCCAGGTAGTCGGAGGGGAGAGCAAGGATCCTGGCCTCCACCTGGCCGCACCAACAGGCCGCGTTCCCTAAGCGAGCAGCGGACACTTTCTCTTATCGACCCGAGCCAGCCGAGGCCACGCCCCCTCTCGCTGCGACCTTCCGTTGCCTGGGGTGTCGGTTGCCTAGGCAACAGCCGCCTTTTCTTCCAAACCACTATACTGAAAATAAACAGATGACCCGACGTTGCTTAAGTTAGAACATACACCGCGTGTGCCCAGGCTACCCAGTAAGGCAAGTTGGCGCGTGTGTGTGTTTCTAAAGAGAAACATGGCCAGTAATTTAAAAATTCATACCCTCTTCAATGGTAGCAAAAAGAGCAATGGACTGCAAAGTAAACCTGTTTAACGAAAAAAAAAAATGGAGGAACGCAGTAAGCATCTCTTGCTGAAAGGGAGAGGAAAATTAAAGTACTCCCTGTCTAATTGGAGGTAATAGTGAAACTAGACTATGTAGTTCTATGTTTTCTAAAAATAATTTTAATTTCATAAAAACTTTTAAAACCTGGGTACTAATAGATAAAATGAGTCAGTTAATAAGAATATTATCAGTTGCAATTAAATGCACCTTTCCTCTTGGCTACAGTTTTGTCAGATCTAAAATGAACATAGCCTTAAATGATTTACAAATTTCTTTCCAGGTACATATTAAGTACATCCAGGCCACCGCACCCTTGGTATGTATGACTGAAATACAATTAGAAGGTGGCGAGCTTTTCAAAGTGGACTTTATAAGAATTCATTTGGGTTTCAAAGCATAAAACTGAGTAATGTGATCAATTATCATGAAAAGAAATGTGATTTCTGTCTTAGGCTTAAAACAAAGACAGCTATACAACTAAAAGTATTGTAGATCACATGAGATCAATCTCCCATCAGTACAAATAGAAAAGAAAGATTAATTTTGCCCCCAGAGAAGGTCTTACTTGAAGTAGGTGTTAATTAGTAATAACTAAATTCTATGTGGAACCTGCCCTTATCAAAATATGACTCAAATTTACAAACTTGTAAATTAGGAAAATGTTTGCGCAATAAATGTTTCTGAGAGTTACTGTTATTGAATACAGATTAATCCTATGAACTCATTGGAAAACTTTTTTGTGTGCTTATAAGAAGAAAGTACTCATAATTGGGAATTCTATCTATTCAGTATATGATATACAATTGGTTTTTAAAAGTTCTTAAAAATAAGATCTGATATTAAAGAATTACTATTAATTTTCTTGGGTGTGATAATGGTGTTATGACTATAAATGTTTAAATTTTTATTGGTTATATATAGTGAAATACTATGGTTAAAATAATATGATGTCTAGAATTCCCTTTGAAAAACTCCAGAAAATTTCTGGGGAGTAGAGGGAGTATGGATGAAACAAAAGTGATACAATGACCATTAATGTTGAAGTTTATTTTTGCTAGTCTATCTACTTTTGTGTATGTTGGAAAATTTGTAAAATGAAAAATGAAAAAGGAAAGGCATATCTGCGGCACAAAAGAAACTAATTGCCGAAGCTTTTCCTATATTTAACATAAAATGTGTGTTCCAAAATTTCATTTCTTGGCCTTCAGACTAAGGTAAGTAGGAAACAATGTAGCAAGAATGTGTGGGAATGAGTGCATGGTGGGGTGAGATAGACCAGCCGCAGGGAGCTATTGCTCTCAAACCATGATTGACATCTCCGCCTAACACTTCCGTCCTATGTGACTTGGGGCTAAAACTAGTTGACACAAAGGTTCTGTTTAAATGCAGGTAATAATAGAACATACCTCATATGATGGCTGAGACAATTCGATACGATAAATATGATGTCTAGCTCATGGTATTCCATAAAGGTTATGTATTATTATTTAGAAGCAATGACATTCTATAATGCTTCTAAGGCTCTCTATTTTTCAAAAGTTAAAGTCAATTTCACTTTCTATCATGGTACATGAAGTCCTTCACAATCCAGCTTTCTAGATCAGTTTTGCCTACTTTACAGTCCACCATTCATGCAACGTGCCATGTGCCAGAACACAAAGCTGCACCTCATTCCCCAAACGTGTGAGGAGCTGAGGCCTCAGTCCAACATCTCTGAAGAACCGAATCCTGAGAACAACAACATGAGTGACCTAGAAGCAGATCTTTCGCCTACTCTTGAGATGACTGAGCCTAGAGAGTAACCCAGACCCAGAGGGAACAGCTTAACTTGATCCTCTAACCAACGGAAACTGTGAAATAATAAATGTTGTTTTAAGCTATTAAGATTTGGGGTAATTTGTTATGCAGCAATAGGTCAGTGCTCAATCCTTATTTCTGAAGAATGGAATTATAGTTTTAAGAAGGTTGTTACCTGGTACTGGGAGAGAGAGCTTTTGTCCCCAAAGTAGTTTTTGATGATGGCATTTAGGGGCGGCTATGGTTATGCAGAAAAACATGGCTCCTAGTAGAGAAAGGAATCCCTTGGACTTGGCTGAGGTGACACTCTGAAGGAGAGAGGGGATGAATATGGTAGATGAATATCCAGCTCTCTTTTCCTTCCCAGCCTGTGGAGGAGTTTGCTTCCACATCCTCTTGGAAGTTAAGCCTACCACTGTAAAAGTTCTGGCCAATGGTCTGCAAACAGAAGGGATGTGTATGGTATGCAGGTTGAAGCTTTTAATCATTGTTGCGAGACACTCCAGTGTTCCCTGCTCCTGTTATGGAACTTTTAGAGAAAGGAGCAGAGATGCCTGAATTGCTAAGATGGATCGTGGAGAACAGTTGCCCTAAATTGTCCCCTGTATTCTTAATGGACTCTGCATAGGCAAGAAATACATTTTTATTGTGATAAGCCTATTCAGGTTAGCTATTGCTGCATAACTAACCTCTCCAATAGCATATCTCATGGTTCTGGGTGTCGATAGGCTGAGCTGGATTTTTTTCCCTTAGGTTCCTTTATAGGGTAGCAGATACTTGGAGGATAAGGCTAAGATTTTGAAGTCTTTGCATGCACAGGTCTAACACCTGGGACAGGGTGGCCGAACAACTGGGGACTGATAAGACTTCTCTCTTATTCAAGCAGCCTCTCCATGTGGCTACTTGAGCTTTCTTCAGCGTGGCAGTTTTGGGGGCTGTCATTATTACTTTCTCTAGAGCAAGAATTCCCAGAGGCCTGGCAAAAAGATGCAGTGCTTCTTAAAATCTTGCTTCAGAAATCTGAACGTGTCACTTCTATCACATTCTGTTGGTCAAACAAATCACTAAGGGCCAGTCCAGATTAAGGAGGAGAAGAATCAGATTTTACCTCTTAACAAGAAGCAGCTAAATACATTGTGGCCATCTTTCATCTATCAGAAAATGACTCTAAAAAATTGTACTTGTCACTGAAGCATAATCTACCCTATTATGACTGTCTTACTTTAATGACTTAGTCAAGAGTAGCATGGAGTCGTTTTAGGAGGGATGGTATTTCCAGAAAGCAGAGTGGGAACTACCTCTCCCTTTTTCCTTTCGTGGGTAGGCCTGCCCTAGGAGATGCCTCTTTGGGAAAAAGGTATTGGAAAGAATGGTTTTCAGCCTTCGGGCAGCCACATACTTTGACAACACAGTATTTAAGTACTCATGGGATTTATTTCTAGTCACTAGCCCGTGATAATTCAGTGCATTTTCATCCTTTATGGTTTCTTCTACCATCTGTTCTAGGAAATGTCCTATTTAAATTCTCTCACCACCTCTTGTTCCTGTTAGGCATTTAGCAAATCTGTGTAATTAAATTCATTTACTATTATTATTTTATGGACTAATTTTACAGCACTTTGTAACTTATTGAATACTTCCATACCACTTTCACCATCCTCAATAGGGAAATCATTTATTATTTGAATACTCTATTATTATGGAGTTTATAATCGGAATACAATCTCATCTCTTATTGATTATCCTCTTAATATCAAGTTTCAAATTGCCAATTTTATCAAGGTAATTTTTGTTACTATGTATTAAAAGTTTCTACCATTGGAGGAGGGAAAAAAAAATGGTGTAGATGATAGAGGCTCTGTTCATCCCTCTGGAGCCCAAATCAAAGTTATGATGGAAATAAGGAGCAGCAGCAAGGAAAAATCTCCTGGAATCTAGATGAACAAGCCAAACGACTAGGAAGAAATCCAAGAAAATACCCTGCAACAACAGAAGGTAGGATGGGGTGAGGACGCAGGACTGCCCCAACTGGAGCAGCTAAGTGGGACGTAGTCTTCAGCAGCAGCAGTGGCAGACGCCTCTTAAAGGGGCCAAGTCCGAGAGCAGATTTTCATGGTGACGGATCTGCTTGCTCTGAGCACCAGTGCCCATTTAGCTGTGCGCAGGAGGCACCAGGAACTTACAGGGAGACATTGTCAGAGTGAGGCGAGACTTGCTCTGTACAGAAGTGCCAGTGGTATCCATTGTTACTTGTTGAGCCCTCCCACCTCCCAGTGCAGTGACACAGAGCCACCATAGTCATGACCATCATCAAAATGGATAACAAGGTTGCTTCACCCAGAGGATTCCCTGAAGCCCCACCTCCCCCATTCACCTAAGTCACATCCAGGTATATCCTTAGCAAGTCAGGTGCTCCTTGCTGAGCAGCACCTAGACTCACACTGGAGGCAGCTGGCCTCGGTTTCTGGTGTGGCCTTTTGAGGCAACTATAAGCATAGCATCTGTGGGGTGCTTGCTGAATCTTAACAAGTGGCCCTGGAGGAGTAGAAGCTGGGGCTAAGTTTGCCCTGTAGCTGAACCCCTCCCAAGACTGGGCCACTGGACACCTACTTCACAGATCCATACTAATAAGACTGGGAAACTTAGGAGCTTTGCTTAGTACGTAGAAACAGACACGGAAAGGCAGCCAAAATGGGAAGACAAAGAAGCAGAAACCATATGACAGAAGAGAACAGAGATCCTGATATAATGGAGTCAAGTAATCTAACAGATGCAGAGTTCAAAACACTGGTTATAAAGATGCTCAATGAACTTTTGGGAAGTGTAGATAAATTCAATGAGAACTTCAACAAAGAGATAAAAACATAAAATTGGAAATGGAAGTTATAAAAGGGAACCAGTCTGAAATGAAGAACACATTATCTGAAATGAGAAGTTATTAAATGGAATAAACAAAGGAATAAACAAAGTGAATAAAGAAAAGGATCAAATGCCCTATCTAGAGGATGGAAAGCCAAGGACATCAATCAGAATGGCAAGAGATAAGATGCCAAGACTATAAAAATAATTTAAGGAGCATATGGGACACTATTAAGGGTCCAAATATCTCTCGATTGTGTAACTGAAGAAAATCAAGATGTTGAACAGCTGTTTGAAGAAATAATGATGGAAAACTTCCCTAACCTGGTGAAGGAAATGGACATAAACCCCAGGAAGCTCAGAGAATTCCAAATCAGGGATCCAAAGAGGCCCACACCAAGACACATCATAATTAAAATGCCAAAGTTAAATACAAAGAAAAATATTAAAAGCAGCAAGAGAAAAACAGATAGTTACTTACAAGGGAACACCCATAAGACTGGCAGCTGATTTCTCAAAAGAAACTTGCAGGACAGAAGGGTTGGCAAAAAATATTTGACAGGATGAAGACCCAGGATCTACAACCAAGAATATTTATCCAGCAAAGCTATCATTTAGAGTTGAAGGACAGATAAAGAGCTTCCCAGACAAAAATAAGCTAAAGGAATTTATCACCACCAAGCCAGTATTACAGGAAATGTTGGAGGGACTTCTTTAAGAAGAAAAAAATATGTATCAAAAACAGGAATAAAGAATGGTAACAACTACATTCCTATCAATAAGTACCTCAAATGGAAAAGAATTAAGTGCTCCAACTAAAAGATAGAGTGGATGAATGGAAAGGAAAACAAGACCCCTACATGTGCTGCCTAAGAGACTCACTTCAGATTAAAAGCACACACAGACTAAAAGGAAGGGGATGGAAAAGATATTGCTTGATGGACCTAGAAGGTATTTAAGTCAGAGAAGAAAGATAAGCACTGTATGATTTCACTTTTATGCAGAATCTAAGGAATAAAAAGAACAAATAATCAAAAACAGACTCACAAATAGTGGACAATTTGGTGACGGACAGAGGGAAGGGGGCTGGGAGACTGGCGTGAAGGGTTAAAGAAGTACAAATTAGTAGCTGATGGATGGTCACGGGGATAGGGAGCATGGCATAGGGATGCAGTTAGCATTATACATTGGCTAGATGGAGGGTCAGGGGAGGGAGGGAGCAATTGGGGGGATTGTTTTATGAACTATATAAATATCTAATCAATGTACTATATACTTGAAAGTAATTAAAATAAATACATTTTAAAAATTAGATACCGATAAGCATAAAATATTAGATAATGCGGGTCAAAAATTCAACATCTTGCATTTTATCTAATAAAATACTTTGGGATAATTGCTTGGCAGGAATTCTTATGTTTCTGATAGAAGCTGGAAATTCAAGGTATATTCTATAAGAGAAAACATAACTTAAATGTAACTAAAACAAGTCCATAGTTCACACAAATTAGCAGTACGATTTACTAGTAAACATAAACATAATGCTTTAAAATTATTAATAGTGTAAGATAGATTTTACGTAGCACCATTTAGCTCAACCATAAGCTGCATGCTGGTATATGTTTAACAATCCACATCCCTGAGGCTAAAAATCCTGATTTGTTGTGTTTGCCAATTTCTGTGCTCTAAGTACTCCACTATGGTTAATTTCAAACCACCAACTTGATGTCCACCAACTAGCAAAATTTCTGAAAATTCAATTGGCTCTTACAATCTGGTGCAAGATGATTCTAGCACCCCTCTGCAAACACTGATAAGCCTGTACTACCACTTAATAATGCTTACCCTTTACTTATTCTAAGTGCTAAGAAATGGATTTAAAAACATTACAATACTTAGAAATATATGAATATAAGTATGTGTGTTCATGTGTTTTGCAAATTTATGAAGTTATACTTGGTTCAATCCTATGCTTTTAGGTATTTATTAAATTTCTTTCTTTTAAAGTGTTTTAAAACCATAACCAAAGATCACATATATTTTTAAGTGAAGTTTTCAATGTAAATGTAGCTACTGTTGAATTACTGCTTGTGTCTGTTAACGTGCTTGTACGCCCATGCCCTTTGAGTTTTTAAGTGACTCAGTTTAATACAGGTGGTTGGGCTATAGCAGTAATACTCTTTCCAACATAAGTAAATGATGCTTTTTCTATATTTCATGACAGATTTATGACACTGCCTAAATCCTAATGAATTACGACATTAGTTTTACTTCTCAAAATGCACTTAAAATAAAAGACAACATGTACTTTAATATATCTGTACTACAAAGCATACCCTGTGTTCTTAAGTTTTCACCTCCTGCCTTTTTTAACCAATAAAAAGGAAGGTAAACCTAAGTAACACTCAAAAATACTTGCTTTTCCCATTCTAAAAAGCTGGAAATATTAGCCTACTTTTAGTTTCCAATATTTAATTTGAAAATATAAGCACATTCTCCATTGATGTTATTCTATGCCGTACAAAATAGAATTTTCATCATATCATTGAAGATGATTTAAAAACCTCTTCTAAAAAGTACTGTGCCCCAAAACTCTCAATTAGGATGAGCCGCAAAAAAATGTTCTTCCTTGTAAAGGTACACCATTTTTTACTTATGTTAAAGGTAGTAGGTTCAAGTAAAAATAGGTGTTGCCTATTGTAAAAAAGTAGCAACCACTCTTATAATAGTAGAGATTTTCATTAGAAAATTACTATATCAGTGGTTCTCAGTGGATAACGGGGGCGAGGGGAGGGTAACTTTATCCTCCAGCTGACATTTGGCAATGTCTGGAGACATCTTGGTTGTCACTACTTGGAAGGATGTTACTTGCATCTAGTGAGTAGAGAGACCTCAGATGATTCTAAAGCTTCTGCAGTGCACATGAGAGCCTCCCACAGTGGTGATCCAAATATCAATAGAAACTTTTTGCTATACCTAAATATTTATACACACATAAATGCACATCACCAGCACCTCTGAAATCCCTAACATGCCCCTTCCCAATCACAACCTCCCAGTCCCCTCTGGTGGTGACTTCTATTTCAACTTACGTGACAATTATTTTCTTGCCTACCTTTATTATTTTCTATCTATACATGCATCACCAACATTAGAAATGAGTTCTGCCTGTTTTGCATTTTTTATGAATGCAATTTTTATATGATATTGTACCTTCATTAGGTATTCTTTTGTATTTTACTTCTCTCGTCCAACATTCTGTCTGAAGTTTATGCATTTTGTTGACTATACCTGTGTGGTCTCTTCCTTTAAATTGCCGCATTATATTATGAACAAAACAATTTAATTATACAATTTAATGTAAATTAATTATATAATTTAAATTTACAATGTTTCCATTGTTTCTAGTTTGAGACTACCACAGGCAGTTCTGCTTTGACCAATCTTATACATGAACCCCAGGACACCTGAGTATCAGTTACTCTAAGCATATGATAGGAATACCAATCCCAGGGTGTGTATATTTTCAATTTTACTAGATAGTACTAAATCCTTTTCAAAGTGGTTGTATGAATTTTTGTTTCCAACAGCAGTATATGAGAGTCCCTGTGGATAACATCTTCTCCAATATCAGCTATTGTCAGACCTTTTAATTCTATCAGTCTGGTGAGTGTGTAATGATGTTTCTTTGAGATTTTAGTTTCTACTTACCTGATCGCTAACAAAATTGAGAACTTTCACAAATGTTTATTGCCCAACTTTTCCTTTTTAATTAGGGTTGATTTAGCTCTTGTGTTCATTTTTTCTACTTGTTTGTCTAATATTTTCTCATTGATTTGTAGTTTTTCTATATTTTGGAAATTAGTCATTAGCCAGTTGCGTGTAGCTTGTTTTTCACTAATCTTATTGTGTCAGTTTGATAATTCTTTAAAGTTTAAAGGAGTTGTATTTATGTACATTTTCCTCTGTGTTAGTAAATTTTATGTCCTATTTAATGATTTTTTTCCTAATGTAAGCCCACAAAGCTATTTTTTCTATATTATCCTCTAAATATTTTCCAGTTATGCCTTTAATTAAATATTCTTATGTTAAAGCAACCTTTCATTCCGGGGGAGGGGAGGTTAGGGAAACAATTTAATCACGGTGCTATATCTTTTTTAAATTTTTGGATTCAGTTTGCTAATAGTTGATCTAGAATTTTTGAATCTTTTTAATGAACGAGAATGTACTTTTCTTTCTTTTTCTGTCTTTTATTTTTTTGATAACAAGACTATGTTAGTTCATATAATGAGTTCTCTGAAAAGGTGAAAGGGTTGTGTAAGATTGCAAGTTTTTTCCCTTTGATTGTATTTTAGAACTGAGTAGTAAAGTACCTATAACTGAAGGACTGCTGAAGAATTGAATATTGTATCTTTATGTTGTCAGAATAAATATGTTAAATATGCTAACACTTAGAAACACTCAAATATGGCAAGCTAAACTTGTTTTCTTGATTGATTACTATTGCAGAAACATATCTGCAGAAATTGCATAAGGCCTGAATCAGTATTCCCTGAACTTATTTGACCACTGAGCATTTCTTCAATCTTAATTTGTGAAAGAGAGTATATTTGTTAGTTTAAAACTTCTTTCAGTAAGTATCCAAAGGAAAAATTCATTTAGTATAGTGTTTTCATATAACCAAATCCTGAATGATATGACAACTACATGCTGAATTTAAATATTGAATTGGCGTAGATTAGTTAATGCTATATATGTATCAAAGCTCAGATTTTGAATTCATGATGTATATAAAGGTATAAACCACATAGTTCAGTTATAGAGCAAGAGCACAATGCTACACGAAAAAGTAATGTTGAAATAACCGTATTTGTATTTCACAAGTCTTATGAAAGGAACACTTAAGCCATGCAGTACTTCTTAAAAATAATAAAATAAAATAAAAATAAATAAAATAAAATAAAATAAATAATAAACTTTGATTTCTCCTTCCACCCAACTCTTCACATATCAAAGCTGCACTCACATCTCTCTGGCACATGCAATGCCCTCTGAAAAACATAGCCTCCTTTTCTATGCCTCCCGTTCTTATCCTTTAACAAGAGTCCGAAAGCTACAGAGTCACTCAAGAGTGGGAAAGAAAACAAGACTGAAAGAGAAAAGGCCCACTTTACTTCAAAGACAGAGAAAACTGGAAAGTCATTAATAAATCATGGGTTCTGTGGACTTCCTGATACAAATTGACAGATGACAGGACTCATAAAGGCCAATTATGACTTGTTAACAAGAGCAATTATATGTATATATTTGATAATTTTTACTTATATTTGCAGATATTGTCAAAGAATAAAATTTCTTATGTTTGATTTATTTTCTTCTGATAGAAACATATTTCTATGGAATACTAGGTTTCCAAGAAACACAATTTTCACAACATGTACTGATTTTTAAAGCATCATTTAGTACATAAATGTATTTCTTAATCATTTATTTCAAATTATCATCTTGAGGATGGCTTACATCTGTCCTTGTTGAAAGTACACTAAATAATAAAATTGATAGTTGTAGGATATAGTGTGTATGTCAACCATATAAAAGATACTCAGAAATTGTTTGTGGCCTTAATTCATTATAGGACTGTATCACTTTTAGGTTAATGAAGTTTTAACTTCACCTATTTCACATCGGAGACACTTATAAACTCAGATTTGTAAATGATCACCCAATGTTTTAGTAAGAAGAGTGATGTAAAGTAAATTTTAGTTGATTTATTGTCAGAAATTAAAATCATAACTGCCCTATGTTGCTAATGGAAAATAGTTTGCAGTCTTTAAAATACAAAATTTGTAATGCATGTAGAACACTTTCATTAGTTAAAATGGGATTTTATTCTAAAGAAGACTGACTATGAATTAAGAAACAGGTCAGGAGAGTATAGGCAGAGATTTCCAAGGGTATTTGGAAGTGGCTTTGTTCATTTTTGTGATAACTCATTTAGCTATACTCTTGCAGTTTGTATGCTTTTCTACGTATGTGCATTACTTTAACGAAAGCATTTGAAAGTTTCATATTCTTGAAGTTTATTTAACATAAGGTAACATTGATCATATGGAAAATATAATAAATTAGGTAGGTAATGAAATAGCACATGTAGTATAATAGCATATTAGAAAAATACATAAGTATGTTCATATACACACAAAAACCTTAAAGATATACACCAACAATTTCCTAGCAGCTAATAAGAGTGTTGTAGTGTGTAGCTGTAACTAACACAGTTTGTAGATAATGCTATGTCAGTATTTAAAGAGCTTCCTCAGTTTTGTCAACTTCCATATTTATGCACAATTTAATCAGTTTTATCTTGATGGCATTTCGGTTATTTCTAAACTTAACTCTTCTAAACAGTGTTGCAGCGAATAATCTTGTATACACAATATACTGCATATGTGCAAGTACAACTGTACACTAGTTTCTTAGAAGTAGAATTGCTAACTTAAAGGAGATAAGTATTTGTAACTTTTCCAGCCATGGCCCGATGGTCCTTCAAAGAGATTGTGTCAATTTAAGTTCCCATAAGCAACTTAAAAAAGTACCTGTTTCCACACATACCTCAATGCAGCTTGTATTTACTCCATTTTTCTGCCAAAACTTGCTTACTGTAGAAAATGTGAAAACTACACAACAAATAAATATTTTGGTGATATTAGAAACAATCCCTCCTTTTTTATTGTTTTTTTTTTCCTGCTTTTTTTTTTTAGATTTTCAAATGAACAGGAAAAAGTCAAGTTACAAACCAGTATGTGTAATATACTACCATTAGTGTAAAAAATGTTGAGAGAAGAATAGCAGTATATAGTTATTTGTATGCATAGAAGATCTTTAGAACTTGAGATAACACATAGACTTCCATGTATCAGAAAGATATTTCCCAGTATTGAACTTTATTAAGAATGACAAGTGCCTACATCAAAATGCTCAGATGTTGCAGAGAGGTAGTGAGGTTATGGGGCTCTCTCCCTCAGCCGTCACATAGAGATACATTCTTTACACGAGATTCTCAGGACCACCACCCACATTTACTTATAAAGCTTTTCCATTTTATATTGGCATAGCCTACTCGACATTTCTCAGGAGACCTGCCTCAAAGGTTCTGGTCCTATTTACTACAGGCTGTCCTTAGCCAAGGACTATCTAAGGGCTTTTCAGAGATGATGCCTCTTCCTCCTAAACAAATATCAGTAAGTCTATTTGCCTGGCGATCCAGATAAAGAAGTTAGAGCAAGTTCCTTGTCTTTCTCTGGGGGCATGTCCCCTGTAAAGGAAGTGAGTAGATTCAGACAGCCACTGTAACTTCTTCCCAGCAAGATACACACGACAGTGCCTTGGGAAAGTTGGATGGCAGGGAAAGTGGAAAGATGGAGATTTGAACGGAATATCCTTTTGGTTCACGTGAAGTATTCCTAGTAAAATGATTATATAAATAAAATAGCAAAAGTAATAAACCAAAAACATGCAGTTTCTAACCAAGAGAATGTGATATATCTGGATTCCTATTTCTCCACATTTGGGGAAAATGTTTCTATGCTATATAAACATTGCCAATTTAATTTTGGTAATGGAATATTTGGCACAGGGAAGATTGGGAGCGAGGAAGAATGTAGCAAGATTAAAATCCTTTGGTTAAGAGCAGGGCAGATCCTTGTGTCTGGTTTTGGAGCTCTGCCTAATAACAGCTTTTTTTCCTCCTAAAATATATTAGTGTATTTTATGTCTATTCTGAATATATTAGTGACATTTCCATTTTTAAGTGTGACCATTGAATTTTATTGTGCTTTCAGAAGTAATAGCTAGGCTTCAGGACGTTACCATATTAATCTGTCTTTGTCACTATTGTCTTAGCAAGACAACTGTTTTGCCACAGGTACAGATATAGCACATTACAGAGCTAAGATTTGGGTTGGATTTGGCCTGCCATCTGCTATTTATGTGACTTTAAAGTTACTCAACTTATCTGCATTTCACTAATATCATCCCATCTCAAAAATGGGGTTATTAACGCTGTTTTAGCCCAGGTTCCCGAGAAAACAGAGCCTGAGGTAAGGTTGAAATCATAGATAGTGAGTGTGAGTGAGTGAGTGAGTGAGTGAGTGAGTGAGTGAAAATATAAAGTCGCAAGAGTTAGGGAAGGAAGGGAAATGAGGCACGAGGAAGGTCAGAGCCTTAGTAATCAGGGGATGTATTCACCTGGCACATGCGTCAGAGGAAGTAAAACAAGGGACTATATTGGCTGCGCCTCACATATTTCCTCTTCTGCACTCATCAAAGCTTGCATCAATGGAACTTAGACACCTCCCCCCTCCTTCCACCCCAGTGCCAAGTGGCTTCATTTGGCCCTTTTAGCTGCCTCTTGGGACGTGGCCATATCCCAAGCCCTGTGGTATGATATTTCATCATGTTTGGAGGACTCAGAACTCTTGATGAGCTTGCCTGGCTGCTTTGTGATGGCTATGAGGAAGGTTTCAGCATTCATAGGACAAGTGACTGCCAGCTCCACGCAGTGTAGATGAGCTGGAGCAGAGTTGACATGGCATGAAAAGTGGCTGAGGTCCCTGGAGATGCCCAGAGAATGAGGACGTGAACAATAACATTTGCATCAAATAAACCTACTCTGCCTGTGTATGTGTGATGGTTAAATAAAATGAACTGTTTCATGCCTGATGCATTGAGGTGTCCAACAAAGCTAGTTCTTTCAAATGATTATAACACCTATCCTATTTATCTTCTAGGGTTATGATTAAAATTAAAAATATAGTAGGTATAAGGGGGTTGGGAGGCTGGGAGAATGCAGTAAAGGGTTAAAGAAGTATAAATTAGTAGTTGATAGATGGTTATGGGGATGGGGAGCACAGCATAGGGGATGCAGTTATCATTAATATGTTGGCTAGGTCGCTAGGGCCAGGGGAGGGAGGGAGCAATTGGGTGGATCATTTTATGAACTATATAGATGTTTAACCAATGTACTGTATACTTGAAACTAATTAAAATAAATAAGTTAATTTAAAAAAATATATAATAGGAGTGTTTGAACACTGAAAAATACCTTTTTTGAAAGTTGCTAAAAGAGTAGATCCTAAAAGTTCTTATCCCAAAGAAAAAACCTTTTCCCCCCTTTTTTTGGTACCTATATGAGAGGATGGGTGCTGGCTAAACTTATTGTGGTAATCATTTCACAACGTAAGTTAAATTGTCATATTGTACACCTTAAACTTACACAGTGCTGTATGAGAATTATATCTTAATAAAACTGAAAAATTTTTACTTCATCAATTAGCAATATTTTACCAATATGGCTTCATTAATACCTCCCTACACACTTTTTGCCATAAATTCTAAAGCATAATAGTATAGTATTTTATCCACAAAAGCATCGGAATTTATCACTAAAAAATGGGGACTATTTTTAGAAAATGAAACTATATTGTTATCATCATACTTAACAAAGTAAACAAAATTGCTTCTGATACACAGTCTGTTCAAATTTCTCCAATTTCTTGAATATGTCTTTTAACTATTGATAATGATTAGGTTACAAGCAAGGTCAACACATTACATTTGATTGATATGTCCCTGGGTTTCTTTTAATCAATAACACTTTTTCCCTTCTTGAAACCCTAATGTTCTTTTATACCATTTGTTTTGCAGAAGCTTGGTATTTGTCCTATAGAAGCTCCCCATTTGTAGTAGGATGATGTAGTCAAGTCCACCCCCATCCTTAAGCCTAGGTGATTGCTGATCTGTTCTTGGCCCACATAGTTTTATATTTTCCAGAATGATGTTAAATGGAATCAGAGTATGAAGCTTTTTAAGTGTGGCTTCCTTCACATAATGGTGCATTTGAGATTTATTCACGTTATTGTATCAGTAGTCTATTTTTTTCTACTGCTAAGTATATTCCATTGTTTCTATAATCTATTCCATAATTAAGGACCATTTGGGTTATTTCCAGTTTGGGGCAATTATGAATACAACTACTATATACATTAACATACAGGTTTGGGTGAGAACTCAGGTTTTCATTTTACTTGAATGGAATTTCAGGGTCAAATAGTAAGAGTATGTTTAACTTTGTAGGAAACTGTCAAATTTTTCCCTAGTGACAGTACCATTTTGTATTCTCATGATCAGTGTTTGAGGATTTGAGTTGTTCTACATCCTCACCAGCACTTAGACAATTCCAGGTGGTATTGTTTGTTTTGTATTTAAAGGTATGTAGTGGCATCTCATTGTCATTCTAATTTTCATTTCTCTTTGACTAATGATGTTCAGCACCTTTAAATTTGCTTATTTGCTATCTATATATCTTCTTTGGTGAAGTATCTGTTTAAATTTTTGCCCAGTTTTGTTATTGGGCTATTTTGTTTTCTTACTGTTGAGTTCTTTATATATTTTGTACACAAGTCATTTACTAGGCATGTAATGAGCATATATATATATATATATATATATATATATATATATATAAAAATATAGTCAGTGGTTCATCTTTTCGTTCTCTTAACAGTTTCTTTCACAAAGGAAAATTTTAAATTTTGATGAAGTCAAATTTATAATGTTTTGTTTCTTGGTTATGCTTTTAGTATTGTATTTAAGAACTATTTACCTAGCTCAAGGATACTAACATTTTCTCCTTGTTTTATTCTAAAAGTTCTATTGTTGAATTAATTTTTGTATAGGGTATGAAATATATAAGTCGAGGTTCATTTTATTCTACATAGATATCAAATTATTCCAGCATCCATTTGTTGAAAAGACAACAAATTACTTCTTTATTAAATTGCCATTGTACTGTTTTCAATAATCAATTGGCCATATTTGTATTCATCCATTTCTGGGTTCTCTATTCTATTCTGTTGATCAATGTGCCTATCCTTTACCCAATACCTGATGGTCTTAAAAGACCTTGGCTCCTACCCCTTCTCCTTGCCTGCAGTGAGCACCTGATGTCCAGGGAGACAGGACTATCCTGTACCCATACATATTAAAGCCATATCCTATGGATGGCAGGATGAAAAGACAATAGGAACCACCTGGTGTAATGCTAAGACCATGGAGACACCTCACCACTCATTTTTCTTTCATGAGAAAAATAGCACTTTATTTTGTTAAGTCACTGAATTAGTAATCTCTATTGAACTTAAATCCAATTCTCGTTGACACTTTATTACTCTCATATGTATCAAACTATATTGTTATTGTCAATTTTCTTGTTAAATCCTCAAAATACACACAGAGCCTACTTCCCCAGCCTAACATGTCAGCATTTACCATGGCTGGGCATATAGTGTGCTTGAGGAAAAGCCCAGAGTCATGGAGATAAATAAGTGAGGGGGAAGGTAGTAGGAGATAATGTCAGAAACCTGCTCTGATGACAACCTGACAGTGTACTTTTGTAGGCCATGATAAGGAGTTAGTTTTTACTCCCAGATAAATGGGCACATTGCAGGGTTTTGAGCAAGGAATGTCATTATCTTCTTATATTGTAGCAAGGTCACTCTGACTGTAATTTCATAAAAAGCTCTAGCAGTGCATCTCAAAGTTTAATGTGCATCAAACTTATCTGAAAGGCTTGTTAATAAGTTCCCGAGTGATACTGATGCTGCTGGTCTGGGTACCACACTTAGAGAACAGCTGGACTATAGGGAGCAAGTGTGGCAATTGGAGCTTTTCTTCCAGTCTAATAAATATATTATACTTAAAAAAAATCAAATAGAAAATAGCTTCCTACTTAATAGTAGTCCTAATTCTTTTCTTCACTTTGCTCAAAATGGAATAATTAGAGGGAAATTTGTTGTGCCAGCCACTTCATAGCAGCAACATAATTTGATTTTCAGTTACTGCCAAAAATTTAATTAGATACATAATCTAGGGTCATTAATAGTTTCTCTATTTAGTCCAGGGGACAATGAGTTTTTGAAAGCTGGTTCTGAGAATCAGCCGATGTGCCCTTGTGCCCTCTGTGGGAGCATGCATTGTTGCTAAGAAACATTCTACACATGCATTTGGATATTATCAAAAAGATTAATGGGCTCTTCCCTGGGATGACCACACTGTGATAGCCAGAGTCATGGTTCAAGTGGGGTGGTACATGAGAAAGTCTTGATATAGTTAAAGCTGCATATAAATGTCATTTATTGTTATTATTAGTGTTATGATAAAATAAGACCGAGTCAGTGGATCAGCTTGCATCTTTAGCACAAACATGTTAAAAGAGAAGTTAGCAGTATGATGATGATGACGATGATGATGATGATGATGATGATGATGTGTGTGTGTGTGTGTGTGTTGTGTGCATGTGATACCAGCTGGTTTTAGGACTAGAGAACTCTAATACAATTCCTTAACTAGTTTCTAAAAAACTGTACCATCAGTGTATTCAATGGTATTAACATTTTGGACCAGAAAATTCCTTTTGTGGGGGTTGTCCTATGCATTGTAGGGAGTTTAGCAGCATTCCTCAGCCTGACCCACTAGATGCTGGTACCATATTCCCAGTTTTGACAATCAGAATATTTCCAAACATTGTCAAATGTTCCCTGGGGGGTGGATGCAGAGCAAATTGCCCCAGGTTGAGAACCACTGCTGTATAAGTAGGTATTTACATCTTGATTCATTTATAACCACAACAACAGAAACAACATTCAATAACAGTGCTCTGTCACCTAATTGGACTATTGTCCTAGAGAGATGCTAAGTGAGAAATGCTTAAGTACTGGAGAGCAAGGGAGTTATTCAAAGTGCAGTAGTACCTACCAGCATAACTAAGGACACAGGCGATAGTTGCACAACCAGGTGGATCTACTAGATAGGATGATTGGGAGAAGATTTTCCAAACTCCCTGCAGGCGTCTGTCCTATCTGCATCTCCAGTTTCACTTTCTTAGTCTTATCCCTCTCCCAACATAGCCACCGATACAACAGCTCCACTCTCACAGAATAAATCACTCTGGAAAAGGATGGCATATGCCTCACTTAGAGAGAGATGGGTAATTTTTTTATTATTTTTAAAGTTAGTTTCTGAAAAACTAATTAAACACCAAGGCAGCTGTAAAAACTCTAAACTTTAAACTCCCTCTTAGTTCTCTGGTGTGGGCAAGAAAAACATGCTACACATTTATAGATCATACGGATTTTGGAAGTCTTAGTGTTTTGTTGCTGTTGTTTTTAAAGTAATAATAATGTAGAATTCAGACTAAGGTGCATGAAAAACTGAGGAGTCTTTATTAGCAAGTAAAAATAATAAGAGCCAGTAAAGAGGAATTTTCCATTCAAATGGCTAATCTTGTAATTGGCAATTTGTTCTGTTTCTGTAGACATGCTTACAGCATAGGCAGAAGGGCAGGTGACCTCAAAATCAACTGAAGACTCACCCTCCCCTTTGCTGCTCTGTTTAGAGAACAGATGTATCCCCTTTGCTTGTTCTGTAGCTCTGTAACTGCCTGAGGACAAATTAACCAATTGGCTAATTGACTGTAACTGTGTGGATAAACCCTATAAAAACAAGGTTACCCTGAGCTCAGGGCCCAGATATTCAGAGTGCTAGCTCTTCTGGGACTGCCAGGATAATAAACCTAAGTTCCCCAATTCTCTGAGTGGTGCTTGGTTTCTCGCCGGTCTGATTTTTCTGCAACACTAACATCAGCATAGAACGTAACTCCAAGAAAGAGAAACTAATGTTTAATACACACACACATGCATAAATACATAACTTTATTTTGAAATAATTTTAGACTTACAGAAAAACTATAAAATAATATAGCTAGTTTCCATTCACCCCTCACCTAGGTTCCCTAAAATTAATATCTTACAATTATCGAAACCAGGATATGAATATTGGTACATTATTAACTATGCTGCTTTATTTGAGGTTCACTGGTTTTTCCACTAATGTCCATTTTTCTGTTTCAATATCTAATTCAAGATTTTATTGCATTTGGCTGTCATGATTGCTGGGCCTCCTTCACTCTGTAACAGTTCCTCAGTCCTTCCTTGTTTTTCATGACTTTGGCAGGTAGAATATTCCTAGATTTGGGCTGAGGTGGTTTTTCTTGATTAGATTAAGGTTCTGCATATTTGGCAAGAAAAACACACAAGTGGTGCTGTGCCCTTCTCAGAGTATCCTGTCTGGGTGTTTGAGATGAAAACGTGCCTTATTATCAATGACTTCTATCCTTGTTCACTTCATTAAGGTGGTGTCTGCCAGATTTCTTCCCTGTAAAGTTACTGTGTTTCCTTTTATAATTAATTAATATTTGGGGGAAGACACTTTGAGACTATGCAAAAATCCTACTTCTCAAACTTTTACTTACTAATTTTAGCATATACCAGTGGATCTTGCCTGCATCAATTATTTCTCTGGTGTTTGCCTTGTCTTGATCTTCTGTTCTTTTTCCATTCTCTCCTATTTACTTATTTATTCAACTATATGTTCTATATGAATGAATTCATGAATATTTCTTTTATTTTATGGATTATAATCCAGTACTGTCATTATTTGTTTAGTTGCTGAAATTGACCTAGTTTTGGCTCTTGGGGGTCTTTTCAAGTTGGTGGCTGTGTCCTTTTCACTTGTCCACATGCTTTTCTGAGCATTTCCTTACTTTTTGGTACACAATAGACTATGCTCATTTTATATTTTAAAATTGATTCTCTTTTTCTTCTCATTTTAAAACATAGGTTGAAAATGATCTTTCATGCAGTTAATAAAATAGAACTAGATATTACAAAAAGCCAAATAAGTATCCTGAAAGGAAAAAAGATTTAATCTCTAAAGTGGGGGGAGATGGTAGATTTTGAGAAAAAAATTGTAAGAAAAGTACAGAAGAGCAATGCAAATGACACATAAAGAAAACAGTTGAGTTTAAGAAGAGAAACAAAGTAAGTAGGAGCAGAGAGAAATATATTTTTTAAACATTTAAATAACTGAAGCAGTAAATAGAAGAATAAAAAGTAATTGAAAAAGAAGTGAAATGAAAATTTTAAACAAAGGCTAATTCAAATTTGAGTTTATATAACATTTGGGTACTTCATAATACTAAAATTAAATACTTCATTTGCATTATTATGACATATATGAAAATTGAGAAAATATAAAAAATTTTCAATCTTTTATGTCTCTGGTTCTTTTAGTTATAGAATTTGAGAATTTGTGGATGGCTTCCTTCCCTCAGATAAGACATAATTTGATTCTTTTTTATTTTTATACATGTAGAGGAAACAAAATGGCCACTGGATTTCACAAGCCATTTCCTTATTTATTATCGATTGCAATGCAAAGCAGAAGTTAGCCACTACCTATTCTACTTTCGCTCCTCTCCCTGAAGGTAGTAATATTAAGTTCTAGTTCTGGGTTCTAAGCTGGTGTCAACGCCCCAGTCATTGGGAATTGATGGCATAGGAGTCGGCTTTGCCTTCTCCCAGCTTTGTGTCTGCTGCCTCTCTGTTCTAATCTGGACTTCTACCTAGGGTAGGAACTCTGGGCTCTAGGTGAAATTCAATTTCATCTTCCTTTTGCATCATTTGGAATATAAAAAGACAAGTTCATCTCTCTCTCTCTCTCAGAAATCCCTAAATTTAAAAAAAAAAAGGTATCAGTTGTTTTTTGTTGTGTAATAAACACCTGTTTATTGCTGCTCATGAATATATGTATCAACCAGGAAGTTCTGCAGTCATTTGCTTGTCAGCTGGGGTTGGCCCACCTTTGCCTCATCACATATCTGATCACCGGTATTGGCTGTCAGTGGAGACAACGGAGTGCCTATGTCAAATGCTTCTCATCATCTAGCAGGTTTAGAGATGGATAAATGTCTGTAACAATTTTTTTAATGTCAAACTTAGCACAGATAAGTAGAAGATTTGATTAGAAAATAACCACTAAGAAGCACTGAAAACATTTCATGGTTTTCAGGTGAGTTGTATATGTTTCAAATGAAGAGAAAATTCTGTTTTAAAAAAGAAGGCCTAATAATATTTTTTAAATGTTCATCTTTCTTAGCTTTAGAATTTCAAAGCAGTTCCAATTGAAATCCCCACAGGATATTTTAAGAAATTGAAAACTTAGTCTTAAATTTATGATGGAAGAATTGACACATACACATAATTACATTGGTTTTGATATAAGAATAGATTAGAGAGGAAACATTCTGAATTAGCCATGTGTCTGCTGCTTCAAGAGGGTCTCTGTCTTAGATAACAGTTGTCCTGAGGTAAAGAACCCTAGACTCTAGATGAAATCCCATATCACCATAAATAAGGACACGCTACAAATAAAGACATTTTACATATCTGTTAAAGTCCATACATGAACAAAGTCCTGGAAACATACAGAAAGCTAATAAAAAACAGATTCATGTGTAGGTAGAAACTTGGTATAGGATAGAGGGGTACCGCAAATTGGTAGGGAAATGATGACTTGCTTACTAGAAAGTGTAGTGCAAGGAAAACTGGATAAACATGTAGAAATAAGATTGGATCCCTTCCTCACTCTGTATGTCTTCAATGAGTCTGGGGTGGGTAAGGACTTCTTAAGAAATACTCAAAAAAAAGCACAAACCATTAGATAAAAATATGGATAGATTTGCCTTACAATGTAATTAAGAGTTCCTGTTCAATGTAGGAGGAAATCATAGACAAAGTTTGGGAGAAGTTAAATGCTCTGTCAAAAACCTATATATTATATATCAATAACATGCAAGGACATAAAGACTGGACACCTGATAGAAAAATAGGCAAAATACATGAATAAGCCATTCATGGTAGAGACAAAAATAGCCAGCAAGGATATGAAGAGATCCTTTACCACACTAGGAAACAGATTAATGGAATGCAACAATAATGATCTTATCTTTTTGGCAAAAAACAAAACAAAAAATAAAATTTAAAAAACCCAGTGATATTATTTCAAGTGTTAGTAAAGCTATTGGGAATGGGAGCCCTAAGGCACTCCAGGTACAAGTGCAGATAGTCCAATATTCAGAAGAGAAATAATTCATTATTTTATGAAATCGTATGTGTAAAATCCCTATAAATTAGCCCTGAGAATATAAACCAGAGAAATTTCTACATGAGGGTCACATGGAAGGGAGGGTGATAATGTAAGTATTACTTGTAGTACAAGAGTAAGAGGCAATCTGGTTCTCTATCATTAGAAAAAAAATGGAAACAGAAGTGATGGATAGGGTGTAGTAGACACCAAGAGCTAGAAGTAGAAACAATAAAGGGAGGATCCTAAAAAAAGTTTAGGTGACCAAATAAGTAAGAAACAGATTGAGATCTAGAGCAAAATACTGGCAGTGGGGAGTGATAAAGTAAAATAAAAGGAGAGAGGCTTTGTATGAAATGATGATAGTGTCCCAAGAATTAGGTGCAAACAATTTGTATTTATTGACGTGATTTCCTTCCACTCCCTTCTTCTGGAGCCCAAATAAGGAAGGCTATCACTAATATGTTAACACCCCACACCCTTCACTCTACTGTATACTGACCAGAGGAAGGAGAGAAAATTGCATTCGATGGCATTTGGTTTCTGAGAAAGAATGACGCTGAGCGCTTCCAGGGAGGTGTCTCCTAAAATTATTCTGCTGTTTGGTTCTAGCTGGTTTTTAAGATTTGCATCACTAGATGGCGATAGAGTTTATGACTCTACAGACAACTCCTGTGGGCAGTGGGATCTTTTCAGTGCTCTAGTATTTATCAATCTGAGTTATTTGTTTTACATTATTTATGAATATAATAATTACTCATCTAACTTCAAAGTATTATTAATTTTTAGAGCCTCGTCTCTATTTTTTTGTGTAATCTTTAATACCTCATTAGTATATATATTTTAAATGGTATACATTTAACATGTTATGTATTACATATAAATATAAAATGTAACATAAAAGTAAGTGTTAAACAGCAGTATATGCACTTTGTCATTGTCTTATAAATGAAGTTTAATCTTAAGACTTACTGACCTTCATACTTGAAGAAGTAATTTTTCATTTACCAATTTAGCAGTCTGACAAACAGCAAGAATTTAATAAGTATATGTCAAATGAATAAATATAGTTACTTGTTTCTTATCTTCTCCTCCATTCTACATAGGCTAACAATAATCATTTAAAAATATACCATTTCTTTATAAATACAATTAAATGACTATGATTTTGATCATTGTAACAGGGTATCAAACTCAATTATTACACTGAATTAAATCTTTATTGCATCTCCTGAAAGAATCATATTTTCCTACACTTGTTTTAATAGTTTTCTTGTTATAGTAACCAATCATAGAAGAAAAAATTCTTCCTAAAATCAGATGAAGCTTAAATGGATCATGTGGTTATAAAGGAGAAATAAAGTGAATTCCACGTCTGCTTGGCTCTTGTGACTTCTTGTGGAACTTGGAAAAGTCACTCAACATTGCTTAATAACCATATAACAAAGGAAGTCCACTTAATTACCTAAGGGCTGCGTAGAATATATTTAGTCAATGGCTATATTTTTCTTGTATTGTCTTCTCCTCCCCAGAGAGCAGGCCATTTCTGATCCAGGCATGAATTTTGGAGTGAACATTAATATGTGCCCATGTTCCTCTTCAGAGGTCTGGCTGCCAGCCCCCTTGGGCCCCTGACCCAAGCCCAACGCTCAGTACTCCCTCTGCAAAGGTCTGAGGCTCAGCTCCACAGAGTTCCTTCTCTACATTTCTCATATTAATTAGTCCAGCACTTTCTCTTTGTGCTCTTAGCCCTTGGGGTGCTAGTTGTTTTCTGTAGTCGCTAATTCAGTGATATTTCTTTTTTTATTGTATTTTCTTTCCTCAGTGTTGGGTTAACAATTTTTTATAATGAATTATTACTGTCAACTAAACTGGCATGGTTTCTGTCCTCTGAGCAGACACTGACAAATCCTTCCTTTGCCTGAAGTGCTCTTTGAATCTTCTGTGTTGAACTCTTGGTAAACTTCTCATCCAGGATGATAAGTGAATACATAGTAAGCATTCATCTTTCTTCTGAAATTAAAATATGAGAGACTCAATGAAGGGTAGAAAAACACAATGGGAGATTGAGAAAACGTCAGTTATTTTGCCAAAGTATATACCTTGAGTTGACAGTGAAGACGTGTTGTTCGTTACAAATATCATTACTTAAACTGACTGGCAAAATACAGTTCAACGACTTCAAAAATGGAAAGACATTTTGACTCGGAAACTGGAAGCATCTGTATCTCATAAACAGTGAAAAAAGCTGGATATGTTTAAGGAGTTCTATTACATTGTCCATAAAGTTAGCAACAACACTTTGTGTTTTATGTAACTTTTTGTTTCTAGGAGACAAAGATGTAACTTCTTGCTTCTCAGAGACAAAGGAACCATTTGGACATTTCACTCTCATTCAACAGCATGCCTTTTTCAAAGAGTAGCCTTGGTTTGATTAAGAAGGAGTTCTGCAGAGGAAAATTGAATTAGCTGGGATTAAAATTCAAGTATTATGATTTCTTATCTATTTTGATAGCTTTTATTTGTCTGTAAACATTTCCCAGATAATGGACTAGAGTAAAATGACTCAGTTTTATTTTGTTTGTTTTGTTTAATGTAATGTCCTAGCTTGCTTTTCTTATTATGGCATATGTTACCATGGCTACTATATTTTTAGAGATTCAGTTTTTTTTTTCTCATAATGAACATAGCTTTTATGAGCTTTTTTTTTTTTGGAATTACATAAATAATACTTGCTTTTAAAAGAATTCAGAAGATACATCAAATTATACAGAAGATCACCTAAAGTCTCACCACTCTATCTTATTATGCATTCACATTAATTTACATACTTTTATGTAAAATCTATGATAGAAACTTTTTAACACCACTTTAAAAATATTGAGCATTATTTTGTAAAGCTAACTAAAAACGTAGCCTGCAACCCAGCAATTCCAGCCCTAGATATATATACACCAGAGAAACTCTTGCTTGTGTGCCTCAGGAGACATATGCAGGGATGTTCATCATTGCCCCCAAAGATGGCAGGAGTGGAGGTAATAAAAACTGTGGTATAATTATAACTAGAAGATAACATATCCATGAAAATGAATAAACTACTTTACTCATTAGCATGCAATCTTAGAACACAATTTTCGATGAAAAAAATTAAGTTGCAAAAGAACACATATAATTCTATTTTTATGAAGATGATAGACAAATGGAACCCGATTTTGTTTAGGGATACGTGGTTAATCTATAAACAAAAGCAAGACAATGATAAAGCACCATAATCTTTTCCCTTTTTGTCATCTCTGCTTCCCCTTCTACCCTTTTCATTCCCTACCAAAATCTTGGCATATGTGCCGCCATGGAAATGCACTGTTTGGATCTCCATTTGAAAAAGGACTCACCATTCAGCTGTTAAGGAATGCAGTTAGCTGCCTCCAGTGATTAGGCCTTTACGCTCCACCTCAGCTCTTGACTTGATGTACAGCTTATGACTGGTCATTTGTACATGATGCGGGACCCCTCCTATAGGCAGTCTTTGCTCTAGAACTTCCTACTGGGTTGGCCAAGATTTTGACAGATCTGATTTATAATTTATGTGTCTCTCTCTATCCTAGCCTGCCTCCTCCCACTTTTGTCTTTCACAGGTGCTAGCTCCCCCCAAAGTTCTTGTATTCTTAAGCTCATTTCATTCTTATTAGTGACTATTTTTTACTTTTCCACTTTATCCACTAATCATGTTTATCTATTTTAGACCTACAATTTGTTTATCTATTACGCTACATTTTAAATTTTTTTCTATTTTTAAAATTTCTCTTTATGTCTTTATTAATATCCTTTTTATTTTCATTTCTTCTGTGTTCTTCCAACCTCTTAAGATGAGTTTTAACATACTGGTTAAACCAGACTTCCCTGGCTTTGAGTATTGGTGCCAACCCTTGAGGGCTGTGTTATACTCATCAAGCTGTTTAAACTTTCTTTGCCTCAGTTTCCTCATCTAAATAATAGATAGTAATATCTACCTTATAAACTTCTGTGAGAATTAAATAATTTGATATATAAAGAATAGTACATTATTTAGCACATACTAAGCATTCTGAAGTGCTGGATTTTTTTTTTCTTTATGTTTCTTTGATAATAAAGACATTTTAGACTATGTTTTCCTCTGATTATGCTTTAGCTGTATTTCAACTGATATAAGTGTTTTTTTTATAGCCTTTAATATATAGATTTTCATTTAACTTTGCTTTTCTAATTAACTCAAAGGTCATTTGTTATTATGTTTAATAACTTTAATTGTTCAACTTTTAGACCTCTTTATTATGTTTAGAGATTATAATAAGAAGATGTGGTTTATAAATTTGAGTTTTTCAGTTTGAGGTGGTCAATTATATGATTGATTTTTATAAATGACTCACGTATATTAAAAATTACATCTTCTCTACATATAAATATTTGCTATATCGTGAAATAAATTTTTGATTGTGTTACTTATTTCCTGCTCAAGAGCTTACTGATTCTTATATTTATAATATCTCACTATAGTTCTATTTTTATTAAGGTCTCCTTGCACTTCTAATTGTTTGTGTTTTGCATATTTAGCCGCCATATTCATGGGTTTATAATCTTTATATCTTCTTCAATAATTGTGGCTTTTTATCTTACACAATGTTTCATTATCTTGTTAGTGCATTTGGTCTTAAATTCTCCTTCTTTACATGGATATTGTAAAACTCATGTTCTTTTTATTTGTGTATGCCTTGGAGCTATAGTGCCAGTAGGAATATTTCTCCTTTCTCGAAAAGAATATTTTCTTCTTTTTAAGTCTGGAATAAATTTTCTATGTATTCTTGAAGTTCGAGAATTTTACCAGGATATGCCAAGTTTCATTTCATCAGCCCTATTGAGAAACTCATTCAGTATTTCAACTATGAAGAATTTATCTTTCCTCTTCTCAGAGTAAATTTCTTCCATTACTTATTACCTCTCTTTCGTCGGTTCTTTTATCCCTATTTGGAGCTCTTACTATCTATAGATTAGAATGCCTGCAGTTATACTACAAATGACTTTTGATTTACCTTATGATTTCCAAATATTTGTTTTTGTTGTTTGTATTTAGAGATATTAACTACCCAGGGGTATATCTAGTCTCAGCTGTGTCTGTTCTCCCTTTGAATATCTCTCCTGAATCATAAAATTTGAAAATTATTTGTTTTTGTTTCTAAAAGATCTTTGTTTTATAACTTAATCTCGTTATATCCATTTAGTTGGTTAGTTTGTTAGTTATTTAGTTATTTCATTCATTCATTAGTTAAAATTGCCATCTGTTCCCTTCAATAATTTTTTTGATAGAAACCACCTATTCAGGTGATCAGACTCATCATCCTCTCTCTGACTTCTGGGTTACCTCATTTATTGTTATTTTCCCAATTACTTGTGGTTGACTTACCATAAGACTCAGCTTAAGTAGCTAGTTAGTATCTGTGAGAAATTTCCAGCAAAAGTCATAATCAGTGGTGAAATATAAGTAGAATTTTATCAAAGTCTTAAACCAGCCAAGGGTAGTTGTTATCATGGTCACTGTGCTGTTGATCACAGCCAACATAATAACAAGAAAGAAATTAAATACTTGATTAGAAAGGAAATGATAGAAGTGACAGTACACCCAGAAAATTTGAGTATAAACCAAAATATTATTAAATGAGAATTTATCAAAATGATAAGGTATAATTTGATGTACAAATATCAGATACCATTCATACACAGTAATATATATATTCTAAAATATCTAGAAATAAACCTTTCAGGAATAAGTCTAAGATGTGTAAGAAGAAAACTGTAAGAGGGAAAAATGCATGAGTATATAGAGAAGTGTAAAAATCTTAGATGAGAAAATTCAGTATTGTAAAGATTTCACTTTTCCATACATTATTCCCTAAATTCAATGCAATAATAAATAAAATCCACATTGAAATTTTTATATAAATTTTTATGTGAACTTGAGAAAATATATTTAAATTTAATCTGGAAGAGGAAAAATCAAATATATCTATAAAAGAATAACCAGTAGACTTTTCATAAAAATAATGAATAACTTGCCTACCTGATAACAGATCTTCTTCTAAAGTATAACAAAAATTTTAGAAAATAAATTAGAAGAGTCAGACAGAATAGACCAATAACAGGCTTATCGTCAATGGGAAATTCAGTATGTAATAAAAATAATATTTTGAATCAAAAGGATTAATTGTTAAGTAATTGGTACTGAGATTGTGAGTTCTGCATTTGGAAGAGAAATAAATTCAGTTAACTACTTCAGATTGGTTGCAGACAAATTTGAGTTCCCCAAGAAATAGTTCTTGAGACAGATTTTTTTGGCAGGAAATTTACTAGGGATTTGCTTTTTGGATCAATATCAGGCAGGGATGTGAGGGAAGCAGCAGTAGGCAGAGAAGTTGAGCGACAATTTAGTGTCCTCATAAGAGGAGTCTGAAACTGGGGTCTATTATATTTAGTTGTCAACCCTGGGGTCAGGAGGCCTGCGTGTTATTGTCCCATGTGGATCAGTCATCGGATGTGGGCTGACCCTGGGAAGCAGGTGTGACCTATAGCAAGGCAGCTCTCCCCAGCTGAAGATGATTTTCTGGAAAGGGTTGACCCTATAACAATATCCGCAAAATGAATTCCAGATGTATTTAAAAAAATTGTAGAAAACTAAAATATGGGGTGTGAGTTTTTTTTTTTTTCCTGCAACTCTCAAAACTTTTTTTAAAGAAAAAAAATCTTGGCAGAGCTCATGAATCACGTGAGTGACAGGTGGGCAAGGCAGTGTGGGAGACGGTACAGGGTCCTGGCCGGGCACCGTGTCCAGGAACACCGTAAGGGGCCTGGCTGTGGTCACAGTGGCAAAAGGAGATAAATAACACTGTGTAGCAGGGGTGGGACAGCAAGAAAGGGGAGTCGATGGCCTCCTCGGAGAGACACACCCAGGGCCACGGAGATACACAGGAAAACAAGGGACCATGAGACACAGATATGGAGGGAGTCACAGGATAGGGAGCCACAAGGACACAAAGGGAGAACAGGTGCTAGAATACAAAGGCAGAGGCACCCAGACAAACGGGAATCGGCAGGCCCTCTGGGGACAGCCCAGGGGCTTCCTCCTCCCTCAGCGAAGGCCCTGGACTGGAGGTCAGGATGTGCTGAAGAGACTTAGCAGCTGGTCACTTCCCCCCAAGAGAAAGGCAGTGGGGCCCTGGGACAGGGGCCCCTGACCGCCAAGGGTGGGACTTTGTCCTCAGCGTCCCTGTCGTAGATGTAGCTGTCCGCAGCCCCAGTGTCTGGGTCGGAAGGGTATTCCGCAGCAGGGCTTGTGGCAGTAGGTTTGGCCGTCGTGGTCCTCCGGAGTCAGCGTCTCACCGCAGCGTTCACGGCGCAGGGCTGGCTGGTGCCAGTGCTCACCGAGAGACCGCTTTCTCAGCAAAGCAGACCCTCTTGTTGCAGCGAGGACAAATGTTGGGTTCCTCGTGAGCGTGGTGATGCTAGAGGCTTTGCTGGGCCTCTTTGCGGGGCTTCTCGCCTTGCGCTCCTCGGATCCGGCCACGGGGACCTCGACGGGCCGGTGACCTGCGGTCCCACCTCGGAGGTCTTCTCCTAGATGTAGGAGCCAGCGCCTCCGAGGTTCACCCCTTTGGGCCAAACAGTGTGGCGTAGCAGGGCTGTGGCCAAACGGCTTCCGGTTGCGCTCGGCGTGGCCCCCGGGCATCAGCGTTGTGTCGCAGCGCTCACACTTAAGGCAAAACTTGTGGCAGTCCTTGCCCGGGAGCTCACCTTCTCAGCGAAGTACCGGGTCTTGTCGCACTTGGGGTGCCGCCTGGAGGCCATGGTCGGTGCACCGGGTCTGCTTGCGCCCCCACCCGCGCCCATCCCGGTGTCCCCGCCACCGCGGCTGCCCTCGGGGTGTGAATTAAAAAAAAAAAATTAGAATATATTTATAATCTTAGGATAAGAAGGCCCTTCCAATGATAGATGAATTTGATGACTTAGAGTTGAGAATGTCTATAAAAATAATATAAGGAAAGCCAAAGAACAGACTGGGAACAAATATCTGCAATGTGTTTTAACCAATGCACGATGAGTGGGCTGTAAGAAAATGTAACCTCACTTTTGTCCCCCAATGGGTGTCTTAAAAATTATTTAAGTAGGAGAAGCTTCAATAGGCCCCTTGGCTTTTCTGTATTATATTCATGTTAAGTTAAAAACACATTCTCATTTCAGTCCAAGATATTAATCAACACTTCAAACTTCATTCTAAGATAAGATTTCTTCTCCTTATCAGCAATGTGCTGCATTTTGTGGAGACCCTAGCATTTGGGGAAGAGGAAATGGTTGGCTTCCGTTTTTTTTTTTATCTCACCTTATACCCTCTGCCTCGTTGTGGCTTACGCTGCCATGTGGTAAAGGTTAAGGAAAGGAAGGGGAGATAAAAGGACAGAGCAGGAAACTTTCTGCTTAGCTGACCACTGCCTCTGTCACAGCTACTTCTCATGCTCTGGGCCTGGATAATGTTTAAAGGGGACTCTCACGGGAGATTTGGTGGGAATTTTAGAGACTTGGATGATCCCCTCAACTCCTCTTTGTCTGATGCCTTCGGTAGTTGGTGAACCACTCCTCAGTCTCTTTCCCTGGTGATTTTGGGCACAGTTGGGAAGACGGCCACATTCCTGGATCCACTGTGAGTAGAAAGGTAATTTCCCAAATGCAGCCCTTTACACGCTCTCTCACCGGTCTTTCTGTCACCTACCAACATCCTGAGCAAGAGAAATAATAGTTCGCTTTTTCCCAACAGCAACCCCACGGAGGATGCTGCTCATTGAGGGTGAGGAGAAGAGCACATTTATATGGGACAAGGGCTAGGGCAGGGATGGAACTCGCACTGGGCAGAGGCTCTCTTAGGAAATGTCTTACACATCCCTGACCGTCTCCGCAACCCCTGTGGAGAAGGTTAGTTGTTTGTTTTAGGTCGAATGTATTATTTTGAAAATATACCATCACAATGTATAAATATAGAAAAGTGATTGATATCCAGAACACATGAAGAGCTTCTATAAATCAATACAGTCCATTCATAGGAGATAAATACAAAAGGATAATTAAACAAAGAAAAGAATCTAAAACTCATTGATAATCACCAGAATAGAATTTAACTCAGCTGGACTTGGATCATCAAAAACAGAGATTCAGAGCATCTAGTTTGGCAAAGATATGGGGAAGTGAGTATTTTCCTTTACTCCAGTTGTGAATTGGTTTTTGATAAGGACTATTAAAATGGTGGAGGCTAACTTGGCTGTATAATTAAAATTTTAAACCCTCACATTCTTTAATCTGGCAATTCCATCAGAAGTGATTATAGTAAGTTTTCCAATGATGAGTAAATATGAGTCGTAAGAGATCAGGAGAATATGCACAGTTACAAAATTAAGATTTATTTTTTACACATCTGATTTGTGACTATCAAAGTTATATATGCAGCCTATGTCTTACTGGACATTTTTAATAAGAATATGTTCCAATAATGCTTGTGCCCTTAAAATATTTTAAGAGATTATTCCAGTTTATTATTGTTTTGTAATAACTTTGTTCTACAAATACATTTTTAATAAGGCAAAAAATGATGTCATCATTATACTCTCTTTTGCCCTGTTCCAGACTACTAGCTTCAAAGAAGGTAAGCAACACTTTTTGATCAACCATTTTGTTGCAGGAGAGTGATTTAAAAATGATAGAATTAGATGGGTAAGACATTCTTTTAAGCCCTGGTTTCCCAGCTTCACTAGGCTATTGCCTACATTCTCTTAAGGTTATGAACACCGGATACAACTCTAATTTTTACAATTAAAATTGTTTCCATGACTTAAAAAATAAAAATTTTATTTCCACTGCCAATCTCTGTTAAAATTATCTTTCAATTAGAAAGGTGTCTGCAGAACCCATTTTCCTTTTCTCAGAACTGTTTTTCAAGAGATCTTGGGCTATCAACAATGGTATTTTTAGTACAGGACCCTGTTCAACTTGTTTCTACAGTTGATTGGATCAGAGTGTTCGCAGGATCCAAGATCTTATACCCATAATATCTCTCCCTGGTATTTAGCAATGAGACTGAGAGATACTAAGGAGTCTGAACTGGTTGCTTAAATAGAGCACACAAACTCAGCAATGTTAAATATGTGCTTTCAGAAGGAAGGCACCCATTCCGCAAAGAGAGGGGAAAGATTAAAGCAGACACAGAGAGAAGCTGAGAGGGAGACAGGGAGTAGTTGACTGGATTCATATAGTTTTCCTTGTGTTGGAAATAATTAAGATCAAGATCATGCATTGCATTTGATTGTCAGGTTCCTTTAGTCCACTTTAATCTAAAAGAGTCCCTGGTGTTTCGTTTCCTTTTGCTTTGCTTTGTATTCTTTTTGTTGTTGTTGTTGTTGCCATGCCTGTTCACAGTTATCTACTGTTGTATAACAAACTGCTATGTGGCTTAGTGCCATTAAACAACCACCATTTTATTATGGTCACAGATATTGTAGGTTAAAAAAAAAAAAACAAGGCACAGTAAAAATGGTTTGTCTTTGTTCCATGAGGCCTGACGCCTCAACACTGACGTGGCTGAGACTGGAATCATCTGAAGATGTGTGTTCACCATGTAGCTGCTGCCTGAGCTGTGATGGTGCTAAGGCTGGATTCAGCTGTGATTGTCAACTGGAAGACCTACACATGGCCATTCCATGTAGCTTAGGCTTTTTCACAACACAGCAGCCCCATGACCAAGTGTTCTAGTACCACATTGTAGAAGCTGCGAAACAATTAGTGACTTTGCCTTAAAGGTCATACAGTATCTCTTCTGCTCTATTGTACCTATCGAAGCAGTCACAGAGGAGGGGACACAGACATTCCACCTTTTAATAGGAAGTGTCAAAGAATTTACACCATATTTTAAACCACCAGAATATTGTTGATCTCTGAATAATCCAAGTCAGATAGTTTTCTTTCTATCATGTTATGTTATTACTTTTGCAAATTATCCTATTAGCTTTTCAATTTATCTTCTCTAATTCTGGTTTGAAAAGATTTGGTAGTTAAAACTAAAGTGTTCTGAACAATAATGACCATATTTCAAAAACTTTAATTATATTGAACTCTAAGTAAGTTGTGTTAGTAATAAGCAGACAGGTTTTCAACAAAACTTTTCTTTATTGCTGCAGAAAAAGGCCATGACCTTCACTTCCTCTTATATCACCAAATCAAAACAACATATAATACTTGTAACTCAGAAGGAATGTTGAACCATAGCACCTCACAGCATGCATTGCAGCATATGGCAGGAAGAAAAACAAGAGTAATGTTATTTTAACCAAAATTAAAATGGAATGTTGATTTCAACCAAGAACAACTTTTAAAATAAGATCTAGTGATATATAATTTATATACAGTAAAATTCACCAGTTTTGGTATGCCATTCTGTAAGTTTTACCAAAATATAGTATAGTCATAATCATTTAACCACCATCACAATTAAGATATAGACCAATTTCATTACTTCAAACAATTCCCTACTGTGCCTTTATAGTGAATTCTCTTCATCCATTCCCAGCCTTAGGTGACTACTGATCTCGTTTTTTCTCTTTAGTTAGAATTTTTCAGAAAATCACATATATGAAATTATAAAATGTGCAGCTCTTTTCCCTTGCCATAATGCATTTGAGATTTATCCATGTGGTTTCATTTATCAGTAGCTCATTTTCTTTAATTCCTGAGTAGTATTCCATTGTAAGAAATAGGACACTATTTTTTTTTTAATGATTTACCCAATGAGGGAAATTTGGGTTGATTTCAAGACATATGTTAAAATAGCAGAAAAAGTACATATGAATCTTGTCGTAGAGCTTTTAATTCCTTAACTATCTTCATATTTTGAGTCCTTTTGAGTTTATTACTAGAAAAATTAGAAATCATTAATTTGATGGGAATCATATGAGTTTTGAGGGGAACAATGGTCTCTTTCTAATCAATCATTTTCCCACTAAATTCCTTCTGGTTTGATGCAATTGCTCCTGTTTCTCAACAAGTATGTTTACGGAGAGTGTTGAAAGAGGATTATGTTCCAATGGATAACAGCTGGCCTTGTAAGCAATTGGATGACAAAAGGATTATCCAAGTGTATAACTAGCAAAAATTGGGCCAGGCCCTGGGTTAGAGGATAGAACACCCTCTTTGGCTGACTTAAGATTCAACTCCTCAATTATTCTTTCAATTAGGCAATTAGGGGCCTTCTGCAGGATAAAGAGTGAATGGGCAAGGGCAGTGGCAGGCCCCATAAAAAAACATGGATTTCTCTTTTTCCCTTTATCCAGTTACCTCTCAGCAATACCTCAGTGCTAGTCATTTCACATGCCATGGAAGATTTCAGTAGGTTGGAAACTAATTTTAAATCCATTAAAAATGAGCCCGTATCAGCATTGTCTCCATGACCTTTTGCTTTTAAAATAATTGAGAACAATGCTGCCTCGCTGCTTTTCTCGTGCTATTGTATCATTTGCATAAAGCAGGTGTGCCACAGACGTTTCACTGCCAACTCAACATAATGTGCCCGCACAATTCTCTAATTTCACTGTCAATGCAGTAATCTTTCTCCTTTGTTAAAAGGCTCTCAAAATCACTGTAAGTAATGCCAATGCATGCTAAATTTAAGTCAAATAGTACATTCGCCTTTCCCGCTAACTTTGAATCTTGAAAAAGCAAGATCTGAAAAATTAGAGATACGTCCTAGAGTGAGTCACTCAAAACTAAATTTTTCTGGTTTTGTGACAGCCAGTATTTCTAAAGAGAAGAAAAACAATAGGAAAGAAAAGTTCTTCATAAGTCTTGAAGCCTCAAGTTATATGTTTTATTTTCTACTTTTTAATTTCCAGTCCTTTTCATTTTACAATAGTCCTTTCCTTTAAGAAGATTCCATAGGAAAATGAAATGAGTATCAACTTAGATTTATACGTTGAGTATCTGTTTTCCTTTTCCTCTTCCAACTAGCTCCCCAGTAATGCTGCTTTCTTAATAACTCTCATGAGCAGTGCTCTGTTTATACAAGACTAGACACTTAGAGAGTTATTCACAGGTACTTCAGCCAAGATTACAAAATACACACTTGTTGGTCTACACTGTTCAATTGTGCACAATATTGGGAATGAAAACAGATTCCATTATTTTCATCACCCTTTAGTGTATAATTAAATGCATAGGTATACATACATAATTACATAAAATATATGTATGAAATATACATAACAAATAAAACACAGATATATATATATACATGTATATGTATATAATGCATATATAATTTTTAAAATGAAAGTAGGCTCATGGAATCCCCATGATTGTACCTGCCCCATGGTTGTACCTGCCCACTGTAAGTAATGCCAATGCATGCTAAACTAATTTTAAATCCATTAAAAATGAGCCCGTATCAGCATTGTCTCCATGACCTTTTGCTTTTAAAATTATTGAGAACAATGCTGCCCCGGGTCTATAGACCTGCCCCGGCTTCCATACTCCTCTGACTACATATTTTCCCTTCTTTCCCTTGTTTACTTCACTCTGACCCTACAAGCCTCATAGTTTCTTAAACACACTGAAGTTGTTTCTACTTCCTGGGCTTTGTCTTGGATGTTCTCTTGGCCTCTCTTCTCCTGATGTGAGCAGGACCAAGTCTCTCTCATCTTGCACATCACAGCTTAACATCATGAACTTAGAATGATATTTATCAGCCAATTTGACATAGTTGCCCAATCATCCCCATACTTTTATGTTTCTTTTGGCCTTTCCTTTGTTCCTCACTGGATTTCTTCTGTCCTTCTGCAGCAAAGAGTGGATGCCTCTCTAATCACCCCTCCTCTCCACAATACCCTCTCAGTCCTGCGGTTCCCACTCTAAGCACCTGATCCTCTTTGTCTGCAGGCTTCCTCTGTACACAGGAGTACACTCAGCCTGCATGAGGGGGCAAGCTAATTGTATCCCAGAAGCAGCCATAAACCGATGATGGCTGAAAGTTATAGACCCTTGGGTGGGGCATTTCTGAGTTGTAGTTTGTGAAATATCTTAGAAATCCATAGTAGCATTGAGCCATAATTGCCCATAAAAATTGCAATTAACACACTTTTATAATCTTCTTTTTCTTCTCCATTAACCTTTTCCTCTACCCTACCCCTGTTATATCCCAGGTAAACCATTTATACCCATATATTTGGGTCTACTTCTGGGAGAATCCAACCTGAGGCACTTTCTCAACAGAAAGTAAGCTCCACTGAAAGCACAAAACATCTGACCTACTCATAACTATACACCCTTCACCCCAGTGCTAGACACATGTTAAGCACCATGTAGATATCTATTAAATAAATAAGTGATCACATATTTGCACATATCTATGTGGTAGGATATAATTTGAATGTTTTAAGAGGTCCTGCTTCTGAACCTAAGATCTACCTGTCTCCCAATATAGGGAAAGCTCTTTATTGCCTTGAGGCCCAAGTATCAAAGAGAAAACACAAAAGCATATGGAGGAAGTGAAAAGATAATTTGGAAGTTTTGGAATTCTAAACTGAGTTTTAAAACTGTGTCTGAAAGTTGAGGACATGATTTTTGAGATCAGAGTATTTGGAAAAAGGAGAGGCTGTCGGAACATTAACGCTATGAGAGAAGTCCCAAATTAAATTGGAGTGAGTGAGGACAATGGGTCTGCGAACCTAAGAACTTTCCATCCTGTGACTGCCCAGCAGTGTTTCCACACTTACCTTTCTCTGTTTCAACTTAACAGGAAAAGGGACAATTGGATTTCCTGGACATTGTCAGTGACTTTAGTAAGTTACATTTTAATATCATTTAATCAAAAATAGTTACCATAGACCTATCATATATTTCTAGGAACTGCTTTAGTCATTGAGATTATCACCATGAACAAAACAGCACACAATTCCTGCCCTTACAGAGCTTGCGTTTGAGTGGATGGAAGCAGTTCAATGAGCAAACTTTTAAAATGGCATAGATAATATCAGTGAAAGCGAGGTAAAGGGACGGAGAGAAAGGTTGCTGTTTTATATGTGGAAGTGACATTTGAGCAGAGGCATAAAGGAAATGAAGAGGCAAGCTCTGCAGATATCTCTGAAGGGGGAGCATTCGAAGCAGATAAAATAGCTCAGGACAGAAGCTATGAGGCAGAAGTATGCTAGGTACATTTGAGCAGTTGCAGGAGACTCTAAGGCTAGCTGGGTTGGGGAGAGCAAGATGGTGGAGGCTGGGACCAGAGACATAGCAAGAACCCTCTGGTGTGGAGTTTAACCTCTACATTATTTCCAAATCATTCTTACTTGATTTGGAAATCAAGTCAATTAATTTGATAATCATGCATTAATGGAAGAGCTACTCTACAATGAAGCTGCTTCATGGTCACAAGATGGCTGCCGTTCTCCAGCCTCAGGTCACAAAATAAAGAAAAACAGCAAATTCTTCCTTATATATGTAAAATTTGATTGAAGAGTAACATGCATATTGATAAGTGCAAAAATCATGAATGTGCAGTGTGACAAATTTTTCACAAACTAAACATCCAGGTCAAGAAATAAAATGTTATTTAATCTCTCAAGGGCAATCATTATTCTGACTTCTACTATGATATATTGTTTGCCTCTTTTTGAACTCTGCATAAATAGAATCAAATAGTATCTATTCTTTACCATCTGATGTCTTTTGCTCAATATTATGTTTATGAGATACATCTGTGTTGTTATATGCAATTATATTTTCTTCATTCTCTTTGCTTTGTGTGAATTATTTTAGGTGAATATGCTACAATTTATTTCTTCATTCTGATATTGGTGGGCATTAATATTTTTCAGTTTGGGTTATTACAAATTGTGCTGCTACAAATATCCTTCTTCATATCATTTGGTGCACGTTTTTGTGGATATTTAACTAGGGGTTTAATTGCTAAAGAATATGCATCTTTCTAGCTTTAGTGGATTCTCTCCAGTTTTCCAGAGTGACTGACCAATTTTTTCTGCCTTGGGCAGTGTATTGGAATTTCTGTTGGTCCATAGCAGATGACTGGTATTGTTTGTCCTTTTCATTTTAGGCATTCAATGTAGAAGTATTGGACTGTAGTTTTAATTTTATATTTTCTTGATGATTAATAACATTTAGCAGTTCATATTTTTTCTGGCAATTAAATGTTTATGTTTTATAAGCAGCTTACACATCAGTTCAAAGTAATTATGGGGATTATAAATGAAAATAATAATAGCACTCACATGACAGGATGGAAGATAATTGCATCAAAGAATCCATGTACAAATACTCAGTATAACACCTGGAAGAGAGTAAGAGCACAATTAATATTATGTATTATTATCATTATTTTGTGTGATAAACAAAAAATATCCTAAAAATATGATGAACTTTGCTACTAAATATTCATATTGAAGATGAAATCCAGAGGCACTGCTGAGTGAAAACAAAGAAAAGATGAATCATTTTCACACAGCCAATAGAAACAAAAGGGCATTGGAACAGAAATAAACTAATCAAAATAACACCACAGGCTTCACTAGATTCGTTTAGGTAATAAATATAGTCTTAAATGTAAAAGTAAAGGTCAAAATGACATTAAAGTCTTCATCTTTAACAGCTGATAGGTACTTTAGGTTTGATTATTGACATATCCATTGGGCTAGATATTTTCATCTTTGGCATGTGAATTAATGTTCTTGAAGATTTATGAAATGCATTTGATTATATTCAGCATAATTATCTTCACAATTGATACTATTAAGTACCATTTAAGTCATAAAGTGGAGTCTGGGCTGAATTAGAGCTAACATAATGCATAGAAGAAACAGAAATCAACATGGTGAAATATTAATACTGAACTAGCATCTGATCAATCTCAGCCTTAAATTATAAGGCTATATTGGCCATTAAAATAACAGCAACAACAAAAATAATTTAAAAATACTGTACATGTAATGTTCAGAGTATTATGAGGTCTGGAAACATAGATATACGGTAGGTATGTAGGCTGCAAAGTTTATGATAGACTTCAACTATCATGCTGGATTTGGTTCTTTAGCCTTTAGAGACTTGTGAAATGATTCTGAATTGAGAAATAACATGCCTATATTCTGAAAAGGTAACCTTAAAAAGGACAGATAAAGTGACATTAGGTTTGGGAACAGTAAGACCCTAAAGACTTTTGCAAGAGAATAATTGGTAGATGAGAGCCTGACCATAGGTGATAACAGAGAAAGGCAAAAGAGGTGATTAATTTGGAATATATTTTGAAACAAACTTGATTAAACTTGATGACCTGTTGTATGAAGAGAATTGAAGAATGACATTGAGGAGTCTAAGTTAGTTCTAGTACTTTCTAATTCTAGAAAGTATTAATAGGATTGGACAGAGACCAAATTTGGAAAGAAGGTAATGAATTTAATTTGGGAATTTTTGATGTTGATAATTAAATTCCTTTGCATCTGTTAACATAATGGAAATAGTAACTAAAACTAATGGAACATCAAAAGTGGGATAAAAATAAATTAGAGGTAAGAGCAGTAAGATAAACAGTAACAACTATGTGGTAAATTTATGAGACAAATAAGTTTGGAAAATGAAACAAATTGAGACTGTATGGATGACCTAATTTATACTAAATGTCTAAAACATAACATGATTTTTCTATAAATATGCATACATAGACTATCCTTCTTAGTATTTCTTTCCAACCTAATCCAAATGGGGAGTAATCAGCACCATAATAAGACAGTAATTGGGAGAAATCATAATAATTAACCTGCATATGTTTTGGTATTCTTAAAATTGAAAAAGAGTTCTTTCCGGTGGATTGTCCTTTTCAGTTATTCTTTTATCAATGCTTTGTATTACTAGAATTCGTTCATTCAAACTATGTTTTTAAATTGTCTTACTGTGTTTCATACACTATCTTAAGCACTGGGATATAGCAGTGCGTGTGATCAACCCCAATTCTCAGTCTTCCTCAAGAATCTTTTAATGGTTATTCAGAAAGAAATTCCTCCCTGCCCCCAACCTTGCAAAAATTCACAGTAACTTTTTCTCTATTTATTTACTTTCTTCTTCCCCTCATCAAAGGCAACTACAGCAAATCATATCCATGATTGTAATATATAACATGCATTAGATTTGTCAATTGCAGTGGTCTAGTGACATCTGCCAGTAGAGATAAGTGGGTATTACAATTTCAGTAAAACTATGCTAACTGTAAAATGCTAAATAAACATTTAACATGCCTCCTGTAATTCAGTAATTGTAGCTAGTATTTTATGATATTAATCCACGTTCATGACCATTCTAATTTTTCACACCATGAGAGCTTTTGACATTGCAGTTTATTTTCCCAGAAAGGACAGCAAGTCTTTAAAATAATTATTTAACTAACCTCTGAGTGAACTAGCTCTGCTGTCACTGTGAAAATTTGGGTTTACTCATTGTATTAAAAAGGTTTTGGCTCATTCTCCTTCTTTACTTTCACCTTTTAAGAATGGTTCTTCTTCCAGTGGTATACGCTGGGAAAAAGTAAAAGCCATATTTTAAATAAACTCTACTGTTGCTTTTTACCATATTTCCCCTTAGAATTTGATTCTGGAATCCCACATGGTTAAATCATAAAATAGAAGGCACTGAGAATACATCATTGTGAGAAGTTCCTTATACAATGTTGGCCTACACTATTAAAACTAGCTGATAGTTTATCTTTGTCCCCGAAAAGTTTCCAGGATTCGAAAGTAAATATGCATTGTTCCTCAACTGTCATTAAAAATAAAATATTTTACTACTATTATGTTAATAAATACTTATTTTAAAATCACATTCAGATATGTTTTAATCCTATTTGCACTAGGGCCTCTGTGTATTATAAATCTTGCTTTGAAAATTCATTGTTATTGTTGCTTATTTTTTGCTGCTTTGCTAATGCAGTTTAATATTTAAGTTTCACTGAAATAAAGCAAAACATTTCAAAATAGTAATCTGGGTGAAATTCAGATTTTAGGAAAATATTCTCACTTTGAGTGTGCATCATTTCTGTGCAGTAAAGTTCTGTGTTTGTAGCTTTTACAGATTTTTATATTCCTTAAAATACATGTTTTTCCTCTGAGAGAGTATGAAGAAAGTTAGATATCCACAGGAATTCCTAAGAAAGTATGTTTTAAATAAAACTATCTATGCAAAGGAAAAAAAAAAATGAATAAATTTTTATATTTCTCAATACTAACTAGTTTCTCTAGAAAATTTTCCAGTAGGGCAAGTCATAAAATAAAATTATAAATAAGGTAGCTTGCTAAAGTTATTATGCATGAAAAACTTCCTCTATAGTGTGTTCCAAGACGAAAGAAATTTATATTCATATTTCAATGTTAGTCATACATTCATTACATAATCTGTTCCACTTCATTATGTATTCCACAATCTTCAGATTAGATCTTGAATCTTTTTACATTATACCTCCAGGATTTTATTTGGAGTATTGGCTTAATTTTCAAAACATATGATTAAGATGGTTTATGTGCATTTTTTATTTTTAACTCTACATGCATATTATATATCTTTATAGGCTTACCATGTCTATATGTTATAGTTACATAAAAAACATGCAAAGTCTTGATTCTTTAATGACAGAAAATTTCTCTTTCACTCTACCGGAGGAGGTCAAAGTAGATTTCTCACTCTACTGAAGTTCAAAGCTAATTTCTCACTTTGCTGAACTTCTGAATTTATTTCTCACTTTACTGGAGACTGAACGACATAAACAAATCCTTTAAAAAATAAACCACCCAGTGCAGTGGAGATAAGCAGCACTGTGGTATTTCTTTGCATGAAATCATGTGACCAGAGCTTCCACACTCTTTAAACCAAGTTGATTGCGTATGTTGTTTAAAATATTTGCAAAAATATTGAGTCAGGTAACTTTTGACCATGTCTTCGATTTTAAGACTGAGTTAAACCATTCTAGTCATGTATAAACAGGCACATTGGTTGACTGAAGCTGCTGGGAAGGTGTTTCGTAGTTTATGGCTCCTGCGGGGCCACTATATTTTAAGGCTGCAACACCTCGGTCAGTGGCAATCTAGTTTCTTGTTTCCACAGCTCTCACAGTGGGAGAAAGTCACCAGCTTTTAGCTGGGTGTGAAAGGAATGGTGGTGGTGGAGGGGGGAGTCTTGTGAGTCTGTGTCACTTTTCTTCTGAGGCCCATAATGTTGTACTTTCAGCTGGAATGGACAGAAACCTTCAGACTTGCCTTTTACCAGAGTATAGAAACCAAAGCAAGAAAATCATAAAATGATATTGCACCTAAATAGAATGACTTTGGAGTGAAAGATTTTCTTCCATTGAGATGTAAAATTTTAGAGGAAATAATCAGATTTAAGTATCAAGACAACACTTTCAGTTTTTAACTGGCTACATAAATTACAGCAAATGGTTACAGATACATTACTTTGGAAGTTTTATATAAATAATGCACAGCCTGAAAACATTTGGGCATTATTAATTTTTGGAAACTCTTATTTTTCATAGAAAAGTTTACATTGTTACTACTCATTGTTCATTCTATATAGACTTTTCTATTATTTTCTAAGGACCCTAATTCTTTTCATAAAAATTAAGGGTAAGTAAATTAGTAATATTTACATGTTAAACTATAGAACTAACTATTTTCTTTATTTCCAGTGGGATAAAAAAAATGCTTTTGGATGTCCACTAAGTAGTAGATACTTGAATGTAGATAATAACTCAAAATGTGAGAAAACGGGTGCATAAATGTATAAATGATATTACAAAGTGAAACATGGTTATTATAAATAACTGATACAGAAAATGAGTGCTGTGTGAATTTAAAAGAGACAGATTTATTGAGGTCATATAGTAAGAGAAAGTTTTATAAGAAGGTAGAGAAGGAAAGAACTGAAGAGAAAACAAATAATTAAAATATGTTGTGATAATTTTATGTGATAGAGGTACATATAAGAGTTTTAGCATCACTAATAAGAGAGGTCTTACAGGATTAAAGTTTTAGTGAATAACATAACTTCTCAGCTGTGCTTATTCTAGGACATCATGAACACAACTGTTTAGATTGTAGAGTAGATGCCACTAGTACCCTGTCTACAGCCCTCAGGTTTTATCACTTCTGTGCCTACTGGTTTACTTCTAACTGAAAGTATTTGCATCACTGTGCTGGAGAGCTTTCTTCAAAGCTGCCAATGTCCTTTCTGTTCACTGCCCGTGAACATGTCAGGCTGGAAATGATAAAACATTAACAGCCCTTTGGGAGCAGCCCTTACTAATAACTGAAGGAACTGGTATATATAACAATAACTCTTGGTGTATGTTCTAACTACGTCCTAGAGTTTCCCAGACAGACTGAGTTCCAAGAAACTCACAACAATGACATACTATATCGCGAATACACCCCTTATTGGCTTCTTTCTCTTCCTTGTCTCACTTCCCCACTCTGCTGCTGATACTTCCCAGATCATCTATAAAATAAACTTCTTGCACTCAAATCTTTGTCTTAGAGTTTGCTATAGGAAACCAATTAAGACAGATGGGATGTTTAATCAATTTAGTGTTAGCCAGTGGAGTCATGTTGGCGTTGGACTGAAAACTATGCATGTGGTATACATAAGTGATAAGTGATAAGGGATGACTAGAGAATAGCCTACTAAAATGCAAAAGCCCTACTGACTCACACTTTTATTATTTTCTCTCCTAAGATGCTTAGGAGTCAACTTTAACTTCACCAATAAATTTAGAATAGCATTATGTTTTATGGTCAATGATATTCCATTTTAGCTCATTCTCATAAAATCAAAGCCTACTAAAATAAATTTTACAATGTAGGAGTATGTATTCTGAAAAAAAAAAAAAACATAATTACTTTGCATTGCTTTTGTTGTCCAGACATTACCAAACTTAAGGTGGAATATGATGACTAAAGGATATATAATCAATAATTGGTGATGAGGGAGAGCCATTAGCATGAATGAAAGGCCATTTTCCATGCATTTGACTCATTTTGTCATCTTTCTCTTTTAGCCAGTGGATTTCCAGAGAAGTACAAATTTGCTTTTACAACAGTGATCTCAGATTCCACTTGGTGACACTATAATTTTTATATTTGGGGGAAATGAAAATAATCCCTTTTTCTCATTTAAAAATAGGAGAAAGGAAATAAAATTAAAGACGGAAGCTATTACAGGGACAGATATGAGTAAATATATTGACTGATCATAGTTAATTATAACCTGTGGATTCTACATTACATATCTTGTAGAAAATAGACTTTTTGTCCAAAATTAGTCCCATCAATTACATTCCCTAATTATACTTGCTTATTGAATAAAACTCCCATTCATTTCAAGTCACTTTATTACCAGCACTTTACAGTTTCCTTAACACAAGAGTAATGTGTAATTAACAGACCTACTAAGTGCTGGAAAACAGACCACTCATTAAAATGACCAAAATAAATACAAAATATAACTCCTGTGCTCAAAGGAAGGATTGAAGACGATCCATAAAAAGTGCAATGACCTCCTTCTTATGCCCAGAACATCAAGAGTACTCGGTCAAAAGTTGGATCGGTGTCCTCTTTAGCTGTAAAATGTAATGTTTATATCAAATCAAATTATGAAGAAACTATTTGTAAGTATTAGTAATTCTTAGTAATTATATAGCATAACCTGATTAAACAAATTAGAAGTGAACAGTGTCTGTCAGAGGTCCAATTTTTAAAGCTGGTAAGTCTGGATCTAGAAATCGTGTTTTACTATTATGCATAGCTAAAGGAAAACAGGACCTAGAACAAATGTGACATAGATCTGTTAATTTGAAAAGTGGAGATTGGGAACATGAAGTACTGGACTCATTGGCTGTTGCAACTCTTTTGAACAAAGAAACCAGCCTTAATTTTATTAGATTATTCATAATTTATTACTATAGTCAAATTTATGGAAAAAGGATAAAATTCAAAAGAAACATTGTTATTAGCCTTTGAAACTATAAGAAATATTTGTACATCATTTGTTGTGTCTGTTTTGTGGCCAATTTTATGTATTTAGTAGGAAACACAACAAACAAGTGAGATAAATCTTATTCTAACTCTCTGCTCAGTTGTTTTTCAAGCTTTCATTTCTTAAGGTCAATCTTGAAAGCAAAGTATCATCTGATCATATAAGAGTTTCCACTTTAATAAATTGACTGCGATAATATCTAAGCAGTCATTAAAAGGAACAGTAGCTCATACTTTTATTTAGTTTCACACTATTTTTTTGCTTCCATTGTTTACTTGGTTATATCTTTGAAAGATAAATAACTGAGAGAAACATAAGCCATGAATTCATTGTAAATTGTTTAGTGATATTACTCAGTTCATATAAAGAACAACAGACTGTAGTCAAGTTGTGCCAAACTCTACTAATTAAGCTGTATCAAAATTTAATAATCAGAATTCAGGTAACTGTGTCTAGCAGTAGCTATATACTCATCAAAAATGAAAAAATATTAAAGTTATTAAAGTCATAAAGTCAAATATAAAGTCTATAAGTCATAATTTCATAGGCCTTCTCTCCTGCTACTTTTTTTCCACCCCCAGTGACAGGAAGTCTAGTCACACAGTTGTATCTCTGCCCTGATCACGAGTACATCTCAGATTTAAATCAAAGTATCAAGAAATGACAGATCAAAAATACTGGGCACTGGGACTGATTCTTATTAGTTAACGACATTGACATTATATGATACTCAGATTGTCTTCTCTAGAGCTAACCCTAAGAACAGGGTACCTATGCAAACGATTTATTAAGTGAGTGTTCCCAGGAAATCAGTAAGAAAGAAACAGAACAGGAAGAGAAAACTAAGCAAAAGTATGATTTCAAGTTTCATACTGGCCTGATCCCATGGAAGCTCTGGAGCATAATAAGCCACACGGTAGAGTTGGTCCCTGCTCAAGACAAAGGGTGTGACTTTTATACTCCCGTGCCATGCAATCATTGGCTGCAGATAGTCTCTAGGGAAACATGAAAACCTAATTACTTCTGACTCTTCAAGAATCTGATGAAATAGCCTAATGGTGATCTTTTGAGAACTGTTACGGGTATGAGTTAGTAGGAACACAACATATAAAATGAAAGGCATGGCACACAGAATTAGTGCAGGGATAGGAGGGGTTGGAGGTGGGGACAGTAACATCTTCTACTACATGTACTAGTTAGTAGTTCTAGCACGTTGGACATAATAGTACTTGCCACTGCATCCATTTATATTTGGGGTTAGCTGTGCTTACATTAGACAGCTGTCTAGGTTAAAGAAGAAATTCAATTTGGTTATCTTCTTACAGGAAGGGGTGGGTTTTGTCCATACTCAAGGCCATCGTTGGCTGATCCTTGATCAAAGTTAACAGTATAAAATAAATTTTCTGCACAATTGCACTGTCATTAATACGAACATCATGGTTTTCTGCCTAAGTTGAAAAAAGACAAATCTATTTTACCCCCATTGCTGGTGTGTTGCCCATTGCACCAAAAACAGAAATTGAGTCTATAAAGGTCAAACAAATCTTTTATCTATTTACAAATTTTTCTGTTCTGTTAACTCTGTTTACCTGCACTTTCAACAGGACACTTTGCGGGGGAAAGAAACAGTTTTGGTGTCAAACTGGATAGGGAAGCAGTTTAATACACGTGTTTCTGCTGCAGAACTTTTAGCACTACTAATGTATACTATAAATCCCTAAGAAGGGTGATATTAAATACAAAATTGTCATACTAAATTGACTGTGTAATCCATTTGTGTAGAACATCTTTTAAAACTAATATCCATGGACATACTTTGGTGAATCCTGTTATGAATGATTAGTGTAGAAAATATACAGATCCATTATGATTATAGATGCAAATATCCTAAATAAAATGTGTGCAAATTGAATCAGTGTATAAAAAACGATAAGGTGCCATAACCAAGATGAATTTAAGCTATAATTAAGAGAAAAAAAATCTGTAATCATTTTAATTGTTGTAAAAAAAGCACTTGCAAAATATATACCCATTCATGATTTTTTAAAAAACAACTCCTTAAAGAAGTAGAAGTAAATTTTAAGTTCTACTTAATTTTTTTTAAAGACAAAACTAGATCAAACATCATTATTAATTCAGAAACATTTGAAATATCCTCTTTAAAATTAATTGCAAAGATCTCTACTACCATTACTTTTACCAATTGTATTAGAGGTCTTGAATAGTATAGTAAGAGAAAATAAAAAGAAATGAGACATTGATTTAAAAGTAAGAGTTGCATCTCTCATTGTTTGCATGGGATGTTTGTTGACAGAGAAAACAAAAGAATTCAAACACAATAGATGTAATAGAGTTTTTAAGGTGGTTAGTTATATGATTAAATAATCATTTGCATATTTATAAAACAGTGAAACATCTATAAAACTTAATTAAAGAAAAAGATACCACATACAACAATATCAGAGACCTAATCCAAAGGTATCCCCATTGTGGTCCTGAGGTTCTGCATATAAATCTCAGTTCATACTACATTCACTAAAAATACACATGAGACATAAGAATACATATACATACATACATGTGAATAATAGCCATCCTAGCACTAGTGCATTTATGAACAGCCTTTGCTCATTATGTACCTTGTGCAAGGCACAGTGCCAAGTACTGGGACAGAAAGACAAACATGACATGGTGTTATTCTCGAGCTCCTGTACAAGTTTTTGGCAGGACAAGCTGTAGAAAAAAGTGAGAATTTTGCCATGAGTATATTGTTTCTAATTTTGTACGAATATAAATACGCATTGTTTTTTGTCAGAGCTCAGAGTAAGGAGATAATTTGTGTGCCATTCACAATGCTAATACACTTTGTAGGCCTGCAGGATTTTTTAAAATAAAAGCTTCAGAGTTTATCAGAAGCAAGCCTATTGCATACTTGGAAAAGATTACTAAGGTTAGTCAACTCCTGGCTTTTTCTTTTGATATAACTCAGATGACTGTGATTTTGCCAAAGTTATAAATAGCCTTTGAAACACATTCTCTTTATCATAAAGTTTAAGTTTTATATCTTCTACTTCAGTAAATTTTATAAATGTCAACTAGAAACAGCCATTTTGGAAAAAAGTCATGGACCTAAGTTTAGCAAAGATTTCTCATTGGGTCCTCATTGAATATGCCTTTCTTAAGTTACATTTCTGGAAATTATCCATATGCATAATTATTAATGATAGAGTGTCCTTTCAGCTGATGTCTATATTTAGAATTAAAATGTTTATTAAAATCTCTCCCCCTTTTTTACCCATTCATTATTTTACTTTGAGTCAGGCTTGACAACTGTAGAGAAAATTAAACATTACACATCATTTCACTTTCAATGATTTGAAACATAGGGTGATACCAATTTCTGTGACTCATAGTCAGTCCTAAAATAAGAGACAGAGGCAGAGAGAGACAGAGAAAGACAGAGAGACAGAGAGACAGAGACAGAGAAAGAGAGGGAGGGAGAAATAAATTCTTTATCTAGATATCAAAGGTGAAAAGGGGTTTAATTCTTTTATGATATTAGAAATAAATAACTTTTTCCCATTCACTAGAGTGTCCCTTATTATATGAAAAGAATCCACTGTCACTATTTTAAAGGCTGGAAGCACAACAATATATTTAAAAGCATATACTTGACACTGTTTTAAAGCACAAGACATTATAAAAGTGCAAATAGTAAAGCAGAATCATTATGCAATATTTAAGAACTGATTTTAAACCTTTAAGAAACTGAGAACTAGCATAAATCAATCCTCAATAACTGATAATGCATTTGTCAAAAATGATTTTAAGGAAACAAAATAAAAAAACAAAAGGCCAAGATCAGCCAACCACCAGCAACTATATATGGTCAGGAAGAGCAGTAACCAGCAGGACACCTAAAAGTAGATCTGACCTGCATTTTTAGAGGAGCTTTGAATACACAGTTTTACATTTTATGTAAAAGTCTTTAAAAATTAATATAGTAATTTTTCAAGGTGAAAAATAAAGATCATCACTGATTCTTTTTACATGTTTATTCTAGCAAGCAATAAGGATATTGGGAATTAAGCTGTTACTCAGTTGATTTTTGTTAATGAATTTTTGTTCTTGAAAAGACATTCCTTGATTATAGAAAGATTTTAAAAATAGATGTTCAATTGAAAGGATGGTATTCTAAGTCCATTTCTGAAAATGGTTAATTTTCCAGTTAGTTACTAAGCAAGATGTGTTCAGCTGGAGGATGCCGATCATGAACTCCCGTTGACTCTCAGAGAAACCAAGCAGCTGCATTCCTGGGTCTGTCTAGCTCCAGGAAATTACTGACTGAAGTCAGAATCAAGGACAGACATTTGTCACAAATCTTAAACACTGGGGAAGAAAAAATCTAATGTTATGAACACCCATATCTTTCTTGTTTTTTGGAAATGCCTGTCTGATCTCCCATGGGCATGTATAGGAGGAAAATGAGCAACTAGGGATTTAAAAATTTGTTTAGTAGAAGTAATGCTTTCAATTAATTATTCATTTATATTTCCCTGAATGGCTTTTAAATTAATTTTATTTGTTTTTATTAATACATGGATTAATACATGGATTCTATTGCCAATTTTGTGTTTATAATAACAAATAAAATGAAAGTTCTTTGAAGAGCCACAAATTTCAGCCACTTCACAATGTACCTTTTTACCCCTTTTCCTAAATGTATACATGGGTGTGTGGATGTGTGTGTATGCCTTAATACACTTATAAAAATATAGGTAATAAGCAATTTAACATATTTTCCATATAGTTATTGGCCATTTACATTTCCTTCTTTATGATTTTTTAACTAGAAAATTCAAATAAATTGCTTATAGAAATATAAATATATAGGTAGTTTTGATATATGAATGATTCCATATGCTTGTTTCAATGTACAAGTCACTTAGAAATGTTTCAGATCTTTCTTTGATAGAACAGAGAGAACTACTCATTTCTTTTTAACTGCTATTTTTCTGTAGATGGGATTTCAACAGTTTTATTTAACCACTACCTTGTATGTGCCTCTCTGCACACGTGTCAGGTTTTTCCAGCATAACCAGAAGCAGAATGGTTCAGTCAAAGGAGATACATATTTTAATTTTTAAGAAATTCTGCCAAATCATCTTCAAAAACGGCTGTGCCAAATTATTCTCACCAGTCATGTGTAAAAGTTAACTGATTTCCCACCTTTGCCCACACAAGGTTAATGTTTTAATTTTTGTCAAGCTAATAAAAATCATTGCATGAAATTTGCTTGCATTTTCAGTTCCCTGAGTAGCAAATGCTATTGAACATATTTTCCCTATAGTTATTAGTTGTATTTCCTCCCTCCGAATTTTCTATTTATGACATTTAAGGAAGACATGCATCAATTTGTTGAAGTTTATTACAATAAGTTTATTTTTAGCTGTATTTTGTGAAAATATTTTCTTGTTGAATTTAAAAGTTATTTACATAGCCTGGATATTTATTTAATTTGTGTTATAAATGCTTCCTCTGTTTTATGACTTGTTTTTTAACTTTAATAATAATAATAATATATTTTATAATTATTTTAATAATTAACTTTGAAATTACGTGATCAAAATTTATCAAACTTTTGTGTATACCATTTTCAGGACTTCCCCAAAATCATAAATGTATTTTCTCATTTTTGTTAAGGTTTTGTTTGTATATTTAAATTTTAATCCATCTGGAATTAATTTTTGTGAGTAGCTGGTGAGAGGGTTTGAATTTTATTTGTTCCAGATGGAAGATCTGTTATCCCAATATCGTTTAGTGAATATTTCATTTTCTTACTGATAGAAGATGCTACCTAATTTGCTTATGAAATTCTCGTGGATGTGCATGGGTTTTTGATTCTCTAGTTTGTCATATCTAAATTTTTAAAATTATAGGACTTACAAATATCAGGAAGTTAACTATTACTGGCAACAATTAATTATTATCTTCAGGCATTTAACAATGTTTATTGAGTGCTTATTATGTGCCAATCACACTATTCTAAGCCCTGGGCTTTCACAGTAACTGAACAGGCCAAGTCTCTGCATTCATGTCTGTTATATTCTTTTTCCATGTCTAGTGCTTTCAAATGGTCAGGTATATGCTTTTAAATATATTGCTGTGCTTTCAGCTTTTAAAATGGTGACAGTGGATTTTTTCCATATATCAAGGGGGTGGGGAGAGCTGGATAATATCACACACCCAAAGGATACAATACAGCTGATCTGCAAGATGTCAAGCTTGAAAATTTTTGATCTCATGTAGTGTTAAAGAATATAGATCCATTTTAGCTACACCACACTCTATGTAATGCAGGTTTGTTTTAACTGACCTGTTTCTAAACTTTGCATCATAGACAATCAATATTCAAAACTCTGAAAGTACAGAAAAAGCATATGGCAAATTCTTTTCCCTCAAGAAATTTAAAATCTCTCTGGAGAAATGAGACATAAATAGCCAAAGATACGACATAAATAGACAAATGCAACAATAAATGAGAGGCTTCAAGATAGCAGAGCACTGATTTTCAAGTTGATAGTATGAACCATAACAACTATGCCAGTCTGAGGGACTAGACTATCGTGATATGGAAGACTGAGCTAGACTCTGTAGCTGTGGGAAAAAAAAAAAAAAAGGACACAAAACGTATGGCATTCTTGATCAGGGAAATTCCTCAATTCCTATGTCAGTTTTACGGAAACAGAAAAGAGGAGCATGTGTCAATCGGGAAATAGGCTAAAAAAGCCATATGGAGAAAGCTTTTGAGAAAGCTTTAAATAACTATGAAGTTTTGATTGTATGTTATGCCCATCAAGGGAAATCAGCAGAAAACTTTTTAAGCAGAAGAAGGACATGGTTAACATGTGGTTTCAAAGAGCTGACACTCCTGGAAACTTTGAAAGCAGGACTACCCTAGACAAAATCTGTTTGGTTTGTTTTGTTTTGTTTTTACTTCAAGTTTTCGTTTAGAGTCTGCCCTTTTCCCCCAAGTGTTCAGTGTCATTGGGCTGACTTTTTCTCCTGTGATAGTGACCTTACATATTTCGGACCTTCCAGAAATACTAACTGTTCTCTAATTTTCAGCCCCCAAAGTAAAATTTAAAAAGTCTCTGCATGTGTATAATGAATCTAAAGATGATCTATACTACTAGATTACCATGGCTGTTAAATACACTTGCATTTAACATAATTTGCTGAAGGAAGAATAAAAATTTCAGGTTCTGGGGCAGCCTGGAAGGAAAGATGCTTTTGTTTCAAGGAAGTTTCAAATTTTGTAGTACCTTGAAAATGGCTCCTCTTGATCTCCCACTCTGGGTTTTCATACCCTTATAAAATCCTCCTCTTTTTTTTCGAGTGTGTATGGGACTTAATGAATTGCTTCCAGCAACCAGATATGACAAAAGTCATGGGATATCATTTCTGAGATTAAGTTACAAAAGATTGGCTCTTATCTTGCTTGTTCTCCGTGATGTGCATGTTCTCTCTCTCTCTCTCTCTCTCTCTCTCTTTCTCTTTCTCTTTGTACTTTAATACAAGTCAATGCTATGTTGTAAACTTCCCAAGAGAGGGGCCCATGTGACAGAGAACTCAAGGAGGACTCAGTCCAACAGCAGGTAAGAAACTGAATCCTGTCAACTGACAAGAGCAAATTCTCCGTGAGTGGAGCCCTGACTAATATGGTCATTGCAGCCTGTGAGAAACCTTGAGACAGAAGACTCAGTTCAGCCACACCCAGATTCCTGACCCACAGAATATATGAGTTAATAAATGTTTGTTGTCTTAAGCCACTACATTTTGTGTAATTTATTATGCAGCACAGAAAACTAATACAGACCACCTCAAAACAGAACATTCTGTGGGTATTGTAAGGAATCAGAATTTGGGGATAGGAAGAGAATTTAAAATCAACTAGCTTCATATTTGAGAGGTTCAGTCACACTCGAACACCTCCCATGTTCTGAACATTTTCATATAATTTTCAATTGGGTTTAGTAATTTTCTTTGTAATAGCCACTAGGTAATATTAAACCTTCATGTTGCTGTGATCAATTATTATTAATGTTGGTTTCTCATTTGGAATAAAGGAAATTATACTATTGGTTAAAACTAATAGGAAAGAAAAAGCATGCTAGTTAGGAGAAGGTCATGCATGTTTGGTCTAATGAGTCTTGCTGTAGTCAAGTTCCTGTGTAAAACGTCATCTCAGAAAATTGAAATGGAAAATGGCAATTTAATAGTGCTCTGAAACCATAATAGAGAGAGAAAAATGAATTATCACCAGACTTGTAATAAAACCCACAACAATTATTTTAAAGGTAAAACGAATGTGACAAATTTTCCTAGACTCATCAATGATTTGCCTTCTTTAGGAAGAAAACCTATACAAAGGTAATTCAGCTAATAAAATTACCCTCTGAACTTCCCTTCATTAATAACAAGCATGGGACAGCTGCAGTGCATCTTGGAATCCCACAACATTTCCCAACTACGATTGCTAACAAATTGAAGTCAGACACCCAAATGTGGTGAAGCAATTCATTCAATAACAGCTGTGAAAGATTGGTCAGTTTAAACAGACTCTAAAGATAATTTAACTGGCACGGACAATTGAAAAAAGGATGCATTCCTGTTTGATTTATGTAGCAAAGGCTATTCAGAGCCTGCTCTTCTCCCCTTGGGACTCACCCCTACACTATGAAGGCTGCTTATTGCAAACACCTGCTGCTCTCTGCCTGTGAGCTTTAATTGTGGCCTGTGCTCTTGGCAAAAATGGAAATGCCAAAGGAAGGACAATGTCCCCGGTGTAAATTCTCCCCTGCTGCTTTGTTGGCATAACTCTAATGCATCTTTTTATATTGTCTCTCAGAGTTCCCCAGATTCTCTTAAGCTTAGTTGCCCACAGTGGTAACTTGCTTGATAATATAACCTTAGTTGCCTGATTTTAATTCCCTATGTTCCCTACATCACTATCAGTATTTCCTGAAATCACTTCTAATAACTATCAGTGTCTGGAGTTGCCCAAATAAAGTATTTGGATTCAAATCTATGTCTCAATTTCATTTACTATGAATTCAAATCATGTCTCAGGAATACAACCTAAGACAATTTACTTGACAGTTGCACATTTAAATCTGGTATAACACTCTGAAAGAATTTGGGAGAGTTTTATATCCACTGAAATGCTTAACAGTAGAGAACACAAAATGCAGTAAGTTTTTTTGAACTAGGAACCAAAACCAGACTTGGGACCTCACTTTAATGTAATCTTATGAATTACTGTTACATTTTCTATTTTCTATCTTTAATTTTATTACAACAAATTCTCCACTCAGGGAGAATTTGCTTGTGTTGCTTTTATTACAACAGTAATTTCTAACAAGGTCTCCAAGCTTTCATGAAATAGAGGGTAAAATAAAGTATTCCTCAACCCAAGACAACTGGATTCATATGGAAAGGTTCACAACATAACAACTGCAACTTACTGAATACTTACTGTGCATCAGGAAATGCACTAAATGCTTTATACATATTTCCCATTTTTGTTTAAACTAAACTTTAGATACTGTCCTTATTGAACTTTTTTTGTCTTTTTGTAGCAAATTTATTGTTGACATAAAAACTGCACATATACACAGTGTACATTTTTATGTCTAAACATATCTATACACCTATGAAACCATTATCACAATTGAGACAGTTATGAACATATCCATAATCTCCCATAAACTTTCTTCATGATTTTTTATAATTCTTCTCCTTTTCTTTACCTCTTCCCCCTCCTTCCCTCAGGCAATTGTCAATATAGATTTGTTTGCATTTCCTAGTATCTTACATATAGGAAATAATGCAGAATATATTTTTTATTGTTTGGCTTCTTTCACTCATAATTATTTTGAGATGTATCCATATTGTCTGTATCTATAATTCATTCTTTTTTACTCATTCATTATATGGGCATCCTACAATTTATCTATTCACCTATTGAAAGACATTGGGTTCTTTTTTTACAATCTTTAAAAAAAATTCTTTAAATTAAAATATAGATAACATACAATAAATATTATACTTGTTTTAACATTTCTATACCTAAAGAAGTGATTACCATGGTAAGTCCAGCAATCTGACACTGAATGATGGTATCGTAATATTATGGACTATTTTTCCTATGCTATACATTACATTCCCCTGGATATTTGAACCTCTTATTCCCCTTCACCTTTCCCCACATTTTTTTAATTTTTCAATTTCAGTTGACATTCGACATTATTTTATATGAGTTTTAGGTGTAGAACATAGTGGTTAAACATTTATATAATTTATGAAGTAACCTCCCTATTTAGTCTAGTACCTACCTGGAACTAAACATAGTTATTGGTATATTATTGACTATATTCCCTATGCTTTGCTTTATATCCTCATTACTGTTTTGTACTATCAATTTGTACTTCTTAATACACTTGGGTTATTTCCAGCTTTTGACTATTCCAAATGAGGACATTTATGTACGATATCTTATGTGGACATACGCTTTCATTTCTCTTAGGTAACTACTTGGAGCAGAATTGGATTGTATAAGTGTATGTACATTTTAAGAAAAGGCCATTGTAACATTTTGTATTTCACCAGGAATGTATGAGAATTTCAGTTTTTTTCACATCCTCACTAGCACTTCGTATGGTTAGACTTTTTATTTTTAGCAATTATTACAGGTGTGTGGTGCCATCTCACTGTAGTTTTAATTTACATTTCCTTAACGATGAATGGTGTTGAGCATCTTTTCATGTGCTTTTTTGCTCTCCACATATCTTCTTTGGTGAAATATTGATTCAAATAATCTGTCCATTTTTGTTTGGTTGAGTGTTTCCTTATTATTATTTGGGTTTGAGAGTTATTTACTTATTCTAGATACAAATCCTTTATCAAATATATGGTTGGCAAATATTTTCTCAGAGTATGTTATTTCTTTTCATTCTCTTAACATTGTCTTTTTTTTCTCCCCCACTCCATCTCAACATTGTCTTTTGAAGAGAAAAAAATTTATTTTGACGAAATTCAACTTATCAGTGTTTTCTTTTATGGATTATGATTTAGGCATCTTATCTAAGAATTCATTACCTAAATCTAAGATTACAAAGATTTTCTGTGTTTTTTCTTAGAAGTCTTAAAGTTTTAAGTTTACCATTTGAGGTCTATGTGTTAATTTTTGTGTTAATTTTTACACACAGTAAGAGATACGGATCAGAGTCTATTTTTTGTTTGAATATCCAATTGAAGAAGCACCATTGGTTAAAAAACCTATCCTTTCTTCACGGATTTATTTTTGCACCAGTTCCTTAAATCAGTTGTCAATATATGTTGGGTCTATTCTATTTCTCTGTCTTAACATAAACATAAGACACTGTCTCGATTATTATAGCTTACTGAAATACAGTGGTGTTAGTCCTTCAAGTTTGCTTTTTTTTTTTCAAAGTTATTTTGGCTATTTTAGGCCCTTTGCATTTCCATATGAATTCTAAAATCACTTTGTCGATTTTTACCAAAAAGCCTGCTGAGATTTTGATTGGGACTGCATCAAATCTATTCATCAAATTAAAAAGAATTACCATTGTAGCAATATTGAGTCTTCTGATGCATGAATGAATAATCGCTAGCATATAGAAATATAAGTAATTTTTGTATATTAATCCTATATCCTGAAACCTTGTTAAACTCAGTTCTAAAGCTTTTTTTGTAGACCCCTTTAGATTATCTGGTGTTCTTTGAATAAAGACAATTTTACTACTCCCTGTCCATTTGGATGAATACACACACATACACACACACACACACACACACATGGATATATATATGATGGATGTGTATATGTGAATATATATTGCTTATTCAGTGGATTGAATCTCCAGTAAATTGATGAATGGAAGTGATGAGAGTATACAACCTTGTCTCACTCCTGATCTAAGGGTGAAAGCATTCAGTCTTTCACTATTAACTATGATGTTAGCTAGAGATTTACTAAAAATGTCCTTTACTAGGTTAAGGAATTTCCCTGTTATTCCTAGTTTGCAGAGAATTTATATTAGGAATGAATGTTAGATTTTATCGATGCTTTTTCTGCTTCCGTAGAGAAGACTACAGGGTTCTTCTTTTTCAGCTATTAATATGATAAATTATATTGATTGCTTCTTGAATGTTAACTGCTACATTTATTGAAGAAGCTCTAATTGATCATGGTGTATTATATTTTTTATTTATCAAATTATTTGATTTACTAAAATTTTTAAATAAAATGTTTGCATGTATGTTTCTGACACGGTCGTTTATGCCCAGGATGCCCCATTACAGTCTTGGCTTTTGCACTGACACCTTAGTCTTTGCACTAAGTAATTCTTTTCAATGTTTGTAACCAAGCAAATCTCCTGACATAGTTTAATTATTGAGAACTGTTAGGGTATTTTAGATGGTAACCAGTGACATTTGTCTTTTAATTAGAGTGTTTGAATAATTTGCATTTAATGTAATTACTATCATCTGTTTGCTATTTGTCTCTTCTTTGTTTTCTTTTTTCTTTGTTTGAATCAATTGAATATTTAAAAAAAAATTTTAAATTTTCTCTGTTGGCTTTTATAACTTTTTGTTTTGTTTACTTAGTAGTCCCTTTTGGGTTTATAGCATGAATCTTTAATTTATCACATTCAACTGTCAATTATTATTATACCATTTAGCATAGAGTTTAAGAATCTTACAATAATATGCTTCCATTTCTCTTCCAGATTTTATGATTGTTGCCATACATGTTTGTTTATAAACATATGTTAGAAAGCCTATATTACATTGTAATTATTTTTGTTTAAGCAGTAAACTATCTCAAGAAATTTAAATAAGAAAAATGATTCCCATATATTTCCGATTTAGTTTCCACTTCCAGTGCTCTTTTTGTAGATTAAAAATGTCTTTGTCATTTTTCATTTGTACAAAAGAATTCCATTAAGATTCCTTATGGTGTGGATCTGTTGGAGGTCAATTCTTTCAGTGTTTGTATATCTGGAAAAATATAACTATTTTACCTTCATCTTAGATATTTTACCTGTATATAGAACTCCAGATCAAGAGGGTCTTTATTGAGGGAGGGGGAAGGTTTCAGTATTTTCGAGATATTTCATTTTCATCCCTCTTCCACTTTTTCTGACAAGAAATCTGCTGTCATGTTATTTTTTGTTCCTCTACACAAAAATCTATTTTTTAAATCCTCTTTCTGCTTGTAAGTTTGTCTCTTAATTACTGACTTTGAACAGTTTGATTGTGCTGTATAAGTTATACTTTTTTTTTCATGTTTCTTAGACTTGGTGTTCACGGAGCTTCTTGGGTCTTTTCCTTTTTAGTATTTATCAAATTGAGAAAAATGTCAACTTTCGTTTCTCAAGTAAACCCTCCCCTTTTGGATTCTCTATCTACATGTTAAGTAGAACACTTGATATTTCATAGCTCATTGATGTTATTTTCAGGTTTTTTTCTCTTGGTGTTTCATTGTGGGTATTATCCCATCTTTGCTGAAAGCAGAAAAAGAAATAACTGCTCAAGTAGTGAAGTCAGAATTCAAAGAAGGGTTTTCAGATCCCAGAGCATTAATTTTTGACTGTTACTCTCTAATTTATGTAAATAATATTCTATTCCTTGCTACATAGTTAGGACTCAACAAATATTACTTGTTTTAATATAATATCAAGAAAGCTATTAAAAATTGAAATGGAACCAGAAACATTTTTTTAAAGATCACATTACATACACATAGGCAAGGGACTCTGTTTCTTATAGACTAATTACATGAAATTCATGACCAAAGTAATTCAAGACATTAAGACATTATAAACATTAAAGATTTGTTTTCAGATAGCTAAAGTTTACCACTAAGAAATGAATCTAAATCCTAACACAGTGGATTCAAATTAAACTTAAAGAAACTCTTATTTCTAATCATTAAAACTCTTTACTTGAGTGACCCAAAGTTGTGAATCAAATATGCATGCATGCGTCAGTAAGGGTTTTCTCTAATGAGCACTCCCCAGAAAGCCACTGACTTAAACCTTATCAAGACTAATTCATGAAAAATGAGCTAAAAAGTAATAGGACATTTCTATTCACTGTATAAAACTGATAAAATAAGTAAATGTTGCATTAAGTATTTGTAGTAGATTATATACTCCATTTCTATTTCAATGATGTTAAACAAGCAAGATAATTTTTTAAATTTGAAGAATTAATAAGTAAATTAGTATAAAACCACTACAGTAAGCATGGAATTACAAGATATGGGGAAGGATTATGGTGGGGGGAGGGATTTGTCATCAAATCCTGATTTATCATTTACCCTAACATACCTGCCTTTAAAATATAATCGTTCTCTCCTTCAACCCTCTCCCCATGATCCTACTGAAAACTGAAGAGTTTTGCACTTTTTTCTAGATTTAGTCACCTCAAAATCCCCTTGAAAATAAAGGTTCCAAGAGTCAAACAAGATGATGGTTAACCATGCTTACTAAGCCCTTCATTCTGTTTGAAGTCCTAAGATAAGTTGTTAATTTGACCTTGATCTGAAAGAAAATTGATTATTTATGTTCTTTCTTGTTTTATCTATACCTTGTACATATTTTTCTATTTCTGGGTGGATGCAAAATGATTCTTAAGGCTGTGTCACACTGTCCTTCCTCATTCTGTCTTCTCTTTTCTCTCAGATTCCATATTATTCTCTCCTCCAATAATTTTTTTTATTCCCAAAGACTTTTTATTCATAGAAATATAGGGTGTCAGTTATTAGGCACCTACTCTGTACTAGGCATTATGCCAATTTCTCTAGCTGTATGGAGGCAGATAGGGAGAAAGAAAGGAAACTATTTCAGTATTTTTTTCTCACTTCAAGGTTTGCAATAAACATTACTTTCTCGGCTGCCACATGTAGAGTATTACCTGCCAGCTACTGCAATCCATGAGAAATGGTTAGAATTAATTAGATAGAATTATAGGGCTGGAAGAGACTGTAAGATGCCACTTCTAGGTTTGTCAGCCTTTTGTGAATTGGGAAATACACACACACACACACACACACACACACACACATATTCTAATTTGCATATTAATTCTTCAAATTTAAAACTTATTTTGCCTGTTTAACATCATTGAAATAGAAATCAAGTATATAAAATACTACAAATACTTAATGCATTATTTACTTATTTTATCAGTTTTATACAGTGAATATAAACATCCTATTACTTTTTCTTTTTTTAAAAAAAACTACCTTCAAATATCTCACATCATCACCTCTTATGGAATTTCTCAGCTGGGATTTGCTCTTTCTTTTTGCAATTTATTAGTAGTTTCATTCACAAGTCCTCTGTACTGAGTCAATTTTCACTCACATCTGTAGTCCTCTCATGTTTTTTTTTCACCTTTTCAGACAATAGAAATATGAATATTATAAGCAGTGAGTTGTTATCTGCAACTCCCAGAAGACACAGTCCCTTAGAGATTCTAAGTATTTCATTATATAGCAATGTAGATTTAGTAATGAACTGGAAAAACTTGCTCAAGATACTCCTGTGGTTGCAGAAATTATTCTGGAGAAGTTACATTTTTCATCCTTCTTATCATTTTATAATGTGCTTTGAAGTCAGTACACTTTCAGGGGAAAAGTGCTCTCTGTCCAATGGGGTTACAGCTAAGAGAAGGCCCCCACTGACCCTCTTCATCAAACTCACATTAACTCTTTTTCTAGGCCAAGTTTTTTGTCATGTATGTATTTAGATCTGAATTGGAAAATAATGGTATCTAGGGTTGAGTGACTTAGCAAACAAATGATGCATGGAAATTGTACAGCCATCTTTTCTCTTGAATTATGTTATAAGATCGGTTTAATGAGATGGAGACAATGAACTTTTTCCAATGATCATTTTTCTAATTCAACATTCAGTTACTGAGTGTCAAAGAAAGCTCCACAAATCATTCAGGGGTCAACAATTTAATGCTGTGACCAGAGTTTTAATGATTTCACTTTCTCTTTTTAAAATAAATTTTAAAATAGTCCTTTAACATGCCTTCCTCCGATTCAAAATGTTAGGCCTGTTGGCAGTGCCTCTCCTTTGCTCCAAAACACAGAGGAAAGATATCTTTTGAAATCTAAGGGCTTCAAAGAACTTCTTTATGTAGATGGGGAGAACCACAGTTAAGAACGTGGCATTTGGGATCAAGAGAAACTGGATCTGAATCTCAGCTCTTCCCTTCTTAGTTGTGAGATATTAAGCAAACTGCATAGTCTTTGGTTCCTTTCCTGGAAAATGAAGGTAATGTTAATTATTTTTACACAGCTGTAATGAAGGTTAAATTAATTAGCATATATAAAGTGCTTGATGATAACTACCAAATCCTTCTGTTATTTTGGTAAAACACAATAGTGTAAGTTCGAATCTTATTAACAGCCAAAGGTAGAAGAATCAGGGAAGTATCACCATGTACCTGTCAGGATTCGTGGTGTGCACTGATGTGTGGGGCAATTTCATGTTATAAGGAATCTTGTCCTCTCTCAGCATATTTTTTCCCAAGGAATGTGCATAATTCATCTTAGTATTTCTCAATCCATCACAGTCACCAGGGCGACTAACTGCTGTGGGACATATAGAAAAACTGAAGGAAAACCTGATGAGCCTAGCTAATTCTTTGACTCTGCTTGTCTACCCTAAAGTTTTGCTCTAATTCAACTCTACTTTTAGTATTTGTATGCCATACCTTATTGTCTAACTCTGTTATATTCAACATTTTGATCCCCAAGTGCTCATCAGCAAAATTAATTTGCATACTATCTTTAATGCACATTACTTATAAATGATATGTATGTACTTCTATACTAATGCAGTTCATACATTTTAAGACATAGCTGAAAACAAATAGAACTTGAAGTTCAAATATTTTCTCACCATGCTCTAATAGGTCATCTTGCACATTCTTTGGTGTGCTTTCCCTTTGAGACTGAATGTTTTTCCTGTTGAAACTTGTGTGATGGTGAGGAACAAATACTGCAGAGCAGATGATGTTAGAGACTAGCATTATTTTATGTTGGCCATATTTGCAGATTCTCCCAATCTCATTTTACAGGTAGCTGAGTCAGGTCCCTTTATTTTGCCGACAAGGACTAGAGGAAACTGGACTCTTGGCTAAATGCCAGACAACTCTTTGCGAGCTTTATGCATTTATAAGCAAACTTCACATTGTGTCCTTAGAGATTTACAAAATTGGCGTATATCCCTGCCCTCTGTCCTATGCAAATTTCTTGCCTTCTCTAAGATTTCTACAAGTACCAGGGAGGTTTGTATCCCAATGTTTACTTCTCCCTCCACTTTCTTATTCTTGTAAAATTCTCTGTCTTGTTGCCTCTTGGCACCCGCAGGGTTCTCTCCTCCAGCCTTGTGCTGCACAGGGGAAGAATATGGGGCACTAGTACGGGAGATAATTATAACAGCTGAGGGGAAAGTGTGATATCACAGCAGAGAACAGATATTTACAATTAAATATCACTGTCTTATAATCTTTATTCTTAGATTCTCCCAGTCTTTATCTGTCTTTGTGCTAACTTTGCTCTTAAATGTCTCTGTCTTCCACTATGGTGATATAGTAATCTCTCTCAAGATTATTCATTCATCATTCACTATCTCAGGCAAATTTTTTCAGGGATGAGTTCCAGGACAGGGGCTTGAGGAATAATGCCAGATCTATGTGATAGTGCTTCATATAACAATTGTGGACCCTTGTACATTGATGTGACACAATCAGTTGTGAAGTGTGATGCAAGTAATTTTTACTGTCATACTGTGAATAATCTTTATTAGTAAATGAGAGTGGATTCAAGGTTGTTCCCTTAATAATGTCATTCTTATTCCTTTGAGTTATAATATAAATTCTAGAGTAGGAGAGAAAGGGGTAGAGTTGCAACAAGTGTGCTGGGAAATGTGCATAAAATGTGTACATCAATGAGAGTGTGTCCTATATGTGAACATCTACCATCATTAAGGCTTTAGCAAGCAAATGTTGTGACTCATTTATTTAGACGAATGGATCTCCAATGTGGGGTCCATACCCAAAGGAATGAGCAAGATGATTCAGTGGGGCAAAAAGAAAGTATTGCAACTTACAGTGATGATTATTTTTATCTCATGCTTTTAAACTTATTTTTTTGTAGAAGGTTTAAAACATAGCCATAAGTTTATTGACACTTATCTCATGAAAAGTAGGTCCTTGTCCCCTCTTCTTGAATTCGAAGTTACTTGCATCAATAGAGTATGGCAGAAGAAAGACTATGTGACTTCCTAGGCTAAATCATAAAAAGCCATACAGCCTTGATTTTGTTGGCTAAAACACTAGCCTTTAGCCCTGAGCCATCATGCAAGAAGTCCAAATACCCTGAGACCACCATGCTGTGAGGAAGCCCAAGCTATAAAACATCCTGATCCTTCAAAAGTACTGATTGAGCCCAGCCTAGGCACCAGACATGTGAGTAAATAAGCTTTCAGGTGACTCAGGACTTGAGCATTTTTGAGACACAGCTATTTGAGACTTCCCAACTGAAGCTCCAGGAATTACAGAGCAAAGAAAAACCATCCCCTGTCCAAATTCCTGACCCACAGAGTACATAAGAAAATGTCTGTTGTTTTGTATTACTAGGATTTGTGGTGGTTTTTAATGCAACAGTAGATAATCTGACAACATGACATATTAGTACATATCAATAATTTGTAAGCAGATCTACATTGTGATGATATATGAAAAAAATAATATGAACTGATGAAGTGCAAGGTCAAGAAATTTGGAGACTACAGAGCTACACATTAGATAGTGATCACAGGGCATATAGAAATTAAAGGCAAAGATAAGAACTTTGCATAACCAGATAGGCCAGTATCATTCAAGCCTAGAGCTGAATAGTGGAGAGAAAACACAATGTATTGGCCAAGCAGAAGGTCAGAAATCAAAATGGACAAATGCAAGGATCAAAGACTTTGTAGAAATTTAGAAAAACAAATTCAATTGCATAGGTGAAGTAGGCAAAAGACCTCAGATATTTTAAGGTGACCTAGAACACTAGAGCAAAATTTCAGGCCTATCAAGAACCTTCATGCACTTTCTTTTAAGGCAGCAGTCCCCAACCTTTTTGGTGCGGTCACCAACCTGGGACTGGTGCTCTTATAAGAATCTAATGTCTTATGATCTGAGGTGGAGCTGAGGCAGTGATGCTAGCGCTGGGGAGCGCTGCAAACACAGATGAAACCTCGCTTGCCTGCCTGCTCACCTCTTGCTGTGCAGACTGGTTCCTAACAGGTCATGAACCAGTACCGATCTGTGGTCCAGGTGTTGGGGACCTCTATATTAGTGTACAAATAAACTTCATGCCAGTTGACCAGGAGAGACTATTACTTTCTCGAAGGACTGCACATTGCCTTCAAAGTTTTGAGATAATTCACATACTATAAAATTTACCCATTAGAAGTGTACAATTCAGTGATTTTCAGTATATTGCTGAAGTTGTACAACTATCACCACTATCTAATTTTGGAAAATTTTCATCATACCAAAACAAACAAACAAACAAACAAAAAACCCACAAAAACCTATGAAAAAGAATAAAGGGGAAGAATCGGTCTGTTGGTCTGTTTGATTCCAAGAATTTTTATGAAGATACACTAGTGGTATTGATAGAAGAATACACAGATAGATAATTGAATAGAATAGAAAACCAAGAGATAGGTCCACACAAGTATGCCCAACTGATTTTTGACAAATCTGCAAAAGCAATTTAATGGAAGAAAAATAGCCTGTTCAACAAATGGTCTGAAGCAATAAGCAAAATATCTGTAGACAAAAATAAAATAAAATAAAAATACAGTCTACCATAAACTTGACTTCATCATTTTAAATTATTTTTGTTTTATAAAAAAATCTTGTTAAGAGGATGAAAACTAGCCCACAATGGAATGGGAGAAAATATTTGCAGCAGGAGAACAGATGAGTGGTTTCCAGGTTTAAGGATGGGGTGAAGTCAGTGGGTGAGTGGACATGGCTACAAAAGGACAACCTGAGAGATTCTTGTGGTGATGTAACTTTGTATCTTCACTGTATTGATGTCAATATCTTGGTTGTGATATTACATTATTGTTTTTCAAGAAGTCACCTTTAGGAGAAATTGGATAAAGCGTACCCAGGATCTTTCTATATTATTTCTTAAAACTGATTGTGACTCTGTAATTATCTCAAAATAAAAAGTTAATATTTAAAAATATAGATAGCAATAGAACTGACATCTGCAGTTGAAGCATTTCAGGACTCTTAGCCTGGATTAAAACATGATAGCATCAGGATGACCTGATGGTGTTGATATATTACTACAGAACAGTCCATTAAGCAAAAGAAGAAAAAGAACTAAGCCTTTAATAGGTAGGTATGTAGTTGGTAAACAGTAGCCTCACAGGTGCAAGACATTTCTGTGAACAAATGGACTTTTCCTTTGAAGGCATAGCCCACTGGGGCGCATGGCTTGGCAAGGGGGAAATGGAGTAGATTCTAGCCCCCAGGTGCTAAATACATGAAGAAAACAAAAGTCCTTCTGATCATGAGCTTCGGGGATTTTAAGTAGAAAAAAAAGAGGGGTCATTTTCAGACAAAGAGAATGGCTCGTCAGAAGAGTGCTGCAAAGGAAACATGGAGCTTCAGGGAGATTTTTCAGGATACTGTTAGTAGAAGACAATTGACAAGGGCAACTAAACTAGCCCACAAGCTACTGGGAATTTGTTTACCTTTAATGAATCTTTGATATTAGGTTGAAATTCAGTGGGGAAAATTAGGAAGTGTTTTTACAGTATTCACACTGCAAATATTCATGCGGTGTCCATATCTTGTTTTTACTATTTTAGTGGATTTCTTTCTCAGCATTAGTTTTCCTTACCCGTAAGATATACCGCAGAAAGCTTTTGAAAAAGTGGAAGATATGGACTATCACAGTGACCGATGCATGGCAAGTGAGAACTTTCAAGAGATCGTCGTTCCTGATCTTATCATACATATTCAGTAATTTCTGAGTTATTCACTGGGAAATTATGTTCTACAATTAGCTGGGACAGGTAAAATATGATAGAGTGTTACGTGTATCTTTTAAACCTTTGTTGTTTTTAGCTGCAACCTAATTACAGAATTGAAAATTTGTTATTTGATCAAATAACTAGTTGTGTCTGCCCTTTTGCCTGTTGTATTCCAGGCAGCAACTTAACTTTGGGGAAAAGACATGCTTTTTTAGTAGACAGCCTTTCCAATAACTCAAATGTTTCCATTTCATTATAACACGTGACATTTCTGCTGTTCACTGGTGGCTATTGTCATGCATTAGATATGATATATCATTCATGAATTTTTTGGGGGGGGGTGTGTGGCGATTTCTTTGTAAGATAGTCTACCTTTTTTAAGTTTCAAAGACAATGAGAAACAGATAAAGAAAATTTAAAAATCGTTGTAAATTTCATATAAAAGTAATATATACATATTGAAACAAAAATTCAAATAAAATGAAACAGTACAAATGAAAAGTGACTGTTTCCTTTCTTCTGATTCCCCAGTCTCAATTCTCAGAGATAACAATTTTTTAACTCTTCTGTTAGTTACTTCTCTAATTTTCAGTAATTATGTTAATTTTCCTATTTCCCTTTGCAAACTTGAAACTTTTTATTGGCATTAATTAGGAAAAGTAATTGACCACATTTCAAACTCTTTGATATTTACTTTCTTCTCTTTCCAACTTTTTTTAGTTTTGTTTTAATTTTTAGTTATTTCATTGGTTATATTTATGATTTTAAATAATATACTTATTCCATCTTCTTATTATTTCTTTGCTTTCAGTGCCCTCGAAGTTCATGAATTTTTTCTGTATTTGGCTGAGGTATAGTCTCAAGTAAATTTTCATAAAATCTATTTTGAATCTTTTCATGTCAGAAAACATCCTTTATTTCCCCTTACATTACTTGATTGACAGTTGCATTCAGTTGGAATTCTTAGTTCAACATAATTTTCTCTCCAAACTTGGAAGGCATTATTATATTATCTATTGTTACTGATGAGAAGTCTGATGTCATTCTTATTTTAATTTCTTAGGAAATCACATTATTGGTGTTTTTCCTCTTAACAAGCTTCTGGGCTCTTTTATTTTTCTTTAGTTGATTTAGATATGTATCTTTTTCATCTATTCAAATCTCAATGATCCCTTTAGGCAAAAGACTTATGTTTTAATTTGGCCATGGAAAATTTATTATTATGATTTCTGTGATTATTTCCACCAGTCCCCAAACCTACACCCCTAATTTCTGTTTGCTCTTTCTGGAACTTCTATTGTGTGGATATTATATCTCCTAAACTCACCCATATGATTTTAACTATTCTTTAAAATATTTTTTCTCTTTTTTCTTTATATTTGTGTTTTTAGTCTTGGTATTTCATAATCTCTTTCCAACATAATAATTAGTGTGAGCCAGGTTTAATGTAAACCAGATCATAACATTCTGACTCAGAGAAATGCAGTGGCTCCCATTTCTCTGAAAGCAAAACAAAATCCTTGCAATAGCCAATTCAATCCTCCATGATCTGCCTCTGGTATGCCTTTGGCTTCATCTTCCACTCCTCTCACCCTTAATCATTCCAATCCAGCTACACAGCTGCGTGGCTCTGCATTTACCTTCCCAGGCACACTCCTGCCCTAGAGACTTGGCGTAAGATGTTCCTTGTCGTTGATACTCCCTTTTCCTTCAGATATTCTCTTGAACTACTCCCTCATTTCTCCCAAGTCTTTGTTTATATCTTAATTTCAGATTGGGGATGGCCCTGATGGCCCCTTTTAAATTCTAAAACCTGCTCCCTCCCACTGTATTCCCAATGTCTGTTTCCATGCTCCCTTATTTTTTTTCGAATACTCTGATGTTCACCTGTTTAGTATGTTTGTATTTATTGTCTGTCCCCAGTGGCTAAAAGGTCAGCTGCGAAGGATAGGAGTCTGTGTCTGTTTCCAGGCACAAAGTAGATATTAATTAGCATTTATTGACTGAATGAATAACTTCACATCCTGAAAAATTAAATAATTTTTTCCAGCTCCTGAATTAGACATTTTATTCAGTAATTATACTTTGAGTTTATAAGAATCCTTTCTTTTTCTCAAATTTTTCTTTGAGCATAGCTTCCTATTTTTATTTTACGGTTTCAAAATCATCTCATATTGCTCTGAAAATAGTAATTAGAATATTTCTAAGTTTTTTTTTCCTCAAATTTTCTTAGGAGGAAAGAAGAATCCTAATTTTCAGTTCATTGAGTTATTTTCTTTTATGTGGCAATATGCATTAACCAAGACTTGATTGTCAGTTCCAGATAATTAAATCAAATAAGCTTAAGTAAAGAAAAGATTTGATAAGAAAGGAATGGATAAGAAAATAAGACCCATACATGTGCTGCCTACAAGAAAGTCACTTCAAATCGAAAGACACACAAAGACTGAAACTAAAGAGATGGAAAAATATATTTCATGCATATGGAAATGAAAAAAGAGCTGGGGTACCAATACTTGAATTAGGCATAATAGACTAAAACAAAGGCTATAACAAGAGATAAAAAAGAACATCACATAATGATAAAGGGATCAAACCAACAACAGTAAACATTTGTAAACCAACAATTGTAAACATTTATGCACCCAACATCAGAACACCTAAATATATAAAGCAAATATTGATGAACATAAAGGGAGGGATCAACCATAGTACAATCATAGTAGGGAACTTTAACAGCCCATTGACATCAATGGAAAGATCATCCAGACAAAAAAAATAATAATAAACAGTAGTCTTAAATGACACATTAGACCAGATGAATTTAATTGATACTTTTAGAACAATTCACCCCAAAACATCAGAATATACATTTTTTTCAACCACACATGGAGTATTTTCCAGGACAGACAACATCTTAGGCTTAAATACAAATCTCAAAAACTTAGGAAGATTGATATTATACCAAGCATCTTCTCCAATCACAATGGTATAAAATTAGATACAAGAAGAAAACTGAAAACACACAAACACATGAAGACTATATAACATGCTACTAAATAATGAATGGGTTAACATGAGATAAAGGAATAAATCAAAAGATATATTGAGACAAATGAAAATCAAAACACAATGACCAAAAATCTATGGGACGTAGTCAAAGCAGTTCTAAGAGAGAAATTCCAGCAATCTAGGCCTACCTCAAGAAACAAAAAAAAATCTCAAACAAACAGTTTAACCTTACACTTAAAGGAACTAGAAAAGAACAATAAACAAAGCCTAAAGTGAGTAAAAGGAGGGAGTAATAAAAATCACAGCAGAAGTAAATAAAATAGAGTCTAAAAAAACAATACAAAAGATCAGTGAAACCTAGAGCTGGTTCTTTGAAAAGATAAATAAAATTGATAAGCTTTAACCAGACTCATCATGAAAAAAAGAAAGAGGAGTTGAATAAATAAAATCAGAAATGAAAGAGAAGTGACTACTGACTCCACAGAAATACAAAGGATCATAAGAAAATACAATAAATTATATGCCAAAAAATTGGACAACTTGGAAGAAATAGATAAATTTCTAGAAATGTACAATCTCCCAAAACTGAGTAAAGCAAAAAAACAAAAAAATCTGAGCTAACCAATTCTTACTAAAGACATTGAATCAATATCCAAAACTCCCAACAAACAAAATTCCCAACAAACAAAAGCCAGATGGCTTCACAGGTGAATTTTATCAAACAGTCAATGATGAATTAACACCTATTCTTCCCAAATTATTCCAAAAAATTCAAGCAGAGGGAAGGCTCCCAAGCTTATTTTCCAAGGCCACCATTACTCTGATTTGCAAACCAAATAAAGACAGTATGAAAAAAAAACAAAATTATAAGCAATATTCCTGATGACTATAGATGCAAAAATCCTCAACAAAATATTAGCAAACCAAATTCAGCAAAACATTAAAAAGATTATATGCAACGATTGAGTTGGGTTTATTCCTGGCATGCAAGGTTTGTTCAATATCTGCAAATTAATTAATATGATAAGTCACATTAACAAATTGAAAGATAAAAATTATATGATCATATCAGAAATGCAGAAAAAGTGTTTGACCAAACCCAGCATATATTTTATAATTAAAACTCTCAGCGAAGTGGGGATATAGGGAATATACCTCAACATATTAAAAGCCATAAATGATAAACCCACAGCTAACATCATACTCAAAAGTGAAAAGCTAAAATTGTTTTCTTGGATATCAGGAACAAGACAAGAAAGTACACTTTTACCACTTTCATTCAATATAATATTGGAAGTCCTAGACACAACAATCAGACAAGAAAAAAAAATGCATCCAAGTTAGAAAAGAAGATTTAAAACAATCATTATTTGCAGACCACCTAATATTACATATATAGAACCCTAAAGATTCCACCATAGAAACTATTCGAATGTATAAATAAATTTAGTAAAGCAGCAGGATTCAAAATTAATATTTAAAAATTGGTTGCATTTTCATACACCTACAATTAAGTATCAAAAAGGGAAATTAAGAAAATAACTTCATTTACAAAAAATTGCACACCTAAAATAAATTTAATCAAGGAAGTTAAAGTCTTGTATTCAGAAAATTAAAAGAGGTTAAAGAAAAATTTGAAAAAGATACAAATAAATGCAAGCCTATACTATGCTTATGGAGGATAGAAAGAATTAACATAGTTAAAATGTCCAAACTACCCAAAGCAATCTATAGAGTCAATGCAATTCCTAGCAAAATACCAATGGCATTGTTTAGAACTAGAACAAATTATCCTAAAATTTATATAGAACCACAAAAGACTCAAATAGACACAGCAATCTTGCAAAAGAAGAATTAAGTTGGAGGTATCATTTATGTAATATAAAACTATATTACAAGGTTTGTAATCAAAATGGCATGGTACTGTCATAAAAATAGACACATAGATCAATGAAACAGAATAGAGGGTCCAGAAATAAACTCATACCTATGTGATCAATTCATCTATGACAAAGGAGGCAAGAATATACAATGGAGTAGACAGTTTCTTCAGTAGATAGCGTTGAGAAAACTGGATTATAGATACATGCAAAAAAATGAAACTAGACTACTTTCTTTAACCATACACAAAAAAACCCTCAAAATGGATTAAGAACTTAGTAAATATAGGTAGGACCTGAAACCGTAAAACTCCTAGGAAATATAGGCAGTAAACTCTTTGACATCATTGGTAATAAATTTTTTGGCTGTATCTCTTTGGGCAAGGGCTTTCAAAAGCAAAAATAAACAAATGGGACTACATAAAATTAAAGATTTTTTGCACAACAAAGGAAAACATCAACAAAATGAAAATACAACCTACTGAATGGGAGAAGATATTCACCAATGGAATATTCAATAGGGAATAAATATCCAAGATGCATAAGGAATGCATAAAATTTAATACCAAAAGATAATTCAGTTAAAAAAGTAAGCTGAGGACCTAAATAGACATTTCTCCAAAGAGGACATACAGATGGCCAATAGACATATGAAAAATGCTCAAGGCCACTAATCATCAGAGAAATGCAAATTAAAACCACAATGAGATATTACCTCACACCTGTCAGAATGGCTATCATCAATAAATCAACAAACAACAAGTGTTGCTGACAATGTGAAGAAAATGGAACCCTCATGCATGGTTGGTGGGATTGTAAATTGGTACAGACACTATGGAAAATAGTCTAGAAGCTTTTCAAATTTAAAAATAGAACTACCAGATGACCCAGCAATCCCACTTCTGTTTTTTTCCAAAGAAATCTAAAACACTAATTCGAAAAGATATATGAATCTCTACATTTCTTGCTTCGTTGTTTACAATAAGGAAGATATAGAAGCAACTAGGTATCCGTTGACGGGTGACTAGATAAAGAGCTGGTACATATATACAATGTAATATTACTCTACCATAAAAAAAAGAATGAAATCTTATCATTTATGACAACATAGATGAACCTAGAGGGTATTATGCTGTGTGAAATAAGACAGAGAAAGGCAAATACCATGTAACTTCACTTATATATGGAATCTAAAGAACAAAACAAATGAACAAGCAAACTCATAGATGCAGAGAACAAACTGATGGTTGCCAGATGGGAGGGGTGTTGTGGGCCGGGTGAAAAGGTGAAGGGATTAAGAAGTACAAATTGTCCGTTACGAAATAGTTACAGGGAAGTAAATTACAACATAGGACATATAGTCAATAACATTGTAATAACTATGTATGGTGTCAGGTGGGTACTAGACTTAAACGGAGGATCGGAGGATCGTTTCATAACTTATATAAATGTCTAACCACTATGCTGTACATCTGGAAAAAATATAATATTGAATGTCAACTGTAATTGAAAAAGAAAAGAAATTTAAATTAGCTTAAGCAAAGAAAAGATTTATTTCTTTTCCTACTGATATTATTGAAAAGTCCATGAGTATATCTGTCTTAATACATGGCTGAGTCATCTATCTCACTCACCATCTTTTGGATGGGCTCTCACCTCATGGTGGGCAAGATGTCTTTTCTGTCAGATTACCAATCCCAGTGACACATGGGAGTCTTTCCAAGTAGTTGCAGCAGAACAGTTTTAGTGACAATTCTGATTGGCCTGCCTTGGGTCACATGATTAATCTTAAACCAAAACTTGTGGCCAGGTGTTTACGAGTCTCTGATTTTTCAGACCTGTGGCTTGTGTTCCAAAGATGGAAAGATATAAAAATGAGCAGCCTCACCTAAACTACATAAAGTTTCCTAAAACAAAAAAGAGACTTTTATTGTTGTAAGAAGGGAGAGACAAAAATTGTGTATCAGACATAATCTCTGCTCATTTTAAGAAAAACATTGATTCTTATTTTTTTAACCAGATACTTTCAGTTAGAAGGTTAGATAAAGGTATAGAAGATCATTTATATTTGGGGATTGCTATCTGAGTACAACCAGTAAACTGTTTGATTGATTGTTTTTAAACTAGTTGAAGCAGTATCTTCAAATTCCTAACTGGGCAGTTATTTACTGCTCAGTGGAATCAACAGAATTCCACTGATATTGTGAGTTAATTTTTATAGTCTATCATAAATACTGCTTGCTGAATATGAGATTAAATTAATAAAATTAGATGTTCAAGATGTTTACTCTTATTTCTTTAAACTCCTGCTAGGCAAAGTTTCTAGGAGAGAATACCTAAGTTGCTGATAATGCCATAGAGGAACAAACACTATATTTATTTATTTTAAAGGGTAAGGAGTAAAGCAAGTAACATAATAACATAATAATAACATGATAGTAATACTCCCACTAATGATAACTTTACTCCTGAATATTCTTATTATTTCACGTATATCATCTAATGGCTTATTTTCTCAACTTATAAATCAGCAGGACAGATATTGTGCTCATTTATCAAATAAGAAAATTGAAGGTTACTGCAGGTATATATAAAATCTATATAAACCATCATACAGCTTTTAACATATTGTATTAGAGATCTTTGTTTATGTATCTATCTCACCTATTAGAATTATGAGCTACATGAGGGTAGTATCTTGTATTCTTGATTTTTGTATTCCAGGTTCCAGCCAATGCCTGGCATATATCAGATGATCAAAAAAAAAAAAAAAATCGAAATAGATTTTAACTGCTTGTCATCACAAAGCTAAGTCACATATGGCTGGGATGAAAACCAAGTTCCTTTGCTTTTCAATGCAGCATGTAGACTGTTCATTAAAATACAATCAACACATCACATGTTTTTTTTTAAGTGAGATGCTGCCCAACAAAGTATGAGTTGGGGTTCAACAAGAAGTGGATGACACACTCACTGGGTAATTGAGGAAGGTTTTTAAAGGGACTATTACAAAAGTGAAGGAGGAAAACAAGGGATAGTGCAGGACCATAGGACTTGTAATGACAATAGAGGGTTGCTACCATTTCTAGACCTGAAGAAGTAAGAAGTTGTTCCCACAACCCATGGAGAGAGCTATAAGGGCAACTTGATTGGAACTGGGGTCCTCAGTAGATGCGACCAGCTAACTTACACAGGTCCAGAAGGCAGGAAGCCAGGAGAATTAATACTCTGACTTTACCCTCCACCTTTCCTCCCATGTCATCTTGGTGTACCCCGATGCTGAAGCCAACCAGAAGACAGAGAGCATAATACTCCTGTTGATAGACCCATCCAGATTAGTATTCTAGGGGTCAGAATGGAGAACAAGATGGAGAAGAACAGAGGGTGGATCTGGGGAGTCAACAGAAGACATTTAACATGGAGAGTTTACCACCCCAAGCTTTAAGTGATAGAAGTGAAAAGTCACTTGAGTACTTAGCATATGCTTGACTGGAGACCGAGGTAATGTACTTGGAAGGAGCTGGTGTGCTGACAGGGCTGCTGCCAACTTTTGAAAGAGTAACTTGTTCTTGTCAAGAAGCATACGCAGACGGGGTCCATGATATAACGCACCACTTACACTGTGTGCAGATGTCAGTTGTGGCTACAGTTCTGGGTTTCAGAGGGTTGCAGGCTGTAATTTGTTTCTCATATCTTCTAGGGGACAACTGGCACGCTATTTGCACAGTAAGTACCAGCTTAATCTATCCATATTGTTAATATCAAAAGATAATCCTCATTAATTGAATGTGACAGTGCATTACCCCTCCTTTTTTAGAGAACAAAATACTGATTCAGATTGTTCTGACTATGAGCTCTACGCAACACACACAACAGAAGCCAATGAATCAATTTGGTCTATTCTTCATGAATGGAGTCTTCTGTATGGTGTGTCTGAGGCAGTCCTAACTTAGAGTCTCAACACTGCTCACTTTAGCTAAAACAGCAGAAGTTTCCCCTTTAACTTACTTGGCATGGCTTTTCTTCTTGGGCCATGATGATCTCAGCTGTATTGGTGTGCAACTTGTATGCACATAATATTTAGAAAGTGATCTGAATAAATCTTTCAAACTCAGGCTTCTAGTATTGGTGTCTTATATCCAGGATGAACCACATCCAGTTCCATCACTGTATGATCCTGGTTAACTCATTAACCTCTCTAAACTTGGATATTTTCATCTATGGAAAAGAGACATTTAACTTCTCTTCCTACACCCTCAGGGTTTTGAAAACTTTGAAGTGCTACCTAATTATAAGATATTATAAACATATAACATGTCATTATCAGACATTAATATTAAATATTTGAAAGGGTTTACATTGTCTTTTGTTTTCTCCAGAATAATTCATGAGACTCAAGAAATATCATGTCTTAATTAAACTAGAGGAAAGGTGCTTTAATTTCAGCCTTTCATGAGAAGTTGCATAAAAATGGAAAAGTCAGTTATTGGTTTTTAGATTCAGATTTCCTGTGGAAGAAATGGAAAAAATAAAAATGTTTACTTCCTGAATTTTCTCTGGAACTAAAAGAATAAGGACTTAAAAAAATCAAGCTACTCCTTAGTTTAGAGTAGATGATGAGTCATAACATTTGATAACGTCATTTATTTTTAAGTTACACAAAGTGTTTTGTTACTCTTGACTAGTATTAGAGTTGGAAATTGTGAAAATGGAATTTTTTAGGATTTCTGTAAATAAAATATGAAAGTCATGACCTGAATGACTGGTCAAGTGGAGGAAACCCTGGATTGTCAGAGAAAGAACACTAAAGAACTGATTTAAAGTTCTGTAAGTTTAGTAAAATTTTGGTTTAGTAAGTAGGGATATCCATGCTCATATCATTTATCTATTGCTGATACAATGTTGTGTTATAAATTACCTCAAAGCCCATTGGTTTAATAGAGCAGACATCTATGACTGTTTATAAGAATGTGAGCCAGCTGGGCAGGTCTTCTGATAATGGCTAGACATACTCATAAGTCTGTAGTCAGCTGTAGTTTGGGAGGCAACTCTCTTGACATTTGCTGGGCTTCATCACACGTTAGGAGTGGGCTGGCTCTAAGCTGATCTAGGATGGGTTTAGCTGGAATGACTAAACTTTTTCTCCTTGGTTTCTCACATCCCTCTAGCAGGAAAGCCAAGATTTATTCTCATGATAGCTAGACATGGTTGACACTTAGGCTCAAAGTCGACATATTGTCACTTCTGCTCTATTGTCCTGGGCAAACCAAGTCACAACACCAGCCCAGGTTTGAGGAGTAGGCAAAGTTTCCATTGTTGGATGGGAGAAGATGCAAAGTCACATTGCAAAGAGTATGGATACAGGGAGAGGTCGATAATTGGGTCATTTTTGCATTCAGTCTACCACACTACTCTATTTGAATTTTCTTATAAAACATAACCAAGAGATTATAAATGTCTGAAAGCTTTAAAAACTTGGACATTGCTACACCAGCATGCCACTCCAACAAGCGGCCTGCAAAGGGCAAGCCAAATTTGTACTTAGAGGGATCTATAAGACATGCCAACTATTTTTATGAATGTACAAGTTTGGCTGACATACATTTTCTAAAACCTGAAACATCCTATTTGTGCTACTTGAGCAATCAAATCAGGTGCAGTAACTAGTGGTATGACACCCTGCTCAGCCACTCCTGTATAACGATAATTCTTAAGCTGCTATTTATCCTACATATTGGCTTTAATTTACTGAATAAATATATGTCATTATCTGAAAACATGCACAGCACTTGCTTGTGTTTTTAGAGGGGGAAGTATCTTTACTTAATCATATTTGGAAATATGGGCCTTAATACAAAGGGTGGTTATATAGCATATTTACTTGTATCTCTAATTACTAAAAAGTATGTATGTGGCATGGGGGGGTATTTATAATTTTTTGCTTCTGTAACTGTAGACTATTTCTTCATTTAAATACAGAGCTTCAAAGGGGAATTTAGGTGAATGATCATAACATTTTTCCCTTGGCCTTTGTTAATAACAATTTTTTGCTTGTATAAATATTAAATACGGAGAAAATAGAATTAAAAGATACTATTGGGACAGTAAAACCAGATAATTACAGTGAAATCACTACACAGCATGTAAAATTAGATAATTAAGAAAACAGCAACTATAATCCCATTGATGATTTTCGATATTTCAGAATACAGCAGAGGCAACTGCCTGGCCATGCTCACACCTAAGAGAAAGTTAGAAGTTATGAAACATAGCAGTAAGGCGCTTAAAGGAATTCACAGCTTTCAAAATAGTCACGAAGTGGCAAATAATTTTTTACATTATTCTGAGATTTGCAATGTTTTACTAGTTCTAGTTGGGCTTTAAAACACCAGTATATATATATATAGTACGTATGTAGTGGCAGTTCTCTGGGAAAACTAGATAACTACTTAGTCCAGTAGTTCATTGTCCAAAGTTCTAATTAGAATCTTGTTTCTCTCAAGTTCTCATTCTCTTTAGCTTGCTTATTACTTTTGTACCCAAAGGCTTATTCCAAACTACATACCATATGCAGAAATTAAAATCTTGTGTTAGCCTTTGGTTTCAAAGTTCCATTTTTGCTTTTATTTACCCAATATTAACTGATTATCTATTGTAACCTCTTGTTGACTGAATTCATGTATACACTTAAGTGGGATATTTATAATATTTTAAAAGAATAATCATTTGAAAGCCTATGTTGGATAAAGCTGAGTTTTGGATTCAAATCCTGGTTCTTACATTACTAACGATGACATTGGTAAGGGAAGAGTTCACCTCCCTAAGTCTCATTTCCTCATCTTTAAGTTGTGGTTAATAATGTTCCTCATCTCATGTAATTATTATAATGATATATAGAAGGTATTGTGCTTAAGGTAATCATTTAGTTAGCATTCCATGAATAATGATAAAAGTCCAACTACTTTAAAATACTCCCATATCTTAACCCAAGGAAGAATCTTTGCTGGGAAATCTGGCCAATATAAGAGAAAAGACTGAAAGTATTGATATTGAAGTTACCTAGTCTGATTACCCTACAGTATGAGCCACACTCTGTTCATGCAGTTAGAGCTTTCAATCAACTTTTTTTCTTAAGTTTTTCCCCAGCCATTAGAGATCACCAGCTATTTGTGGGAAGTATCTTAATATGAAAACTGGAGACAAAGGTGAAAGCAACCAGGTTGAAACAAAGACTGGACACTAGAAGAAGATTTTAAAAATAAACAAAGTAAATTAACGTTACGGAGATAATTGGAAATGAGACCAGGATGCTATAAAAATGATCTTTCAAAGAATGAAAAATGGCTCTTCAAAATTAAAAATACAATAACAGAGAGGAAAAGTGAAACAGGAGAGTCAGAAAGTAAAGTTAGACAATGCCAAGGAAAGTAGAACAAAAGGATGAAGATGGGAAGACAGGAAAGAAAAGGTAAGAACATCAGAAAAACAATCGACAAAGTCCAATATCCAAAACAGCAGATGTTCCCCACAAAAAGAGAAAATTAAGGACAGTAAGTAATCAATGAAATAATTCTAGAACATTTCCCAGAATTATAAGACATGGTTTTCTAAATTCAAATAGCCTAATGAATGCCCAGCACAGTGAATGAAAACAACCCCCACCGAAGTTCAAAATTTATGTAAAATCAGAACACTGGGGACAAAGAACAGGTCCAACAAATTTCCAGATATAAAAATTATTTTTTTTAGATGGAAGAAAGAGAATCAGATTTTTCAAAAGCAACACTGGAAGGTAAAAGGCAATAAAAGAAAGCCTTCCAAATTCTGAGAGAAAACGACTTCTAAACTAGAGTTTTTCTATTCTGCCAAAACATCAATTAAGTGTGAGGGGGCAGAATAAAAGCATTTTCATACATGTCAGCTCTCAAATAATTTATTTCCCTTGTACATTTACTCAAAAAGCCACATAAAGACAAAATCTTTGAAAACAAGAGGGTTAATCAAATATGAAGGAGAATTGGAAGTTCTAACCACAGTAATGAGGCAGAGGGTATTCTCAGCTTGATGCTGAAGGGAAAGCTCCAGAAGACAATGGGACAGAGATCTGGAGGAGAGAGAATTCAGATTGGAGAGGCTTAGAAGTCCCAGGGAAGACTTCTTTAGGGAAAGGGAGTGAGAGAATTCAATGTGTTTGCACATATCACAAGGAGATTTCAATAGCTATATTTGCCTTGAATTAGTTTAAATTCAAAATAGATCATTAAATGATAAAGAAAGGTATATGGAACAAAACATTGCGCAGGAAATGAAAAATAATTATGAGTTGCATGACTCAGCTATAAATAACATATATATATATACACATATACACAGAGATATGATGTATATATACATTGTTATTAATATACATACAGGTTTATATAGTAATAATATAAACATGAAATATAGATTAACTAAAATTAATGTAAATCTACATACATTTTGGGATATTGAGGGCAAGGAAAAGATGAAGGAATAACGCGAAAAAAGCCAATTACTCATCTCCCATATTGAGAAGTCAACAGATAGTGAACAGAGTAAATCATTAAGTCATAATATAAACAGATTATTTAATAATGGGGGCTAAATGTCAAAAAATCAGGTAAAATAATTGAAAGTACTTATATTGAAGATAGGGAAATTTGGTGAGGCTGATTCTACTTAAAAGAAGCTTTACAGATTTATCTGGCACTTAAAAACTGTATAATCTGATGAAAATAAAATCTAAATATTAAAAAAGGTATCTATGACATTTCTCTCCTTGGTTTTTATGTTTTGAAAAATGAGGATAAATATTTTTCAAAACAAACAGGTTTGTGAGAGCTTTTTAAACATGAACACACACACACACACACACACACACACACACCCTGACAGCATCACTATTATTAAACAACAATTTTCTAGATGTGAAATACAGTCTTTCCCCTTGTGAGGTCTTAGTTCTTTGTCTAACTTTTATCTGCCAATTTGGTCTCACATGCTTGAGAACCCAAATCTCTTAAGCAACTTTACAGCTAAGGCTAGTCAACAAGTATGCAGTGACCAAACTTTTCTCTCTGCCCTTCCTCTAGAATAAAAAAACAAATACAGCCATGTGTTACATAACAAAGCTTTCGGTCAATGAAGGACCACATACATGGTCCCAAAAGATTATGATGGAGTTGTAAAATTCCTATCTCTTAGTGACATGGTAGCTGTTATAATGTCATAGTGCAATGCATTACTCAGATGTTTGTAGTGATGTTGGTGTAAATAAACCTACTGTACTGCCAGCCATATAAAAGTAAAGCACATCCAATTCTGTACAGTATATAATGTTTGATAATGATAATAGATGACTATAGTGCTGCTTTATGTATTTGCCATACTTTTAGTCGTTATTTTGGAGTATATTCTTTCTACCTATAAAAAAGTTTGCTGTTAAACACTATTCTGTTATGTCAGCAGCAGACTCATACATCTCATGTTTATAACATCTCTTGATTAAATCATTTTCTCTTGTGTTGATTTAATCTTGTGGTGTTTTGTATAGTATCATGCTATAAAGTTTTGTAGCCTAGAAGCAATCGGCTATACAGTATAAAAATATATAAATATAGGATATATTTTATTATTAAAAAATATATGCTTCCAAAATGGAACAAGGTAATAACTGGTTTCAGCAAAATTTGTAAGTCTTTAACTACATGAGGCATTAAAAATTGAATACATATAAAGGAGACAATTATATAGATAATCCCGATATTTAAAAATTCAAATATCAAATATTATAGCAACTTAGAATCATGTAGTGCTCTTTTCCCAAGTAGCTTTGACCATTGTACTCTGAACCCAAAATCAATTCTCTTCACATTCAGGGTTGAAAAAGAGGGAAGGCATTCAGATAGATGAATTCTCTGAGTATAGACATTTAAGCAGTATGTTAGCTTTTTTATGTGCTTCAATCTTTTCCACCACAGAATATAAAATCAAAAACCTAACATGAGTAACTAATTAGTTGATTGGTGTGTTACCCATGGAGTGTGGAATCAACAGGGATTTTTTTTTTTTTGCCTAAATTCAAATGCTCAACTCTGATACAGTAGATCTGAGGTGGGGCCTAAGAACCTGCATCTTTAACAAGCTTTTAAGTGACGCTGAAGCTGCTGGTTCTTGGATCACTCACTGAGTAGTAAGGTGCTAAATGATACCATACATAAGCTGCTTATTTACTAGATTATTAGGTTTCATATGTTGGCATAGAAGAAAAACAACTAATTATGGAGTTCCACAGACTGCCTACCACACAGTAGGAACTCAATTAACATCTTTTGAGTGACTATGCTATTTTTTGGACAAGTATGGAATTGAAGAGAAACCCCAAAGACCATATTTTAGCCATATTTAAAGAGAGCTAGTCTATTATTTATATATGCTTCGTACAGTTTTATATTTCTTTTATACAAATAATGCTAATGAAAAATATTATTTTAATAACTGCATTTCTCACATATTTGCAGGAAAGATTAATTTGAATAGTTATAAATCAGATACATCAAATAGTGCTTCATGGAGAGCATGTATTTTGCAAGGGGATTTCCTTAAACTTATCTTTATTGTGGCTTTTGCTCTCGCCAGGCTATTTTTGTTGCCACGGGATTATTTCAGGCCATAATTTTATATTCACTCATATTAAACTACTTCAGGCTATTATCAGTCTTCATATATAAAACATATCCTGCTTTAGATCTGCTGTATTATGTGGGCTTACTTGTTTACAGTAACAAGTAAAATGAATTAAGCTATGCTTTCCATGCCACAGAGAAATAAAGAAATGATACACTTACGAGGAAACAGTTAACAAATATTGAACTTATTTCTTCTTATAGAAAACTTGGGTTGGCAAATTGCAACTGATAGGCCAAATCTGGTCTGCCACCTGTTTTTGTAGATAAAGTTTTATTGAAACACAGACACAGACTCATTTACATACTGTCTCTGGATGTTTTCAGTCTACAATGGTGGAATTGAGTAATTGTGATAGAGACTATATGGCCTACAAAGCTTAAACTATTTACTCTCTTATTTTTACTTAAAATGTCTGTCCATCTCTGCCACATAATGAAAGATTATATTCTAATAAATAAATGCGAATAGGTAACAGGAGATAGCATTATTATCTTCATGAGGTAAGATTAGAATTAGAATGTAGGGACATTGTAAATCTTACATTGTTTCATCCTTTGGAAGATGCAGTGACAACATAGCTCAAATAACAGAATATAATTCGTTAGAGTGGGGGTGGGTGGGTGAAGAATCTCTCAATTCTCTTTATTTGCAACTTAATTTTTCTTTTTTAAATCACCCCCCAAAACAAAAGTGACTACTAGTTTTTAAGGCATTTTAATTGTTTCACTGTGGTCAGGCAAAGGGGGTGTGTTTTGCATATTCATATTGATAATTTGAAATTTTTTCTATAATTTTAAGTAAACCATTTTCCAAGTTATTATTATTTTTTTAAAATTTGTAATATAATCATTACCATATTTTGCTTGGTTTAGTTGTTCTTCTCTCCTCTGTATTTGTATATGGGAATTTGACATTTGATATGTATACCAATGAAGGTAATATATAGTAGGGAAAATGCATATATATTTATAAAATATCTGTATTTACTATATATATATATGACAAATAGATATATACAAATTATATATATTGATTCAAGTTTTGATCTGTCTTAAAGTGCTAACCTGGTACGTACTCTTTTTGCGAATGCAAAATCTCAGCTCAACATCACTTATCTGTATGACTCAGTTTGTCATTACAAAGCTGGGGCAACAATGATATGGGATTGTTTATTTATTCTGGTCTTTAAAATCTGAAGGACACTGGAATATATTTCTTTCCTTTGAGTCACACTATTTAGTTAGATGAAGAATGATATTGTCCAAACACTTGTTCTATCAATTCTCTAGCATATTATAATGTCAGCATTAATGTTAAAGATGATATTCAAGTGAGAAAAAGCAAAACTTCACAGTCTCTGTAAATCATCATAGACTGATACACGTGACGACATCTATTTTTAAGCTGCTACAGTAGCATTGGGACTTATTTTTATTAAAACGCATCACAGTGCTAGCTCTTTCATTACTTACCCTCACAAATACTTTGAGTATAATTCTTTCGCAGTGTTTTTATACTGATTTTGAATTGGTGGGACAACTGAGAATCAGCAATTTCTTCAGGGAAAATACACAGAAAAAACAAAAGACCTTTTTCCTAACCTGCTGGCACAGAGCACTGAAAGCCCTTAGGGAACATATATGGAACAAACTAATAGCTCTAGAAATCACCTGAGTATTTGGTGTTTGCTTCTATATCAGTTAAGGGTAGTTATGGCTGCATAGGTTGAAACCTCTCAAATTATAGGGGTTTAAGTAAGATAGAAACAGTTTTTTTTCCCATTTAAAATGCAAATGATCCAGGGTACTGTGATTGTTGGGAAACCCAATGACTTCCATCTTTCTGCTCTACCAGCCTAGCTCCTGGTTTCTATTCTCAAGGTCACCTCATGGCAGGAACTTCAGCCATTAAGTGAGCATTCGATGGAGCAAGAAGGTGGAAGGAGGTAAGGTGAACAAAACATATTGCTTTCCCAAACAAATTGGAGTCTGTTGAAGGAAGTTATTGAGAGGATGTTAGCACTGGTTTGCCCCATAAGCTGGACCTGGGCAATTGGAAGATCCCCATCCCCTCCCCTGTTTCTGGGATGTATGTATGTTCCATCCACTATTTCCACAATGGGAGCCATTTTCAAGGATGCAGACTTGAGAGGGCAATGAGTTGTTGAGACCATCTGGACTGGATACATGACTGAACCCCATTAATATATAAACTTTTAAGATTATGGTGGGCAGATGTGGAGATCTACTTGTCTTGAGGCTATCAAGATAAGCCTCATACATAAGGTCCTCTGCTTATTAAAACTGTCAAATAACAATCTGGAGTGGTCTGCTCCTTCTTTGTTCTTTTCCTGCCCTCTGTGTAAGGAGGCCAGTTCTGAATTTTCCCCCGGAAACTCCTGAGGTTTTGAACCACAGAATTCTATGCTAATGGACTCCAGGAGAATGGATACTGGGTAGATAACTAGAGACTCTCTAGCAGAGTTTCCTTGAAAAGTAGCTTTTCCCCATTGTCTTTGTATATTTTAAATAATAATATGAATTGTTATAACCAAAGAGTTTGCTCTTAGATCCCTAACATGGGACAACTAAAGTGAAATGAGAGAAGGCCTGAAAAAAGAAGTCCTGATCTGAAACAAAGTCGTGTTCTTTGTTCTTTTACAAAGTCAAGGTCGTGTACAAGCTCTGGAAGTTGAGGAAGAGGATTGTTACCTGAAATCAGTTAATAGAAGATTAAAAAAAAAAAAGAATCTATTCATAGTGTTCAAAAGCTCTAAAATAAAAAGAAATTTTCTTTAAATTCTGTTGAGATATTACTGGAGACACAAAGCTTGGTGGTTATATTTTAAGTGAGACATTTATTTTTATAGAATAAAGAAGGTATATGTTCAAAAGATAAATTGGCTCATAAAGATTATATCTTGACACTTATACCTCTCAATATCTGTGTTGGAGGGTCCAGAGATGGCAGAGGGAAACAGGGTGTGGTGAAGAGCTCTTTCTTCATGCTTCTGATTGGTCTTGAGGTGCTGTTTCCACAATCTTCACTTTCCAATATCTGTATTTGCTATGAAATCTGAGTTCTGCTGAGAGTGTCTGTCCCTAAACATTTTTGGATTTGGCTTTCAAATTCTTTTTTTCAAAATGGTGTTTTAGGTGATCAGTCAGATTTCAATGAAAGTGTTTGCTTCAAATGAAGGCTAAAATAGAGCTTAAATGAATATCAAGTCATTTTTCTTGTTTTTCAAGAAGAAAAAACCCCACCATTTTTGTAACATAACTAAAGCAATCTGAAGCTTTTTTCTTTTGTGTGTTAGAATTTAGAGAAAATGCATTGTGCTATTTAGAAAGAGTTCAAATAAGCGCCTCCAGGGAGAAAAGAATATAGCTTTTTTACATGTGCTGGTGATTAAGTTGTCTTCTTTTGAATCTGCCTGCCTCAGTGTTTTACCCGATAACATATCTCACTGAGTCAGAACGTGTCAATTTCATCATGACTCATGTTCTTATTTACCTTCTGAGATGTAGCAACCTTATTTCTTATATTGGTATGAAATGTAATGATGATAATAATGATGCTAATGACATTTATTTCTTAGCTTAAATATCCTAAAAGTATATTTCTTATTCATATAACTATACTAAGGAGGTGAACAGGTAATCAGGGTAACCTTCACCCTGTAGTCATTCAGAAACTCAAGCTAACAGAGGCTCTGTCTTCTTCAGTGAATGGCTCCCAAGGTCACCATGGGGATCGTCTTCCTTCCAGACAGCCAGGCAGAGAATGAGTATGGAGCAGCACACATGGAGCGTTTGATTGATGTGCCAAGGACTATTTGATGCAACAAAGATATAGTTTTTATAAAGCTGGTTCTGGGTAGTTTTTCTCCATATCTTTCTGTTATTTCAAGAAAGATAGAGTTAGAGGAAACCTGATGCTTAGATGCAATTAGAACTCATTTATTCACAATGGAAAAGAGCTTTTGAATTCTAGAAGGTTAGATATGAAAATGCGTATGACTAAAGTTTATAGAATCAATGCAGACAAAGAAGTTGACTAAATCAGAGACTACAGAATTAAGATGCTATCTTTAAGTACTGCACATAAAAAGTTATTCTAGACTTCCAGTCAGGATGGCAGAATAGGCGAATACTGTGCTCGCTTCACATCACCACGTCAAAACTACAACTAAATTACCGAACAACCACCATTGAGAATTACTTGAAGTCTAACTGAACATAAGTCCTTCAATTAAGGACATACAGAAGAACCAAATCAAGACTGTTAGGAGGGACAGAGACACTAATTGAACTGGTCTCACACCATGTGTGGCAATTAAAAATTAGGAGGGCTATTTCGATTGTGGAAGTTCCCCTGGAGAATAGAGGGGTCCCAGTCCCACACCAGGCTCCACAGCCCAGGGTTTCAGTGCCAGGAAGAGAAGTCCCCACAACTTCTGGCTGTGAAAACCAGTGGAGATTGTGGCTAAGAGAGATAGAGGGCTGTAGGAGTCCACAGCATTTCTTTTAAAGGACATGCTACAGACTTACTTGTGGACTCATTTACTCTGAGCTCCAGTGCTGGGGAAGCAGCTTGAAAGGCACCAGGACATATGGGGAGGAATCAAGTAGTCTAGCTTCAGAGCAAGAGCTAGAGGGGAGCTTTCTTCCAGATATGGAGGGCAACCTAGATGTCCATTAATGAACAAATGGATAAAGAAGAGGTTGTACTATCTTCCATGGAATATTACTCAGGCATAAAAAAGAATGAAATCTTGCCATCTGTAACAACATGGATGGACTTAGAGGATACTAAGCTGAGTAGAGTAAATCAGGCAGACAAATGCCATATGATTTCACTTACATGTGGACTGTAAAGAACAAAATAAATGAATAAACAAAACCAAACTCATAGATAAAGAGAACAATTTGATGGTAGCCAGATGGGAGGGGGCCGGGAAGGGATTAAGAATTACAAATGGTAGTTACAAAATAGTCACAGGAATGTAAAGTATAGCATAGGGAATATAGTCAATAATATTGTAATAAAGATGTATTATGTCAGGTAGGTACTAGATTTAGCGGGATGATCACTTCATAAGTTATATAAATATCTAATCACTAAGTCGTACACCTGAAAATTATATAATATCATATGCCAACTGTAATTGAAAAATACTTTAAAAAGTTATCCTAGGGGCACAGAAAGGCAATATAGTACAATTTTAGAATAATTATATGCATTAACTACTACCAATTAGCACTATATGACAGAAACTTACATAGATGATTTCATTTGATTTTTACAATAAATTCTTCAAAATAGTCTATTGTGGTGATGAAACTGCCTGGGTTTAAATTCTGGGCCTTCTACTTACCAGCTGGAAAATCTTGGACAAGCATTTAACACTTCTCTGACTCAATTTCCTCCACAGTAAAATGGAGATAATTATAGTAACCCAGTTCGTGAGGTTGATGTAAAGATTAATGCATTAAAAGTATCAAATCCTTAGAACAGTGCCTGTCACATAATAAGCTTTCATCATCATTATTATTTATGTATTAACACATAGGCTATTGTATTTCACAATGGGTAAGAGACTTTCCCAATGTCACATAGCCAGTAATTGGCAGAACTGACTATTAGAAAGTATGTCTGTTCAAATCAAAACACCTGTCCTTCCCACTGTGGTGAAGAGAATTATGAACTGATAAGAGACTAGGCCCCATACCACATTCAGTATTCTAGGGGAATTGGGAATATTTATATTATATTGTGGTTAAAAGTTGGGAGAAACTATTCAGATCTGAGTTGTGAGTTGTGTAAGTGACTAGCATTGTGGATAGGAGACACGTTTTAAAGTCAGAGTTCCTAGGTCTCAATACCAGTTTCAAGCTATGTGACCTTGAGTAGGTTAATTCACCTTGTCATGTCAGTTTTATATTTAGTAAAATGGGGGATAATAATATTGTTCACTAGTCAGTGGAGAGTAACATAAGGTTTAAGCAATAAAGTCATTTATTACTTCATTTATCAGGGAGTCTAGAGGTAGTTCAGAAGGATAACCATCTCATGAAGGACCAAGGCCCTTTACATGTTTCTACTTGGCTATCCTTTTTACACAGCAATATACAGAGAGTGAGAGAGAGGAGAGAGAGGAGAGAGAGAGAGAAGAGGGAGAGATGCTTCCTTGAAGACCTATCTCCTCGGTTTATTGGGCAGATGTGGGTCCCTTAACCAACTCCTAAAACAATCATAGGCAGCAGAGAATGAGATTCTATAACTGGTTTAGACCAATAGAGTAATCATAGTTCATTCCCTGAACTATGCATATTGCCACTTGAACCAAATCGGGGTTTGCTTAGAAGAAAAAGAGGATGGGAAGTCGATGTTGAATAGTGAAGATTATATTACTGAATGTCTGGGAAGTGCTTAGCTTAGTGCTCTGGCTTAGTGAGTACTCATTAAAGGTTAGCTTTGCCAACTCCCCGAGGCTGATATTCAGGAGGGCAATTCTGTGCTCTCACGCACACACAAAAAACAGACCTTTCAATTGTTTTAAAAACAGAACAGAGCACTGAACTTGACAGATCACAGGCCTGGCTTACACAATTTTGGATGTTCTTACAGGTCCCTTTGCATGGTAAAAATTCCCACACTTTAAGATTATTTATTGTGTATCCTTATTAACCACAAGTGATGTAAAACAAGAGAGTTGAACCAAGCTGCTGCAAGCCTCATCCTTCATATTGAAGGGGTTTATCCCACAGCCTTCCTGGATCAAATTGCATCCTTTCACTGGCAAAAAAAAAAAAAAAAAAAAAAAAAAAAAAAAAAAAAAAAAAAAAAAAAAAAAAAGCTTCTGTAGCCCATGTTTGTGTTAAAAACAAACAAAGTGCAGAATTCTACAGCTTTAGTCTCCTTCTTACATTCACATTCACAGGAACAGCTGGGAAGGATCAAGAACACTAACTGTATGACTCAACCAGCTATTGCCACAATAATGGTACGTTAGAAATGCCTCCCCTCACCCCCCGCCAGCTCAGTGTCATTCAACAACGAGCATTTATTTTCATGCCCATAACTCTGCGGGATGGCTGGGTTCTGGCAGATCTAGGACAGGTTCTGGTAGATCTAGGATGGGTTCTTTTGGACTTGCCTATAAGACTGGGCCTTGATCTGCCCTGTATAGCTCCCTGGGATATGTTTATCTCATGGCAATGACGAGACACCGAAGAAGACAAGCCTAACCCTACAAACATATTTCAAGCCTTTGCTCATGTTACGTATTCTAACATCCCATTGGCCAGAGTAAGTCACATTGTTCAACATCAGTGAGGTGGATATATACATGGAGTGTCTAGTTGAAAACTACAAGGCCACATGGAGAAATGTATGGATACAGAGGAGGGAAAGGAACAGAAAACAATGATGCAAAAAGCCCCCACAAAGAGGCTCAAGCTTCTTTCTCACTTAGCCAGAGCTTATTTCTATCATTCAAATTCCTCTTCTAGATAGCACATCTCTTTTCTCTTTTGCCTTCCTAAGCCACTCTGGTGAGTAAAACCTATTTGACTAATAATCTTTCAGTAGATTACTGAGAGATTGTGAGGGAAAGAAAAGACAGAAAAGGAAAGAGAAAAGAATACCTCTGGTAGGATCCGTGGTAATGATGATTGAGAAGGCCGGGAACCTTGAAAGTAGAGTTTTCTTGCAGTGCTCTAAAGAAAAGCGACATGAGAACGTGACTAGTGCCTTGCGAGGTAATTAGCAAGCCAAGGCTGCTGGTTAGGTCTATGGACAGTATACTCAGGTTTTACTTTAGGGACATGTGATCAGAATAAATAAATCAGTCCTTTAAGAAATTTTTTGTAGCAAGTGGCTTCCAAGAACAAAGCAAGGCCCCGAAAAGAGAGCTGAAGTCAGGGGTTGTGTTCACTAGGTTATCTATGGTGATCATCACAGTACCTAGCATATAGCTGGTGATCAGTACATATTTTTACATGTGTCAAAATATTTAGTACCAATTTCCCCATTGGATTTTTGCTAATATTTTGACCAAGTTTATAAGTATTAGGCTTTGGAAGACAGAGGGAACAAATACTTATAAGAAAGGAATGTTTTTCTCATCCTTTCTTTGCTCAGATTATGTTTCTTCTTTTTAATATTGACTATATTGAGATATAATTTACTTCCAACAAAATGCCCTCATTTAGGTGTACAGTTCTATGAGTTTTGACAAATATGTATATACCGAATATTTCAATCACCTCAAATAATTCCCTGGTGCCCTTTCCCTGTCAATTCCGGCCCACTCCTGGCCACAGACAACCACTGACCTGCTTTCTGTCGACATAGACTGATTTGCCTATTCTAGAATTCTTCTAATGGAATCTTGCAGTATGTAGTCTATTGTGTCCAGTTCTTTCTCTAGGCTGAAAGCCTGTATGATTCATCACTGTCATTTTTTTTTAATTGCTGAATATTATTCTCTTGTTTGGGCATACCACAATTCATTCATTCACCTGTTGATTGATATTTATGTTTTCCAGTGTTGGCTATTATGAAGAAAGCTATGAACATTGCTGTACAAGTCTGTGTAGACATATGTTTCCATTTTTCTTGGGCAAATACCTAGGAGTGGAAGTTCTGGGTTTTATGATAAGTAAATGATTAATTTTATGAGAAACTGTTCTCCAAAGTGACTTTACCATTTTACACTCTCTTCAGCAACAGACGAGTGAGTGTTCCAGTTACTCCAAATCTTCTCAAACAACGGTATTATCAGTCTTTTAAATTTTATCTATTCTGATCGTGGTGTCTTTTTCTTTTTAAAAAGGAAATGAGAAGTGTTTGTTGAATGAGTTCAAAGGAACATTCTTAGACCTATGCTTCTAAACGAGCAAGTTTCTATCTGTAAGACACCTCTTTTCCTCTCTCTCTCTCTCTCTCTCTCTCTCTCTCTCTCTCTCACACACACACACACACACACACACACACACACACACACGCACACACACACACACCATCCACCACCCACCCAGATGGGGCCTTCTGTTTCCCTGGGAAATAAAACCGTTGCTTCTCTGAGGACAGGCTTTCTATCTCAGAAGCACAACTTAACCGCATGCCTGGGCTTCAAGACCAGCGCACTTGCAAACTCTCAGGCGCGGCGAGGTTGCCTCAAAGAGCTCTCACTCCAAGCCTCTCAATTGCTCTCTTCTCTACTAATAAATAGTAATTGTCTTTTCAAAAAGCTGGTTTGTGGCCTGCGCTGGAGAGCTCCAGCTAGAGGGGAAAGCTATGGGTTGCCGCTCTGATCCCTCCCGAAGGCTCCCTTCCCTACCCAGTTTGGATCCAAAGACACTCCCTGGCTCCGCTCAAGTTCCCCAGAAAACCTCAGGGAATGTAGAGCTCCCGGACACCCCCAGCACCCCCGCAACCCGGGCACGGGGCATGCTCAGAGGGCGTGAGGGAGGCGCAGGCATTGGCTGTAATGGGGCCCAGGAGCCGGGAGGTGCCGCTGCGGCCCCGCTTCCCCGCGCCTGACCCAGCGCGCAAAGTTAGGCTGGAAGCCGCCGGGGGAAGGAGGGACCGAGCGCGAGCGGGTGGCGAGGAAGGAGGGGGGGGGGCGGAAGGAGGAGGGAGGAGGGGAAGGAGCAGGGCGGGGAGGGGGGCTGCCGAGCGTGTGTCACTCGCTCTCTCCCTCTGTGTATAGAGGATGTGCTGAATGGTGCGCTTGGAGGCGGCGGCGGCTGAGGAGCAGTACCCAGCGGCGGCTGGCAGGCTTGCCTGCCCTCGGCTTCTCCTCGCCCTCTGAGGCTCCGCAGCCGCCGCGGGCACCCGACCCCGCGTCCCGCCCCGGGCATGGCCGGGCGCCTGGCCCCGTGCCCTGCCTGCTGAGAAGCGCCAGAGGAGGTGTGGAGGCCAGGAGTCCGGGGGAGGCCGGCGGAGGAGCAGAGTCCAGCGTCTCCGGAGCAGAGAAAGGAGCCGTGCCCCGCGCCCCGTCCCTGCCGCGCTCGCCCGGGCCGCCTGGAGCCCCGATGAGCCCAGATGGCCGGGGCTCAGCCCGGAGTGCACGCTTTGCAACTCAAGCCTGTGTGTGTGTCCGACAGCCTAAAGAAGGGCACCAAATTCGTCAAGTGGGATGATGTAAGTATTGGGGGGCCGGGCTAGGGGCGCTGGCGGGGGCGCTGAACACGCCAGTTGGGCGGGGGCGTGGGGGTGGGGCGAGGGGCGCGTTATGCAATGGGCGCACGGCGACCCGGCAGGGGCGGCCTCGGGGGCACAGGTTGGCGGCTGCCGAGGCGGGGCGGGCTGGCGGCAAAGAACAGGGGCTTTGAGCGCTCCTGTGTTCTCAGGGCTTAGCAACTGGCATCCTTGCTGGATCTGGCAAGCGCCCCCTGAGGGTCTTCAGTCTTTTGAGCCAATAGAGCAGCGGGGCAGGCTTTTCCTTATGGCGGGTCCGGAGAGTTTGGAAAGTGGGGTGCGTGAAGTTGGAACCAGCTGGAAAGCGCTGGGGTGTGAACAAGCGCGCCCCTCTCCGCCAGCGGACTCACCCGTATTACCTCCCTCCTTGTCCTCTTTCCATAAGGAATAGCTGCGAGGTCCGAAACTGTTGAGACTGCTGTCCATCTTAGCGTTTACATGGGAGCCAACGCAGCAGGGGACACCACTGTCCAGCCGACAGGTGGTCGTCGATGCTAAACTTCAGCGCCTGGCTCTGGAGTGAGGGGCTCCGGGAAGGGCTGCGGAGGACACACCTGAGGAGGGCTAGAGAGCAGCAGGAGGGGCTGTGAAGGGTCGAGGAGGACTCAGTGGACTTACAGGCAAAGGGGGAGAGCTAGTTTTTGAGAAGTGAACTGCCTGGAGTCTTCAGCCTGAAATACATTTGTTAAGACATTCTCCCACAATTTACCACATCTTTTCTTGCTCGGTGGGGCAGAGCTTAGTCCAGCCACCGATTTCCAGTGTTTCACATGAGCCCTGGACTCTAGGACTTCAGGTGATTCCCTCTAAACCCCACCCCTCAATGCCTTCAAACATTTAAATTAATCTTGCTAAAAACACGGGAATCTTCAGATGTAGGATATTACTGTATCAATGATTCTGAGAATCATTCAAAAAGTTTGACAAGAACAACCCCCTGGAATAAACCCGAGTTGCCAGAATCTAAGGAGATTTAGGTCCAAATAACTAAGACATCTTGAACAGGGGGAATTATTGGAGAATGAGGCATACTTCTTGCCGAAAAGATTTTCCACCTAGTAAATTATAGCCCATTATCCTCCAGGGTATTTTTCTTTAATCTTCTTAAGCCATTTTCCAGTGTCTGAAAACAATTTAAATATTCCAGGTAGTGAATCCAATTACTTAGCTGAGTGGGTCTGTGTGTATATTTTGTGCACTTGGAAGTGCAAATGAAACTTGGAGTATGAGCCATAGCTTCCTTGAAAGCTCATGCCAATTATTAAATGCTGTATGCTAGTACGTAAACATGCATCCCTTTACTGTGGGCTTCACAATTTTCTACTCTTTCAGTCTAATGACTGGATGTTTTTGTAAATGGAATAGAATCTAAACAATAAGTTCAGACACAGATTAAATGCTTTGTTTGTGCAAGGGAAAATGAAAAAATAAAATGCCAATTCAACAAGTAAAGCAGTCTAGCCCATCTTGAGATCCTCGAATAGAGAGCTAACGTGATGATGGATGTACTGAGAAAGAGAATGAAAGGGCATAAGGAAGAGAGAAAGAGACTTTGAAGAATAAAAATGGATATTCCAGCGTAAGTTCGGGATTTATTCATGCTGAAAAATTTTCACTATATTTTAAATAATTCTCCAGAATGTCTTGTTTGGAGGAAAATATCTAGTGTCACTTTGAAGATGAAGGTCTTCTGTGGGAACACATTTTAACACATCCAAGTAGATGGTTTTTATTATTTGCATTTGTCACATATATCTCTTCCATACCTGCCAGTGCCAGGCCCTGACTGAATCCTGGGGTGGTGAGGAAAATAGACAGAATCCCATCTGGTACAGAACTTACATGCTAGCTGGAGGAGGCAGAGGATTATCAAGAACACCACTGATTACAGAGATGGTAAGTGGTGCAGTGAGAGTAATAGAGAGGCCACTAGTGAAACACCACCTGAGTAAAGTGAGAAGTGCTTCCTCTGAGCAGTGGAATCACTGATCTTTTATAAGGGAGATGCCAAACTTCACCCAGGAGTCACATTATCTGGAATAAAATGAACCATCCTACAAGTTTCTTGACTCTCTTGGCTTTCCATGGTCATCTGTGGACTAAGAGGGATCCAAACTTTCTTAGGCTGCCTGTATCCACCCCAGGTGTCACCCCTCTACTCTTCCTTACAGAATCAAGCCAGTTTAGGTGATATGGCTAATTATGTTGCATTTTAGTGAGACAGTGTGTGGAAGACAAAAGAGAACTAGATCTTGAGTTCAAAGGCCTGGGTTTATCTGCTGGTTCTTTTGCTGGCCAGCTGTGTGACTTTAGGTTATTCAGTTAACCTTTCTGAATCTTTGCTGCCTCTTGTGCAAGATTGAGAAAGCTACATTTCCTACCTATTTCATCTAGTAGTCCAGAGTAGCCAACAGGATAAGGCAGCACTTCTCACACTTGAGTGAGCATCAGAACTGGAGGGCTTATTAAGAGATCATTGGGGCTCACCCTCATTTCCTGATTTAGAAGGTCGTAGGTGAGCCCTGAGAATCTGATTTTTTCACAAGGTCTTGAGTGAGTCTGATGCTGCTGATTTGGGGAACCATAGTTTGAAACCACTGAGATAAGGTTTGTGAAAGAACTTGTAAAGTGTGATTGATAGATAGCATAATCTGGTTGGCTTGCATAAATTTTCACTGGTTTAGGATTTAATTTTATCTCTCTGTTTGCATTTTGAGAAATTCACTCCGTTTTTACCTAAGAGGTAGAAAGACCTCAATGACATAATCCCTGACAATCCTGTCTCTGATGCCCAGGATGGCTTAACTCACGTTTATTTATTTCTTTTGAATTTCTTATATGCAATGAAAAATTGTCAGCATTTTCACCTGCTTCCAGTGTGATTGTAAGAAAGGGAGAGGAAAGAGAGAGAAGAATCTTAAGAGCCTGTCTAGTCTGACTTCCTGCCTTTGAGCAGGGGAGGCCTTTTGACCCTGACTTTGGAAAATACCTGCTGCCATCTGCCCTAGGGGTGCATTGGCATCTGCTTGTCTAGAGGAAAAGTAAATGCTGGAAATAACTTAGAGTTTTCTTAAATATCCGATCTCATTTAAAAATTATAGAACCCTGCCCTCTGGTCTATAAGAGGAAGGCTTGGAAAACTCATAAAATATTCTCAGTAACCCATTAAAAAGCATAAGGGTACATTTGAAAATGAGTTTGGGGTTGTTTAGAATTGTGAAAAGACTCTCTCTTATTCCTTGAGTGGTTAAGGCACTGTAATTGTCCTGAACGCCATATAGAATTGAAGATGTCACCCAGGGGTTGCTGCGCCCTGCATAATCTGTTGGCTGGCTACCTTTCGTAGCAATGTCATGGTGACACTGTGGATGCTCTAAGGGTGGTAGTTAAAATCTTTGACATAGATACTACTCATCACGACAGGCAGCTGGTAGATTATGGAGCAGGAGTGGGTCCTAGAGATACCCTGTTGCACCAGGGCCAGGCATCAACCTTTCTTTTGCCTGATTATGGAGAGGTCTGGGGGTCCCCAGGATCTGTGGAGGCATATGGAAGTCCATAAATGTTTGAACAATTAGTAATGGTGTATACAGTCTGAACACCAGGCCAAACCTTATCCTCCAGAACTTGGCTAGCTGGACTTACCTACTGTGGCTACCTGTTTCACCAGTGATATCAAAGGATGCCACTTTATCCTTGCTTTTTTTTGCATTTGTTTATTATCAGGCTGTACTGGTGGGAGGGGGTTGTAAAGGACTGTGGCCATTATGGGAGATTTCTGGTAAGATGGACCGTAGGAGAGGTTACTTTATCGCAGTTAGGGAGCTTGGGAGATTGATTGTGAGTCTGGCCCCTCTTGTTTTTGGTGTTTGGCCTTGCTTTGAATTGGACAAGACATGGAGGGAAAGAGGAAGGATAAAAACCTGGTAGGAGACCTCCAACCCAATTTGCTCTGTTTAACATCTGGGGACCCTGTACCTTTGTTTCACCACCTCTGGGTTCTGGGAGTCTTCTCATCTGTTTGTTCCTTCTTTTTCTCCACACTCACTTTCCAAATTCAGATCTCAACTGTGAGTAAGTTACTTAATGCATTTGAGCCTCAGTTTCCTCACCTGTAATGTGAGAATTATAATGTTTCCTACTGCATGGAACAGCTGTGAGTGAAGGCATAGGCATTACTTTGTGTAATGCCTGATACACAGGAACCCTCAATAAAACATGCTTTGAAAAGTTATTATCTCTCCAATAGTTAGAGGGCCATGAATTTAAACAAAGTGGTCAGTTTGTGTTAGATGACTCTTTTATTCTATGAATGGGAAGATCCATACCTTCCTTCTATTCCCTGTAAGTGCTTTGATTTTCATATTTTATAATTGGAAAAGAAAAAAATTCAATTTTTTATTCTCTTTTAAAAAGTTCAGGTGATTCAGAGAAAAAGAATCTAACATCAAAGCAAGTCAGTTTGTAAAACATCCAAAAATTTTGCTTCTATTTAAATTCCTTTAAAAATATATATTTACATATAAATATATGTGTGTGTGTGCATATATATATATTATATACATACATATATCACAGGTATGACTCATGGAAGAAGGATCACAGGTATGACTTATGGAAGAAGGAAACAGTTAAAACTCTTGTAATTTAGCACGAACATATGTGTATATATTTGTAAAAAATCTTATACATCCTGTCTTGCAAATATAATCTAACATTCAAAATTCATAATTGCTAGGTTGGCTTGGTTGTTTGAGGAGAAGGCTAAGGAAGCTCAGAGGTTTAGATTTGCATTAATGTTCTGTGGATTTAAAATAAGTAACTCCCTCCTCCCTCTCTCCACCACTCCCCGCCCCCCCCCAAAAGCCCCACAGCTAAAATAGGTAATAATAATAAAAACATGCTAGTACATTGGAAATTTTCCAACATCTTACATTAAAGCTTAGTTAGAACTTTTGCACTGTATAGAAGCTGCAGTTATATTTTCCAAAATGATGACAAGAGAATGATGACAAAATTAGTGAGGGAGAAGAGGGGAAGGGTTTATGAGGTGGGCATTCAGCAGCATTCATTTTGGAAAAGTTACTGGAAAGTGGGAAGAAACAGCTCTGGTTGGTAGGTGGTGGTTCCAGATGGGGCCTCTACAGAGTGGGAGGTGGATTTCAGACTGGAAGGCTGGCAGGTGCCCTCTAAAATTCCACCCAAATATGTCCATTTTTCATTTCTAAAGCACTTTTGTGAATTTCTTGTTGACAGTAATTACTGTAACCTAAATGTGAGAATATTACTTTTCCAAAGTGAGTCAATAAAAGCCTTTTAAGCTTTTTTATCAGAGTGTAACATGCATACAGTTAAACACACAAATCTTGTGTCCAGCTGAGTCAGTTTTCACAAAATGAACCCTCCCAGGGAAGCAGCACCAGATCAAGAAGCAGCATTGCCAGCCTCTCGAGTCCCTGACTGCTCCCTTCCAGTCCCTGCACGCACCCTCCAAGGGTGACGGTTATCCTAATTTATAACTCCGTAGGTTAGTTTCCCGTTTTTGATCTAGTAAGCTATTTTAAAAAATGGTCAATGAAAGCAAAAACAAAACAAACCCTCTTTTGCCTAAAGCAATTTGATTATTGCTGAACTTACCTTCTTGAACAATAACAACAAAAGTGACTTATCTTCTATTTAGATGATACTTGATTTGGTCCTTATCTCTCTTAAGGTGAAGTCTGGGAAGTGAAGCCAGTATAATGAATGCCCCAAAGGAAGAAAGAGTTAAAACAAGACTCTAGTAATTTAGCAAGAAAATGTAATGGCTATAGGCTGTTATTCGTATAGCAAAGCAAACTAGCAGAGTGCTGTTTCTGGAATATATTTTTCTCTCACAGATTTTCTCTCTTAGCTTGCTTAACTTTGAAGTTTCCACCTATGGTACATTAGAATAATTTGCTCTGGCTATTAGCATATCACTAATACTTCTCTTGAAAGTTTAGTCTATCAATAAAGAGCTTTAAATTATGTTTACCTGCAATGACATTTAAATGGGGCAGGAGCATGTTGCTTTTTTATGAACTTGGTAACCTGTCGTTAAATGTTTCTTTATCAGGATTGTTTCATGTTATCATGAACAAGGAGTCTAGCAGACTCCTTGATTGTGGCTTGTCAACTAATGCTATGGGTCTCTCCTAAATAACAAATCCTTGGTAACTGAAACATTAGTTTTCCTGTTGCCTAAGCTAATACTAAGTTCATGCAGCCTTTTCAATCATGTCATAAATTCCATCTGCTCAGACAGATTTCATAATTCTCCCTTTTCCCATCTATGCCATGTCTGATCCCCCAATCAGAGCCACATGTCCCTATATATCAGTAAGGAAAGGAACGCAGAGGAGACGTACGTATTTGTGAGATTAGTTACACATGCGATCCTAAGGATGCCATCAATTTCTGTAAAAGTATTTAATTGTCTCTTTGACTCTTCTCTAATCTCTTTTGAAAGCCTGATATTTGATTTTATTATTTCCTTCATGTTGATTTCAATTTTTGGAATTAAAAAATTAGTATTCTGGAAATAGGCTTAAGTATATGTATTAATTGATGTCAACTAAATCTATACATTTATCAAGAAACTAAACTATTGTAAATGGGGAAACATAAAATGAGAAAAAATATTTAGTATTATAACAGAATTAAAAGCATCCAACATCTGTTTCTCATTTCAAGGGCTCTTTTATTTAATAATATTTGCTTAATGTTTAGTTTCTTTTTATTGCATTGAAGTTTTATGAGGATGTTCAGTGAAAATGGATTAGTTAGCAAAGAAACACTCTTTACCTGAACTAGCCATGGTGGATGTCAACATATAACATTGATACCTAGGAAACTGAGAGATTATTTTTCTGTTAAAAATAAAATTTTCTTTGGAACTTGTTTATGAATTAGGTAAGGGAACGTTAATTTGATTCATTTTATAGAAGAGATCACACGAGCTCAAAAAGGAGATGGAAGACCACAGAGCAAGTCAGCAAGTGGTCTAGTAGGTTTTAAAAAACCGAAGGACTAACTATGATGCTTTCTCAGGTATGCTGCCTTAGATATGGTTGAGTCTCACTTAGCATCCATTCCCACATCCTCTTAGTAGGGCTTTTTATAGCAGAGAGTCTGGAAATCTAAAGCTACATTTATGAGACTCCCTTCAGGCATTTAATATTGGCTGCAAATTAAGTTTTAACAGTATAAGATGCACTCGTATGACATTTGGAGGGCAGAATGTGAAAGAGGTCACTTTTCTGCATTCTTTGGATTGTTTCTACAGATATGGGAGATATTGAAGAAAGAAATGTTGTCTTCTGTAATTATCCATGGGTATAAAGAGACAACGGCAATAGTGGCCACTCCTTGTTCTCAGATTACTTAGTTTGTCTTCAACTAAGCTGGTGTGTTTTCAATTCCAGGGGTTCCTTCTTGATTCCTCACCTTTCTGAGTGTGGTGGAGGCAATAGCCTTCTCAGCGGTCAATGCTGTGGTGTTCTGGGCTCATTTATTAAAACTCAACCTGAAGCCCACTTCTTCAGTCTTTCTAGAGATTCTGTCAAGTGCTAAATCACCTGTAATTAAATTTCTTTATGTTCACAATTTCCAGAGAGGTTTTTGTTTCCTTCAGTAACCCCTACTTGATATGGCCTTTCACAGTTCTAGGATTTTATGACTTTAAACCTTAATGTGCAATAACCATTTGGAGATCCTATGTAATTTTCTCCTTCAATATTACTTTTGAGTAAAATAGAGTTTTGCTATAATGCTATCTCTGGAATTCAAAAATGAGAGTGATATTTTTAAGTACAATGGACATTTATACTTGTAAAGCACTATTATTTATTTACATTTACCCCCATATGGTCATCAAGACCACCTGAGTGGTAGGAAACGAGCAAGTATTGTTATTCCCATTTTACGTAGGAACAAACTGTGGCTAGTGAGTCATGATTTGTCCAAGGATACACAACTGGCTAGAGCCTAAGTCAACTTAAAAACTGAGTCTTCTGGTTAAATTCAGAGCCCTTTCCAGTCTACCGTGGCATCCCCAAACAGAATCCTTTTGATAACAAAAGACTTTAAATAGAATCTAAATGATTCCAAGTTGAAAGAAATTTGTTGACACTTCCAAAGCATATCCCTAATTTTAGGATTCATACAAATGAAGCTTAAATCCCTACAAATTCATCTTTTTTGGCTAGTGTCTTCAAAAACAGCTATTTTTATGAAGTCCATTTTTGTCTACACTGTGCAGGATGTGAGAACATAGGAAACTTCATGATACTTTGAGGCACAGAGGCCAGTGTACACTGCAGTCCACAAATGTTCCACGTCAATTAGTGTCAAACATGTGCACAGAAAGGTATTCGGAAATGGTGTTAAAACAAAGGTCATTTTTTTTTTCATTGCCCAATAAGTAACACTTGTATCCAGAGACTCGTTACATCTTTTTCTCTTCCCTACATACTTGCAAATGTTGTCTTTCGTTGGATTCCCATTAAGACTGGCTTCTTGTATAAATCTTTGATCTTGGAAGATTAAGGATATGGTAAGCATGAAGGGAGTGTAGAAGATGTCATCTGTCCCCAAGCTAGACCCGAAATGGCTTGAAATTCAACATAGTGTCCATTGAGAATCCAGGTCTAGATCCAGTGCAGGAAGGTGCATACAGAGAGGAGGACATGCCTTGTCTGTGTTACAACTGGACCAGGGCTCCTGGAGGACTATAGCTTTAATATTATTTATCTTCTTTCCCTAAGGCAGAACATAGGCCTGACACTCAGTAGTTGCTGAGAGAATGTTTGTGGAATGAAAGGAACATCTGGGGGTGTGTCTGGCTCACAGCAGGTTCACATAAGGGAGGGTGCAGTCTTAAGGCAGACCTGGAGAGCATTCATGCTTTCAAGAGCCCTTCACAACACATCGTATGTGGTCTTGGTTGGAAAACCCTGCTCTACAACCTTTCATTCCATCTGAAATCTCCCGCAGTCCAAGGGGCTCTGTGGTCTTAGCTAGGGTTTCTCCATGTGAGTTCAAGAAGCAAAATATTTATTGTCAGTACAAAGCTGACTGCTGTCACAGCCCCAATTTCCTATAAGGTCAAAATATGGCTTGAGATAGAGTGTGTACTCAGTTGTTATTCAATATTGATTGAAAATTATTACACTTAATGTATTTGCATCTCCTAACCTGAATGTTACCAGTGGCTTCTGTCTTCTGAAAAAGATGCTCACACATGTACCCAGATATTGCAATGAAACTTACCTTTAAAGAAATTCAGAGGTGTTGGGAGTAACAGAACAAACAACTAATTATTGTGAAAACATTCTCTTTATCATGATAATGATTCACAAAGAGAAAAATTAATGTATTAGCTTTATTGACAAAATGAGAAAAATACCAAATAAAAGACGTATAGTATAAAAATATTATTTATAAGAAAACTTCCACTTTATTCTTTCTGTACAGAGGAAATGGGAGTCACTGGGACAATTATTGACTTCCTCTCTCCCCCACTCCTAGTTTAATGTACTTGGACACACACATACATACCCCACATGGCCAGGAAGTATGTGAAAAGCTGTTTAGCATCCTGGGAGGGAAAGGGCATTTGGGACTTTGAAGGACAGAGCAGAATAAGCAAGTGGAAAGCTTGGTGGCTCAGACAATGCTGGCAGGATGGCAAGGGCCTGTGTATACACTGCTTAGGCCACTGCAAAATCTTATCATAAAGTCAGTGGGACAGTAAAGCTCTTTTTCAGTCTTGGCGCTATTGACATTTGGAGCCAGATAATTCTTTGTTGTGGGGGTCTGGCTTGTACATTGTAGGATGTTTAATTTAACAGCATCCCTGGTCTCTATCCACTAGATGCCAGTAGCAACACCCCAGTGTGAAAAACAGAATTGTCTCTGGACATTGCCAAAATTTTCCTGGGGGTAAAAAATTGCCCCAGGTTCAGAACTACTGATTAAAATTTAAACCACTGGTATTGGGTTACTGCATGTGTGCATGCACACCTCCCCCCACCCCACTCCACCCCCACACAAGGCCAGTACTTACGTGAAAAGATGATGTTTAGCATCATTAGTCATTAGTCACCAGGAAAATGCAAATTAAAACCACATGAGATGTCACTTTACACCCACCAGAGCTATATCTTTCTGAAATGATTGGTTTACTCATCTGGTATCTCCAATGAGCAGTGGGTACCTTGGATAGTTGGGGATCTGGGTTTTTATTTGAAAGCCTAGTGCATGTCCGAATAGAGGTACATGAATCTCTTTATAGTGTCTGAAGTAACCTGTATGGTATTTGAAGAAAAAGCTTCCAACTTTTCCTTACATTTTGCTTTAAGGGACTTTTATATTTGTCTGAAAAGGCAAATATCTTAAAGGTGGCTTCTCTTTATTATTTTGGCACCCTATTCTGAGCCTTCTTAGCTCCTCTGCTTTCTTTTTTTTGGTGGAGTTTTCTGACTTAGACACACCCCTGGAAGAACATTCTCATGTTGCTGATGATGCACATAGAAGTTTTGCTTTACTGATCCTAATCTAATACGCTAGTATCCAAGATTACTTTTATTTGTTTTTCATAGTCAGGGCTGCATTGCTGATGTTTGCTGGGCATCACATCTGATTTTCTGTGACCCGTAGACTCTTTTTCCCTTACAAAGCTGTTTTCCCCCAATTTATATATTTGCCATATTTTGCTTTACTGCTTCCTGATGCAGGTATTGGGTAATCCCAGGGAACATCGCTTGTTATTTTTCCTTGTTTACTCTGTAATATTAGTCTAAAAGTATACGTCTTGTGTACTCTCTTGTAATAGGATAAGAACATAAATCACTGTGGAATCAGGATTGCAGTTAACCTTGGCTGATGGACTTTCTGACAGTGGTACTAAGGAATGTGCAGTTTGTGGACTCGTACTTGACATTAGTCTTTAAGTTTAGGGTTTTAGCTTTACTAGGGTTGCCATAATAAAGTCCACAGACTGAGTATCTTAAACACCAGAAATTTATTTTTTCACAGTTTTGGAGGCTAGACGTCTGAGATCAAGGTGTTGACAGAGTTAGTTCTTTCTGAGGGCCCTGAAGGAAGAATCTGTTCTGGGTTGCTGCCCTAGGCTTGTAGATGGCTGACTTGTGCAGTCACATCATCTTCCCTCTGTATGTATCTCTGTCCAAATTTCTACTTTTTATAAGATACCAGTCATATTGGATTAGGGCCCACCCTTATGACCTCCTTTTAAGTTAATCACTTCTGTAAAGACTGTTTCCAAATAAGCTTACATTTGAGGTACAGGGGTGAGACTTCAACATATAAATGTTTTTTGTCGTTGTTGGGTGGACATAATTCAGCCCATAACCTACCTCAGCCTGGTAAAGTATATCTTAGAGGGTGGCAATATAATGGGTCTATTCAGATAGTTGAAGAATTGACACTTAGAGAATCAATTAGGTTTATTTTGCACTACTTAGAGGTTAAAACTAGATGGTAGCTGCATATATGGAATTCTGCAAATATGCTAACTGGAATTACCTAAGTTTGCTTTGTGAAAAAGATGTCTACGTTAACAAGAAACCTTATTTCTCCATATAAAGGTTTAGAGCTGCACTGCCCAGTAGAAGTGTAATGTGAGTCACAAAAGAAATGTAGTTTTCCAGTAGCCACATTAAAACAGGTAAAAAGAAACAGGTGGAATTAATTCCAACAATGTAGTTTGTTTAATCTAATGCATTGATTTCAAAGTATAATCAATATAACAATTATTAATGAGCTTCTTTACATTCTTGTTTTTATTCTCTCCTTGAAATTTTATAGCACACCTGTCAAACTGGCTGTGTTTCAAGTGCTCACATAGTTACTTGTGGCTCGTGAGCTCTTTTGGACTGCACAGGCACAGAGCATGGGTTCTAGGATGACCTCCAAAGAAATGGGAGTGTTTCTTGAGGAACAAAAAGCCCTCTTACTCTTTACTTGTGCTTTCTAGAAAGCATAGATATACATACAACATATAAATAGATATTTAGAATATCTGTGATATTTAAATTTCATGGAGGATGATTAGGAAAATAAATGTTTAAAAAAGCTCTTTAGCAGAACAATAATGAAAAAAATGTTGAGCAGTACTGACAAAGAACAGTGCTTCTCTTAGCAGCTTAGCTGTGTTTCCTTGGGCAAGTTATTTAGCCTAAGCCTTAGTCTATTTATCTGTAAAATGGGGACAAGAATAGTGTCTACCTCTTAAATTATTATAAATATTAAATGCAAAACTCCATTTAAAGTTCACATTGCAGTGACTGGCTCAGAACGAATATTCGAGGTGTACTCATACTTACGCTCTCAAGGATTTTTGTTAAGAATATTCCGTATTGGAAAGGAGTTTAGACAGCTAGTGCCTCTGTCATTTTCCCCTTTTCTTGAGGATACGTAATTTTTTCTTTTATTTAAGTGATTTTATTTATTTTCATAGTTCATCTATTTTGTTGAGATGTAATTGTCATATAACATTATATTAGGACACCTGATTGATTTATGTCGGCACACCGATGAGAAAACCATCATAATAAAGAGTTATAGGATTTTGGAATGTTAATGTTGATTCCAGTGACTCTTTTTCTTGCTGAAATGTTTTGCATTCTTTTGGATGTTTAGATTTCATGGCGGTCCTTTCCTTTGTTCCTTGTCTGTCCTTTATTTGGCCTAAAGATTTTTTGGGTGATTCATATAAATTACAAAACATCAAATTACAAAACCTTTGATATCGTTAGTCTTCACTCTTGATGAGAAAAGGACGAGAGTAAAGTCGTTTCTGTCAAATAAAGAGGAGTAAATGGAAATTTACTATATATCATCTACTATTACTAACTTAAGAGAGAGATGTTTATCAGTGTTCTCTTTTTCAAGGTGGATGTTTATTGGAAAAGATACCTTATATCTTTCGATAAGGCAATTAAAGTCAAATTCTTAAAGGTAAGTACTTATAAGACACAGGCTTGCCTACATTTTCAGCTCACTGAGTGATCCAAGCCTCACCCCTCGTAAGCCTATGGTAGTGAATCGCAAAATGTGGTCTCTTGGATCAGCGGCGGCAGCAGCAGCAGCAGCACTGAGTGCTTATTCAAAATGCAGATTCTCAAGCTCCATCCCAGACCTGTTAAATGAGAAACTCCGGGGAAGGGGCCGAACAATCTGTGTTTTAAGAAACTCTCCTGGTAAAATCTGATGGGCCGAAAGTTTTAAAACCACCATATTATGGAATACACATAGGTACTGATAAAAAATGAGCATCTAGAAGTTATCTTCATTTTTTCACAATAAAATGCTGCAAGAGTCGCAGTCCATCTGTAGTTGCCTTGGAAATGAAGGATGACCGTGTATTTCAAACTTCAAATTAGAGCATATGTTCTGACAATTAAAAATATTTGAGATCTGGGTTGAGTGGCTACTTTTGTATGGGGAGAATATAGAAACTTGCAGCTATGTGGGAGGTGGGAAAAAAGCAGGTGGAATTGAAAATGGATATTCGTGTATTTCTGGGTCAAATCCTGCCTTGCATGGCAAGCATGCCAAGTTCCAGCTGATCTTGGAATGTTAGAGGTGATTATGAAGGAAGCAGGCCAGGAGCCGAGATAAATGATCATTTAACAGAGGAACTGTGGCTGGAAGAGTGGGGTCAAGAAAATATTGAACAAAGGAGATTTAATTTAGAAGGAGGAGAGGTAATAACCTAGAAATAGCAATAGCTGAAACAATGAAGTAGTACAGTGTTCCAAAATAGAAATTTGAGCAGTTTTATTTTGCTAACTTTAAATGTCCGATTGTCTGGAATCCTTGCAGTGAATAGTACCAAGATTTTGAGAAGAATCTTGTCAGATGCTCTTGTCAGACACTCTAATAAGAAAAGTGACCTGAGAGTAAGTTACATGTACAGGTTAATTCCAAATTCACCTGGTAGTGAGGATGTGTACTGTGTGTAGCCTGTTGGAAACCGGTATTTTGCCAAATCTAGAAGAGTAGGTGATGAAACAGAAATGAAAATATTGCTATGATTTATTGGAAATATTGCTCTGAACTTCCTTGAATGTAATCTCATAGGAGAAGCTTAGAATAATTTAATATTTTTCTTTTATTATAATATCAAATTTGTTTCCAAATGTCTTTTTTAAATTTTAAAAATAATTTTGAAATTTAAAAATTCCAGATGAAGTTCTTTGTAACAGCACAATCTCTGTAAAAGACATTTTCAAACTGTATGTGAAGAATGAATCTTAGAACATCAGGATAAAACAGAATGGTGATTCCTCAAAAAATTAAATATAGAACTACCATTTGGTTCAACTATCCCACTTCTGGGGATATACTGAAAAGAATTAAAAGCAGGGACTCGAACTTATATTCATAGACCCATGTTCATAGCAGCATTATTCACAATAGCCAAAAGGTGGAAATAACCCAAATATCTATTGAGGATCAATGGATAAATAAAATATGATATATACCTACAGTAGAATATTATTAGACTCTTAAAAGGAAGTAAATTCTGACACATGCTCCAACATGGGAATCTTGAACACATTATGCCAGTGAAATAAGCCAGACACAAAAGGATAAACATTGTATGATTCTACTTATATGAAGTATCAAGTGTAGTCAGATTTATAGAGACATAAAGTAGAATGGTGATTGCCAGGCACTTGTGGGAGGAGGGAATGGAGAATTAGTGTTTAATGAATGTGGAGTTTCAGTTTGAGAAGATGAAAAAATTCTGGAGATGGATGGTAGTGATGGTTGCAAAAAAAAGTGAATGTAGTTTATGCCACTGAACTTTATACTTAAAAATGGTAATGTTTATGTCACATATGTACTATAATAAAAAAGGAATGCCATGATAAACTTTAATATTTTAATAAACTCATTTTTAAATATAATCAACTATAATAATAATATATATTTTTATGTGCCAAGATGTGGTCCATGTGCTTTTCCCAAATTATTCTACTTAGTTCTCATAAAAACTCTCTGAGGTAGGTATTATCTGATTTTTTCTCATTTGAGGTTGTGTAAAATGAGGCACCGGGAGTGGACAGGTTAGAATTGGAACCCCAGGGGACAGCCACCACAACCAGGCTCTTGCAATAAAACTTACAATGTAGACAAAAACCATCAATCCACTCTACTCACCAGGAAAAGAATCCCAAATTCTCAGATTATCTCTTCATGTTCTTATTTTCATTGCAAGTTCTTTTGATCAGATAGATACCATAGATACATGTTTGCAAAAGTTGAAACAAACTGGTAATTTATGTATTTTTTAAAAAAATGCAATTCCTGTAAAGGCCTAAGTATTTCAATATAAAAATCTACATCCGATGTTTTCTGGTGCAGATGGTATGCCTTTCTAAAAATTGCCAAAAGGAAAGAACACAGATTTTAGAAATGTTTAATATTATAATTACAGTGCATACAGTTTTCCTTTGTAATATGCATGCTTTAAACTCAGAAGACTATTTGTCTATGATGTTTTCTTTTATTGTGTAAAATTTAAATTTGTAACAATTTTGTGTATATCCTTCCAAATATGTAGATAACCTTACTTATTGTTACCTTGGAAACAGTAATACCCAAATTTATGTTTACTCTCTTTGGCACAATTAAAAATAATTTTATAGAACAACTGTAATTTAAAAAAATTATCTCAAGCATGGATTTTAATGAATTTTAATCATATAAAATATGTAATGATATTTAGTATTAAAATTATTTGGAGAACTAGATATAGCTTTGCAATAGAAAACATGCCAATGACTTTAAAAAACTTGTTCTATAAGAATAGATGAAATACTGCCATTTGCAACAAAATGGATAGACCTCGAGATAATCATGCTAAGTAAAATAACCAAGACAGAAAAAGCTGAAAATCACATGATATCACTTATATGTGGGATATAAATCTAAAAGCAACAAATGAACAGGTCAAACAAACAGTGACTCATGGACATGGACAATAGACTAGTGGTTACCAGAGGAGAGGACAGGGAAGAGGTAGATGAGGTAAAGGGGGTCAAATATGTAGTGACAGAAAGAAATCTAACTATGTGAGGTGAACACACAATGTAAATATATAAATGTCTTACTGTTCAAGTGTACAGATGAAATTTATTGGATTTCATTAACCAATATCACCATAAAAAATAAGTAAATAGATAAAAGTTAAAAAAAAGTAAAAAACGAAACACAAACAAAAAACAGATCTTAATAAATATGTACACCACTGGACTTTTCCTTTACATTTAATGTCCAGATATTCTAATTATTAATAAAATACTTCAGTTATATAATTAATAATCCTATGACATTAAGGATACTATGCCTAATTTAAAAAAAATTTTTTATTAATAATTGATGACCTTAGAGAAACTCTTAATTATTACTTGTTAAGTAACTCCTGGGTAGGACTTTCTACAGTGATATATAATGACATACATATTTTTTCATTACATTTCTAGGACTCTGCTATTGTTACTCCAATTATTTTGAGGTCTGACCCTCAGGGATTTTTCTTTTACTGGACAGATCAAAACAAGGTAAGAAGCAATATTTGTCTTTTTTACATTTTCCAGTTGGTTGCTTATTTGCAAGGCATTTATCTTACTTACATAAGTAACTTATTTGTAACTTATTTAAAGATTCTACTTGAAAAGTGTTTCTAAGGTCAAATGTTAGGCTTTTCCGAAGATGCTAGTCTGAAATATTAGACGTGTTAAATCCTAGAACAATTGGGATTTTTTCAGGAGAATATGGGAATGTGAATTATATTTGTTTTGGAAGAAAATTAGCTAGTATTACTGATTTAAGTATTCCCCTCAACTCTACCTGTAAAGGATGAAGAAAATGATGAGAAAACACTTTTGACTCTAATAACTGTAATTTTTGCTTTCTCTTTCTCTTCCTTATGAAGCGTTCTAAGGATTTATTATTAAAAATTCCCCCAGCCTCAGCAGGAATTCGGACTTGATCATTTGTTCACATTAGAAACTCGAGAATAACATTCCTTTAGCCTATACCTTCAGTTTTTCAGGAATTTCTTCCCACATTAGCTTTCTGTCTACCATATTATGAATTTAAGATCTCATCTATTATGAAACCAATTGAGATGATTACATGTTGAATTATTAAAAAGTAGAATATCTGCAGATTGTAAGATTTATTGGGGTTTAATGGGCAATTAGACCAGAATATTCATAGAAAGTGGCTATTATTTCAAGAGACAATGCCACGGTTCCGTACTTGAACCTATGAGGATGCAGAATACAGGATATTTTGTCCCTCTAAGTTCTAATATTTGGAGAGATGAGAGAGGCTTTATTGGAAATGCTAACTACATGCCAAAACCATTAAAATACCTGGCACCAAATTGTAAGGCACGGTTAGCCTTTCACATCCCCACATTAGGTCCCTATATCCAAAGTTCCCGGAGTTTGTCAGTCTCACCTTTTGCTTTCTGGGCAACCTGGATTTCACCTGTGAGTAGTGACACAGAACTAGTCCAATATTTCAAGAATAGGAGTGGAGACTAAGAGAGGCTTTTAGGGTGCTGGTAAATAATATCTGGGCCCCAGGGTCAGTCCCAAGGGGCCTGTTTACACCTCATACAAAAGGTAAATTTTGGTCTCCTGGCCTAAGAGTTACTCTCTAGAATTACCTGGAATTACCTCTGGCTACAGATGTGGGGCTAAACCATAGCCCCCAAGCTAATATGAAAAAATGTATTCAAGCAAGATTTCCTACTTAATGTTCGTGCTTATTACTGGGTGTGTTAATCACTTGGGCTTTGACATTCTGTTTGGTTTCCTGCTGTTATGTATAAAACAATGGCTTGAAAGCGTTTTTTTTCCTCCCAAAGGCTATTTTTAGAACTGTTGAAGCTATATTCGTGAAAGATGTATTTATAATGCCTAGAGTGTTTTAAAAGTTTGAATATTTGTATGAGAGACTAAACTGTCAATTCGGTTTTTCAACTGGTAAATCAAGCTTCTATAAAAGCAACAGAAGGTATTTTGGGGTTTTTAAATAATTCATGGCAACTCAGTTAAACTCCCCTCTAAGACCAATCATAAATATTTCTTTGTTTAAGAAAGAGAAAGGGGTTAGGACTGAAGTCTTTTGATGCCTCTCTGTTCTGCAAACCCAGTATTTTGATTCATGCTTATTTTAAATGTAGGAAAATTTCTTCCAATTTTTTTATATTAACCATTTTCTCTTGATTGTAACACTGTTTATGACCAATTGATACAAATAATGTGGTAGCAATTTCTTTTATCTCTTTATTACTTTTCTTTTCATGGATATTAATCTTACAGTTCTAGCCAAGAAATGGTAAATTCTATTTTTCACTTTAAAGACCTAAGTCATTCATTAGCTATATATCAGAGCTTGGAGGTTTATTTTGTAGTCAATGATTGTATATCAGTATCCAAAAGATGAAAGGATTTAAGAAAAAAATAAACTTTCCATGCTTCCAAGGTTGTCATTTTCTTCTGGCTTTAAGCCCAGTCCTGGGATCAGGAGGAGTGATGCATCCACTTCCAGGAGATGGACTCCTGTAAGTGATATATTAGAGTAAATGGATGCTAGAAGAAATAGATGGTACTCGCACATGAGGGTGGCATGCCAAGCTTTCAGTTCATGTTTTTGTTTAAGATCATTTGAAGGTTCCAGTGTGATCATGCTGTTACTACTTAGAGGCCCACTTTTTAAAAAATATTTTTTTGCTGTCAATTATTCTTACTGATATGAATCTATCCCCTGTATTATAAAGGTGATATCTCAGAGGAAAATAATATATGATACTTTTAAGGTCATCCCTTGATTTTGCACACTGTGTTCTCCATTGGTTTGGAGGCTTGCATTGGTACTTATTGTAATATGCCTCTCTTTCACCTAACTTCTCAGCATATTTCTCCTTCGTCCATGAAGTCTGTGCCCAAATGTTTTGATTAGTAAACACCAAATGCCTGATCTGCTCAGAGGCAAACTGAGTGACTTTAAGAAGGTCTTTGCAAAGAATATTGTTATATCTTTCTTTTCGTAGCACTGGAGGAAAATCCTAACATTTTACACATTATCTTACCCATGACCTTTCTTCTTCCATGGCTGTATACCAGGGACCAGAGCCACCCATTTCAAGTCACTGATTTCACGCTCTAGAGACAATAACATACTTCCTTCCCTAACCTTTCTTTGATTTGTTGCCATAGAAATGATAGATGGCAAAGAAGACAGACAGCTCAGATGATAGATTTAGGAATTAAAAACCAGAGTTAGCAAGTAATTTTTAGGTAGCAAAATGTACTTTGGTGAAACAGTGAAAAAATATTTGGGATTGGTGAAAGCAGGTAAATATTCATATCATTTTATGGGATAAATGTTCGTACTTTGTACAAGCTCTGTACTTATTTTCATCATTCTTTCCTCTTTACTGTTGGCTCTGTAAATCTTATTGACTGTAATTAGCAAAAACGAGTTTCTGAACATGACTTTTAAATATGGTTTTTTTCTTATGTCAGTGTGTATTATGTGAAGAGGATCAGTTTATTTGTAATCATGGGGGAGAAGGGGCTACTGTGCAGCCTGAGTATTTAAGAGGTTGCCTGCATGAGGCTATGACTTTTCTTTGGAGCTATGCCATATGGGGACCAGAAACCAACACAGGAAGTGTTAGCTATGAAAAGCATGTGAGTGACAAGAAAAATCTGCATCACAATTTTGGAAGGAAAGCTGAAGAAGAAAAAAGGGGTCAATGTTAAAGAGCTAATAGAAAGCTATCCTGCTAGAATCTGAAATGAAGTAGACCTTTGCCTTGCAACTCGATGCCGTTTCTGCGCCAAGGTTGGTGTAAAAATAAAACTAGTCACTACTAGTTCAGATCCAGGAAGTTCAACATAGTTCAGTAAACTCTTCCTTGTATCCCTAAAACAGGAGCTTGGGGAAGAGGAGAGGAACACATAATTAAATTAGAAAGGAATGGGAAGCAAAATACACATTTTAATTGAAAGACTCCTACTCCTTTCTCTTTTGTTCCACATTTTATTTACTTTCAGTTATGCAGTTAAAAATCGTTCTTTGTGTAAGAGAGTAAAGCAGTATACATGTCCTTAACCCCTTCTCACCGTTGACCCCAGTCTTCGTCCTCTCTCCAGAGTCAGCCACTGGTAACAACTCCACAGTATCTTTTAAGATCTCTTTTTAATGAAGTCATGTATGTATTAATTATGAAAGTAGTTCATTTTGTTTTGTTTACGTACATTTGTATCCTAAACAACACCACAATAGTTTTACTATTCCACAAACTTGCTTTTCACTTTACAGATGTCTCAGAGAACTATTGATATAAGTACATGTGTATCTACCTCACTTTTAAAAATTGCTCTCTCATATCCCATGGAATGGATTACTAAGTTTTATTTAACAGTAGAAATTTTTCATCGATGGCCTGTTGGTGTTTGCCTTTTTCTCATTTTGGGCAACAGTTAACAATTCTATAACACAGAGTAATACACAGCCTTGCGTATCTCTCTCTGGGTATATGGGTCAGGGTTTCCCTGAGGTAAAGTCTCTGAAGTACAGGTGCTGATTGAAGGCTATATATATCCTAAATTTTATTTAATAGTTGTGTCATTTTATAATCCTGCCAATCTTGTGTGAGAGGAACTGTTTCCTCAAGTCCCACCGACACTATTAAGAAACATTTTAATTTTTGCCAGTCTGATGCAGGCATGTTCTTTCTTTGTTTTAATTTACTATTGTCTGATTTGCTAGTACACTCTGTATATTTTCATGCATTTATGGACTATTTCTATTTTCTCTTACATGAATTACCTATTTATAGCCCTTGCCTTGTGTTGAGAGTTCGGTGTATTCTAGATGTTACTCCTTAGCTGTAATAGATGTTGCAAATACCTTCTTCCTGTCTGTGGCTTGTCTTTGAATTTCTTAACTTTTAACTTATGCACGACAAAAGATGACTTGACGTTTTCAACTTTGATGTATCCACATTTCAACTTCTTTTTTTTTTTTTGCTTTATTTAAGGCCTTTCTTATTCATCATCCTTATTGCCATCACTATTATTAATTTAAGTTATTATTGATATTGCTTGGTGCATTTGGGCTGCTATAACAAAATATCACAGACTGCGTAGCTTATAAACAACAACAGATATATTTATGTCTAACAGTTCTGGAGACTGGATTTCCAAGATCAGGTGCCAGCAGGGTCAAGTGGGGGGCCATCTTCCAGGTTGCAGACCCTTCCTTGCATCCTCACGTGGTGGAAGGGGCTGAGAATCTCTCTGGGAACTCTTTTATAGAGGCACCAATCCCATTCATGAGGACTCTGCCCTAGGACCTAATTGCCTCCACAGGCCCCACCTCCTAATACCATTCTCGGGCATTAGGCTTTTAACATATGAATTTGGCCTGGTGGTGAGGTGGGGCAAGGCTGGGCTCAGAGACAGACTTTTAGACCATTGCAATCACGTAATGTTTTTTGAGGACTCGTGTGAGGTGGGGCTCTAAATTTGATTTCTCTAAATGGGTAGTCATGTGTGTTGGTGGTTCCCTATTCTTTCTGGTTGGAGTCAGCTATGATAGCACCCTCTCATATAGCTTTCTTCTAACTTGGGGTGTGGCGGGCATGGGAGGTGGACCTGAGATGGCAGGTTAACCTCAGTTAATGATCCTGTTTTGCTCCTAATGCTGACACCTCCACCACCTGCTTTGATGGCCCATAGACTCATTCCTATGTTTTAATGCCTGTGGGCTTTCATGTCATTTCCTACTTCATTTTGATCTTATTTATTTCTGCCTTTCATGCTTTCTAATTCAACAAGTGCAACCCTCTTTTTCTTTTTCTTTTCTTTTTGTTTTTACCCAGGATCTTAGATTGTAGACCTAAATTTATACCTGCATATTCAGTCATTTCTACGAACTCAGGACAGGAGGGATGGTCTCTACCATCTGTTCCATCTGCCATCTTGTTTTGGCCTGTGATTTTACATGAGACACCATTTAGGATCATTGTACAAAGTGATGATTAAGTTTCTATTAATAGCAACGATAGACAGTCTTTTCTTAGGTAACCTTCATTTTTTTTTTTTACAGAGTTCAAAGGCATAGTTTAAAAATGAAATATTTACATAAGCCACAATGACATTTTTCAGCATGAGAGTCCAGAGTTCAAAGATGTTTTGAAAAATGCACCGTACAAAGAAAATCTAGGAATATCTTATTTAAAAAATAGTCTGGCTTCCATAAAGATTTCATTAATCATTGTCTAGTAATGGAGCCTCCTCTTTTGGACATGCTTCTCCGGCATATCCCAGAAACATCAAAATTGACCTTCCTTGTGTATGGAGTAGGGCTCAACAGCCGATTGAGTGCACTGATGGGTTTATAAATTAAGAACATGGACTCTATTTTTATTTGGTATCTTTTCCCAATGCCTGAAACAATAACTGAAAAAAGCAAAATGTGTGCAAGGTTGGCTTTTAGAGGACTGTGATCATTGCTTGGCCTGGAACAGTTTACCAATCATTGCCAACTAAATAGCAACACCTATGGACTAAGTCTTTCCCCCTCCCTTAATTTTCTTCACTATGATTGAAGAAATTAATAGCTAGAGCAGACACAACATGAAATCCATACTGAAGTCCTTTCTACTCGAGAGGCCACAAGTTGGAACCCGGTGGCCAGCACTTGCACTCATTCCTTTCCTTTTTCTGGCCTCTAGAGCTCACTTTACCACCCATGCTGATGCCCAGTAGTTCCTAGGAATTAGCACCCAACCCAACCCAAGGAGTTTGATGGGGAAATACCACAGCTCCCCCACCTCTTGGGTGGGATAACTCAAAGATACATGCCTTATGTCTTTTCCCAGCTCTTCCAGTGGAATTAAGCCCATTTATCCACAGCGGTAACTGGCTTGAAAACACACCTCTTATGGGTTTCCTTCCCTTCCTGTCTTGATTTCCTGCTTCTGATGTATCCTGAAACCACCTTTAAAATATTCCAGTTTTACTAGAATTTGTGTCTAGGAACTGCTTAACATGGGTGCTTAATGTTTGAGAACTTAATATAGATGACCACCTGCTCCCCCCCCCCCATTGGGGTATTAAAAGGTTTCCTTAGTAAGAGGCACTGGAGCCTACTAGGCTAACACTTCGTTTTCACCGAGGGCAGCCCTAATTTGGGAGGCAGGATGGTGGTTAGGAAAACCACGTTTGAAGTCAGATGTGGGTTTGAGTTCTGGCTCTACCTCATATTAAATGAATTACTTCTGGAGGATCTCATCAACAATCTAAGGCTCTGTTTCATCATCTGTAAGAAGAGGTATTACTTTTTAGAGTTGTTGCTAAATGTGATACATGAAGTGTCTAGCGCCATGCCTGTCAATTTGTAAACTCTCAGTCTTTTGTGGTAGCTTTTAAAAAATTAATTTTTATTTTACTATTTTTTTAAATTCCATTTTTCTTGAGATGTAATTGACAAAACTGTAAGATATTTAAAGTGTACAACATGATGATTTTCTATATGTATGCATTGTGAAAGGATTCTCCATCTAGGTAATTAAAACATCCATCACCTCACATATTTATCTTTTTTTTTTTTCAGTGAAAACATTTAAATTCTACTTTCTCAGCAAATTTCAATTATACAATACAGTGTTATAAACTATAGTCACTATGTTATAGACTAGATTCTCAGGCCTTACTCATCTTAAAATTAAAAGTTTGTGCCCTTTTACCAAAACTTTTCCTATCCCATCCCCCAAACTGCAGCTCAAGTTTCTGACAACGACTTATCTATTTTTCTACTCTCTGTTTCTATAAGTAGTTTTTTTTTTTTTTTTTTAAATAAGATTCCATGATACCATGCAGTATTTGTCTTTCTCTGTCTGGCATAATGCCCTCAAGTTCCATTGTGGTAGCTTTTATTATTGGTATATAATAAACAATTAGTCTCTGACTAAACAATTAGTCCCTAACTAATTGTTAGGGACCACAAATGCGCTGTGCTGAAAGCTAACTGAACATCTGTTTACATGTATTTTAAAATCTATTTTATTTCTTTTTCAAAATAATAGCGACTCGTTTTCTGTTTAGACTGTGGTCTTTTGATCTAAAGCATTGAAGCTTAGGTCTGTTTGGGCAAACAAGATGTTTATGTATTTCATAATGTTTTGGGAACAGAGCCATGTAAGGCAAAAGAAGGGATTTATTGTTTAGAAGACTTTTCCTATTGGATAACTTGCTATTAAATATTTTATCATAGGTGAAAATCTTTTGGACCCTCGGGAATTTGAAGCATCATATAAAATAAGTTTTAAGGTGTTTAACAGTCTCAGGTAGGAGAAAATGATATTATTCACAAGAAGAATTAGACTCCACCATGGTTGTCTGTGTCTTTTTTGAAAACAAAGATAATCACTTGAGGATTATCACAGCTATATTGGAATCAAGCAGCTGCTTCTCTTTCATGTGTACCAGATCCTTAGAGATTAAACTTTTAGTGTTGTTGTTTTTTTAAGCATAATTTAAGTAGTCAGTACCTTGTCGAATTGCTGAGGAACAAATCTCTCATCGAATCCACTTCCAGATTAAGCTTCTTTTATTCTCAACACCACCTTCTTTTCACTGGCATAAACCCCAAAGTTTTTGCCTCAATGAACTCCAACTCATGCAGGATAACCAAATATTCTGATTGTGTTGGCTATGTAGATGCAACATAACAAGAAATATTAGAATAGATTCTTTTACAAGTTCTTGGAGGTTGGGGTTCACGGTTTTTTAGTAGAATTCCTAATTGAAGTACAATTCCTTGAAATGTATTTTGAAATTAGGCAGGGTGTAATGAAATGGTATCACTACAGTTTCTTTGAAATCATTTTTAAGGTTCTAGTGCATTATTAGTATGATTTTCATGTTGCCATCAGAGCACCTACCTGATCGTGTGAAGAACAAAAGCAATACTAATTTGAACACATTGTAAGCAGAGTTTAGAAATGTATAATACTCTGGCTTTAATTCAAAATTTATTACTCCTAATGTAATTTAATTACAAAGTTATGCCTCAGATTTTGAGTTGCTTGTATTTAGTTGTCTTGTGGGAGAAATTACATTGAATGCTTTATGTGCTATTATAGTGGGATATGTGTACCTTTTGATACTAAAATTAGTTTGAGACACTGTATTGGAGAAATCTGTGCAGGAAATACATTTTGTATATTGTTCATAATTTTATTTCCTGTTATATGGAAAATCCATTTGCTTTGTTGTGAACAGAATTCCCAGATACTAGGTAATGACACAACGTCATGCTCCTTTGTTTAAATTACAGATGTTGTAGATAGAGTGAGCATTTTTGGTTGTTCTCTGGTTCACTTTCTTGCCAATCCAAGATTGTTTTACCCTACTCGTGGAGTCTTTGTCAAGGTCTTTCTATATTTAATCAGCAAGACAAGCCTCTTTTCTCCAGCTATAACATTGCCAGCTAGAAAAACAGTCACGAGGATGTAAAGTACAGCGTAGGGAAAATAGTCAATATTATTGTAATAGCTATGTATGATGTCAGATTGGTACTAGACTTGTTGGGGGGTCACTTTGTAAGTTATATAAAAATCTGAACACTATGTTATATACCTGAAACTAATCTAACATTGTGTGCCAACTGTAATTGAATTTTTTTAAAATTAAAAACAAACACAAAGAATAAAGCTTTCATAAACAAAAAAATTAGATGGACAGTGAATCATTTAAGCATTTATCACAATAAAAATAATCTAAAATAAAAATATAATTATCATTTTCCAATTTTTATATTTTATCATTGTTATTTTGTTTAAGTAATTTAAAAAGTCAAAAACACAAACTTTGAACAACTAATTTATTAGGAAGTTGCTGTTCACATAACATAAATAAGTTCTTTTTAATATGCTCTAATTCAATTTGCACATACTTTCAAATTATTGTTATTATCGTCATTGTTATCACCAACATTAGCAAACACACATATGGTGTTTTCTGCATGTCAGGCACTGTTTAATACATACGTACACATACATACACTTACACATATACACACTCAGTCCTTTCCACAAGCCTGTGTGGACAGGGCATGCACACAGATGTTAAGCAGTGACCGCTGGTCATCCAGGTGATTAATAGCAGAGGCAGGAGTGGAACCCAGGCAGTTTGGCTGTGTGTCCCAGCTCTTAACTTTTTGCTTTTTAAAGAACCTGTTTAATATGTAAAGTTAAGTTTCCTTGTGAGATTTTTCCCCCTTATATTTGTTTGAAAAGAAACCTCAATAGCCATATTACATTTGTAAGGAAGAGGCAACCAATATGAAGTGTATCTCAACTTGGGCTGCACATTAAAATCACCTGGGGAGCTTCAAAAAATGCTGCTGCCTGGGCCCCACCCCCAGAGAAGCTGATTTAATTGCTCTGTGGTATGGTCAGGACATTAGACCTGTTTTTTGTTGTTGTTGTTTTTTGTTTTGTTTTGTTTTGTTTTGTTTTGTTTGAAAGCTCCTCATTTGATTCTAATATGCAGCCAAGGTGAACACTGATAGAAAGCAAACTGACATCACAAATTAATTCAGTAAACTTCCTAAGAGGATGTGCTTACTCTGCCTTTCCTGTTTGTGGCCTAATTTCTATCAGAAGTGATACTCAGCTTGAGCACCCAGAGGCCTATAAGATTCTGAATTATTTGGCTGTGATTATTTGACTAGTATTCCCTACACTGTACTTAGGGAGACAGGAAATTGCTAGTAATTTTAGAAAGATTCTCAATACCTAAGATCGAATCAAAATAGATATTTTTGTTATATTCAGTAATGAAAATTTATTTAATTTTCTATTCCCTGAATATTCCAGGTATTTACTATTTGTTTTATCCTTAGTGAACATGTCCTCAGCATGCGAGCCTCATTTATTAACCTTTATGTTTATGTTTTTCTAGATCCTCTATTAGACCAAAGTGCTGTTTGAATTCCATATTTAATTAAATGTGCTGCACTCTTGAATAAGCAAATATGGTTTTAAAAATTATTTTATATAATTATTTCATTTTATATCTTAAATTTGTGTTATGGATACAAGAGCAGATATCATCTTGTTAAATTATAACATCATATCATTTCTTATTAATTTGTGGTAATCCTTCCTTTATTGACACATAAACCCACCTGGGAAACCAGAGAGAGCCAGATCACATACAGTATGAAAGGAAGCTTGTGATTTAATCACCCCTCCATAATACATTTGAGAATGGTAAAATTCATGTTTCTCCCTTTAGAATTTTTGGTTTTCAATTCTGTCTTTTGTAGGGGTCATGAATTGTGACATACCTTTATGGTCACATTTGGCCATGTGATATTGGCCACAATCCCCACCAGGCCAGCCTACCCCATTTACATGACCTCTTTGGCTCATTTAGACTTTTGAGTGTAAATTGGGCCTTGATGGTAACATCCATTTCTGGAGGCTTCAATAAGCTAATGATTATGAAGCTTCATGTGAAATGAAGTTAATTTTGTCGCAGTGGGCCTACTGGGATGCAGCGACATAAAGACTGAATTTTACAGTGGAAAAATGGCTGAAGGTCAGCATGTCCAGGCCTCGGTCATAAAAGCCATAAGCAAAGCAATTGCTGCTCCAAGCCCATTTTTTCCTCTGCAAAATATGCATCTGAAGTGTGCAAGCTCTGAAGTTGACCTCAGCTTTAAAAGGCTATTATTCCATAGTGACTTTCATGTGGCACTGTGCTAAGTAAGATTTATAAATATGACTCCTTGGTAAAGGGTGTCAAGTTGAATTGGGCCATTAATCTATGGGAAATAAAAATGGTGGGCTCCCAGGACACCAGGTAGAATGACTTTTCTTTGTGACATGAATGAGATTAACTTCATCCCCAGCTCATGGCAGTGAGCACTGACTAGTTTAGCCAACCAGGGCGGCCAACCCTTCCCTTGCTATAGAGCCACATTGTTCAATACTGTAGCCTCTAGACACATGTCACTTTTTACTTTTAAATTTTATTAATGAGAATAAAATTTAAAAAAATAAAAAATTCATTTCCACAGCCACACTAACCACATTTCAAGCGCTCAATAGCCACCTGTGGACAGATATAATTAAAGGACATTTCCATCGCATCGCTGCAAGAAGTTTTGTTGGATGTCACTGCATAGAGATGAGATCAGGAATGGTCTATTCAGAGGCAATGCAAAGCGAGGGAAAGTTTCCTTGAACTTATGGGCAAAGAAACTTTCTCTCTTTGGTTGAATCATGAGCTACAAGGATGCTATATGGACTTGGGTTTGTTCCATTCCCCCCCCCCCCCGCCCCCAATGAAGTAAGTGGTTGGGGTAGTTCAGATACCACTTCGGAAGCCTAAAGGGTAAGCTAACCTGCAGAAGACAAACCAGTGTGAACAAAATTCTTGGTGACAGTGTTTTAAGATGCCAGATCAGGCCACTTCAGTTCTATCAGGCTAATCAGTCCCCTTTGTTATCTGAGCCTGTTGAAGATGGGTGTTGTCCCTTTGCAATCAAAATTGCTAACTGGTACGTTGGACGTTTATTTTTATAGGTAGGCAAGGACTCAGATATCTAGGATCTGGCTGTATCTGGCTCATAAATATGAAAGAGAAACAAAAGTAGGAGTAGAATTTGTGCAATCTTTATATATCAGTGGCTACAATTCCCTATGCAAGACATTATTATTAGTCGCTTTATGTATGTTTCTAAGTTGAACTTTAGCTCTCAAGGATAGTTTTAAGGGCTTCTAGTCATTGTTAGGGAAGAATATGTCTTGAAAAACATGAGGAAAAGTGAAAATTTGTGCAGAAAATGGAAGTTTGTGGCAACTTTGTATATTAGCCTAATAGTCATACCAGAAGGATTTCTAGGGAAGGAAAGTTGAACAGATGGATAAAATATTATGTTGTATGCAGAGGTTCCTTATGTAAACTACTTTATCAATTAATCAATCAATTGGTTTTCCCCATTTTGCATTGGGGAAGCTGAGGCTATAGCTAAGTTTATTTTTCTGGAAGGCTGTCTGTAATCTTGCCAGTCTGTGATGGAACCCCTTCTTCTGTGCCCCTAGAATACCTTATGCCATCCTTCACCTTAGCACTTCTAATACTGTGTTGATTTTATCTGATTCATTTTACTGCCCAATGGATGATAAAGTCTTTGAATTCAAGAACTTTATCTGACGCTTGGCATTTCTGGGTCACTGCTAGTGTAAAGTAATTGCTCAATCAGTGCTGGTCAAATGAACCGAGACTTAGCAAAACTGTCACTTGTCTAAGGTTACAGGCTACAAGTGGTGGAAAGCAAGGTCTTTCAGGATCCAAATCCACTGAATTTTCCTACTATTATTCATTAACACCTTCTCCTTATTTAAATCTCCAGCTGCCTCGCATCTGACCACAATGGCTCCCAGTTTTACATCACCATTCCATATCCCTGAGATGCCTGAAACCAAGTATTTCTAAGATTGACATCATTCTCTTCCTCCCTTCACCTCTGACCTGGTTCCACTGCCTTGTTTATAGCACCATTCTTCACAGAGTCGCATTATCCAGAAGTCATCCCTCACACCTTCTCTGTCTTCCCTTCAGGCTTTTGTGCTCCAGACACACTAGCCACACCAGCCTTCTTCCGTTTCCTCGGATGTGGCATTATTTCTTTTTTGCTTGAAGTCTTCACAGTACTTTCCCTCTGCTTGGAATGTGCATCCTTTCCCTGTATGTTACCTCCTTCTCTGCTTCTAGCCTTCTCAGAGGTGGAATCAGCTATTTCGTGCATGGTCGTGTAATGCAGCATACCTGTTAGAGTGTTGAGCCAGTGAGGGAAGAGTCCAGTGCTGTCCTGGTGAATGTTTCACAACCAGCACTCCTGGAAGGAAAAACGGTTTATAGGACTTGCCGATTTCTGTGCTATCAATACTCCTACTCTGTCTGATTTCAAACTTTGGGCATGACTGTCCTCTTCACTGCTATATCTTATCTTTACAACGTGGGGCAATATATCTTTACGACTTGGCAGTGTTGGCACATCAAAGGTGACTATTAATTTGAGGGATAAATGCAGTGTTTTTGATTCCATCATAGAAATATAGTGATAAAAATGCTAATGTTTCAGACAAAATAACATAAAAATCCCTTGTTTTAGATTTGGATCAGAGCTTAAAAGTTATCATATCCAGTTCTTCCATTTTTCTCTCTTAAATTGAAGGTCAGGGGATGGGATCTGCCACAATTGCATATCTAACTGGTAAAAGACCCTAAGATAAAAAAAAAAAATCATTTTTTAGTTACCAACCAACATTCCTTCCACTGTACCACATTGCCATTTTCAAAAAAAAAAAAAAAAAAGAAAAAAAAAAAGGAAAGTGTTTAATACTAGTGATTTAATTCAGATTATATGGTGGTATAGTTGAACATATTGAAAAAAAACCTACTTTACAAGAGAAAACTAATGTTTGATAATCCCTTATTAAATTTATGTTGTCTGTTGAGTGGGATATTCCATTTATAATTTCCCCTTAATTATTGGTTGTAGTTATTTATAAAATAAATATATTAGTCAGCAGCTTTTGCTGTGTAGCAAATCAGCCCAAAACTTAGTGCTTAAAACAACAGCTATTTATTTCGTTCACTCCCATGTGGGTTGAAAGTTTGGTGTGGGCTCAGATGGATCATTTTTTTTGGTTCAGCTGGGTTCCTCTGGCATCTGCAGTTAGCTGTGGAATGGACGTGTGGCTCTGCTGATCATGGCTGGCCTCTCATGTCTGAGGTTGCAGCTGGCATGGCTGAGCTGACTTGGATCTGACCCATGGGGTCCCTCATCATTCAGCAGACAAAGTCCAGTTTGTTCTTGTGGTGGTTTGGCAGAGTTCTGGGAGAGAATGCAAGTCACAAGTCCCTAGAATCAAAATTGCCATATTGGCACTTTTGCTACATTTTGTATGCCAAATTAAATCGCTCATAGGATAGAGAAATAGATTCTAACTCTTGATACAAAGTCTGCAAAGTCACATTACAAAGAGGCTTGATACTGTTACTGTTTTTGCAATCAAGTACAGAAAAAGAATTATTTCCTCAAATCGTAGATCCTCTCTGTAATAGTAAAGTGTATCAGGGGGCAGAACTGACCAATGGCTTCCTCACCTTCCTGAATTATCAAGGCAGTGGTGAATACCCTAGCCAGGCAGTTGTGCTAATTGCATATACCCAGCATTAGAGCCTATGCTGCTGTGAGGTAAGGGTCTCCCTCTATACTCTAGACTTTGGAATCCTTGACTGATGTTTGAAGAGGATGGGATGGCGAAGTATAGCCGCATTCCAACCCAGGATGCACCCAGGCATCATCCTCCGAGCAACAGCTCTTAAAACCAGAAAGTATTTTCAAGAATGTGGCTGAATAGGGGCAACTTCAACAAGAGAAGGAACTCTTAAATAATCTTCAAGGCTCTGAGTTTGCTGTTATCAATCTCTCACTTTTTTGTGCTATTTTTTTTCTTTGTCTCTTCCTAAGTGACTTTTAAGTGATTTTTCTGTGCTAGATATAGCCTTTTCCCATTTTTTGAAAGTATTCCTGTGTTGAGAACATGGAACTAATTCAAATTCTGTAGGAACACTATCAACCTCAGAATTCTTCAGTGTTGGAAAATGATCATGGGGAATTTTTCCATGGTAGAGAAGTGGAAATCACTCCATATCTTTTCGCTTGGCCTGGGCCACAATTTTAGTAAACTGAAGATATGTATATATTATATATCTTTTTTTTTTTTTTCTCCTGGGATGAGAAAGACATGAGTTTGACTGAGAGTGAAAAGAGTTTGGTAGATTTTGTCAATGAAGCATGAGAAAGGATCAGTCCTTACTCTGAGCTTATCTTTTTCAAGCTGAGTGTGCTCTGGAAGATGCAGGCCTCAGCATATTTATATCTGACCGAAGGCAACAGAACATGCAGTGAAAGGGAAGGAAGGCCATTATCTGGTGAACATATATTGGGTGGGGAGCCACTGAGGTTAAAATACTCAGTTTATTGCCGTCTATTCGTGCTTAATAGAATTAGTTAAAAACTTCTATAATTGTTCTTTTGTAAGATACCCTGTGTGAGATCATGAACTCTGAATACTAACTCCTTGGGTTCAAAATGTGCTTCAAGCCCTGGATGTGTCTCTGAGGAAAGCATTTCACCATGCTGAGCTTTAGTTTACTCTTCTGCAGAATGGGAATAGCACATCTACTTCATACGAACCTCATAAGGATTAAATGAAATAATGTATCTAAAGCATGTAACACAGCACACAGAGTGTAGGCTCCACACCTGCTAGCTATTTTTAATGGAAATTTTAGTAAACTGAATATATGTATATATAGTGTGTGTGTTTGAATTTGAACTGTGACTGGTGTTCGGGTACTTCTGGTTCACATTTTAAGTCTTTTTGCACCCAATCTGATTGAAAAGTTGGGGTCCCCAAGGAGTGCCATTGTCTCAGGTTGCAGATGTACTCCAAGTGAGTATAGGGGACTATCGATGAATTAGCATACCCACTAGACTCCCAGAACTCTGTGATGCAGATCCAAATGTCTGATGTCAGAGGGAACTTGTGGCATGTGACCTGTGTCAGTAGAACTTAGGAACAGAAGGCTGATGGGGAGAAGACAGGTTGTTATCTAAATGAAGTTTCTAGACAAGCCTGATGGCCTGCTTGCCAGATGGGCCCTGCAAAATGAAATTAAGTTTCCTACCCTTTTGAAAACAGGAGCCATATATGATTTCTCTTTGTGTCTCTGGCATTTTCAGCGAGACTTTTTATATTAAACAAATGGCATTAAGGTCTCAATCAAGATGACCTGAGGCAATCAGTTAGAGGGACACTGATTTAGTCTCTTGACTGGTCACTGTTAATTAATGTTCCTTCTAGGTTCCCTGGAATCCTTATGAACCCATTCATCCTTTTTGAGAGACATGATGTGCTCTTCCCTGTTGTGTCTGAGGACTCTAGCTAGGGAGGCCTGCTCCAATTAATAAATTTTTCTAACTGCCTTAAAAACAAATAGAATATCTTACTAATTCTGGGGAAAATGGCATATAATTGTTTTTTCACAGAGGATCTCAAAGCCTAAAGTAGCTACACTTGGATATTTACAGAACACATGTAATAAATTCTGTTTAAAAATAGAGGGAACAAGGAGGAAGCATTTGAAAGTATAACTTTGGAGTAAATCACAGTTTTATTCAAATGTAAGTGGGAAAATTGAAAGAGGAAATCATGCCATTTACAGATATATTTTAAATTATGTTTAAATTTTTAGTCTTGCAAGGTGTGGATGGAAAAGAAAATGTAATTGCTTAGAACTTCTTAGTAAAATAAATCAATACATCATTAGGAAATAGGTTGTGCAATGGGAATTATCCTGGTTTCTGCTTTCTGACCTGGAAGAAGATGTTATATTAAAAGGGTATGCTTTGTACATAGAATCAAAGTGACCTTTAATCTCTGACTTTATAGAAGCATAAAAATTCATGAATAGAAACGACTGATTCTAAGAAGAATAATAAAAAAATGAACCTTGAATCTATTAGATTGAGCTATTTGAAATTTCCGTAATTGTAGGTCAAATCAGTCGACATGGCCACTTTCACATAGTTCAGCAATATAGTTATTCAGTAACAGCAAATGTTACTTTTGCTAAATTGGTCTTCTAATGATGACAGTATAGAACCTGACATTGGAAAACATGAGCTAACTTTCTCTGTTGCTAATGGATATAATTTTATTCTAATACATTAGTATATGGTATAACATTTCATAAGTAACTGGTGAGAATATAGTACTTTAAGGAATCTATACAGGCTTCTCATATTTAATTATATGTATTTAATTGAGTATATAACTTTTGCTTAAGAGGTCAGCTTCGAATTGAAGTTTTGGGAAAATAAAGTTGCCATTAAATTTTATTAATATTTACCATTTTATTTGCTCATGAGTTGTGTTATTTTTTGGCTGTGTGAAAGAGGAACTCATTTAAGTCACATCTTTTGCAGTAAAAGGTGGAAGTTAAAAGTATGGACTCGGAAACCCATCTGCCTGTGTTTGAACCTTAGTTCTATTACCTGTGAATTGTGTGACCTTGGGCAAGTGGCTTAACCTCTCTGTACTTCAGTTTTCACATACATAAAAAGAAGATAATAGTTGTACTTCCCCGAAAGGTTGTTGTGAAGATTACATGAATTAATAGAATATGTTTAAAGCAGTGTTTATCATGTTGTAGGCACTACTTAAGTATTTATTATTATTATTTTTCATTGTGGTCTTTTTTCAGAAACTTGTATATATGGGTTGTCTGGAGAATGACTACTTGTCTTTCAAAATGAGAAGCCGGAATGTGGTTCCGTAGTGTAGCGGTTAGCACGTTTGCTTTACACGCAGAAGGTCCTGGGTTCGCGCCCTAGGGGAGCCATGGTCCATGGTCTACCGCCATGCCACCCTGAACAAGCCCGATGTCTGATCTCAGAAGCTAAGCATACTTGGGCCTGGTTAGTGCTTGGATGAGAGACCATCTAGGAAGACCAGGTGCTGTATTCATAAGTAATAATAAATGAATGAATGTGAAGCTGTCCTAATTCTCTTGTAGTACCAGAAATTCATCTACGGCAAGAGCCACTTTGTCAATATAAAGTCCACAGAAACCAGGTGAACCTACAGGGTGGGGCTTCTTTAATCAGTTTAGATTTATGGCGGGTTGGTTGGTAGGAGTAAATTGCCTCTGAATGATCACTTGTCTGGGAACTATTCCACCTGCTGTTGCCTCTTGTATGTTCTCCTGCACTTTCTTTTCAGGTGTGTTCTTTCCCACAAGGCAGTTTGTTGTAACCATTCTAAACCACAGCAAGTGATATTTGAGTCTACATATACGAATATGTATGCTATTATTTATTCTTTTATTCAGCAAGTTTAATGAACACCTACTAAGTGTCAGTCATTTTTTTAGACATACCTTACAAATAATACACAGCAGCCTAAGTGCATAGCAAGTCAAATGGCATGCTAGTGAGAGTGATAAGAATGATGGGAAGAGCTAAGGGAAGGGGTGGTAGTGACTGTGTAAGTACTCAAGGAAGACAACTCTGAAAACCTGATTTTTCAGCAGAGATTTAAAGGAGCCGGAGATAAGCCATGTGGCTTTTGGAGAAAGAATATTCCAGACAAAAGAATTAGTGTGAAAGTGCATGACTTCTGGGATAAACAAACAGAAAAGGGGCCATGTAGCTGGAGCAGAGTAAATGCAGACTGGGGCAGTGATAGGAGACAGGTCAGAGATGTCACTGTAAGGCCAGGGTAGATGTATTGGGTTTTTAGACTGTTTTAAAGACATTGCCTTTTCTGTGAATGAAATCTGAAGCTGTTGTAAGATTTTGAAAATAAGTATGATGTGAGTGAAACTGTATGTCAAAAAAGGATCACCCAGACTTACAGTACTGACAAGATGGTGTAGATTTATTTCTCTCCACTCTTCTCCACTAAGTACTGCGTAAATCTTAGAAATAATGGAAAAGGCAACCAATGGAGAACTCTGAAAGGTGCTAAGAGAAAGGCAAACTGGTTTTTAACATCAGGACTACAAGAACAGCACTGCGGCCAGGCATCTTATGTTCCCTACAATTAACCAAAGAAGGCGACCCAGGATGGCACTTCATGACCCCTGACCTAGACACAGAAGGTGGCCCAGGTGCTCCTTGCGTCCACAGATCTAACAGGAGTCCTTCCAGTGTCACCAGGAATGCCCAGTACAACTTGCAAGAGGATCACTTGGGATCTCAGCTGATAACAAGTGGCCAGAAAAAGTGCTTTTCCTCCTACCAGGCCTGAAACTTCTCTCTCCACCAAGAGACCCAACATGGGGATAGCTGCGTGGCACCAATGAAAGGGATCCCACCACAACAAGGAGCCTGGAAAACCTCTGTCCCCATAGGCCTGAGACTACCCTTCCCTACCTAGAGACCCTGGGACAGCTGTATGTCACTAGTAAGAGGGATTCCATTGAAGCAAGCAGTTGGCCTGGGAAATCAGTTTCACCACAAGCCTGAGACTTCCCTGCCCCAGAGATACTGGGGACCTTAACTGAAAAAGACCCTTTCTGCCTCCTCAGGACCTGTGGGAGCCCTAGCAGTGTCATCAACCAAATAGACCAAAATAACATAGCAAGGCTCTGAATATTAACTGTCAGTGGAACCACAGCTCACAAAATATACCAAGACCCACATGATAAACTAAATAGTGTGATTTCCTAATAAAGTAAAAGATTTAAATAAGATTTAGAATCTTCTAACATTATAGACAAAATATCCAGGATACAATTATATAAATAGTTTTTGAATGCCATGTCAATGTTAAATTAATCCAGGCATGTTTTGATATCCTGATATAAAATCTGAAATTAGGTAGAGAAGAAAACATCTTAGTTTCTATAAGTATGGCTTATAGAAGAGATCTTGAAGTAAAATAAAACAAAATAAGCTTGACTTATTCAAGGCAGTGTTTTGCTTTAGAATATCAAATATGACTGTCAGTCTCCAGGCACATTAGGGTGTGTGAACCCCACTCACCCTTGAAGTAAAAATTGTGCGCTCTCATGAGGTAATGGCACGTGCAAAGGGATAATGAGTTATTAATTGGTTCTATTTAAATACATTTGCACGTTTTTGTTTTACAGCCCACAGATTCATGTATGATTTTGAAATATAGGACAGAATTTTCAAATAAAATCTCATCAACATTTAGAGATGTTTTATTTGCTGCTGTAGAGATAGAAGTTGACTCTTGATATCTTTAACTAGTTTATTATTAGAATAAGCAAAAATGTTACTTTTTATCCTTATCTTTCCAAGAAAAGAAAATGGTTTTCTTGGTTTGACTGTAAATTGCATTTTGCATTTTTTGCATGTATCATCTTGACAATTCTGACTGTAGTTTTGTAGCCTTTTTTGTAATAATGATAATCATTGAAGCAATACAAAATTATAAATGAATAAAATAAAATAAAAATTTCTCTAGATACCTTTACTCAGAAACACACACTGTTAACTTTCAGAGAATGTAATTTCAGATGTTGGCCTATGCATCTATACATATAAAAAAAATAATGCATAAATAGGAATGCTTTTAGAATAGCTGAACACTGATGCATACTAATTTAATTTAATTTACATTTTATATTGAATTTTCCTTGAAATTAAGCATAAAAAGAGGTTGAATATAATCTAAAGGGCTGAATCCAGATGACAGTTTCACTACAAGATAAGTTGTTTCTAAAGGATCCCTCTAAAGTTAAGAAAAAAAATGATTATAAAGAATTTGAAGTTTGAGTCATGACTTATGTAACTAAAATTTGCCCTTTAATCATATGTAATTTTTACTGTAAAAGAGGAAGAAATTAGATTACATGTGCTTCTTTTTCACTTTCACTTTACTCTCTTAGCCCCTGAATGTATTAGTTGTAATATTGTTTCTATAATTTTAAGGCTTCTGTCATGCCATGATACTCTGTGGTAAGAATTCTTGAGTTTGTTTAAAATGAATTCTGTCAGAAAATCAGCAATCCAGTTAAAATGGGACATGCAAAAAGTGCTGAGATATGAACAAGGAAACAAACTCATTCATAATAGTAGAAACGCAAATTTTAACCACATTTAACTTTCGTTGCTTACCCATCAGATTTTTAACAATCTAAAAGTCTGATGACATTTCCTAATGTTGAGGCTATGGGGAAATAGACCTTATCATTCATTGCTGGGGAAAGTGCAATTGAGTGCCACTCTTATGGAGGGTAATTTAGTAATATCTACCAGAACTATAAATACATTTATCTTTTGACTCATTAACTTCTCTTCTAGCTGTTTATCTTTCCGTGTATATCTGCACATGTGCAAATGTACAGTTTTATTAATCTCAGAGTTGCTTTTAAAAGCCTATCTTAGAAACAAGCTAACTGTCCATCAATAGGGGTTGAATAAATTGTAGAACATTAATATAATGAAATATCTGGCAGCTAAGAAGGAACAAAAGGAAAAAAGGGAAAGGGAGAAAGAAGAGCTCTTTAGATTGGTGTACAAACAACTCTAAGATATACTTATAGTAAAATGTTTATTTCTAGAAAGTATATAATAAAGGGAATCGATAAGAATAAACTTGTTTGTATTTGCATATAAACAGATATATATGACATTAATGAAAGTGTTTACCTGGTGTGGGAGGAATGGGACAGGAGGGGGCACTGGTAAGCTGGTCATTCTTGCTCTTTAAAATACTTTGATTTATTAATCAGTGACCATTATTTGTCACAAAAAGATAATTAAAACATTAATTAAATGGATTTAATTTTCAACAGCAGTTCTTTGTCTTAGGCTCTCCATTCATGAGTTCTTCAATTTGATTCACTTTTTGCTTAGCTGGATTTTATCATCCAGCTAATTTAAAAGGGAGATTCATGAGTATTTTATGCCCTAAATTGCTGCATGAATGAGAATAACTGTCTACCACAGTTTTGTTGGTCAATCTTCCCCTCAAAAATCTTTACAATCCTTTGGTCACATTTATTTCTACCTCAGAACTCTGTAAGCATCATTCCACTTTCTTTTGGAATGGGATTGTGTCATGTTCTCCAAAGGTTTTTTTTTTTTTTTTTTTACCCTGTAGGTTTTTGTTTTGTTTTGTTTTGATTATAGTTTTGTTGATTTCTTTCTAAGGTAGAGCAGTTCACTAAAAGTGGCTTATACTCTTTAATCTTACTCAGAAATTTGGGTGTATTTTTAGATTATCTTTTCACATTGTATTATTTGTGGATATTAGCTTTATCTTTAACTTTCTGTTATGGCATATATTCAGGGAGGAATTTTAGCTCTTGAGAGATTTAATTCAAAATTTTCTTTTTGACATTATTCGTATATTCTCCATGAATATGTGAATGAAGTATAAGAATAATCTGAAGTTTTGTATTTGTTTGAATTGGGTATGAAACATGTCAATTTTTTTTTTAACTCTACTACATTGTTTAGGTTTTGAATTGTGTGAGTGTTCTTTAATAGGGAGGCAGGCTACTTAATAGCTTTATTCCATACTGACTGTGATATGAGCATTGTAGATAAACTTCTGCTTTGTGCAGAAGGTACAACATGTCTTACAAACTTCTCTCGATTTGCCTTCATGAAGCTAGAACAATCTAATTGAAGCAATAAGGGAGGAAAGTCACTCAGTTACCTCTATGTACCTGTGGCAGTCCAGATTCTCTGAGAAGCAGATGCCAAGATGGGATTTTATTAGGAAAAACACCTGGATGAGTGAGGGAGCTGGGAGAGGATAGGGGAGCCTTCTGACTGTGATAAGTGGCAAAAAAGTGAATCAAATTAAGTTAATTAAATTAAATCTATTTAATTATGAAGAGGAATCTGTGGACCAATTAGGGAGGAGGGACAATAAAAATGGGAGGAGGGACAAGAATCTAGAATTTTAGAAACAAGCAAAGGACATGGTGTCTTGTTGGATATTTGAAGTGATAGGGGAAGAAGAGGTACAGATGACTCCAAGGTTTTTAACTTGAAGAGGGGAAGTAAGGTGATGTGGTGAACTAAGACTGTGACATATACAGTTATATACATATATACTAGATATGGTAGTCACCTAGCTAATTTAAAAGGAATATTCATGAGTTTTCCATTTCCCAAATTGCTGCGTGAATGGAGTGGAATGTATGGGGCCCGTCACTTTAAGTTCATCATCCATTTCTTAATGGCGGTAATAGGCAAGCGTCTCACTGCTTCCTAGAATTCTCATTGCTGTTCTCTCCTTTTCTGCCTTCTTCAGCACTTCTTATTATAGAAAGGTCAAAATCTGCAGTGATGGATGCTGGCTCAGTATTGGGAATTTTTCTACCTCTACTTTAGCACTTCTAATGTATGTGTGTGTGTCTTAATATACACATATATGCATATATACAGTTATGCATATATACTAGATATGATAAGGCCTTATATAATTACTGTATCAATCAGTTATTTGTATAACAAACAGTTGTAGAATTTCTGTGGCATACAGAAATGATTAATCATTTTTAGCTCCCTTGTGTGTGGGTTGGCTGATCCAACTTGGCTCAGCTAAGCTTGACTTCCAGCTAGGTGCTAGACGTGGTCTGCTCCAGGCTCCGGCTGTGGAGTAGGCTCTGGTGTTTCTTACATGTGTTTGTTTATTGTGGGGCCCAGGCTTAAGAGCTTACAGCTATTCTATAGAGGTTCTTTTCATGGTAATGACAGAAAATGCTAGAAAGGATGACTAACCACACAAGTACATTTGAAGTCTGCCTATGACATGTCCACTTCCATTCCTTTGACCAAAGCAAATTACATGGCTAAGCCCAACATCAAAGATCTAATGGGAGGAACTACAAAAGGAAGTAGACACAGGGAGGTGTGAAGTCCTGGGATCAATAATGCAATCTAACATAATTACCACAATTGCTTTCTATAAAAAGAAAACAAAATATAAAAAAAGAACCTGGACTCTGTTGTGTGTATGTGCTTTTCATGCTGTAGTTGGGGAGATATATTTGCTTGTTAAAATTAAATTTCAAATCTAAAAGGACACTGGATTTCCAGACAAAAGAAGATTTATATCATTATTACATGATAATCCTCTGATAAGAATAGCCACAAACTTATGAACAATGTTCACAGTTCTTTTGGGAGCTTCTTGGGATTGTCCATTTTTATTCACATTTGTAATACCTGACCCAAAGAGCTAAGTAGAGTGTGATTTTTTTTTTTGGCTTTTCAAAATTAGGCTTTATTATGTTAGGGTCATATATATGAGCTGAATTGTCAGACATTGACAAATAAGCATTGACTGTATTGGGACATAGATTCCCAGAAGGTGATTTATAACTCTTAAAGTATTGTGTAGTTGACTGCTACCATTAGTTTGTAATTGGTGCTATTCTGATTCGATTGGTAATTACAACACTTTAAGTGTTTTAGAGGAGGAGTATTCTGTAAAAGAAATGATTTGAAATTAAGGTGTCCCAAGAGATGAATAGTCATAATATTTAAATGTAATGTTGCCTGAATGAACATGATATCAGTTTTCTTTTATTAGTGTTAGGAAGACTTTTATTGTATATGTAGACACAAGATAGTTCCATTTGAAATTTCTAAGAAGAAAAAATATTACAAAGGAAAAAGGTCTTTTACTTCATCGGAAATGTTAGCAGGTATGCTTTCATCCAGTCATAGGAAACACAATGAACTTGTGGTTGGATGTGCTAGAATTTTCTATCAAATTGTAAAATTTGTCAGAACTGCAGTACATATCATCAATAGCTTCTTAAGAAACATGGATATGATGTCTTTAATTGTCAGTCTCTCAAATTTTCTATAGTTGTAATATTCATGGTGAAATTCATTCAACAAATTTATGTGTTTCAACTTGGAAAGATTCAAGAACTGACAACTTCCCACCTCTTTGATATTTGTCATCCTCAGATTGCGTTAAAACCTCAATACCTAACCATTTTCAATGCTTTAAGGGAATGTTTTGCTAGGAAAAAAATTGCACAAGTATGGAAGAGAGAAAAAATATAATTTTACAGAATATTCAAGAAAAGGTTGTGATGTGAAACTAGATCTCATGTTTCTAATATGTCCTGAATTTATAATGAACATGTGGCCTTCGCTGATTTTCTTTTTCTTGAATACTGATATATGGGAAACATAGATTCATACCAAGCACTAAAGTCTGAATTCTTATATAAGTTTTTCTTTGAAAACTGAAATTATAAATGGCAGGTGACACCAATATCAGTGCATTCTTGAAGTATGGTGTACATTCCCTATTTCATTCACAGCATATATTCCTAATCCCCTTTTTGTGAAACCTGGTTAGTCATTAAACAGGTCAGAATGTATGTACCACCTGAAAGTCTCAGCTAAATACTTTCTTTATATTTCTTTTTGTATTACTGTTCAAAAATATAGCATTGTTTTTGCTTGATGATGTGAAATTGTTCATTTTTGCAACTTCCTTTTTAAACTATTTGTTCCTAAGTACCAATACTGTGATTTGAAATGCCTTAACCTTCCCTGTCATGGACAAGTTATATTTTGTAGTTAGTGAGCTCTATACCTGCATACAGCTCCATGTTTATGATGGCACAACAAAGAGAAGATTTCAGACAATTAGCTTGATAGTCAGGCCTCTGGGTTGGCTGGCTGCTATGTTTATAGGCAGTCAACCTGTTAAGTACATAATGCTCCAATTGCCTTCTATTCTCAGTTCCAAAGTCACTCACTGGTGTAAGTTAGGTGTTTAAGAGCAAGCATTAACTCTCATGGGTCACCGGGAACCATTTAATAAATAACTAGAGGCCTGGAGATGTTCATGTATTCCTCTAAATGCCCTGGTTTTGTTACTGGTGCAGTTCATTGAAGGTCACTCCACAGTTTCAAATATTTAATGTCCTTTTCTAAGTGAGTGAGCCAGGTCTGGTAGACAAGCTGGCTGATTTGTTATTTGTAGCCAGCCAGTACGTAGTAAACTAATCAAGTTCATAATTATTATATTCTGGCAAGGAAAAGCTGATCAACAGATGTAATAGGAATTCGGAGAGGCAAAATCAATCTGAGTTATGAAAAACAACCTCGTTAGATAAGAGTGTATATATGCATAAAGATTTTGAGCTGGATACTTTGTGACTATTTTTCAGGTAACTTCTTATTTTGATATATTTCAAACTCACAGAAAATTTGCAAGGCTAAAACAAGGAACAGCTGTATATTCTTCTCACATATTCACTGATTATAATTTTTTTCACTGTTTCATCATTCTATCTACCAAGCTATCAATCCACATACATTTTTCTTTTCCTGAACCATTTTTGGATAAGTTGCAGACATGATACCCCTTAACCTCTAAATAATTCAGTGTATTATCAAAATCGGGAAATTTAATGATGATATATGCTATTACCTAATTGTGGGTTTTATTTTTTTGATAAATCATATTATACAGAGAGAAACAAGAAAACAAAAGTAATGACTCTTAAGTCCAAAATACCATCACATTGATTACACTGGAGCATATTGTTATACTATTTTACTGTAAAATAAAGCTGACTTAATTGTTTAATGGTCACACATTAGGCTAAATTTCAGTTATAAAGTTGCTAGGTGATCCAAAAGGTAATTAGATGAGGATCACTCATTCAATAACTCCTTTGTATATTTTAGTCACTTTGAAGTCTTCTTTTACTCTCCATTGTCTTACCAATGAGATGATTATTGGCACTTACTCAAGTCCAGTTTTCACATTACATTTTTAAATGTTTTTGAATTAAAGATGCAAAGAAGGTTGACTTTGGCCTTAATATTCACCCATAACTGCACCTCTTGAGAGCTGAATATTTAGATGAACTTCATTGCTGGCATCCTTGAACTTGATCACCATTGTATTGGATTTTAATATTAAGTATAATTTAGTACAAATATAATTGAGATACAAAAAGGCTGATAAAAATTCATCTGAAATAAAGAGAACTGTTAATTTAACACACACATTCTAGGAGAGTCAGTGTAATTCTGTAAGTATACAAGCAAGGCACACTATTTGGATGTTGGACTTTTAAAAAATGTCATCAATTTATTGAAACTTTTAATGTATCACTATTGTAACAACAATTAAGAAGGTTAAATCCTGTTTCCTGAAGGCTTTAGGGAGATGCCTGCCCTTTAGGATGATCTGTTCCCTCTGGCTATTCCATGTTCACTTTTACAGTCTATATTTTAAGAAATGGCATTAAGCCAGGTGGAGTTCCTTTGCCTTAAAAGCCAGTTCACAACATATATGGCTGAACTGTATACTGCTAAGTGGTGGGGTTAAGATGAATTCTAAAGAACCACATGAAGGGCAGGTGGAGCTAGTAGGATTGCCTTCCTGTGTGAATGGGTTAGACGTGCAGGAGGAGAGCCCTCCTTTAGCTATACCTCCTGAGTATTCTTAAAACATCTAAGCCCCCCGGAGGGTATTGGGAGTTTAAAAAAGTGAGTGCTGCATTAACCGAACTGTCAAGTTAGTTATGGAGACTGGACGTGCATCAGCCCTGAGCCAAGTATGGAGGCAGGACTGCACTCATATCATTGACATCCATAACTCTACTAAAACATTTGCTCATTCACATTTTACGTAGAGAAGTCCATCCCAGATACATTTGCCTTTGCATGTTGAATTTATGACACTTATGTAATAGGATACAGTAGGAGGCTGACAGAACATCCAGAGTACGGAGGACTGTTAACTTTGACACATTTTGTAAGAGAGGCTTTGGGAAAACAGGCACATTCACATGTTGCGGGTGGGAGTGTGAATCATTGCAACATCCGCTGGAGAACAACTTAGCACTATCTGTCAAAATTGCAAATATGCCCTTTGCCCTGGCAGTCCAGCGCGCGCACACACACACACACACACACACACACACACACACACTTATAGATTCACTTATGTACAGTGCAGAAGAACTTATGTGCATTGTTTGTTACAGAAAAAGATTGGAACCCAAACAAATATTTGAAAATGGGGATCGAATAAACCCTGGTAGATCCAGCCGTAGAATACTATGCAGCTCTAAAAGAAAAATAAAAAAAGAAGAGAATGAAGACATGTTCTATGTTGTTGATTTGGAAATAGCTCCAAGAAGGAAGACAAGAATACTCTCATTTGCATGTATCTGCGTAAAGAAACTAAAAGATATAAAAAGTGCATAAAAGTGTTGTATGGTGGGTGGAAACTGGCAGATGGATACAGGGATGGATGTGAAAGTCTTTACTGTGTAAATCTTTTTATACTTAAAAATTTTTGAACTGTGTTCGTGTACTAGTTAATGGAAAAAAAATTAAAAAGAGAACTGTTGCATTCTTATAGGAAGGGCAGAGACTGTTAATTTTTTACCCTACCATCTATTCTCCTAATTGTTTTGATTTTAAACCAAAACATTGTCCTATAGGCTTAAGATAATATTTTCCAAGATTCCCTTGCAGCTAGGTGTGGCTCTGAGACCAGTGAGATATAATGAGAAGTGCACTAGACATCTTCATACTTTTTACATGGATCTATTTATCCACAAGGGTCTTGCCTTCTTCCTGAATATGGGTTTGATGTCTTAGAGCCCAGCAGATACCTTGGATAATGAAATGACCTTGATACTGGAAACTGTGTCCTAAAGCAGCAGAGCTGAGAGATAGAAACATGTCTCTGATGACACTATGGAACTGACATACTGGCTGCTTCCTTGTTTTTCTTATGCAAAAACAAATGAAAACAGGCACTCTCTTGTGTCTACCACTATAATTTTGATTTTTATGTTGTCAATTATACTTTGAATCGAATCCAATTTCTACCCCAATGTAGGAGAACTATGTTTTTTAAAAGATCTTTTCTTTTGTGAATTTTGCTAGGGCATTCTAAACCTCTGCCATTATTTCAAATTTAGTCGCTCTTTGGGATGATATAATATGGCTTGTGATAAATTTTTGCAGAGAATCATGAAATATGACTATTAACTGTCTCTGTGTTTTGCAGTCTAAAGTGCTGATGTTGAAAACATTTCCATAAGTGCATCATGTCAATTTTCTTTTTAATGTAGATTTACAGCTGAATTTTTAATATGCAGTTAAAATCACCACACTTGGCATGTCAAAATAAATGTTCAGATTCTCAATCATGGACTTAAAGATGTAGAAATACATCGATTTTTCGAAAAGGTACATGTCTGTGTTATTGACATATCTATAAATCAGGCAAAAAAGTATGGTGGGTAATAAAGAAAAGGACATAGAGACATAAATGAAATTTATTTTTTAGATTCATAGAATATTTGCTGAACTGGTAGTGGGAAGGGCTGATGTATTTTCAGTTAAGATACATATTAATGTGACTTTACTAAGCTATATATACTAAGTGAACATTAATCTGTTTTTCAAACAGATTCGATAGCAAAAGGTATATCTCATTGCTAGAAGACTCACATTTTTTCATATTAGAAAGGGAAGGGAATTTTATTAGTAGTCACTCAGTCATCTATATAAACCAACTTTCGCCCACTGAAAAGTTATAGAATAACCCCAGTAAAGAACATTCTTAGTAGACTGAATAAGCAAACAAATTCCACTGGTCTTTCATAATGCCTAATTTCTTTTAGAGCTGGGATTACTTCTGTGGGGCCCCTTATACTGATTCTAATTTACATAATTGATTTAGCAGCCATTTCTCTGCTTTAATAAAAAATAGTCTAAAACATTTTTGCATAATTATTTTACATTATGAAGATGGGCTTTGGCACATGCTATTAAGTAGAAAATTTTTTTAGGAAAGTAAAGAAGGAACTATGCAAAAAGAAAATGACTTTTCGAAGGAAGATATACCAATAATGTGTGTTTATATTATTCAAGGTAGATTCCTTCTGTTCATCATAGCACGATAATTTACACAGACAGCAGTGATATTATCTTTGTAAGAAATATTTTCTTTTTTCATTCATTTCTGTATTCATCATTCTGAAGATATTTATTGATCATCTACTTTGTGCCAAAACTTTGGAGCTGGAGATTAATAGTCATTCCCTGTTGTTTTCGATCTTCGTAAAGAAGTCTTACAGAGAATAAAGTCCTTAGTAAATGCTGGTGATTACCAACTGAGAAAGGGGCTATAGAGGAAGAGTAGGCCATTCTGCAAGAATATTTGACAAAGGAACCTGACTCAGGCTGTGGACTCAGAGAGCCCTGAGCAAGTGGGAGCTGAGGTCTAGGTAAAGTGTGGATGCAAGTGGGGTGCCCTGCATGTTTTAGGTGGATGCATCCTATAGAACTGCACAATGTGGAGAAGCTTTACTTCTGCCACCTGTAGAGATTTACAGTATAAGGCCAATGTAAGTAGAGCTTAGAGAGCAAGAAGAAGAAACAGATGAAATAAAGGAGAGAGTGTAGATGAGACAATACCACCTAAGGCCTTAAGGATTTCCTTCTTTATCCTGCAGTCATACATACCTCTCAATCTTCTATTTTGAAATAATTTTAGATTTTGTAAAATGTGTAAAAATAATACAGTTTCCTCTAATGTTAATATTTTACTTGACTAAAGTACAATTTTAAAAGCCCAGAAATTAACATTGGTACAATACTATTAACTACAGATTTAATTTGAACATTACCTGTTTTTCAGTGGATATCTTTTTGTTCCAGAATCCAATCCAGTATTCTATGTTGCATTTAGTTGTCATATTTCCATTGTCTCTTGAAATCTGTGACAGTTCCTCAGGCTTTCCTTGTCTTTCATATCCTTGGCACTTTTGAAAAGTATTGGTCAGTTACTTTGTAGAATGTATCTCCATTTGGATTTGGAGATTTGGGGTGTTTTCTCATGATTACATTGAGGTTATGCATTTTTTGGCAAGAACATTATAGAAGTAATCCTATGTCCTTCTCAGGTCAAAAATGATATTTTGAAGTATCATTTGGAAATTGGCTTCTTGGTCATTTTGCCTTTAATTTGAGTTCTGCTTCATTATTGAGCAAGCATCTGATGGCTTGTATTATAGCTGCCTATTCTTCATTTGACTCACAAGTGCATAGGATAAGGAGGGAAAGATAAAATTACTTTTACCATTTAATCTGATTTTTTCCCTACATATGTAGAAATGAGAAATTAAAATTCTACATCTGAATATTGCAAGTGTTCTTATAAGATGGATTATGAAGGTACAGGTAAAGGCGATTGCACTGAGGTGGGGTTGGGGAGGGGGTGACCATCAAGCCTACCTTTTTCAAAGAGCCCCCCAGGAGTTCCTTGCAACCTTACTATAGGTCAGAAACTTTGCTCATTTTCTGGGGAGTCTCTTCCTCATCCCAGGGATCTACTTGCTTTTAATAATTTAAAATTTTCCTTGACTAGGAATACAGAGCCATATTATTAGTTTTCATCCATTTCTGTGGATGATCCATATTGGCTTTAATCGGTCTCATATGGATGGGAATGTCACCATTGTCAACAGTGTTACAATGGACATCCCTGAATGTTGGTTTTGCATTCCGCCCAGATGTTTTCCTTTGGATAAAAGTCTACAATTGGAATTATTAAATCAAGTATATAAATGTTTGAGTCTTTGGTTACATAAAGTTAAACTGAGTTCCATAATAAGACTGTTTCAATTTTAACTCCCACCAATATGTATGATAGTGTCTATTTCCATGAATGTTTGCCAAAATAAGAAAATTTCAACAATATGAAAATATCTCACTGTTGTTTCAGTTTTATTTCTTTGGTTATTTTGAAGTTGGAAGCAACTCGCGTATGTTATTCCTTGTTTTGGTTCATCATTTTTTGGTAACTAATTTTTCAGTTAGGTTGTGTGTCTTTATTGTTTTTATATATTAAGCATATTAATGATTTATCAGTTATATTGCAAATAATTCTCTGGTTTGTAACTTTTTAGTTTTATAATTATTTAAAAAATACTTGTGAAATAATTAAAAACAAATAACATAATGGGAATATTTGTACCTGTGAGTCATATTTAATACATAATAATGAAACAAGTGCTTGTGGTTCCTGTGACAGGTACTGCTCTAAGACTTTACACATATTAGGTTATTTAATCCTCATAAAAATTATTTAGGGCAGGTCCTGTTATTATCTCCATTCTGAAAATGAGCATACTCAGGCACAGAGAGGCTGAATAAATTTACTAAATTCACATAGCTACTGAACACAGAAACTGGAATTCAAAGTCAGACAATGAACTTCAGAGTTCCTGCTCTTAATACTCCATTTTATTATTGATTACAAAGATCTTTACTCTGGTTACTAATTCTTTGTCAAATCATTTGCATCGCAAATATCTTTTCCCACTTGAAAGTCTTTCTTTTAATTTTGTTTATGCTATCTTTTGACATGCATAAGTATGATTATATGACCATAATAACGAGGTCAGTTTTATCAGTCTTTTCCTTCCTGGGTTGTGATTTTTTTGTAACACACTTAAGAAATCCATTCCAACTCATACCATAAAGATAGTATCCAATACTTTCTTCCAAAACTCTTAAATTTTTATTTTTAACACTTAGAGCTTTTGTACACATGGAATTGCTTTTTTTGTTTGTTTTGTTTTGTTTGGTATAAGGTAGGAACTTAACGAGATCTATATTATTATAGAAAGCTTATAGTCTCAACAAAATTTATTAATACAATTTTCTTTATAAAGGTCTTGGACCTCATATTGTGTTTATTTCTAAGTTCTATAATTTTATTGTTATAGAAAATGAATCATTTTGTTTGCTATCTTTTCAAATTTGTTAATCTAGTGTGTAAGGATGCTATTGGATCTTAGAATATTGATGTAGTAACCAATTAATCTTGACCAATTGTGTTTTTCATTCTAATCATTTTTTTTTTAAGATTCGCTTGGATTTTCTATGTAGAAAAGTAATAAGCATTTAATCTACAAATAATCACATTTTTCTTTTCAAAACTTTTTACCACTCAAGTTTTTTCTTGTCATCTTGAATCATCCAAGGCCTCTGGAACAGGACTGAGTAAAGGTAGAGCTGTCTGGGTTTGTGTATTTTCCCTGATGTTAGAGGGAAAACTTTTCATGTTTTACTATTAAGCATGATGTCTGCTTTAGATTTTTAATAAATATTCATTAACAACTTAAAGAGGTTCCCTTCCATATCAGGTTCACTAAGTGTTTCAGAAGAATTTGGTGTTAAGTTTTGTCAAATGACTTCTCTGCATATATTGAAATGACCTTTTTTCATATGTTAGGATGACCCCTGTTTGCTCATTGCTCAAATCTGCTTGTTAATATTTTATTTGCTTCTATATTCACAAATGAGACAGACTTAGAATTATTCTTTTTTCTATTTTTCTTTTTAAACATTAAGGTAAGGTAATATAGCTTCATAAAATAATTTGGAGAAATTTTCTTATTTGTTTCTTTATTAGTTATTTAATTTTTTTTTATGTTCCCAAATCATCTCAGTTATTCTTCTGGTCTTCACAGTCTTGTATGTTATGCTTATTAACAAGAGACTTCCCTGTCAACATTATAAAAATAGTCACCTCTCTTTTTCTTGAATTTTAGGTAGTGTTTTTTATTCTGTTAGCTTTAAAATCTTAAATATATAACTTAGGATTTTCTTCTCCATATGTATGACCAAGATGGGGTTATGCAATTTTTATTTTAAAATCAGAGAAAAAATCCAAAGCTGTTTTTAGCAGAACCTCAAAATATATTCTTCATGGTACCAGCTGGGATGCCCAGGAGAATTGCTATCGGTTTCAAGCTTTAAATAAATCCAAATCTTTCCCTAATTCAACAATATGATTCCATATTTAATGAAGAAGTAAGCCTTTGTCTTGATATATAACTGGAGAAGAAAATTTACTTTGAGAATCTTTCCAAATCGTATAGACTATTACGAGGCTGGAGCAAAGGATTTATTTGAGCAAGCAATTGGAATTTCCAAGCATACAGAAGCAAGGTGAATAGCTTGAAAAAAAATGTAATATTTTGTATTTCTTCAGCAAAATTTTCTCTTTCGAATTTGCAAAACACAAGTTTAGATAATGTTGACTAAACTTAAAGGAAAATGATAACTTTTTTTTCAAAACTAGAACAAACATGAACAATACAACTCTCTTTGGGCAGAAATGAAGACATGTAAAGTGTTTGTCTTTGTGGGTTTTTTAGGTCCTTCTTCATTCTTGCCCATATTTAATACATATGTTAGAATGAAAGTTTCCAACATACTTAATCTTAATATTAATTTTATTACTCATCCAGTATATTTAGGAAGGTATAATTTGGGATGTTGTGCTTTTCTTTTTGGCATTTGCTTACTTGAATTTTTACTCTTGTTAATATTGATATTATACTATTTGGAACTTTAGCCGTTGTATGTATTGGCTCACATGCGTATGCTCATACTTACTACATAGTCTATTTCTACAGTGTTGTCTGTCTGTCTTTGGATACATAATGACATTAAATATGCAGACATTAAAATGCAGAAGACATTCAAGATCATTCCGATATCACACATGTGAGATTGCTTGTCTGTTTAATTCAGTGACATATATTGAGAGTACATTGTGTGCCAGGCAATGCATTGTGTTCTGGGTTTTCCTACACAGAAAAGAAAACTCATAATAGAGAGTGGGAAATTGTCTACAACAATCACATCAGATAATAAGATGATTGATATTTCAGTATCATGAATAATGTGTTAAGAAATACAGGGGAGGGATCTATTTATCAGAAGTTTGGGGGTGGATTTGGAAGCAGGGATGAAAGAAAGAAAGTATAATTTGGTCTAGGTCTTGAAGGAAGGTGTATTTTAGGTACAAGGGTGAGGCAAATCACTGAAGCTGTACTTTGCTTCTTTGGGGAATGACAAATAATATAGGGTATATATGTGAACAGTGAATGGTGATTATAGAGCAGGAAAGGTTGGACTGGATGGGCTTATCCATTTTTTTTAATAGATTAATCTGGCATTTGGAGGATCATTTGCAACCTAAAGAGCATAAAGATCACTACAGAGTTGTGAATACAGTTCAGAGACTGAATACTGGTAATAATAAGAGCGTTGAGAGAAGCAAGAGAGAGAGAATTGATGACAAATTTAACATGGAGAGTAAGGAAGAGAAAGAAGCAAAAATGATATAGAGGGGTCTAGTTTGAGTAACCAGGTAGGAGGTGATGTCATAAATGGAATAGAGAATTAAGAAGAAATTGTTTTGTTTTATTTTTGAATTTTTTTTTTTATCAGTATGATGAGAAAGAGAAAAAGTCAGTGTAGTTGGTTTAGAACCTACTGAATTTAGGAGCCTGCCTAACAATTCAGATGGAGATGTCAGTATACAGCAGGGAAAATGAGTTTGGAGCTTGGAAAAGAGTGAAAAGTACATATTACCGGGTCATGGGTCATGGTTGTAGACAAAGGAGAGGATGAGCTTGTCCAGAGACAGAGATGCAGAAAAGCCAGGTTTCTGATCAATAGAAACTTTTAAGGATTATTATGAGAAGGAGTTAGCCTCTGGCTGAAGAAAAGTCAGTGAGATATGGGAGAAAAGTTGGAGAATATTTTGAAAACTTTTGAAAATTGAAGAACAAAAAGATTTTAGAGGAGAATGTTTAAGATTCTCTAACTTCTTTGCTCTTCCATTGGTACAACCCTGAAGCACGTTTCACACAGTCTTCGAGAATTCCCATGCCGGATTCAGCCCCAGTTTCCCACAGCAAATAACTTGTTCATCAGAAAGAACACTCTTTGCCTCTCCTCTCATCCCTGTGTCACTTCTCAACTCCCCTCTGAAGGCTTTCTGAGGCCACCTCGGGATAAACCTACCTGCAATCAAATGTTTGAATCAGGGTCTGTTTCTGAGGTGAAACAAACCTAAGACAAATAAAATGGAAGTTTGCTTTTTTCTTCCTAAAAAGGAAAGCCGGAAATGGGTTAGGAGGCAGATAAACTGTGGAAAGAGAGAACTCGGATGTGATGGGGTGAGACACAATTGAGTAAGTAATAGAAGACCTGGAGGAGGATCAGGGGCTCTTCATTCCTTGAACCACAAATGAAGAGTTTGGAATTACTAATTTTTGAGGTGTGATCAATCTTGATCATTCATCCTATTATTCCTCACAGGAGACAGAGTTGTTTATTAAGCATTCATCCTGTCTGTTGTTATTTTTCACTCAACAAATATTTATAAAGCACATACAATGTGTTACACTTGTGTTTTCTGTCTTAAAAGATAGGGTTCCCTTCCATTTTTTTTTTGTCACGTATTTGACAACACTGTTTGCTTCTACTTTTCTGACATTGAACTCAATTAACCTTCCTCTGCTTTTGCCATAAAAAAACATGCTTTCACTCTGATAATGTATATGTAACATATGATAATGTATATATAACAGAATTCAGTTAAACTTCCTCTGCTTTTGCTATCTAATAAATTGTTATCCTAGAAATATGCTTTGAATTTAAATTGAGTATCCATCTTGAAGTTGCCTTAAATTCTTTGTAAAATCCATTGATCAAAATAATCAGGAAAGACAAAGTAAAAAAATCAAATTATTTAAAATAGTCAATTTAATAATATTGCTGTGAAATATAGTAAAACTGTAGAAGATAATCAGTGTTCTTACACTTGCAGAAATAGAGCAAAGTGAGTTTTTTCTTGTCTAACTCCCTTATCAGATTCTTCTTTGGCTTCTAATTTTATTAGCGTGCACGTATTACATTATATAATTAAGAGTCTTATTGATACACTGCCTGCGAAGTAGTCTTTTAAAAACATGATGACAAAAAGAACAAATCAAACCTAACATTAACGAAACCTCAAGGTCTAACTACTGATTTTTGGAAATACTGAGAAGAGAAACATGACTAGTTCATGGTGGATACAATGGGAGCAATATGTGCTATAGGAAACAGTAAAGTCTTCAGCACAATCAACCTGTTGTAGTCAAAAAATAAACTGCAAGAAAAATATAACATACAAGGGGAAACTATAGTTTAAAATACCAGTTATTTTAACTAATTGCAATGTATAGCTCTTATTTAAATTGCGATTAAAAAAAGAATTATGATATTTATGAGACAATTTGAACCTTGAGTATTTGATGGTATTTAAGAATTACTGTAGTGCTAATTTTTAATGTGTTTTTGTTATGTTGAAAGAATCCACACCTTTAAAGATGACTTTTGAGTTATTTATAGATACAATTATGAGATATTTGAGATTTAATTAGAATAGAGGAGTTGGGGAAGGGGATGGACTGTGGATGGGCAGATGGGCTATGGGTGGATGGTTTTTGAGAGTAGTTTACCGCTCTGGCTGTTCATTATACTATTCTGTTTACTTTTGTCTATGTTGAAAATTATCCATGATGAAAACATGAACATTAAATTAATAATATATATAGATAGGTCACTTTCAATGTATGCACAAAACATCGTTCATGTTTCTACTAAAATTTTTTTTATTATACAATACCATGGTTTTTAAAATTGATTTGTTTGTTAGATATAAGGGTGAGCAAGTTCAAGAATCAATTAATGTCACCCTACAATAAGTATTTTTGCAAATCCACCTTTGATTTTTGCTCACATAAGAGAATATGAAAAGAACACATTTGTGCATGTTCTTTCCCTAACCCATTACTTGTATAGATGTTAGCACAGTGGGCATTTTTTTTTTTTTTTAGTCGATGATTCTTCCAATGTTTCCCTTCTGCCATTATCTTGTTATCTTCCTATTTTAATCATTACTATATATATATCGCCAATATTTGAATAAGATATCTGATTTACACACTGTCCCTCCATTAAATTTGCTTAGTTTCAGAACTGTAGTATTCAATAAATTGAGGCAGGAATGATGGGAAATTTAATAATGGAGTATGAAAGTGTTATCATCATTGTTATTTTTTTAAAGGAAATGTGCTCAGTCTGACTTGGAAATAATGACAGCCTCTCATAAAATATAGTAATCTGGTAAAATTAATAAAAGTTCAATTTTGGAGCTTTATCTAAATTTTGCTTCTGCTTAAAATAATGTGAAATACAAATTAATAATGCTTGTATTGGGTTTTGGCTAATCCACTGGGTTTTTAATATTTTATTCCTAAGAATGGTATTAAGAATTATCAGATTTGCTATACTGAATCATACATATGTGTACCCCAAGAAATTATTTCTAAAAAAAGTAAATGCATGCAAAAATATATATCACTATAGTATTTTTAAGAGTAAAATATTAGAATCTAGTGATAAAAAAGTTGCAAAAAAATAAACCAGGTTTAAAATGAAGAAATAAGGAAATATTTAGATTTAAAATAGGGAAAAATACAAGCAGAAAAAAAATCATGCTTTCATTCTGATAATGTATATGTAACATATGTTAGTTTAAGCAAAAGACTGGAAGCCAGCTGTTGCATTATGGTGGTAGTATTAAGGGTAATTTATTTTTTCCTTTAAAATTCCCTTCTGTTGTTATAATGATATTTATAAAATGTTAAGAAAAGTATAGAAAACAAGAAATTAAATCCACCATGCAAAGCTCTAATTATGTTGAATACACAGTCCTGAACAGAAGAAATGGAAGATTAATTTTAAGTTAACCCTAAGAAATACACAATGAATAAATTGCAATGAACTCTCATATATTTTAAAGTTTGTATTATGAGTGTGATGCATGGCATCTCATGGCTCTATCCTCCTTAAAAAGAAAAAGAAAATGGCACCATAAATTCTACACTATCAATGAGTCATTGCATCACTGAGAAGATAGATGGGTTTGAGCTATTTTACCCTTATCGATGGCCCAGTGCCCACTACAGTGTCTGGCCCTGAACGGGGAATTAAAAATCATTAAGGGAATCCCGAAAGGATGCTCTACAGTACTTTCATTCCATGTTTATTGCTTCTCAAGAGCAGTACTTTCTTTGACAGTGTCACATTTTTTTTCTCTTTAATACTGAGTTCCTTTCTTCAATAACTACCTTCCTTCTTTACCTATAAGACAACAGCTTTTCAATTGTAGATAAATACTTACAAGTGCAAACATTGAGTCCTACTCTTATATTCTTGAGGGCCATTTGCATGCTGGTGGAAGGAGGAGGTTGGGAAAGGAGTTGGCTTTTTGTTATGGTTGATTGCACTGGGAGGCATTTTCAGGATATCTGGTTGTTTGTTTCCCATTGTCAGGATCCCAAGGAGTAGACAGGTATTTGAACCAAATGATAGGTAACTGCTTTCTCTCTGGCATTTCTCTCTCTCTCTCTCTTGCTAGCGCGCTCTCTCTCTCTCTCCCCGCCCTCCCTTCCTCTCCAGTCCCCAGTCCCCGCAACCCCGCCCCTCCCCAGCACTCAGTCCTTCTTTCTCCTCTCTTCCCCTCTTCTCCCCTCCTCCCCTCCATCTAAGTAATTATAGGTCTTATGCTAAGGTTTCAGTGATTTTTTTTCCATACACTTAAACATTTTTTTGGAATGTGGGATCAGAAGGCAAAATCATGTAATTGGATGAAGTGTTACTTTGGAAATTCCTTTTCACTCTACGATTAAGTTAAAATAAAGCCTCTGAAAAGCTGGCTGCTTTTTAAAAGGAGATATGGACACAGCCTTTGATAAAAGCTAGCAATGAAAAGGGAAGGGAGGAGGTGGTCATTTTTCTATATATTAGTAAACTGTAGGCATGCTTGATTTATTCCACTATTAGGACATTGCTGCTGGGAAACAAATATTATCCTGTATTTTGTTTATTTTGTGCATTTTTTAAGTTAATTAAATGGCTTAAGAGGCATTATCTCACTAAACACAGAAGTCTTAATAAAATGTAGACTAATGCTTAGTATCATATTACATTTGTTTTATATATGTCATGTGGAATGCTCGAGAAATATGAAAATGGTCCTCTCCCAAGGAATTCAGGTGAAATTTTTGATGCACATGTATAGATATCAAATATGAGGAAATTGCCAAATCAAATCAGAAACAAGGCCTAAAGTACTGTTTTTCTTTTATTTCATGAGATTATTGAAAATAACTTAATAAAAAATGAGAATACTCTTCCAGGTAAACTAGTGTGCAAAATAAGCATTTTGTTGATCAATCAAATTTGTTTAACCAAAGGCACAGATCAATTAGTTAAGTAAAATAGAGAATGGAGGAAATTTTGGACCTGAATGATATTAAAATCTTGCTCAGTTTTTGCCCTAGCTTTTCAGTGAAGATTACCATCAGGTAGTCAAGACTGAATTAATGTGTTTGTTTCTAAAAATGCTTTACTGGCAGTTATCTTTGGAGAAGATGATTAATAGCGGTAGAGATAACATTAAAGAAAAGCTGGTTGTATGGACTGTACAAGATGGTCGTCAAGGGGCAGCCGCCCTGACCACAGGAACGCTGATTGCTATTTTAATTAAACTTGAGGGCAGAAAGAAAGGGACTTTTGTTTTGTTTTTTGAAGTACGTACTGAGGTTATACAATGTGTTTAACCTCGAGGTTTGTCAACAGTTGTAGAATAAAATGAATGGTTTACAGGAACAAACCAGTATGCAGTTTTTCAGTTCAGCAACCAAATGACTTTTCCATTGTAAGTGAAAGTAGGAAATATATTTTCTTGGCAAATGTAGCATTTGTTCTCAGAGGAGTTAGTTATTGTCTTAAAACAATGGGTATATGTAAAGTGTTGTTTAGGGAAAGAAAAGGAATGTGTAATCTTATGGTAATTTTACTGTGGTATGTTATATTGTTTTATTTCTCTGAACTTAAAAACATGTTATTGTCATTTTTTAAAATTACAAAAGTAGTACTTGCTTATTGAAAGCATTTGATGATTTTCAAATTCTAAAGTCATAATTCCTGTTGGAAGAGAACCCAAACATCTGTATTCAAAGTATGTGAAATAAAAGGTATTGTTCTTGCTTCATTTCCTGACCTTCCCAGGCCAGAAGCCATCATTGAGATCAGACTGATGTGCTGCTATACAGAGTATTTTCTTCTAAGTGAAAATAGCTTTTTATTCTAAGTAAAATATATATGTATTTACATGTATGCATGTGTGTGTGTGGTGTGTGTGTTAAAAACATTCATGAGTGTTTATCCCAGCCCTGCCTCTATTTCAGTGCTTTATACTCATGCCATTTAATTTTACAACCCTTTATAACATAGGTGCTGTTATTAACCTCTATTTTATAGAGGAGGAAATGAGACAGGGAGAAATCAAAAGTAATTTGTGTAAGCTCATGCAGTAGGTCAAAGGCTGAGTTTGGATTTGACCCCAAGTTTGTACTTTAAGGCAAAAATGCTTAATTACCACACGTAACCCTAAATAAATAGATTGAGTATCTGTGTTTGTCCAGATGTATAATTTTTGTTTATTTATAGAAGATAGGATCACTCTGTGCATCTTGCACATTTTCCTTTTTTAACCATAAATCAAGCCCTTCTTTCTGTGTCTGTATATATAGCTCTATCTTATTGTTACTAAGTTTTATGTCTTTTAATAATTCCATAGTTTGAATATACCATCATTTGTTTTAGAGATCTTTTTATTGAAGGCATTGAGAGTGTTTCTCTTTTAGTCCTATGAAAACAGTGATGGGCATTCTTCTATATACATCTTTGTGCTCCTGTGAAGGTATTGCTGCAAACATAGGTTCTTAAAAGTAGACTTGGGTCAGAAACCATGTGGATCTGGAATTGTAAAGATCTGCTAAATACTTCATTGGTTTATACTCCCACCAAAAGAGCAGTTGATAATAAAAGAGATGTCCCTCCCAAAAGTAATCATTTATTCAATAAGCAATTGAATTCCATATCATACATTTGGGAGTTCTATTAAAGGACAAAAATTGATCCTTTCCCTCTGGGAGCTTCTGATTCATTTATGTAAGCCAGAAATACACAGTCAAACTGACACAGGCAATTCCATAGGAAAGCAAGTCCATAGCTAATGGTGTTTCATGGTTTCTTAACTTTGACCTACTTCTCCGAGGGTCACACACACATCATGGGTAGCAGAGACTTAAATCCTCTGGTAGCCTGATCTTTTAGATCCAAGGTGATCAAATGTTTTAGCTAGTTTACTCTTAGATATAATTTTGAAAATTTTTGTATTTCTTCACAAATGTTTGTCTTAATGTGTACATTATTTTTTCATGTGAAGTTTAGATAGCCACAAAAGATGTAAATTATGGCTATCCTATAAATATGAACATTAAGAAAAACTATTCGGTCATTCTAATGTATTTGATGGAATCCAAACACCACAGCTATTTCATGCCAACATTATCCAATTAGAAACATATAAATAAGTTCTTTTTTAACAAGAGATTTATGGTTATTTTGCTTTAAATTGTAATTCTATACCATCTCTCCCATAGAATTTTAATCTAACATGATATATTTGTGATTGAAATTCTTGTACTAATTATTTTATCATATTTTTCTGCAACAAAAGTATACATGTACATGTGTATGTTTTTATATGTGAGTTTAAAAAATTCTGTGACCATAAGTCTCTAAATATTAAAAACATTACTCTGGATATATATTTCAATTATTAGTAGATACAGTGGACTAAACAACTATTTCTTGATAAATATAATATACTTATATATTATAACAATTTTTAATATAAAAGTAAAGCTCAGAAATATATCTCTTAATGAGGTGGACAGGCTATCTTTTAAAAGGGTGAAAATTATAATTACTAAAGTGAAATAAGCTTCACTATCAATATTATTCCTTTATTAATGTACATGCTGAGAAATATGCTCAGATAAATAAATGGTTGATAATAGAAATATTTTTTGGTAGCAATGCACCTCAAGTCTTTGCACTCCTAAGTAATATACCAAAAAATACCATCACCGATATATCAACAAAAAGTCATTTTATTACTCTATTAGCTGACAACTTAATTAGACTTTTCTTCAATTTTCTTAAAGCTGAAGAATTGGGAATAACCTGACTTGTAAAATGATTTGTTTATCAGTATTGAAAATCTTCTACCTTCTCAACTTCTTGGAAAAGCATCAAGAGATCATTCTCTATACCACTTAGTAGTTCAGCATGTATAACTTAGAAAGATTTCAGAATATCAGAATATTTGTAATTTCAGTAGACTTTGACCGTGTAATATTTTCTTTTGAGAAAACTTTTTATCATAATTTTATGTCTCTTTCAACCTTGGAGTTATAGTTTTAACTCATTCAATTTATTTGAAATGTTCATCATCTATATAAACGAACTGGGAAACCCAAACCTCATTGTCAGAAAAAAGATTGATTCCATTTTTTTAATTAAAATAAACATGTTAATACATATTATATAGAATAAATATACATATGGTATAGAATAGAATAAAATGCTGTTTTCACTTAGAAGAAAATACTCTGTATAGCAGCACATCAGTCTGATCTCAATGATGGCTTCTGGCCTGGGAAGGTCAGGAAATGAAGCAAGAACAATACCTTTTATTTCACATACTTTGAATACAGATGTTTGGGTTCTCTTCCAACAGGAATTATGACTTTAGAATTGAAAATCATCAAATGCTTTCAATAAGCAATGTCATGATCTTCCTTTCTTTCTGAATTCTGAAGAGACACAAAGCTTTGTCACGTTTTTGCCTTTGTGAATTAACACTCTGCTGTTGTCAAGATGTTTTCCAACAACATTTCCATTTGTTCTCATGGGACTCCCCCTCAGGACGGATGCATTCATTCTCAATAGTAGGAGGTGGAAGAAGCATGTTAAATGAAAATTGTTGGCCCTCCCACCTCCTTACTCTACAGTATATCTGAACCCAGAACGTATCTATGATGGACACAGGGGAAACCCGTAGTGCCGCTACAGCTTAGGTGTCCCAAAGGATTTTACTCCCTGGGATAATGCTTCTAGTAAGATTCTGATTGGATGAAGGGTGTGGCTTTGCTTCGTAAAGAGAGAGAAAGGTGCCAGTGAACAGGCTGGTGAGACAGGAGTGGCCGGCGTTACTAGGGGTATCTTCTCGGGCTAATCAGATTTAGGGAAGTTGAAAATTTGTTGCAATCTCCCTTAAAATGCTGCGGGCCTCTATTTCTCTGGGAAAATATTTGTATTCCATTATATCTTCGTCTGAGCAACAGTGTTCTAGATTATTTAAGTGGAAGAGTTAATTGGTTAATATGAGAAAAATTTTACTGAATTTGAACTTTTAGATTCTCTACTCATAATTATATTTAAATAAAATTGTAAGGGGTATGAATTGGTCTATAGAAGTTTTTAATAAAGAAAAAGATGCAAAATTATGGGTCTTAATGATGAAGTAAAATGGGAAAACATTACCCATGTTGGTTTTGGTTGCTAAAATTCTTTAAGTTTTTCTTAATTTTGTATTTTGCAGTGGAAGATGTTTATTCCAATATCTGTTGAAATCTATTGCAATTCTTCTATAACTTATGATTGAAAAAGATTGAAATATCTCTTGGCGTATCAATTTTCCTAAAATAAACTATTCAAAGAAGTTCATTATCTATAATTCTATCCTGAGTTAAAATTAAAATCTGCTTTCTAGGTCAATCTTCATTAAGCTATTAATATCCTTTTCGTATTATAAGATTTCTTAATTTCTTTTATTAGCAACTGCATACAGCTGAAACATGAATGTCATTACTTTGAGTATTTATTGATATTTGAATTCTCTTCAGTAGTTTTACTCTTATGTCAGCAGACTTTTTTCTAGTATACAGAAGCACAAGATCTGTATTTACCAACCATATTTATGTTTTTATTTTACTTCTGCTGGTAGATATGCCTCTTTTCTAAAATTCGTATATCAGCACATTCAAGAATGGTCAAAGGGACACTCATTTATTGATGAATCTGGAAAAGCCTGAATTTTATTTTGCTCTGTTTTCAAGAACATAAAATTTATTGATCATAAATATATGAGAAGTCAACTTACAAAGTTCAGGACAGAATCTGAATTTTTGGTTCAAAAAAAATATCTAAACATTTATGTACATTTTATTTGAAATAAAATATACATCAAGGAAATATGGCTGGCAGAAAGAGCACTGAAGTGAGTCTGGTGGCAGAATTTTCCTTTCTGCTCTGTGACGTCTGCCAAATAAACTTATCTCTGTGTCTCTTTGTTCTGATTTGTAAAATGAAATGGATGAATCATGGTGGTTATTTTTATTCTAAGTTCTGTATTTAAGGACCTCATGGGGTAATAATTTTAATTGGTATTGTGTTGTAGGACCATTAATGTGTTATAAAATAGAAAACACCAACTGTATAGATACACATTACACAAAAGGCAAAATATCTCTGCACCTTGGCTAAAGGCACTGTTCACTGTTTGCTGATGGCTGGGTAATATGTCCTTGAATGGGTATGCTATTATTTATTTACCTGTTAAAGAATATTTGGAGTACTTTCAAGTTTCATTTACACCCCATATACAGAAACTTCCAAAGAATATTCTTGTACATATTTTTGAGTTCTTATGTGAAAATGCTTCATCAGTGTATGTGAAAATTTAAATTTTACCTTTGTACTGTAAAAGCTATACCAAAAATAGACATTATGGTTTTTTTTTTACTTATTTGCAAATTTGGAAATTTGAAAACAAGGTTTCTCTCCCTTCTTGGATTACTTCCTCCACCCATTAAAGCCTGTCCAGGTTTCCTTTGGGTTGTACACCATGTTTTCCTGCTGGTACCGGATGACTGTATTGTCTCAAAGCTGGATGGTGATAAAAAGTGTATTTACCCAAGAATTTATTGGGCCAGGATTGTACAGAGGCTGAGGTTATAGTAGTGAACAAAAGCAGTATTTTACATAGTTGCTTTCATGGAGCTTTAGAATCCAGGTGGTCAGGGACAAAGATGTTACATGGACAATGGCAGGAATGCATGTGCATTTCCCAACTGAGAAAAGAAACCTGTGAATACAGAAGGATCTGTTTAAAGAGCAGTTTTAGTGTAATGTTTCAGTTTTGGGATGATGTACAAATAATGACTTAGTAGAAATGGGTCCGATATGTGTGGATGAAAGTAGCTGTATCTTCATTCATTAAAAAGCTACTGAAATATGCCTAGTGCTACATTTTTACAGCATGCTTTCCCTCCATTTAGGACTAATGTCTTTCCCTTCAAGGACTGATATGGCCTCATTTCTTTTTCATATGATAATATCCTCTGATGTGGCCTTTGAGTTACCCATTAAGCAATTACACAGGGTTTGGGATTGTGGATAATGTGTTATTTAACTTTCTCTTTTTCCTTTCAGATACATAAAGGGCCCAGACCCTACTCCTGAATTATTTGGGAGACTGTTTACATTCTCTTGCTTGAAGATTGTATCTGTGGAGCTGCTAAGACTATAGCAAAAAATAAGCTAACTTGAAAATGGTTCTGTTATTGCTAAAATATGTCTTCCACCATCTAATCCCTTTGTGTTCTATGGGTTGAAAAAGCCCTTGTTCCTTCCCAACCCTACACCAGCTTCTTCAGGACTGAGATTGATTTATGTAGCTGGGCCTAATGCAGAAGCTGTGTGTTTACCATGTGATTTGGGGCCACTTAGAAGATTATTTTATTTTTCTGATCACTTGGCCTCCTGAAAGCTCCCATAAGTCCTTTCTCCTCCCACCTACCACCACACTATAAATAAAAGACAACCCACAGGCATACACTTGGATGTATCCTCTTACCTTTCTGAATCAATTTGTTAATCTCAAAAGGCCATAAAACCCTGAAAACTTAAATAGCTAACAGAGGGGGGAAAAAAGTAAACCAATTTCTGGATGACTTTGAAGCTACTTTGTTTGGGGAGCAACTTTGTTATTTGTTGAGGGATTAGAGATAAGACAAAGTCAAATTGCACAGCAGGACATAGGATAGTTTTGGATTACAGCCAATCAGGAGCCATAGCCTGTTTATTCATAAAGTAGTGAAAGCCAGTTTTTCCCCTTCATATAGTTTACAGTTCATTCCCTGTCCTGTCCAGCACTATAGCCCTAGATTATGCAATCTGTTTGGAATTCTTCATTAAAAGCCCAGTTTGAGGCTAAGGCTGGGTTGTGAACATTAAGACATTAAGAACTTGAATTCATTGGACACTCTGTGACCATGATATTGTTTTGGTTATATAGACCAAGTACTCTGGGCTCAGATCCAAAACTTGCACAAAATGATCGACACTGGAAGACAGCCCAAAGATCTTTAAAAAGTAAAATGGGGCAAAAAAATATTAGATAACCTACTATATTTAAAATTATATATGTATGTATACACTTACACATATGTGTATGTGTATATTAATATATTTAATTCACAGAAGGGAGCAGTACACACACCATGAATATGGGAGATACCTATTTTATGCAGAGTTAATTTGATGATCCCCTAACCACTCAATAATCTAGTATTGAGCTTTTTTTACTTTTTAAAATACTTTTTATTAAAAAAAAATCTATTTATATGATTTTGAGGAGTTTGTTAAAATTAGCTGATATTTTAAGATCCTTTTGACATTTTACATGATTATGGGACATGGGGACATAAGTTCAGAAAAACTGGAAGGCTCTCACAGTTGAAGAGCTGCCATATTTGGGAGTTCTTGGCAAAGTTTTATGTAAACTGCATGTTTTTTACTTAGGGAGCCTTTATAATGGAATTAAAAACTCCCACCATACTTTGTATATGGACTTCTAGACACAAAATGAATGTAGCAAAGCTATTGAGCAATGTGAAATTTGAAGTTAGAGAAAGAATATAAAGCACAAATACAGATCTAAAGGCATTGTGGATCTCAGATTGAGTTCTAGGCTGTAGGATTTACTCCTGAAACTTGAAACAAATAGGAATATTGGTCTATAGCTAGAATCACTAAGTTCCCTTCCAAAAAGCCAAAGCAGAGTTTGTAGTGTTCTGTTCTGGTCACCACAGTTTGAGCAAGACTTCTAAAACAGAGAAAGAATTTAGAGATAAATTTGAGTTTGAAAATACAATCCTGAGTAAAGATGGGAAGTGGGTTTCTTTAAGGAGAAGTAGAAATCTGATTAAGATTCATGGTGTCTACCCAGCTCAAGGTAGTTTTCTGGGAAGTAGAAGATCCTTGCCCTGAAAGGGGTCAAAGAAAGTGCCTCACAAATGCTTATATTCAAACATAAATTACAGAACCACCAAAAAACGAGAGAGCATAAGAGTGATAAATTCAAACTATTTTCCTCACTATACATGACACAAAAAGTATTTATCATTTATGATGACTATATAGAAACCTAAGTACTTAGAGAATGTTTTGGAACATTCAAAAGTCTGAAAAACAGCAACAGAAATTTAAAAAATGGTAATATCAACCTGTTTCCCTGACATGACACCATTAGTAATAGAGCCCCCTGTCATCCTGCCTCCCTGGAGACAGTCTCTCAAATGTGTCCTCTACATGACTCTTTACTGACGTACTTAAATTCACTCTTTTTTTCTATATAATTTCAGTCTAGGTGAGGGTGAATGGCTAAAGTGAAGCCTTGGTGTACCTTTGCCAACTCTTGTTTTAAATACACTTTACTGAAGATGACATTATTCCCAGTCATTCCTAGAACACATCCCTTATCCACATATATTTTTAAAAAGCAGCTGGAACCTTGACACAGAAGTCAAAGTACGTTATTTGATTCCTAATAAAAACACCTAAACATATGAGAAATCTGGAGTTAGTGTCAGGATAGGGTCTCCACAGCAGGGGGTGGAGACAGGATAGGAGTGTTAGGAGATGATAGGGTTGAATAAAAAGGTAAGGGGATTGATTTGTTGACCATGAAGAATGCTCAGAGGAGACGAAGGGATCGAGTGAAGAAGAAAGAAAAGTGATAGAAGATGGAGCATGCAGTCTCCCCCTGAGGATGGAAAGAGGCAGATAGAAAGAGAACAGTACAGAGACATTTTCAGATGGAGAGATGGGCGGAGCTATGAATAATCTGTCAGTAGTATGATGCATAGAGCCGAAGTTCCTGAGGAGAGTTTGAAAGGGTTGGGCTGACTGTTGAAGTGAATTTTTAATTCACATGTATTCATCCATCTATTTAACAATATAGATTGCTCTTCATTGTATACCCAAGGCTTCGTATGGTAGGTGTGGTCCTTGTTTCCATCAGTGGAGAATGTAGTATGGTACCTTGCTATTTTAAGTCTAATGCATAGATGAGCATCATCTACATCTTCTGGGAGAACACTAGGGATGGACATCTCTATGTACATTAAAAGTGAAAAGCATTGTACAGGGTAGAGTGTTGATTCTATAGTTGTACTGCCTGGGTTCAAGTCCCAGCTTTTATCTTTATGGTCTTGGGCAAGTTATTAGTCTGTTTCCTCTTATGTAAACTGGGAATAATAATAATAATGCCTACTTCATGGAGTTGTTTTGAAAATTTAATGAATTAATTATAAAATATCTTGGTATGTAGCAAACACAAAATAAGTATTAATAAATAAAAATAGGCAGTTAGACAAAATTCAGAATATAATAGAGAACTAGTGAGTCTCAAAGGGATAGTATTACTCCATAGAATACAATAATTCCTCCCCCCCCCCTTATTTAAGGTTTTGTTTTCTGCATTTTCAGTTACCTGTGGTCAGCTGTGGTCTGAAAATATTAAATGGAAAATTCCAGAAATAAATAATTCATCCATTTTAAATTGTATGTCATTCTGAGTAGTATGATAAAATCTCATGAGTCCCATTCTGTCCTGCCTAGAATGTGAATCATCCCTTTGTCCAGCATATCCACGCCTTACATAACCTGACCCTTAGTCCCTTAGTAGCCAACTTGGTTATCAAATCGAGTGTCGTGGTATCACAGTGCTTGTGTTCAAGTAACTTTTATTTTACTTACTAATGGCCCCAAAGTACAAGAGTAGTGATGTTGGCAATTTAGATATGTCAAAGAGAAGCTGTAAAGTGAACTGCCTCTTTTTAGTGAAATGGTGAGTACAGTGCAATTAGATATTTTGAGAGTATATTCACATAAATTTTTTTATAGTTATTATTATGTTGTTATAATTATTCTATTAGTTATTATTATTAATGTCTTACTGTACCTAATTTGTAAATGAAACTTTATCATAGGTATGTGTGTATAGGAAGAAACATAGTATATGTAAGGTTAGGTACTGTCTGTGGTTTCCGGCATCTACTGGGGTCTTGGACCATATCCCCTGTGGATAAGGGAGGACTACTGTATGTTTTAGAATTTTGTAGGGGGTTTGGTTGTTCCATTGTTTGAGGAATGTGGTAGAGAGAGGGTAGCACATCCTGCATAAGTTTCAAATTTCTTAGTAGTTGAAAAACAGGTTAAAAATCTGAAGCTCCATATAACTCCATCTTATGTGTAATTGCAAGAGTTAAGTGTTTCAGATTTTTATTATACACTGAATTTACCAGGCTGCAATTGCTTTGTAAATCAAACAATGCTTGTATTTTGTTTTGTTCAGAACATTACCAAAAACTATTCACCATTTCAGAATGTCACTAATGCAACACCAATTGCAGCATATGAGTCCCCATGCAATGCACCTCTGTCAGCATGTGACACTCTCTGTGGTTCTCCTTATTTGTACAAAAGTCCAAGGACTTCTCATGTCTTTTAGTGAAGCTTTGGTTCTGATATACAGAAATGAATCTGCTTTTAGAGTAAATTACTTTTGTTTCCTTATATCACAATTAGTACATTATGCTGGTTTTAAGACATATCAGTGGATGGATAGGTCATGTTATTAATGTATTTTATTTTAATACAAATATTTGTTAGTGGCAGAGTTGGGACAGATATGAGTGGGAACCATTAGAACAAGCAAATGTCCTGGGATAAGTGTCAGTCGGAGGTATAGAGCCTGGGCACTTGTTGGAGGTTGGGCAGTGGCAGCTGTCCATGAGGAAGGTACTTGTTAAATGTGCACAAATTGTCACATTATTATTAGCTTGCCAAACTCTGTTGATTTATGTAAGATATTGATGATTCTCTTTAAATCTTCATAAACAAGGTAGAAGTTAATGTCTTTCTGGTGGAGAGCATTCACCATACCTAAACCAAAATCAAATTTATGTCCAAACTCATTCACATACTCACATGCTTCTGGAGTTAAGCTCAGTTGCTAACACGAGAGTATTTATTCCTTGACCCTTTCCTCTGCACATTAGAGTGACATTATTAGAGGGATAGATAAGAATTTGAATTAAGTTATATGTTAAAAATTTACTCTTGCACAAGTTGGGTACATTGTTATTTCTAATAAGTATATATGGATAGCTTAAACAATGTGAACATTTCGCAAGTGATTTTTTCTTCTGGGTTGCAGACTATTTGCAGCAGGTGTTAATTTTGAACATCTTTGTGCCCCTGGTAACTAAAAGAATGCCAGGCATAGAATAATAACACAGTATATCTTTGATTAATGAACAAACACTTGTGTGGAGGCTGTTGGGTTTGGGAAAATAAACTAAGTTGAAGTCATGTGTTCTAGATTCCACTTCCAGATTTGTCACAAAACTGAGTTGGTTTCATCATTGAAAAACTGAGGTTAATAATTCTTGACCAGATAATATATAACATTGTTTTTAAGATCAAAAGAATGAAGTTAAAATACAACTATTTGAAAACCACAAAGCTCAAACCAAATGCAAGCTTTAATAGTTCCCACAAAAAGTATAGAATCGGGTTTGGGTTTATTCAGAGAGGAATGGTATATTCACGAGGATGTCCTGGCATGAATAGTGTCCTATTCAAAATGCATGTCTGCCTGGAACCTCAGAATGTAGCCTTATTTAGAAATCTGGTTTTTGCAGATGTAATCAGTTAAGATCAGGTCATACCGGATTAGGATGGGCCCTAAATCCAATGACTGGATTTGAAGAATGGAACCTTCCCATGCAGAGAAACACAGAGAAGAAGGCCGTGTGAAAATGGAGGCAAAGATTGACATGATACAGCTATAAATCAAGAATATCAAGAATTGCTAGAGACCACCAGAAGCTAAGAAAGGCCAAAAAAGGATTCTTCCTAGGGCCTTCAAAGCAGTATGGCCCTGCTGACACTTTGAGTTTGGACCACTAGCTTCCAGAACTGTAAGAGAATGAACTTCTGTTGTTTAAAGTCATCCAGGGTGTAGTACTTTATTACCACATACCTAGGAAACTAACACAAAGGGTGATTGTTTTCTCCTCTTGTGAAGAAGATCAGAGGTGAAATGATGCTTCTAAAAGTTTGCCTGGTATCCTGATATCATTACTATTGGCCAGACCTTTTTTGTGGAAAGAGAAGCAGGTAGCATAAGATGTAAAAACATGGGCTTTTGAGACAGACATAGGTGGGATCCGGGTTCCATTGGTAACACCCTGGGATCTCGGTCACACTCCACCTCCCAGATAGAAATTCCCCATAATAATATCTTGTATCCTATTCATTGATTTGAAGAGTAAATGGGGTAATCTATGTGGCTTGGAATATATATGTGCATGTAACTTAGAATAATACTTCTAAAAGTTACTGGTTATTACTATAGACTATAAAGATTAGGCAATTGGAAAAACTAGAGTTCAATTCCAGGTAGTTCTACTTTACCAGCCTGTAAGTGAAGAACATTAAAAAGAATGACATTTACCATTTTGATATCGGATTCTTGATCACTTCTCCCCAAAGCATCTGAATTCTCCTTTGTCATAATGAGGATAACTAGAACTGGTCAATTAACTTCACTTGGCTGACTTCCAATTGTATGAATCTTTTCATATATTTTTTTAAATAACTGCAAACTTTTGCCACTTTTAATGAGAAGTCAGAAATGAAAAGTTCTGAGAAGTTTGAAAAAGTCCTTGAGCCTTGCAGTTTTGCATTTTTTTTTTGTAGACTTGGATTATGTTTCAAAATAAAAGCATAGTTTTAAATGTCAGTTGTCATGAGAAGGTTCCAGGTTGGTTGCTTGTCAGTGAATTTGATTGAGAGATGAGTGGGTCAGACCACCCTCACACACTGTCATTGCCCTCTGTAAGGTCAGGTTGGGTTCTCTTGTCCCTGATTAATGAATGGTCCCTCATCTGATTTAAAATCTTAAATAGCAATCCAAATGCATTAACAAAATAGGTATTATGAGAAACTGTCAGAGAAATTCAAGGTCAAAGTTAAAATTCACAGTTTCAATATTAAAAGAGACCTGAAAATTTCATATTGCATAGGCCTGTATATTTAACTATACTCCCCAAACATCTGCTTTCATGTTTTGTCAAAATAAATTGAAGCAAAAAAATCAAATATCTGGAAATTTAGGCTAAGCTTACCATTATTTTCCAAACGGTTTATTATGAAAAGTTTATTATCCAAACAGAATCACTACTGTACCACGTCATAGAGAATCATCCGCATAGGCCCATTTTCCTTATTCTTGATTCTATAGTTGGCATGTGAAACCCTACAAGACAGTGTTATAATTTTGCCTTAACAGTTATTATGTATTTTATGGAAATTAAGAGGAAAACCATATTAAAAAAGTTTTACTCATATATTTACCACTTATAGTGCTTTTTATTTATTCCTGAAGTTCAAGATTCTATCTTGTATCATTTCCCTTCAGCCTGAAGAATTTCCTGTGGTAAAGTTCTGCTGGAGAAAAGTTATCTTATTTTTATGCTTTGAAAATGTCTATTTTATCTTCATTCTTTTCAAAAAATATTTTGTTTTTTCGATTATAGTCGATATTGAATACTATATTAGTTTCAGGTGTAGAACAGTGATTAGACATTTATATAACTTAGGATGTGATCACCCTGATAAATCCAGTACCCATTTGGCACCATTCATAGTTATCACAATACTACTGACTGTATTCCCCGTGCTGTACTCTATATCCCCATGGCTATTTTGTAACAACCAATTTGTATCTCTTAATCCCTTCCCCCCTTAGCCTTTCCCTCACCCCCCAATCTGACAACCGTCAAAATGTTCTCTGTATCTATGAGCTTGTTTCTTTTCGTTTATCCTGCTCTCTAGATTCCATATATGACATTTGTCTTTCTCTGTCTGATGTACTCCATTCAGCACAATACCCTCTAGGTCCATCCGTGTTGTTGCAGATGGCAAGATTTCATACTTTTTTATGGCTGAGTAATATTCTGTTACACACGCGCGTGCGCACACACACACACACACACACACACACACACACCCTACCTCTTCTTTATCCATTCATCCCTTGATGGAAACCCAGGATGCCTCAATATCTTGGCATCTGTGAATAATGCTGCAATGAACACATGGATTCATATGTCCCTTCAAAGTAATGTTTTTGATTTCTTCAGATAAATACCCAGAAGTGGGATAACTGGGTCCTTTTTCAGGTTGTGTGTGCTCTCCTTTTGTAGTTAAGCCTTGGTTGCTATTTGCTTGTCGGTGGAACGGAGGGACTGACCCTTGGGCTGATTGATTGTGATGACTGGCCACGACCAGTGGAGGAGCTGTTGTGCAGGGGCTGACCCAATAAAGCAGTATTCGCTTTAGCAAGGCTTTGGTGTCTGCACTGTCTGCCCTTTGGACTGAAGCTGGCCACCGGGCATGTAGGCCAGGGCCTCCTGGTAGGGGTCCTGCCACAGGCCATGTTCAGCTGCAGTCTGTGCCTTGCCTGGGGCTACCTGGCATGAGCCACCAGGCAATTCGCAGATGGCAGCCACCCAAGCTGGGCTTGAAAGTGCCTTGAGAGGCCAGGCCTCAAACTGAGGCCAGCTGCCGCTAGTGCTAGGCGTGGGGCTGCTCAGCAAGCAGTATAGGGCACACTGAGACCAGATGCTGCTTGTTTAGATGTGAACCTTTAAGAGATTTTAGGAAAGTCTGCAGCGTGAGCCAAGACAGGTCATTTGTATGGAAAATCCACTGGACCTGGTTTAGGCGGCCCGCAGGTTGGGAGGGGCAGAGCCTCAGGGAATCGCCAGGGCGGGGCTACCAGTGTTAGCTATGTTGGCAGACTCATACATGGTACCCAGCTGGGTCTGCAAGCCTGGTGGAGGAAGGCTCGACAAAGGATCTATGCCCTCTGCCTGCACTTCTGCTTGGGAGAAAGCTGCCTCTCCAGCCCTTGCCCTGAAACTAGACAGCTCAGTTCCTCCCTGTATCTTTGGCACCTTTCGAGCCCCTGTGCTGGAGCTCAGAGTGAGTAAGTCCATTACCAAGTAAGTCCTCATGTGGGCCCCTTAAGAATAAAGTCTGTGTGACTCCCTCCACTCTCTATCTTGCTTAGCCACAATCTCTGCTGGTTTTCACAGTCACAAATTGTGATAACTTCTCTTCCCGGCACTGGAACCCTGGGCTGGGGAGCTGGTGTGGGGCCAGGACCCCTCACTCTTCCAGGGGGACCTCTGCAACCAAGGTATTTCTGCAAACTCTCAACTGCCACACATGGGTGTGGGGCCAGCCCGTTTCATGTTTCCCCCACTCCTACCAGTCTTAAGATGGCCTCTTCTGTGTGTACCCAGTTGTAGGGTTTCTGTTCAGCTAGACTTCAGGTGACTCCCAATGATGGTTGTTTTGCAATTTAGTTATAATTTTGATGTACTTGTGAAAGGGGCAAGCTCAGCTTTTACCTACTCCCTCATCTTGACCGGAAGCTCCTTACCTTCATTCTTGAATATTTTTTCTGGATATAGAATTCTACAGTGACATATTTGTTTTATTCAGTACTTTAAAGATCTTTGTCCACTTCCTGTTCCCATAGCCTTTATTCAAATCATCATTTGTCTATTGGTAATATCTTGTTTTACTCTACCAGTTCTCAAGATTTTTTGTGTTTTGTTTTTTATTTGTATTTTGGTTTTTAGCATTTGAACAAGGTGAGTCTAGTTATGTTTTTCTTTATATTTATTCTATTTGGATTTTGGTGAGCTTCTTCAATCAGTAAATTTATACCTTTCACCAAATTCGTAAAAATTTGTTCATTATTATTTAAACATCTTCTTTTCCAATCTTTTCTCTCTTTCTGGGACTCCAGTTACTTGTATGTTAGACTTTTTTTTATTGCCCCACTTTACATTATTTTTAATCACTTTATTTAACATACATCTCAATATTATAAGCAGTTACAAATAATTGGCTTTCAGTCTTAGTTACATTAACATTCTCTGTGAAAGAAACCCAATCCTTTCACTATTTTCATTTTGTATGGATTATTTGTTTAAAATTTACTGTTCAAGTATCCAATAAGTATGTGTGATCAGGACTATATGTAAATCCACCATGGCTATTGTGTTTGATTAGCTAAAGCACCATTTTACTCATAAGTGATTTATATATATATTTGTTGACTATTCCAAATCAAACAATTACAATAATCAAGCTTCCGATGATAGGTAAATAGTCTGACCTCACTGTAGCCCTGAGCAGTGCCTCTTTTAAGTAAAATTCTCTTCTCCAGCATCATTAAGCTTTCTTATTTAGGTCTCATATAAAGACTTGGTTGTATTTCTACTATAGAAACCATAGTGCAGTTCTAAGAATTCTTATCCTTTTAGGGAATTTGTTCTTCAAATAAATTGCCCAAACCCAAGCCTTCTTTGAACATTTACATTGTCTTGCAGCTCTATTTAGAACAGGCTGTAAGACCTCTCTGTCCTGAGCAAGACTTAAAGACTCATTCTTACCATCACATTGGCAAATACCCTGGAAGTCAGCCATTTGGAGGAGCTCAAATTGAATAGTCAAGCCTGAAGGCTTGGTAGGGACCCAACACTGACCTTTTAATCTTTCTTTCTTTCTTTTTCTTAATAAAATAGAAGAAAGATTGCTTACTATTGATTGTAATCAACTTTCAAAATTCAGCAGCTGAGCATTAAACTTGTTTTACTGTGCACATTTGCTTTTGTTGAATTAAGTCCAGGTCTCCTCATTTCCCAGGGCATAAAGTCTTGGTTAAATTCCATGGGAAAGGAATATATTCTGGGTATATAAACATCCAGCCAAATACTTGTAGAATTCAGAGAGATCATACATTTTTAACAGTGACTCAGTTCAAACACATGCATGTAGATTAAACCTCTTCTTCAAGGAAGCATATTGTGTTAATAGTTTGAAAATGACTTTTCCTAGCCTGATTTTAAAAACTCTCATTCTTCAGAATGAAATATATCTTAAATTCAGGGGGAGAATTAGCATCACTCCTAAAGTGAGGCAATTAAGCTCTAGAAAGCATGAGAGGAATAGAATCAGTAGGTGAATTATAGTGAGATTTGGCACAGGTGAGGTTAATTGAATTTTTTAAAGTGAGCCGTTGCTTACAATCTCAAATTGTTTTCATTTTGAGTTATTTTGGTTAAAAGCAGAAACCAAAATTTAAACAAACAGCCTGCTTAATGTAGAATAAACATGCAACATAATTTGCACATTTGTTGGATGCTTGTTTTGGAAATCATGGTGAAATGAAAATAGTCACATGGGCTTCTGAGCCAGGTAGATGTGGGTTTGAATCTTCCTTGATTAACTCTGTGGCTTTGGGAAAGTCACTTAACTCATTGAGCCACAAATTCCTTTACTGTAAATTAGAAATGATTGTATATATCTTTTAAGGTGGATTAGAGGGTTAGAGAGTCAACCAGCACCCATTGTGTCTTTGTAAATGCAATTATTAGGAATAGACAAGACCAGAGAATGAAAGCATTTTGTTTTTGACTTATAATTTCTAGGCTATGTTGTTTTCATAATGGTGTTGCTGGAATCAGACATTTGAGACTATATTTTAAAATCTTTTTATTATTCAGTATGCACCACACATATAATGCATAAGCCATAAATATATAAATTAATGAATTTAATAGTAACCATCACTCAATATATCAACTTAAAAAAGCTTTTTATGGAGTTATGAAACATAAGTGTACAATTCAATGTAATTTTTTCAAAATGAACAAACTCTTGCAACCATTGTCCACATCAAGAAAAAGGACATTCCCAGCACTGCCCAGAATACCCATGTGCTCCCTCCATTCATTTTCTGTCCTCACCAAGGATAACCACTCTCCCAATTTCTCATGTATTTGATTGGTTTTGCCTGTTTTCTTCTTTTTAACTTTATACATGGAATCATATAGTGTGTACTTTCTTATGTCTGGCTTCTTAAGCTCAGTATCTTGTTTGTGATATTCATTTGAAAAAACATTTATGATGGAAAATTTCAAACATACACAAATGAAGAAGAAGTACAATGAACCCTAATGTATTTTCCACCCATTTAAAACCATGTTGATTCATAAGTACTTTCTTTCATGAAAATACCCACCTAATTCCCTGTGGCCCCAAAGCATTGGATGATTTTCCCCGAACATCCTATTATTTTACCCATAAATATTTCAGTATGTATATTGACAAGAAAAGAATTCCTTTTGTCATAACTAAAAAACTAACAGTAATTGCATAGTATTAAAATCCTGTCAGGAATCAACATTTCCCCATTGTCTCAAGTGATTTTTTCTCCAGTTGGCTTGTTCACAAGAGGGTCTGAATAAAGTATGCACAAACCTTCTTTTAAATGCCCAGTTGTAAGATTAGGGACTGTGTTGTATTTTTTCCTGCTGAATATTTGAATGAGAGTATGGTTCTTTACAACACACACAAAGAGAAAAATTCTGCATGTTTTCAAATTAGATCTGTTGTTGGGGTTTACAATACCTTAGAATCCTAAAAATTGACATAATCTTTTAATTTCCTGACATCTTGTGTCTTGGTGTAGTTCAAATCCCGTTTTGCTCTTTGGAGGTGAACTTTTAGCCTGATCTATCTTTTTGCTATTTTACTCCTTTGATTTGCCTGCAAAGTGACAAGCAGGATGGGCTGTCTTAGCTCCACTTGTCTGAAGAAATTCACCACCGAGACCTGAGCGTGTTCCTTGAAAGGAGATATATAGCCAGTGTTCTCACCCTCAAATTCTCACTTTTGCCAGTGGGGCTAGAGAGAGTGACTTTAAGACTATAACAGTAATACTGACACAATCAGATGTTTGTTCAAATGATTTTTCTTTTCTCTTTTACTTTCAAGCTTCTAATATTCCTGACCACAAACAACAACAACAACAACAACAAAACCCCACACATTTGATGTTTTCAATGAAATATCTCTCAGTCTTTTCCATTTTAAAGCTTCAGGTGACTATTGATCTTAAGTTTCTGCTTCCTTACCTGTCACCTGTGTAAGAGTTTTACTTTTTGTTCCTTCCATGACAAGATGGTGCTTGGGAGCACGGGGAGGGGCATCTTATCTTTTCAATGGTCACTGGTTGACTGTGGGCTCTGATATTTTTTTGATGTCAAGCCACATCTTCTGAGGTCACTGAGAATTCTGTCTTTTGGAGGTCATACTGATATCCCCTGTTGATGACCTTCACCACTGTCTTTTGTCACAATCTCACCTCCTACTATGGACTCCTTGCCCCAACTTCAGACCTTCTTCTGTCTAATTATCCGATAGCTTTCCTTGGAACTTGTGTACTCCTTACTGCTTTCTCTTCATTCTCCTTAGTGTGCTATACTCTGTGAGGCCATCCTTAGGCCTAGTCACCTCCTTTCCCTTTGCCATTGTATTGTGCCTGGGTCATACTGAGCACACTGTCATGGTGACGACTGAGCTTAGACTACACACATGCAGACAAGTGGGGGACCAGTAACAACAGTTTTAGAATCCTTGAATCATAGTTGAGCACTTTTCCCATGTTTTCTGGCTTTCCCCTGGGAGAACTACCAGGACTCTTTGAGCTCTTTCCTCCCTGTCTTCTTTACATCATAACCTCCTACTTCTTTCTTTATGGCTTATTGCAAAACTCTATGCTTTTCGGTTCCAGGATTGATTCAGTTCCTTCCTTCAATTTATATAGGTAATGCTAAATATTCTAGTTGCCACAATGTGAAACAAACACAACTTATTAAAAAATATTTTTAATTTAACTCAATATGTCAAAATATTATCATTTCAACATGTAAGCAATATAGAAATTATTGAGGTAGTTTACATTCTTTTTTTGTTGTTGTTGTCGGTGTAGATTTTTTGATTTCTGGTATATACATTTTATGCTCATAACATATCTCAATTTGAACCAGCCACATCTCAAGACTACTGGCTGCCATATTGGGAAGTGCAGGTCTAGACAATATAATGTCCTATGTGAGGAAGCCTCCAGATCATTCTGAAAGAAAAACAAAACAATAAGTAAACTAAATTCTGTGAGAGTATAGTTTTGGATGCCTACCTTAGCTTCTATTCTTAGTGAATACATTTTAGTTATCTAACAGCAAATCCCCTAATTCTGCCTTCCCCCTCTCCAACACACACAATTTCAAATTGCCTTTTAGTTTAAGGTCAATATGGCCACAGTTTAAGAACATTATTTTATTATATAGGGTTTAGGAGTCAAGTCAAAGAAAGCTGGAAGCTGTGCAATAAAAGTAGTAACTATAAGACTCAAATAAAGCATGCTCTAAAGATTTAGGAATGAGAATCAGATATAGTCACTTTGACTTTAACACTCACGAAAAACTAAAATAACATATTTGGGATTAACAAAATTCCTGGAAGAACCCACTCAAAAGGATGGCATTAATAGAAGGATAAGGCTAGAGTGACTCCAAATCTTCTCTAAAAGTATGTCTAATGGTGTATGACAAAGATATGTGAAAGTGATAATTCTACTTAAGTGTCTTCTAATATTTTGAACTAATCTAAGTCTGCTACATTCCTTATGAGTGAAGTGTTAATCTAATGACAAACTGTTGGAGACTTAAAAAAATATGAAAAATAGAAGAACAGGTGAATCACAATTAGCCCGTATTTCTGCCTCAGCAAGAGGATGTTGAGTTTAATGACCAGCATTGATTACTGATACAAGTAACCACTCTCCCTACCCACACACATTAACTCAGTTGCCAGATCTCATGCATTATGTTCCTATAATCCTTCTCTGTCCCCACTGTCCACCTGGGTTGCTGGAATGGCCTTCCAGTGTGTCATGCCTTCTATTTGCAACCTTACATCCACACTTTTCCTCTAGGCAGAGCTTCACAAATGCTCAGTGCAGAAAACCATTTTCCCCTCAATCCATCATAGACCGATATATTTATAAAGCAAAATACAAATGAATTATTAGAAAAATGAAGAAAAAACAGACATGCAAAAATGAGTCCATTTTAAAAAATATTACATTAAATAGACCTGAAATTACTCTCTCAACTTGTTATGAAAGTTTCTAAATATTTTTTTCTTACTTTCTGTACTTACTTCCTTGTGGGCTGGTTAAACAACTTATTTACTTTTACTGTAGGCGGCACTGCTCTAAATATACATAGTCCAATACTCTAGCCACTAGCCCATGCGGCTTTTTAAATTTAAATTTAAATGAACTGAAATTAATCAAAATCATTAAAAATTTACTTCATCAGTTGCATTAGCCACATTTTATGGGCTCAATAGCCACTTCTGGCTAGCGGTCATTGCACTGTCATTGCAGATATAGAACATTTCTAGCATTGTGGAAAGTCTGTTTGACGATGCTGCTGTATATTCTTACTACTCAAAGTGGACCAGGAGCACTAGTTTTACATGGGAACTTGTTAGAAACATACAATCTTGGGCTCAAACCTATTGAAACAGAACCTATATTTTAGTAAGTTTCCCAGATGGTCCATGTGTACTTTAAATTTAGAAGCCCTACTGTAGAGTGTTTCCAGGGTCATATAAAATCAAAATCTGATGAGTCATCCCTCAACTCTCTCCATAACTTTCTAGACCAACTCTGTTCAAAATGGTAAGCACTAGCTCCATGTTATTTAAATTTAAATTAATTAAAAATAAATAAAATAGAAAATTATTTCCTTAATTCCACTAGTCACATATTAAGTACTTAATAGTCACTTGTGGCTAGTGGCTACTGTATTGGGCAGTGCAGATATAGAATATTTTCTTTATTGAAAAACTTTGGACATTGCCGATCTAGGCTCTAGTTTAGCATCCAGAGAGTTCAGCGTCATCTAGTCCTTGCCTCCTACTCAAACTTCAAATCCCATGTGGCCTCAGGATGACCCTTCTCTGTAATAGGGAAGATCATGTAATTTAGTTCCTGTGTGCCTTCACACCTGCTGTTCCTTTGCCTTGAACACAGTTTATTCCTTTCTCTCTTCCCTACTTATCTCCTGGTATTCTTGAACTAATCTCTGTCAAAATTCATCTCATGTATCAGCTACTCCAAAAGGTTTTTCTGGAAACCATCTCTACCCCACCTCCACACGCACGCACACGTGCGCACGCATGCACACACACACACACACACATTATGCTCTTTGTTATTACTGATTTATTTTTTCCCTTTAGATCAGCGTTTTTCAACCTCAGCACTCTTGACATTTTGGGCCAGGAATTCTTTGTTGGGAAAGTAGGTAACCGTCCTATACGTTATAGGATATTTAGCAGCATTTCTGACTTAAACCCACTGAATGCCAGTAAACTCCTAGTTGTGACCACCAAAAAATATCCCCAGATATTGTCAAATGACATATCACCAATGGTTGAAAACCACTACCTCAGACCTATATATTTTGTAAGGTGAGTCTCTCAAGTATGAGACACTTTGATTCCACAGTACTGCAAACAGTTTCTGCAAATAATTGGTACTGTGTTGGCACAAATGTTGAATAAAAGTCTGAAAATCTGTTATCAGATGTCTTTTTACTTCTTCCTTCTTTTTTTCTTCCTTTATTTCATTCTACTTTTTTCATAGTAATCAGTAAGTTCTGATGTCTAATTTGATTTGCTGAGTGAACCCAATGACCAGGAGAGAGCACCCCACAGAAAGGAAAATCACTGGTCAGATATGTCTCCTATGGTCAGTTGGTTTAGTTGGATGATCTACAAAATCATCAACCTCCTAAACTGAAAACTGGGGTTGTGAGTGAATCAGAGGTGACAGACTCCCGGTAATGCTCAGTTTTCTTATTTTGACTATGAGCCAGAGTTGCCAAATCTATCAGCTTTTCAACTATCAGCACAAGATTTTAGAATTTGTAGGAAACCTAAAAAATTATGCATTCTAGTCTCCTCATTTTATAAACATGTGGACACTTTTGTTAGGTCCTTATATTATTTGCATCATGAAAGAACATACAGTTTGGGGCTCTGTCATTTACAGCCAATGAAATACGGGGAGTCATAGGATTATGAACTCATGATCTGAAAGCCATAAGCTTTGTAGTTTACTGCTCTGCTGCCCACCAGGAAGTTCCCTGGCACTAGAGCAGTGTTATGGGATGGTGACCCAGCTCAGCACTACAGTACTCCTCCAGCCAAGTATAAAGGACTCAGAAGCTGTATGCCAGGTCTGCAGCAGCTTTGGGGCTGCTTTTCTGCTTTGCTCTTTTTTTTTTCTAGAATCCTCTCAGAAGACTGATTCCCAGTCTTCACATTCTGAAAATCTGGACCTCATAATGTTTGTGCTTTATGTTACCCAGAGGTTTCCCATTTATCTGTGCAAAGCTCTAATTGTCAAGGCGTTGCAATTCTCTTGTTTCGGACTGACAATAAGATGGATGGTTAAGTCCTTTCTGCTCTCTCAATTCAGCACTTTGCCACTGCCTTCCTAGAGCTTAACCCACATTCGATCCTAGCAGGCGTTTTCTATACCCTCCCATAGCATCGTGACACTGCCACAATGCTGTGATCTAGGCTCCAAATGGAAATGTGTATACATTAATGTACGTTTGGTAAAATACACAGAACGTAACATTTACTATCTTTACCTTAAGTTCAGTGATATAAGCACATTCACATTGGTGTGCAACCATTATCATCATCCATCTCCAGAACTCTTTTCATCTTGCAGAACTGAAACTCTGTACCCGTTAAACAATAACTCCCCAAGACTCCTTCCACCAGCCCCTGGAAACCACAATTCTACTTCTTTTTTTTTTTTTTTTTTTTTATCTTTACTTTTCTCCTACTTTCCAGCCTCTAGCAACCACTATTCTACTCTCCTGTTTTTATGAGTTTGGTTGTTTTTGTTTGTTTGATTTTTTTTTTTTTTTAAGATTCCACATTAAGTGAGATCATGCGATATTTGTCTTTCTGTGTCTGGTTTGTTTCACTTAGATAATCTCCTTCAGTTTCATTTACATTGTTGCAAATGGCAGGATTTTTTTCTTTCAAAAAAAAACAACCTGAATAAACTGTGTGTGTGTGTGTGTGCGCGCACACACACACACGTAAAACACATTTTCTTTATTCATCGTCCAATGGACATTACGTTGTTTCCTTATCTTGGTTATTGTGGAGAATGTTGCAGTGAACATGGGAGAGCAGGTATTGCTTCAAGATCCAAAGGAAATAAAATCACTGTCTTGAGGAAATGTTTATACATTTCATCACTACAAAAGGTAAGCTCCCTCTCCCACCCCAAAGATGCCTGCCTCAGCCCCAGCACACTCTTGGCCTCGAGCGGCTGCTTTTAGCTTCCTTTGTAACTCAATCTCGTGGTCGTTTAGGTGGACCAAGAGGACTACTGCTGAGTCACCTGGTACCCTGCTAGTCACAGAGTCACGGAGCTTTGTTACAAATTTTTATTCAATCCTATCAAATATTTATCAAGTACCAACTCTGTTCTAGCCCCTGTGGATACAATTAAGGTGTTGTCATTTGCTTCAAGCTGCTGGTCATCTAGTGAGAACAGAAATTAAGCAAAAAACATGATTATAATACAGTAGGGAATGAATATACAAAGTGATATGGTAACACAGATAACGGGCGAGTCAGAGAATGAGGATAAGAATAAACACTTTTTTGTAAGGGTGTACTTCATACCAGGACCATCCCAGTCATTGTATAGTTTACATGTCTATTTAAAATCTCTCACTATTTGGTTAGGTAGACAGATATCCGAGGTATGGGAAACCTGTTTTAGATGTTGATGCCTGGCTGAGCTTTGTTGTTTTATTTTTAAATTTTTTATTGAAATATAAAATATAGTTGGAAGAATACGTAGTTCCTGAGTATGCGGCTCAGTGAATTTTCACAACCTGGACATACCCATGTAACTCTGAGACCCAGTTCAAGAAACAGGATAGTTCTAGCATCCTAGAGGTTCTCACACCTCCCCCTCCCCACCCCCAGTCCTGCTCCCTTCCAGTGCTGGTGTTCCTCCCTGCAAAGGAAATCTGACTTCAACAGCATAGATGAGCTGTGCCCATTTTGTACTTTCTATCAATGGAAACATACAACACGTACTCTTTTTTTTTTTTTAATCTGTGTTCTTTGATGCAGTAAGGTGTTTGTAGATTCGTTCATATTGTCACATGGAATTATAATTCTCAGAGCTTTGTCATATTCCATTGTGTGAATATTCCAGCATTCATTTATTCATGGTACCCTTATGGGCATTAGGATAGTTTCCAGTTTTATTCTATTATTAGTGGGTTGCTGTGGATTTTCTAGTGCATGTCTGTGTTGCTCATATGAAAGCGTGTCTGTTGGGTGTGTACCTCAGAGTGAAATTGCTGAGTTATAAGCAGTCATGTGCTTGAATGCTGAGTGGAGAATCAACTCATGAGCTTATAGGAGCTCGCCACTGGTTACATACAGGCTATGCATATGTCCAGTTTTAATAGATACCACAAAACAGTTTTTCAAAGTGATTTTACCCAGTGCTACATTTTGAGGAGCAATAGAGAAGTAGCCAGAGGATTAAAAAAAAAAACAAAAAACAAAAAACAAGCAGGAGTGTTCCAGAAATGTGCAGTGTACAACTGTAGAAATTGGTTGTTACTGTTTTAGCCATATTTCTGAATTTGAAATTTTGCCATGGGTTTGCCTTGCTTATTCTTGCCTGCAATTTCCAGCCGCTAATGGAATGTAACACTTTACCCATTTTGAACTTCTTCCTTCTCAACTGTGTTAAAGGTCAACTGTAAAATTTCCACATCCTATTACATACTGTTCTTAGAGCTGGATATAATACTTCCAAATGCTACTCCTGTTCAATGACATACCGCATTCATTGTCATGGGAGGATCTAATGAACATGAAATTTTTTGTTTGAAAATCCAAATTTTTTTTTTTGGCCTCAGTTTTCTTTGCTTTGACTTTGTGGATCTGGCAACAATTGATAAATTGTTTGGAGTAGTGGATTACTAAATTAAAAACAGCATTTTACTAAAAATAGACCTCATATTGTTAAGAGACAATATGAGTGAGTGTCTGTTTCTATTTACCACAGTGTGAAATATCATCCAGAACATAATGCTGACTGAATTAACCCCCTTTCTTTATGACATAGTTAGAATTTATTTTCCCCTTTGTTAGAATTTGTATTTGGAGGGCTCAGAATGACAGACATAGTAAATATGTCAACATAATGATTTCTGAGGTAATTATTTTATAAAGTCATTTTCCCTAAAAGGTAGCAAAGGAGTGCCATTTTGCCCAGCCCAATTTTTATAACTTCTTTTTTTGGGTTGTTTTTAGACATTTCTGAATATATGCTGTCTATATAATTTTCTTAGAAAACATTATCTAAGATACTATTGTAGCCTTTGTTCTAACTATAAAGAAATATATGGGGAGTTTTGAGAAAATGAAAATATATGCAGTATTTTCTATTAGTTCATATAATGTATTCCATTTTTAAACCATGCTGCAGAATTATTCTATTGGGTGAATAAAATTGAAGTTATCTATAGAGCAAATCAAGCAATATAATATAAATGCAATATAATAAAATAGAAGTTGATCCTGAAATGTAAGAATAGTTTAATATTAGAAAACGTATTCAATATAATCACTACCTCAACAGAGGAAAATCTCATTTGGTAAAGTGACGAAAAGACATATGATAAAATTCAACATCTATTCCTAAAAAATTTTTAAAGATTTTACAAATTAAGAATAGTAAGATACTGTCTCAAACTGACAGCCAACATCATACAGGATAGTAATATTAATTGAGAAGGAGCCAAGGATTTCACTGTCATTTGTATTAGTAAACACTATTCAATAAAATGAAAAAAAACATGAAAGTACTTGAGAAACATACTATAAGACAACCAATACAGCATTTTATTGACATGGAAAGAAACATATTAGTAAAACAGAATAAAAAGTTCATAAATACATCTAACTACTATAAAAGAAAAAAAAACATAATAAAAGTACTAAATTCATTGGATAAGAGTGGATTATTAGAAGGCAAAATCTATGAAAGGAAAGTTAAAAGTAAACTTGACAGCATTATTAAAAAGTACTTCCACATAAGACGATCCACAAATTATAAGACAAAATACAAGGGCAAAACAAAACAAAGTGAACTAGATGACATTTAGAAGTTTTAAATCCCTATTCTGTACCTAGAATGTAAGAAAAACAGAAAAATGGAATGTGAAGGGTCAATTAACAACAATGAAAACAAAAGAAAAGAAATACAAATATAAGAAAATTATTAACTTACTAGTAACCAAAGAAAACAAATTAAAAAACAATTATTTTCACCCATAAAGTTGCCCTTTTTCTAAAACTGAGAGGTAGATTGTCAGTAGTGAGGGTAAATACCACTCTAGGCTATTTTGGAGAGAATTTAAATTGGTTCAGTTTTTCTGGGTAGCTTTTGGCATATTTATAAAAAGTGTGAAAGTCTTCAATTCCTTTGATCTAACAGTTTTACTTTTAATGCATTTTCTAAAGAAATTTTGGGCAAAAATTACAAAGGAGTTTATTATGGTATTGATAATAGCATAACAAATTGAAACATAAGCTGTAAATATTAAAACAATAGGAAACAGTTAAATAATTATGATATATATGCCTTATGAAGGCACTAAAATGAAAAAGTTTTAATTGCCAAATTAAAACATAAAAATGTTTATGATCTACTGTCAAGAAAAATATGAAGACTACAAGGGAAAATGAACAAAAATACCTTATTTTTTTTAAAGAGAAAATGCCTAGAAGCTGTATAGATAAGCACCAAAATAACAATGATTTTTCTCTGGGTGGTGGAATTATGAATGATTTTAATTTACTTATTTGTACTTGCCTCAATTTTGCAGCTTTTTCTACAGTAGCCATACATAACTTTCATAGTTTATCACAATAAAATCATATTATATTTTATTTTATAGGGGATGTATTTTGTTTTTTAGAAACAGAAATCAGAAATTGAATGATTAGAACTATTATTAATTCTGAGTTAAAAGAGAAATCTCTATTCACTGGTTTCTCCATTACTACTTAATTGGATAATCTAGGTTTTTCATTAACTCTGATGTAGACACAAATAGAACCCACAGTATAACTAGACACCAACCATGGGATTAATTAGCTAACTATTTACATAAATTGGATCCCAGTTTCAACAGTTATACCTGTGCAAAGAATGTTTTTTTTGCAAAACCAATGAAGTGCCAACTTTTAAAATGAATCCTGTTAATTTGTAAAAAGCTTGTGTAATGTACTGAGGAAAGATTTAGAATATATAGTTCAAGATGACCTTTGAAAGATGGGCAGATTTGAATTCAATTATTTACCTCTTCTCTAAGGATTTAAAATTATTCTCAAGAAAGAAAATTAATTCTAAGATTCAATGAAATGTCTTTCATATGAGTTATACACTCAGGGTGGCCCCTGTAAGAATTAGAGGGATGAATAAGTCATGATGTGTACTCTCAGGAAGGTTATTAGAGAGAAGGTGGCTTGGAGAATGTTGGTGGGAAGGGGCAAGGTAAGACTCTGATTTTAGGTAAGATGATTTGAGGAGTTGGCAAGTTACCCAAGTGGAAATATCCAGCCAGTATTTGGGAATATGAATCAGATGTATCAGTGGCAATAATTCTCATGTGGGAGTCTGTTGCCAAAAATGACAGCTGAACCACTGTGAAGTCATGAATTCCAGGCAAGTTGAGTTCCCTCGTGGTACAACTCCAACTCTAAGGAAAGCACTTCTCTTTCTATTCCAGAAGTTATGCCCCAGGCAAATCACTCATGTAAACTACATTAAGAACAATGCCCCTTCCACCTCTTCTCCATGAAAGATTGCCTGTAGTAGATAAGCTCTTCAGCACAGCAAGACAGAAGAGGTGCAAGGATGCATTTATATGTGCAATGTGACAAACAAGACAGAATATGTACAAGAACTCACATTGACATGTAAAAGGGGAAAAGGTGGAAGCAGGAGTCAGTGAACTGGTCAAAAGAGGAAGAATGATATGGGACAAAATTTCAGGGAATGTTGGGTCAAATGTTATAGATAGATCTAAGGCATTGGAAACTGAGAAAGGCCACTGGGCCTAAAAGTATTTTTTAAAAAGGGTAAATATGGTGGAATCCACTGAGTAGAGGGAAGGAGAAGACATCCAGATGCCTGGAAGCGGAAGCCAGCACCTGAGGAAGAATGGAAGACCAGGTTCGGAGTGTGTATCTCAAAGGACTTCCGTTTCTATTTTAAGAAACCTGAGCATGTTTCTATGTAGAGGAAAAGGAATCAGGGAAGAGGGATGATTAATTAAATAGAAGAGTACTAAGGAAAGCAGAATGGGATTGGATATACAAGTTGGGATCGGCCCTAGAAGACAGAAAGATAGCCCATTTCTTAGAGGTAGATTGAGAGACTGAAGTGAACAAGGAAATAACTTCTTCCAGAAGAGAAATGTGGTTAAGTCATTGAATCCAACTTAAAATCAGGTTGGAATGTAACATAACAGAAGAGGCTCAAAGTCATCAACAAACTCTTGCATGAGCTTTTTTAGAGCCCTTACATAATATTTTTCTCATTAACTTTCATATGGTAGATATAGAAATAATTTTAAGCTATCTTATGCAAGGCAGTACTAGTTATACACTTTCATAATAAAGTCACCATCAGATATAAGTAATAGGGGGCCAACTTAGGTATTTTTGCAAATAGGTCAATAATGGGCACGAATAAATTGGAGATAAATTGCAAATACAGTATATAGTCTTATCTCTGGTAAATTGTATTGATTTTACCAAATAGTGCTTCAGTGTTTTCTGTGATTGTGCTTCTCTTTCTAATACTTAAAACAAACAAAAAAAAGATTAAGTTGAACTAGGCATATTCTGTGATAACTCTTGAGAAAAGAATATTGAATGGGATACTGAGTTTATTTGTTAACACTTTAGAAAGATATGCTTTTTAGCAGATTCTTTTAATTAAACACAAAGAATAGCATTGTATTCTATGCTTTAGAACTTTGTGTTAGAATTGGCAACAATAACAAATATACTTTTAGCTCTTTCAGTTCCAAAGGGCCACAGTGTTGGAGCCACTAATGTACTATAAAACGTGGTTTTTGTTGATGCTTATTTGGAGACTGATAATTATCCTGCTCACAGCTTTAAGGATTTGGATTTATACAAATCTATAAAGCTATTTCACATTTTTTCTTCCTTTTGAGATGATAAGTAATTCCCAACGATTTGCTTGTAAATCATATCTGGTTTTACAAAATAGTAGACTAAGGGATATTAGTTAAGTTTAGATATTTTAAGATAGTAGGCTTAAGTTAAGATTTACTAATAATAAATCATTCATACTTTCTCAATAACATAGAACTTGGAAAATACTTAATGATTATCTAGGCTATGACTTGAATTAAAAAAATAATTGTAATTATAATTGTAACATGTCAATATATTTGTGTAACAACTGGAAATAATACAAATGAGGTTAATGTCCCCTTCAACACTTTTCAGTCTCCCAAATAATCATGCAGGTTAACTATGTTGTTGATTTGCTGGGCAACCTTCCAAACTTTTCATGAACAATGACATGCAAATATACATATCTGCAGAAAATATGCAATATTTTTCAGTGTATGTTTTATAAATCACACCATGTTTTATGTAATTTGCTTTTTATATTTAATGATATGTCTTAGGTATCTTTGCATAGAGCTATTTACGTTTTTTATCTGATGTAATCTTTCATCATATTTCTACCCCATAGTTTGTTTAATGTCATTCCATTTGGATGGACATTTGGCTAGTTTCCAAATTTTCCCCATTACAAGTAATGCTGAAATGTACAGCTTCTTTGTGTTGGCTTTCTCTGGGATACATGGAGAAGGGAAATGCTGGACCAGAAGGGATTTGCATTTTACACTTTAATAGACATTGCCAAATTACTCTCCAAAAGGATCATGCTAATTTTCTCTCCCACCAGCAATCTTTTTATTTTAGGAGTGAGGAAATTGAGGTACTGAGATTCTATAGTTTACCAAATAGCATAAAAATCTAAAGAATAGAAATCAGATGTCCTGTCTCCCTGATAGATTTCTAATGCTTACGCCAAACTTCCTTCAATTTATAAAAGAAGAAAATAATATATATTAAACCAATCTCCTTAAAACTTGGCTTTATATTTTTCCTATTCTTTACCAACTTTGCAAAAATCAGTTCTAATAGGTCATTTAAATCAATGAGTTGAAGAGTAACAGAAGTATAGTTATCAATTTAGGGGTTATGGGAAATATTATAAACACAAGATTCTTGTATATTTTATTTTTCTGGGTTGTGTGATGCTGTAATCTTCCATCTGCTAGTATTTTCATGGTTGGGATATTTCTTAATATAATTAAAATCCTCCTGGTTTAGAAACTTCATTTTTCATAAACTTATCAACAGAATCATCTTTATTTCTTCACTTGATGTATTTCTGAAGATCAGAAAATATGCAGAGCAAGTCAATGAAACAGAAATACATGTAATGTACTTTAAAAATTGAGACTTTACTTTCTAGAAAAAATATTTTAATGGAGTTTGGGCTTACTCTCCATGAGTCCTTCCATATCCTGGGGTCAAATTGGTCATAAATGTCTGATGTCCAGGCTAGGCATTCAGTTAACCCCATTTGGGTTCTCTTCACCTTTTGACCTAGAAAAACACATCACTCGAACTCTCCTATATCTCGAGATAGTTAGGCCAACATCATATGTATTTCTGGTAACTGATATGTCTTTGAAGCAAAGTTCTGTATGAATCAAAAAATATAAGAAAGGCAATAAAATATTCAACTGAGTAGAGTCAAGGAACTGGGCTACATTTTTATGTATATGATCTAATGTAGGCTCCAAGAAGTTCATGTGGTAAGTTTTATTTTACTCCATTTCTACGAGAGGAAATGGAGGCCGAGAAAGGGGAGGATTATATGACCAGTAAGTACAGAGGTTCCCAAGCCTTCCCTTCTTCTTTCTGCCATCTTGGCTCCCATTGGCAGAAATCAGTGAAAGTCAGAGCAGAGCAAATCTCTTGGAAGAAGTGAAGTTTGAGCTAAATCCAAAAAAAGTGGCCAAGGGTTAGATGAGAGGGAGAGGAGTAGTATTTAAGGTGGGGGAGAAATCTGTACAAAGACATATCGATGATGACAGCCATGGTACTAAAATGCAGTTTACTCAGATTTATATGCAAGGAACAGAGCCCTGTCCAGTTGGCTTTGGGGAGTATAATTTTGGAGGAAAAGGGGCTTTGGCAAGAAAATCACTAGGCCCTCATGAAGAACAGTAGCCAGAAATTAGGAGCCAGGAGCTAAGATGATTCCCTCTGTCTCTCTAGAGAACTTAGTGTCTGTTCCCCACATCTCTTGATATTCCTGTTCCATACATTTTTATCTCTGCAGAATGACTTGTTTGATTTGCTCAGTGTGTAGCCACCTGCTACAGCAGAGATGCACTAGCATCTCTGAACCTTAACACCAGATTCCACGGGCCAGATATCCATCTCTAGCCTTATTAGCTGTGGAGAGGAGAATGGCTTTGAGTGCTCACCTTTGCCTGGGAACAGAGCCTTTGATAGTGTGGCACAGACAGCTTCTCTAAGAATAAGATGATTTGTATTTGAACCACAAGGAGCAAGAGAAGTGGAGGTCAATATGGTTAGACTTGCTATGGACTGTCTTGAAGGCCAGTGGAAACATATGCATTTGATTCTCTACTTGAGAGGGAAAGGTTTGAAAGATGAAGGGATTTGGTGCAGAGAAATTTAAAATGGTGGATAGACGGAGGCTCAGGTAACCTAAGAGATGAGGGCATAATAATAAGACGGTGATATGGGAAAGGAATAATGATTGGGGAGGAGACAAGAGATACTTTGAAAAATGGACAAGCAGGATTTCTTGACTGGTTATAAAGAAAAAGTACCTTCCAGCTCCAAGAATAAGGAAAAGGTTCTGTGCCTTTGGGAGGTAAAAAAAAAGAAAAAAAGAAAAGAAAAGAAGGAACCCAATATTGGAGGAGAAATAATGCATCTGTTTTGGGGAATGTCTCAGATTAAGTGTGGTATGTAAATACTGGCAGTTAAAGTGGGGTGTGCAAAGTGAATTGGGTAAGATGTGAAGCCATGTTAATTTGAAGAGGAGATGAGATGGGAGATGGGCTTTGAGAAATGTGGAAAATCAATGGCCAATAACCTTCCATCCAACTTTGCATCATTGTGGGAGTACTGTCTCTTATTTGTGATAGAATTTCACTGAACTTCCTAGGGGACAGTCAGGTCATGAGATGGTGATTTAAGACTGAAATACCTGAAAAATATCATGACCTAATATTGTGCTGAAACACTGTGATAATAATGCCTTCCCATTAGAAATAAGTCCAGTGTTTACTGTGAATAAACTGATGATGGAACCTGCTTTAAAGCCTGTGCTAGTCTGATGGCCATGATTCCCAAAGTGTGCCTTAGACCACAGGTACAAATGGAAAAAGGTTACTTATTCAAACACAAGGATAAATATTCTTTCTCTTGTACTAATGGGACCTAGCCATTCTCTGAGGCAGGCAACATTGGTCTGAAAGAATGGCTGTGTTTTAGCCAAACCACGATTCCTTTTTAAGACTCTGCCAGTTCCTGGTGGAAGCCAGGAAATATATTTTTAGGCCTCTATAACTCCAGCTAAAAGAACTATGTACTGCCTAATGGTTGTCATCCAGTGGATATAAATAGAACCTTTAAGGAGACAAGCCATATGCTTTGTAGTGGTTACTTTATTTAACTCCAGATCTGATTTACAATGACTTTAATTTCTAAAAACCACTCCATTTTATTCATGAAGACTGGGCATTGCACACAGGAATGCTTTGTAACTTGGCTGTGTAATCAGAAACCAAGAATACTTTCCTCCCAAAAACTTGTAATAAGATCAAATACTAAAGGCTAATAATAATTGTTTTTAGCTGTTCTCTTAGAATTGAAAGCAAACGTGATTTAGTACTCAAAAAGTAGTGTACTGTTAATAGTGTATTTGTATAGTATAATTTCAATTTTCTCACCATTTTATTCATTGTCTCAAAATTAAAGTGGCACATGCATTAGTTCTCTAATATTTGAAGAATTAAAAGAACTGATTTTTTTACTAATTAAGATGGATTTATACTTTTTTGTATTAGAGAATTTTTACGGTAAAGATTAATACAGCAAATTTATAATGAAATGTACTTTAAATTAGTGTAAAGATAAGTTGGATGCCCACTAGAATGACAAAAATTGAAAAGACCAACAATACCAAATTTTGCATAGATGTAGATAACTGGAACTCTCAAACATTGCTGGTGGGAGTTTAAATATTTACAACCACTTTGGAGACTGTTTATTAATATTTATGAAAGCAATACATGTGTCTATTGTATAAGCCTAAGAGAAATGCACATATTTGTTTTTTTTTCAGAAAACAGTTATAAGAGTGTTACTAATATTTTATTTGTAATAGCCCCAAACTGCAAACAACTCAACTGTTTATCAGGATGGATAAACCCATTGTGAGAATGAACTCTTAATACATACCACAATGGGATGAAATTTCACAAATGTCATATTGAATAAAAGAAGCCAGGTACAAAAGGTAAATGTGATTCCTTTTGTACGAAATTAAGCAAAGGTAAAATTAATCTGTGGTGATAGAGATCAGAATAGTAATCCGCTTTCCTCCTAGGAAAGGTAGTGTTGGAAAGTGGCACCTGAGAATTTTGGAGTGATATGGAAATGTTCTAGATTTCAATTGGGATGATGGTTCCATGGCTGAATACATACTTAAACATTCATCCAACTGTGCACTTAGATTACTTAACCGTGCGCATATTATATCTCAATAATGTATGAAATAATGTTGTATGTCTCAAAATGATTCACAGTGAATTATTTTCTATTTCTAGTTCCACAGAGAAAGGAGAGGCTAATTTTAGTGCAAAAAGTTGTTCCTGAGCCAAATTGGGGAGAAGATGGATGTAAGTTAAATATTGACACAAATACAAAGGTGTTTTAACTTCCCTGTATTTATTGCAAATAAGTAAATTAGTTCTACTGTGAAAATAGTAAAATGGCGTGGCTTAGGAGAGATACTATCATTTTGGCCTGTAGAACAAGTAATGATGTTTTATATTTTATATCACACCATATCAGATATGTGAAAAAGAAAAAAAAATTCAATTTTAAGTAATTTTTACTTAAAAAAGTTTTATATCTATACATTCATGCAACCAGTCCTATAAAAAGGATTATATGCATGTTTGTAGAGTTTTTAGTATGCTTTTATCTTTGTGGGGGATACTTTCCCTTTTTCTTTTCCCTGTTTCACTTCCCCTCTTATTGTCACAAACTACTGTATGTCTTACATAATTTTCTTGAAACTTACACAATAAGGCAGAATTATATATATACGTATAAGATATATAGATAGCTAGCTAGATAGCTAGATAGATAGATGGATGATAGATATGTGTGTGGGTAGATAAATACGTGTATACACCCCCACACATACATTTAGAGATAAGTTTAGGTTTCATTATCTCTGCTACATACTTTCCTGCATGTTGGTTTAATCCTCCCAATAAAACTCCATGAAATCCCTTCGAGTCCAGTGGAATGTTAAGGTGGCCTATTAGTCCATGGGGTGGATATGCCATAATTTATTCAACTAATCATTCGTCTGGTTTTGGCTGGGCAACGTCTTTACATCAGTGAGAGAGTTTTGGACTCATAAACAGCAACAAGGGTTATGTCATTTAAATTGTCTGAGCCCCATCAAAGGAACATAAATTTATACCCACCCACCCACCCACATTACAGGGGTACTATAAGAACCAAAAGAACCAAAAGGATGGCATATAGGAGTATACTATTTGGTATGATGGGAAGAGCTTTGCCTTTGTTAGCCATCACTGCTTACTTGTGTTTCGTGCTTGCTGCATGTGAGGCACTGTTCTAAGAGCTTTTAGTGTATTTATTTAATTTTCATAATAACCAAATGAGGGATTGTGTGTTATTATTTTCCCGTTTTCCAGATGAGAAAATTTGGGGTAGCTTACACAAGGTCAGTGAGAGATCACAGATTCAAATCCTGCCTGCTCCACTTGAGAGCCTGTGATTTTATATACATGTAACATTGCCTCTCAAATACGATGTTCACTGGACATAGGTAACATAAAAATAATGGTTCTCAAGAAAATGATGTAACTACATTGTCAATTTTAAACATTATATAATTTAAAAACAAAGAAGAGGTATATATCAGATGTCTATTTCTGTGTAAGAAACCACCTTAAATATAGTGGCTTAAAACAACAACTGTGTATTTAAGTCAGGATTCCATGAGTCAGCAATGGGCTGGGCTCAGCTGGGTGCTTCTTCTGGTTTTATCTGGGCCCACTCAAACATCTGTGGTTAACTGCTTAGTCAGTTAAGCGGCGCTGCTTTGGAGATTCCTGGCTATAAACTATGATAATAATGGACCATGAGGCTCTCATCTCCCTGCGGACTTTGTCAGGCTTATAGAAATAGTAGTGGTATGGTTTCAAGAGGAAGAATGGAAACATGCAAGAATTCTTGAAGCCTGTCCTTAAAACTGACACACCATGGCTTCTAGTACATTCTCTGAGTCAAAGAAAGTCACAAGGCTGACCCAGATTCAACCACATGATGGGAATTACTGCCAAGTCACATGACAGAGATGCAAAGACGTATGATGATGAATAATTGCTCTCATTCAACATGGATGGTAAGAAAAAAAAAAATTGTTACTACTTTCATCCCATAGAGCCTAGGCACTGAATTCTTATTTAGTACTGTATACAATGTGTGTGTGTGTGTGTATGTTTCCTGCTGAGAATCCCTCCTATACTTTTCTTCTTTAGCTTGCAAACGGTTGTTTTTTGTGTGTGGAGGAGTGCATTTCTTCCTGAAATAGTGGCTTGGTTGCTCTGAATGGCTAAGCTGAATCAAGCATCTCCACACTTTAGAGCCGTACTAATGTTCTTGAAGTCCCTCGGTCTTGAATGACTTTAATCTCTATTATTCAGGCAGCCAGCAGACATGACACTATATTGTGGCTTTTCAAAGGAACAGGGCTATTTGGCCACATAATCAATGCATCAAAAATGAACTCTCTTACTCAGATGCTTGTAATGTGTGTAAGTTGTACATTTTCCGAGGAGCACGTCATGTTTTTTTCTAAGACGGGTACCCTTCCTACACCTTTAGCATGCCCGATCTTGCTAGAGAAGGACATACATTTAGCAGATGAGTAAACTGAGGCTCAGGAAAATATCAGTTTTAAGCAGTGTTCATGAGCTGAGATGCAAGCATTTCTTATTTCTTGACCCCTTGGCCACATACATTGTCTCATTTGATTTTCAGTTTGTTCCAGGTTTTTCTAGGAGCCATATCTTTTTTCTTCTTAAGGCTTAAAATGATTTGTTAACTTATCCTTTCAACCTGACATTTCTTCTAGGAGGCCTACCTACAGAGAAATGATGGTGTCTTTGCATAAGGAATCGTAGGAAACTACGCTGAAATGTTTGTTTAGTTAATGTTCCTTTTTTAAATTTGTTTTGTTTTTAGTTATACGGCACAGTATATGGAAGCTTTGATTCAGGAACTGGCCAGACTAGTATTCATATTCCAGTGCCACCACTCATATGATGTATGACCTTAGGCAATTTACCTCACACAGGTACACACACACTCCTCCCACACACATTCAACCTCTTATTGCTGCCAAGTCTTATTGCACAGCACTGAGGTTACACATACACACACACACACACACATTAGGCTGGCACATTATTATTCTTTTTGATGTATAATTGCCATATAATACTACATTGGTTTCTGGTGTACAACATAATGTTTTGAAATTTGTATAGATTGTGAAATGATCATGATACATAGTCACAATTATTTTTCTATTATGAGAATTTTTAAGGTTTACTCTTTTAGCAACTTTTAATTTTGCAATACAGTCTAATTTACTCTCTTCACCATGTTGCATATTACATGTTGCATATGACTTATTTATTTTATAATTGGAAATTTATACCTTTTTACCTCCTTCACCCATTTGGATCCCCCACCCTTTGTTTCTTGCAACCACCAATCTAATCTATTCTTGGTATCTATGAGTTTTCGTTGTCTGTCTTTCTTTCTTTCTTTCTTTCTTTTCTTTCTTTCTTTCTTTTCTTTCTTTCTTTCTTTCTTTCTTTCTCTCTCTCTCTCTCTCTCTCTCTCTCTCTCTCTCTCTCTCTTTTTATATTCTACCTATAAGTGAGATCATATGGTATTTGTCTATCCCTGTCTTATTTTACTCATCATAATATACACAAAGTCCACCCATGTTGTTGCAAAATGGCAAGATTTTGTTCTTTTTTATTGCTGAATAATATTCTGTAATATATACCACAGTTTCTTTACCCATTCATCCATCTAAGGACACCTAGATTGCTTTCATATCTTGGCTATTGTTAATAATGCTGCAATGAACATAGGAGGTGCATATCTTTTTTGTTTTTGGTGTTTTTGTTTTCTTTGGATAAATACCCAGAAGTGCAATTGCTGATTCATACAGTAGTTCTATTTTTAAATTTTTGAGAAACCTCCTTGCTGTTTTCCATAGTTGTTGTAACAGTTTACATTCCCACCAACAGCGCAAGGGTTCCTTTTCTCTACATTCTCTTGTATTTTTGATAATAGCCATTCGAACAAGTGTGAGGTAGTATCTTGTTGTGGCTTTGATTTGCATTCCCCTCATGATTAGTCATGTTGAGCATCTTTTCATGTACCTGTTGGCCATCTGTATGTCTTTATATTTATTATTATTCAAAAACAAGGAGCAGAATAGGAACATTCTTCTTAGGTCAGAAGTGGTGATGACAGGACAGAGGATCACTGTGCTGACTTCCATATGTTTCTCCACCTTAGCTTTAGAATTTTCTTTGAAGTATGCAGATGATGCTTGCATTCCTTTTGGGTAAGATCCATTGAGATGATACATGTAAAGTGCTTAAAAGAGGGTCTGGAAAGAGTAAATGCTCTGTAAATATTGTCATTCTTCCTTTTTTAGTCTGTTTCCTCTTGGTGACCGAACAGTTCCTATACCAGCTCTCTGTGTTAGTTTGGCTTCCCAAGAAGCAGACCCTGAGATGTGGGTTGCGTTTATTAGGGAAAGATCCCAAGACAGAAGGGCAAAGTAATGGTGGGAGCAGGTCAGGAATGGAGAAGAAGCCAAATGAAGGTTTCATTACAGGGGAAGTCCCAGCCTCAGCATGATCCCATGGGGCTCTCTGGAGCATAAGTGCACTTCAGCATGTATCCTACCTTGAGGCAAGGGAGCTTTCCTTTTACAGTCCTGCACCAGTCTGTTACTGGCTATGGGCCGTCCTTGTGGGCTGTAACTTCCCAAGCACTCTAGCTCTTGATACTGATAGGCAGCTCCAGCGATCCATTGAAAACCCCAAAGAAGGCTGTGTGTGCAAGCAGTTTGGAACAAAGCATGTAGAGTCGGGGGGTGGGTACACAGAACCTACAAAAGAAATGGAGGTGACAGACCTGGGTGGGCAACAGCAATGTCCGCTGCACCCTCTCAGAGTTTATAGGTACCAGGTAAACAAATCTCTTGTTAAGTTGTGGCTTTCTGGTGGCAATGGAAAGGCTTCCACTTAGGTGAAAGTCACACGTGATTTTTCTGAGCAGGTACTAAAGAAATAGCAACCAACAGAAACAAATCTGTCTGTGGAGATCAAACACCCAAGAAATCTGTGTCAAGCTTCATTCTCCCCAGTTAAGCTCCTGTTGGACATGATTCGAATGTGGCTATGGGTATTTGATTAGAGCACTAGTGATGAAGGAGGGTGGTGTTCAAGAATCAGCTTTACTAAATCCCTTGAAAAAGGAATCATCTGGTGATTAATTTTTGGGTCATATAGGACTATTCCTCCTAAAAGAATTGTTAAACTGAGAGATTTACTTCTCAGAGGGTACAGTCTTTTTGTTTCAACAAGAGCTTTTAGGAATAAACAAATTAGGGGGAAAAGCAAAAAAGTTTTAGGAAATTGTCAGAATCCAGAAAGAATTTTGAAATTCCTTTTTAGAAAATGCCATACTAAGAGATTCAAGGATATTTGTCAATGTCAAAATGAAATATTCTGGTTGCATAAATCTTCAATTAAAGTCTTTTAGTAGAGGAAATGTAATAATGGAAAAACAAGGGTTTGATTTAAACTGTAAGTAGTTATTAGAAATAGCAAATTTCTAAAAAGTTGTTCATAGTTATTGATGTACTAAAAAAGGCACTTATATTTGTGAAAAAAATATAGTACTGTAAGATGTAATTATTTCTAATGTTCCTCATTTGGGGGTCTCATGGGAAATTAGAAATTACTGATAAGAAATTTTGAATATTTTGAAGGTAAGCTAATAAAACACTTTATCTTGAATTTATGGCTTTTCATCCTTATTACATTCTTGTCTGGGTTAAGGAATTGTACATCATTGGAAGCAGTTGGAAAGAAAACTTTGCCTGTAGCTGCGTGAGGACTGGAACCAGAATCATACATGGGTAATGATGGCAGAGTTTCAAAATTAATTATCAAGGCCACTGAAATGATGTGGCATCCTCTAATCTATTTTAACTGACAGAAAGTATCATAAATAGAGAGCTCATTTTAAGTCACATATAATCTGAAATCTGAGCCTCTATTGAAACCATGTCTTCATGTATGTCAGTTTAAAGCAGCAAAGATGAAACAGCCTTTCTGTGTACATAACTCCATTGAGTCCCATAACCAGAAGACGTTAAACTTCAGTTTCTTTTTTTTTTGATTATTGACAGAATGCAGTCTGTGCCATCTCTCTGATGTGCCTGTTTGAGCATATTAACTATGCCCTTCCTAATTATTCATGCTTCTAGTGTTACCCATTTGAAATTTATTACTATAAGGACAGTGGATTAGAAGCCAGAGGAATTGAGGCTTAAATCTTTGCCAGAGATTTACTGAAGTTGTTTTAGGTGCAAAGTATTAAGGCAGGCCAAGCCACTTTAGTTTTTGGCTTACTACATTTAATGTAAAATTATCTGAGAGTGAGTATATTTCTTTCTGACACAGCTGGAAAATCCCACACAGGGAGTTGTTGCAAACTGGAATTTAAGCTTAAGCCTACCAGTCCATATCTGATTGGCATCACCTCGTATCTGTGAAAATCTGACGCTGAGATGTGCACTGAAGGCTTAGAGAATGTTTTCAAGGTGTGTGTCAAAGGCCGTCTTAATCCTTTAGTGTTCCCCATTTAATACTTGCAATTTTTCATTAGGCGATTAAAGAGAAAATCGTGTGCTAATCATGTAGCATAGATCGCCACTCTAAGTACCTAATCTTCTGTTACAATATCTTATTTATTTTACTTTGTTGTTTGATCTGTTGGCTTTTGTGAACTTATACTTTGAATCATTTGCATCTGAAGGCAGTTGATAATCAGATACTCTCCATCATATCTTTTGCTATCTTTAAATGACTTTTTTAGCCTTTTTTTTTTTTTAATCCCATAATACAAAGTCTAATCAAAGCAGGGCAAACTACCAATAATGCATTTTTACAGAAGTTTCATTTTAAACCTTTTTCGAACTATCTTTAATCTTCTTTTCTGTTCGTCAGTAATAAATATTTATTGTGCCCAACAGTATACCAGGGACACTGCTAGCTGGTCAGGGGGACAAGAGAACTGATGCAACTCACTTTACTTTGAAGCCATCGGTCCACAAATATTTACTTGATCCCTAACAATATGCCAGGGACTTTGCTAGCTGCTGGAGATTCAGAGCTGGAAAGACACAAGACACAGTTCCCTTTATTTACAGAATTTATAGAAGAGCCAGAAACAAGAACAATGTAGTAGACATCAGGTATGTACTCTGATGGAAGCTTAGGCCAAGTGAAATCCTCGGGCAGGAAGGCTACATATCTGCCCAGGAGAGTAGGTAAGGTAACCTTGGAGCATTGAGAGGAATTGGGCAGGTGGATAAAAGCATGGAGAGGCATTCAAGGCAGGGGAAACAGCATAGCCAAAAGCATAAAGGCCTGCAAGAGCTCCCAGAATCTACCAGTGACTCTGCGTTATTGAACAGTGAAATGTAAGGCAAGGAGTAGCTGCAGCTGAAAGGCATGGTTGGATAGAGGTCAGATCATAAAAAGCTGTATATGCCCTTCAAAGTAGTTCATATCTTACCTGCCTGCCAGTTTCTAGGAGTCATCTGTTATGGTTAAGGGAACAGGAAAGAGGGTTTTCCACCAACACAGACTACATACTTATAAGTGAGACCAAGCCCAAATCTTCTTTTCCCCGAATTTTCAGAGTTATAGTAGATTTTATGGTTATAAAAGTTGAGATCATTTTTTTTCTTTGCTACAGTCAAGATGATTGGAATTGAGTGAATGAAAGATATTTATTGCCCTAGACGTAGGGATCTAGGTATGAGTATTTTCTCGTTGGTGGGTCAACATTGACAGTTGCCCTTAGCAAGCTTCTAAAGGGCATGGATGATGTTAATTGAGGGCTCAACCGGGTTCCAGGTATTCAAAACTGGAAGGGCAGGTAGTAAGAAAATATGGGTGATGAGAGAGCAAGATTAGAGTGCTATATCCATTATTGGCTGGAAAGGAAAGAATGAAACTCTGAGGGGGATCTTGGGATCTCCAGATACAGCTGCCTAAATAAGCATGAAGATACTGTCCTTGGCCAGGCTGATTCCCAAGAGGCATTTCTAGGCATCAGGCAGCTGCTGGTCTCAGTGTCCAATGGGAGTGCTGCTCTTCCTGTTTGTAATGGACTATTATTTAGGTCTCTCAGATGGCATGAAACTGCTGGCTTCACTTGGGAAAACTATATCTAAGTTTTGGTGACTCCTGTTTTGGAGCTATCACCAAGAAAATCTTTTATGGCACCCTCTTTCTATTAAACTGGCAGAGCATTAGGATGGAGGGAAAAAGGGTGAAAAGCAGGTTCTATAAATTGGTAATGGCTAAGTCTGATCCAGTGATATCATATAACATTAAAATAAATGTGAGCTTCATTTTGGAGAAATTTTGATTTTATTAAATAGCTGTTTCATGCATAAGCAATATAGCTGGACCACCTTGTTCCTAAGATTGCTTTTAATTATACCTCATTAGCCCATGAAGGCAAACTGAATCCTCATTTGAACAAATCTTCCACTGTTCTTCATTTATCTATGCAGTATAGAGCAGTGAGTATAGAGTTTCACTGGCCAGTCCCTTAATATTTGATAAGAAATGCATGTAGGGAACAACTTTTATCTATACCATGTCTTCCTCTCAAGGCTAAGATTAGTATTGATTTGATAGGTTTGGGATAAAACAGAATCTATGGTAAGTAGCATTATAGTTTGTTTTGCCTTGCTTATATTTAGGTGGTCACATGTCCAGGTTTATCTGGGACAGTCCCATTTAAGTGACTTTATATGTGTGGGTCTGTTTATGGATTCTCTTCTGAACAACTGATCTACCCTTATACCTATGTCAAATGGCCCTAATTATCCCCAGGTGGCTGTAATTCACCATCAAGGTTGCACATCACCAGTTTAGAAAAAGCATGATTAAATGCTGAATGTGTTACTGATCTAAATGAAATTAGGATTTTATTCTCAAAGAAGGAGGGATGAGTATTGAGTTGATGGACAAATGTGTCTATGTATATTTTAAGTCATATATTAAGTAATATTTTTTAATAAATAGTGCTCCTACTCATTTCATGGAAACAGTTTTTTCTCCGAAACATTTTCACCTAACTTTTGGGCATATTGCCTTTATTACTCCTGGAGCATCTTTTAGAGTCAGCTAATAGAGTTTTCCAGAACAAATCTTATCTATTTTTACATATATTGTTTGAGATGCTGCAAGTTTAGAAACCTTATATGATATGACCTTTGGACATTTTAAACCAAGTCATAAATTTCATTTGCATGAATGAGGATAATTTCTTTTTTAAAAAAATCCTGCATATGTTAGAGGTGATTTGTGAAACCACTTATTGTATTGATTTTAAAGTGGTCCTGAGAAGACACCTCTGAATTATATACAGTATTTGCAATTATGAGGTTATGCCCACCTAGAAGTAATTCCTAAATCTGTGTTAATTTTTTTTTAATTTTCTATTATACTAGTTCTTTCTCGCTAAACCCCTAAAAGCATCCAAACTAGAATTAATTGAGATAATTTAAGGCAAGATATCTTCCCCAAACATTGTTTTGTTGTTTAAAACAAAGTAATCAAGAAAACACTAGTACCATTAGAGTCTTGTTAGACCTAGACTATAAATCAGGCCCCTCTTTTCTGAGGGATACTTAACAAAAAAAAGTCTCCACTTAAATACAAGCTTATATAGTTGTTTTCTGTCTACAGATCTTTGGTTTTGTAACTTCTTTTGACTGTGGTTCAAAGTAGTAAATTTTAAGCAATTTTAAAATTGTAGTCTAACATTGTTGATTTATTTTATGTGGCTAAGAGGAACATCTTGGTTCAAATGATATATATTTTTTATAGAAGATCCCTGCACATCACACATTCAAAACTAACTAAATTACCAGGATGTGGGAAAATGGTGTGTTGTATCTTACTTGCTGAAGGTTCACTTTAACTTGAAAAATAAAATTATAGATCTACCTAGAACTGAACTTAATTGCACAATATTGTGTTGCCTTTGCCAATTAACCCAATGAGGTTTGAAGCAATATGTATAAAAAATGTTTTGTAATCTCAAAAGCACTGGGCAGTTCTTAATTGTTGTCATTGCTATATTGGAAAAGCTACCTGTGGCAACTCAGAATGGAGAAAAAGTCTTAACTGTGAGCAAAGAACAGCTCAACCCTTAGGCAAGTACTTTATCATCAAAACATTTTTCCAATGACTGTGATTCATAGCAGATGAAAACTAACTTCTAAGCCTTTTTTTTTTCAAACTAGAGGTCTTGACCCATGAGTAGGTTGTGAAATCAGTTTATTAGTTGAGACTAGCATTTAAAAAAATGAACAATAGAATAGAATGGAACAGAATATACTGGAAAATACTAAATAGTAAGGATAAATATTGCTTTGAGTAGATTTCTAGGTATTCACACACACACACATACACATACATTTACACAAACACTAGATGGAAATATGAAATGTTCTTATTGTGATCACTACTCAAAAATAACAAGACAAATTCGATAGCAATGAATGCCATTGCCCTAATCCTTGTTTAAAAATTTTAAGAACATTATTGTCCTAACACTTAGTAATTAGTATATTAAATTTAAATTGTGATAAAAAATGTTAAGGACTCTATACATCATATACTTAATATTCATGAATCCAGGCAGAGCCTAAAGGTTTTTCTATTAATATTCTTCTCATAAAACATTGAGTTATTAAAGACAGCCAGATATCCAGTTCAATTCAACACATTTATTGAAAATTAGGAATGTATAATATATCAAGGAAAATAAATTAAGATTATATAATTACACTTTATGTTGCATGACAATGTAGTTTCTTCTGTGGGATATACATATTTCATAAAAAGTTGATTTTTAAAAGGCTGATACAGATTTTAAAGCATTATTTGAATTATTTTTTCATGTATTTCCCATAACAGAGATTGAATCAGTTGACTATTGCTGCATAACAAACCATCCCAAATGGGGTGACTGAAGCAGGAACCATTTATTTAGTACCGATTTTGTAGGTCAGTAATTTAAGGTGGGCTCTCCTGGATTGTTCTCCTGGTATTGGTTGACTTCCTTGTGTGTACAGACAACCATGAGTCTGCTAAGCTGCTCTGGTTCTAAGGGTTGCTTGGCTTTGGTCGGGATATTTTAGCTCTCTCCTATCCAAGACATCTCATCCTCAACAGACTAGCCTGTTCAGAGGGAAGAAAAGGGACTCTGTGTGACAGTGAAAGAGGGAGGGAGGAAAGGAAAGGGAAGGAGGGGGAGAGAAAGAGAAAGAGAGAGAATAGTATTTTGAGACCTAAATTGGAATTGTCACAGTGTCACATCTGTATTATGCTGGCTAAAGCAAGTCACAGTTCAGCCAGATTTAAGGAGTAGGGAAATAGACTTTACCTCATGATAGGAGAAATGGCAAAGGAGCCACAGGGCAAAGGACAAAGATACAAACCATTAATTGGGACTTTCAATACAATCAACCTGACAGTTGCTGTCTTCCTTATACTTTTCTTTGAAGCAATATAAAGGAATCCTTCAGAAAAATGTCCATAAAGACCCTATTTCTTGCTTCTGTCTGAGCTACTAGTAAAAAGATTAATGTGGAGATTTACCTAATCCATGCATTAATAAGTAGAACATTTACTTAAACTGGTCAATTTTTCTCTCAGTTTGATTGTAATAAATATTATGCTTTTAAAACTCTAATATTGGTAACAGAAGGATTGCGTTTGCTCTGAGAATACTATGAAGCATGACTTGAGAATAAATGCTTCCCTAAAAGGGTGTGGTTAAACAGACATGTAATTCAAACCAGATTTTGTATATTGAGCATAAAATTTAAAGAGATCTTATTACATTTATTTTCTTTCCATATATGTCTCTAAAAGTCCTAGTTTTTAGATGAAGCATTCCCCAAAGTGTCCTTCACCTGTAGAATATAATTGCTATATTTAGCCCAAAACTTGGACCAGAAAGACTAACATGTCATTTAAAACTTGCAGATAAAATGAATATAATCTGTTGAGAATAGTTTCATCAACTAAGTCTAGAAATAACCAGGTACTTGAGTGATTTTTACATAATCATTTGTTTCATTTTGACCAAATTAGAAAGAAAATTAGAAAGAAAATTTAAAAGGATAGTGCTAAATCTCTTCATATGGTAATACTTACATAAGGAAAAATTGAGAAAAATATGCATTTGTGTATACTTATCTTGACAGTGAATGTTGTAGTCTAGTATAAATAGCAAGATAACGTTACTAAGTAGTTAAGATGACTGACTCCAAAGACAGACTATTTGGGTCAGAATTTAAACTCCATCATGTGTTACTTGTGCATCACACATTACTTAACCTTTTTACACCTCCCAGTAGCAGGGGGATGATAATGGTACATACTTTATAAGTTGTTGCAAGGATTTAATAAGACAGTATGTGTGGAATATACAGGACAGTGACCATGCATGGTAAGCACCAATAAATGTTAACTCTCATTATCAATGCTTATGGTCGGTTCTTATTTTACTGGTCCATTCCAGACTGGTTTGAATTCATCCGTTGTGCACCTGTGCCAAGGGCCTGTGAGATGGAGAGACAAACAACAAAATCATTGTCCCCCAAGTAGCTGGAAGGATTGGACGATTGCATCCCACCACACATGCAGATGCACACTTGGTGATGTCACCCATAAAGGGGATATCAGGCTTGAAGGTCATTCAGTATGTTCATAACTTTCAGCTTTAAAAAAAATCATGTATACAGTTTCCTGAACTAAGGTACATGCTTTTAGCTGTTAACTAAAGTGTATTGAATTATCTCAATTTACTCAAATTTATACTGACTCTAATATGCATACAAATTATATTATGAAACATTATACTATTAAATATATTAAATTGTTATAAAGAAACTTTCCAATATTAAGTAAGGCATGCTTTTTATGTAGAATATATTATACCTTAGAAAAGTGGTACATTCTTGACTCCTGCAGTATTTAAGCATTTTAATCTATATTGGTTGGTTTCTAAGTGTCCTCTGAAAATGATCCTTTCATGCTAACCTTAATATTGACTGAACTCTGCCACAAAGTAAAGGAAATGGCTTTAATTCTTTTCATAGATCTGTGGACCCCATGAAAAACATTGATTGATGCTGGAACTTGCCTGGAGCACAGCCTATGTCAACAACAAAATCTTTACTACTGACTTGGTTCCATTCCTTTTCCTGCCATGGATTTACATTTGCTTTGGAAGTGTTAGGAAAAAGTGTGATATATGAATTTTATTGGCTCATTGAAGAAATGAGTCTTGACTTCAACCTTTTCCTGCCAAGTGCTAGGCCTTGCATTAGTTCCAGAAATATAGAGTCTACAAAAACTTCCCATAACTGCATGTCTATAGAGAAATCAGAAAGTTGGGCTTAGTTTGGTTTTTATCAGATCCTGGGTCATTAGAACAGGTCCAACGCATGCAATGTCTGAGCAACTTTCTCGTGAAAGTCAGTGGGACCAATGGAAACAGGTATTTAATTGGGATTAATTTTTTGGAGGGCTACGTTAAATGCTTTTTTCAATAAATACTCTACCAATCTGATCTGCATGGATTGGGATTAATTATGATGAATTTATCATTGATTGCAATTAATTTGAGGAGAAAATATTTTGAAATTTCTCTTAGAATTCAATATTACAATGCTTGCAAGTTAAAAATGGGTAGAAATTTTTAAAGTTATCAATAAATATGTTAATATGTTTTTGACTTATGTAACAATAGGTCTATTGCTAAGCCAGGCATAATTTCTTTTTTTAAATTTAGGTATAATTTGCATAGAGTGAAATTTACCTTTGTAAGTCTATAGCTCTATAAATTTGATCAAATGTATAGTCTTGTAATGATTACCACAATCTAGATACTGAAGAGTTCTTTCATCCCTAAATTCCCATGTACCCTTTTGTAATCAACTCTTTCTCCCAAGTTCCTGGCAACCACGGATTTGTTTTCTTCCTTCCCTAAAATTTTGCCTTATCCAAAATCTCATATAAATAGAATCATCTAAATAATCAATAGCCTTTTTAGTCTGGCTTCTTTCATGCAGCATGATATATTTGAGATTCATTGGTATTGTTGCATTTGTCAGTAGTTCATTTCTTTTTATTACTAATATTTCACTGTGTGGATAAACAGTTTGTTTATCATTCCCCAGTTGAGAGACATGTTTCTAGTTTTTGGTTATTACCAGTATAGTTGCTTCATTATTTTTTTACTGTTTTGGAAAATGTCAAATAAGATGGTGAAAGAAGTACATTGTGTGTGTGGGAGTCGTGGTACGGAAATCTTAGTCCAAATGTGTTATTAGTGTAATCAGGCACATCAATAGTTATCAAACTATATTCCCAATAATCAACACTGCTCTGTTTTTGTTTGAATCTAAGATTTGCCAGTCAATTTTTCACAGTTAATTTATATTGCTTTTTTCCAAATTGTAAGTTTTTGTCTAATAAACTGTTTTAAGTATCCTGGCATTTTAGAATGAAATGGTACCTAGTTTGACACAAAATCATTACATTGATTTTCTGAAGTTGAATCTAGTAATTTAGGATGTACCACATAATCAGGTAACTTCAAGATGCTCCATTGCTCAAAAACAGTATTAATCTATTAAGCTGTTAAAATAAGACTCTTCTTGTGCCAGTTTTGGCCAAGGCATGATGGCAGTGACCGCTGCATTTCTTTATGAAGCTCACCAAGCATAGCTGAGAGGCTTGGAGAGGCTGAGAAAGTAGAGCTTAATGGAGGACTTTTGGGGAGAGTTGGTAATGTTCTCTGATTCCCATCATTAGGGGTCTCCCTATATCGTTTCTAAGGGGTCACCAGGAGGGGTGAGCACAGCCTAGCAGAGAAAAGCTAGGATTATCTATGCTTAGTGATGAAAGGGAATAAAAAATGAGTTACATGAAAATGCATTGTGCCCATCTCAAGAGCTGCAGACAAAAGGGCTCTGGTCCAGGGAGTGGGGTTAGCAGGTGCTCTTGTGCTCTGTCTACCTCTTCTTTACTTGAGGAAGTGCATTACTTCTCAAACTGCCATGATTATTGGATGCTAGAAACTCACAGCTGCCTCCATTTCCAGAGGACTGCTCCTACCTGGCAGGAGCCCCCATGCCCAGTGATGCCTGGTAGTTTATGCCTCTCGCCAATCTGGAGGCTGTCCTTGGCTGAAAATTGCAGAGGTTTAAAAGCTCAGCCCTCTCACCTCAAGGCCTGAGACCATCCGTGTTGAAATGCACACTCCTGATTCTCCATAGGATCAGGTGGAGACTGAAGTTCCACCAAAACAAAATCTTTGCCATCCTTCTTCTGTCTCATCCTGCTTCTCTCAGTCCCTTAGAAGTTTCTTCCAAGAACTCTTCCTCAAAAATCATTTGAATCCCTGCCTCAGACTTTGCATCTGGAGCATCTGATCTAAGATAGGGGTCTCTGAAGAATCCACAAAAACATGAGAGAGAAAGGGAAAATGAGACAGAGACAGAGACAGAGAGTGCATTTTAAACAACTGCCAAGCTTACAGATGTGTAATTTCAGTTTACTACTACAGCACTCAGGTTAGATCTTTCCTGCCTCCCTTTAGCTCTTCACTGAGTTTCTCTAAGTTCCAGAAACCATGTTAACAAGACAGGAAAGAGATATCTAATTAAACTATTTAGGGAAAGAGAACTTAAGTCAGCCTTACCCATTTTCTCCTTCTGGGAGTCCAGCATTGTCATTGGCCTTGAGCCTTATGAAGAGAAGCCCTAACATAAAACCATCGTGGCTTTTCCATGAATTACTGACTGTGGGAACTGAGAGGGTGTAAACAGAAAATTCATGGAGCCTGCTTAAGTTTTTATCTAGGACCCTGAGAATAACCAACCTGCCCAATCCATTTAAGGAGATAGTGGGGAAAAGGGTTTGATGATTATATTTCACGAGTCTTGCCTATTTGTTACTTGTTACCCTTGAATAATTAAAAGGAAAAAAAGATACTAAAATGCTGAATCCTGACAAATGAAAACAGAAAACTTGCCCATTCTTATGCAGAGGGTATGAATATTCTAATTAGTATTGAGATTACTTCCTGTGAGAGAGAATATTAAACACACAAGTCTCTAGGTTGGTCATCTTGGCAGCCCTACAGACATCTCTTGATAGGAAACTTGTTTGCCCCCTCAACTTTATTGAGGTATAATTGACAAATATAGTTGTATATATCTGAAGCATACACCATGATGATTTGATTTACATATGCCTTGTGGAATGATTACCAAAATCAAGATTATTAACACATCTATCACCTCATGTTTTTAATTCTGTGTGTGTGTATGTGTGTTTGTGTGGTGAGAATGCATATGATCTACTCTAAGAACTTGTAAGTATGCAATGCTCAGTTATTAACTATAGTCACTGACTGGGCACTCCTAGTTGTTTTCTTCTTGAAAGCAACTGTATTTTTTTTCTTACCTTTTTTACACAAGATATATCAAGATACCTAGAAAAAGGAAGAATGGAGAGTGTATAATCCATGATGTCCTTGTTTTGTGAAAATTCCAGTAAGGAGAGAGAAACAGGAAGACACAGCTTAAAGCATGGGACTAAGCAGAAAAGAATCATGTTTAGAATTGCCTTCAGTCATTGGAAAACTCCCGACATGACTGATGTATTTAAATGCCTAAATGCCATTTCAATTTTTGAATTTCTAACATTTCCCCAAATTTGTGGTCCTAATGCAATATAAAAGTAATAGTCATTGTTTTAAACTGACTTTCTGGGTGACCTTGAGAAAGTTACTCTTTCTAAGCTTCAATTTCCTCATCAGTAAATGGGTCAAATTAGTTAATGTCTATAACACCTGATAATGTGTCTGACACATAGTAAATATTCAATAACTATTAATCATTAGCTTAGACCAAATGCTGGAGTAGTTAACTGAGACATCAAAATTACTTCATTAATAAGGAAACTGAGCATCATATCATCAACAAAATTTTCAGTTGGTCTAATATTTCAAATTGTGGTATTGAATAACCTTTGGTTTCAAGTGCTGAGATTATTTCCTCAAATATGACAACATCAGTTTACTCAATTCAGTTCAGTAGAAATTTGAATGTCTATGCTATGAAACACAGAAGTTGAGAATTCAATTGTCTGTCTGTCTGTCTATCTATCTATCTATCTATCTATCAATCAACTATCAATCATCAATCATCTACCTAAAATAGGCAACTATATTTTTTTTGCCTCATGTTTGATTAGGAATCTTTATTCATGTGAAATAGAAGGTCAAATATTTATTGGCATCAAAGGGTGTTTTCATCTTAGCAAGGGGCTGTGAAGTTTCATTGTAAAGATGCATTCTTTATTGCTTTCTTCCTACTGCTTTTGGGAAATGTAGCAGTTATGCCAAGTCTCTAACATGTATGTTTGGGGGATGTCTTTTGGGATGGGGGCAGTGAACGATTTACAAGGAAGTCTTGAGAGATGGATTCAGATTCTCCAGCTCTTATCTCAGAGAGGAAATTCCTCATGAGTCTAGGACCTGGCCATGTTGAGAATAACTTGTCATTTGTCTGGCATGTACATAATTTTAAATGTTTAAGAACATAGGCTTTGGAGACAGGAGTACTTGGGTTCAGTTCTAGCTATATCAATTTCACTGGTCATTAGCTGTGTGATTTTAGACAGTCAATATTCTCATCCATAAAATGGGAATAGCAGTTCTGAGGATTAAATGAGCAAATGCATATAAAATACTTGGTCCTGAATATGGTACATAGTAGAACTAGGGTAGTTACTGTTGAGATTTTCTGATGCAGAACCATTTCATTTTACCACAGAATGACAAAGTACCATTTAACACATGCCAAAGGGTGGGGGAGCTCTTTGATATCCAAATAATGATATCACCGATAATGTCTAAGTTGAAGTCATTACACATTTTTAGCTAGAAGGGAACTTTGATAGAATATAGAAGCCAGGACTTTCACAAACATTTTCATTCCTTCACTTAGCTTTCAAAAATGTTTTTGGGGCACCTATTAGTATGGGTATCTAGGAATATCACAAGTTTATATCTTATTGTTGTCTTGTACTTAATCCTGCTTTTGATTCTGCTCTGTATGCAGTTTATATCTTATTGTTGTCTTGTACTTAATCCTGCTTTTGATTCTGCTCTGTATGCACTTCAGTCATTTCTAAAATGGAGAACTGTATTTCTAATCATGTTTGCTAAGTCTTCACATTATTTAAAAAATAAATCATAACCTTTTTACTAGCAGCAGTTACTTAACATTAAGAGCACATGCCAAGACAGTAAATATGGTGTTTACTGATTTTCGAACCATTGTTTTCCTATTTTAATTTTTTTTCCACAATCACCATTAGGAAATCATATAAGTGTTATGGTAGAAGTAAATCATTGGAGTAAGGTGGAGAATTACTTTTTTATTGTAAAAAATAACCATATTGACCTGGATATTTTCCATAGAGTCTAAGTAAGAATGTTTAAATTCTTGAGTCCCTGATTTTATTTATCAAATGCTTTGTTAATGTGCTTTTGAGCCTTCAGATTCTTCTCAGTTAGCCAGTGCCAATGGTGATGCTTTGTGTGTTAGCAACTTTGAATTATGTTATCAGTTGACCATCGCCATAATAATGTGTAACTAGCCTAAAACAATGGCTTAAAACAATGACCACTTATTGTTTCTCACAATATGGTTATAGTGATTCTGCTAATCTGAACATGTGTCACCCAGCAGGGCTCATTCATGTGTTTGCAGTCAGCTGTGGGCTAGATAGGTGATGTCAGTGAACTGGCTGGGCTCTCAGATGCCTGGGGTCTTATCTGAGAGGACTGGGTTCTGCTCCACATAGTAACTCATCCTCCACAGGCTAGTTCTGGTTTTTTCTCAGGCTAGCCCAGTCGTATTCTCAACCAAATAGCAGTAGGAGGAAGTAGGAATGCTCGGGCTTGGCTCTGTCACTGGTCCTGAGAACTTTGGAAGATCATTTAACTTAAGTCTTAATATCCTCATATGCAAAATGGAAATTATACTTCCTGTTGTGAGAGATTATATTGAGAATTAAGTTAAATGCAATAATGTAGGTCAAAGGGCTTTGTTCAGGGAACACAGAAATGTTTTTACTTGTAGGATGCCAGTAAAACAAGTAGTGGCATAAGTTGATTTTCTATTTTCTATTTTTTTAAAGTGGATTTTATTGCTTACTATTTTAAATTATTAGTCACAAATGAACCATAAGTTTTGTATCACTGTCTAGGGGATAGAAGACAGATTTTTGGCTTTTATCACATTATCTTGGTAAGAAAGGAATATTCATTTCATTTTAACATTATATTTTGACTTCCTTTTCTACATGCTACTTTAGGCAAAATAAAGTTTCAAAATTAGTAAGTTTTGAAGAATAAATAGTGATTCAAATATTCTTTCTTTGTGAAATATAGATAATTTTCTAAAAAAAGAAACAGCTAATTTCATTGAATGCTATTGAATCATAGCAATTCTTGAATAGAATTGGCAAATTGTAGATTCATGTCAAAAATGACACTTTTGGGGGGGTACCACAGCAATGGTAAAATTTACCTGTATTTTCGGCTAGCCCAAGTTTAAATTGAAAATAATAGTCTTTAGGGTTGTGGCCAGATGATTACTAAACAATCTCCACCAAAACAATCATTTCTCTTAATGAAAATCATATGCTACTGGGGATTTTACAAAGCACTGACAACCAGATTCACACACTTATGCTTTGCAGTCACTCTTGTAATCACATTGCATTGACTTTCTTCACTTTTTTTGTTTTTCCATTCCTCTACTTGCTGAAATTTTCTTCCTTAAAGAATTTTTTTGTGTGTGTTAAAAATATTTTGTTCAGGAATTTGAAAAATTCAAGGGAAGGGAAAATGTGACCATACTTAGATTCTAATGAAGCCTGACACTGATTATGATGTAATGGCAGGTGTGTAATAAATGGAAATGAAAATCTTCAGATTTGTTGATACTGGCCAATGTTTGGAGAACTTTGGACACAGATGTTCACATATGTTACTGCACCTTAATTTAATGAAAAAAAAATGTTTAGATAGATTGCTTGATTGATCAAGCAAGAGATTGATTAATCCGGGGGGAAAAATAGGGTGGAATTTTGCAAAGAAAATCTAGTGATGAGAATTTTTAAAACGAGATCCCTAAATTCTTATTTCCTTGACATTTGCCCTCTGGTTTGTACTAATCTTGAGGTTTGTGATTAAAATCCAGTTTTTGCTCTCCTACTTTTTGAAATGAAAACTGGTGGAAGATTCTTGTTTATTTCTTTCAATAATGTTTGGAATAGGTGATCTGTCTTTTGATTAAATGCCTCAGTCATATAGCAGCATTTAAAAATTATAAAGTTGCTATTATATAAATGACCTCAATCCCATCTTGTACCCCTTCTGCTGATATAGCAAAACAAACCTACACAAATATGGAAGAAATTATCCATAGCGGATACCAACCCCCGTGCCACACAGTAGAATGCATTGTATCTAAACTCAAGATTTGAATACTGAACATTCTTTAACCAGGGCCATGTGTTAATTGCCATACCATTGTGTTTTGTTTCCTATTTAAAAAAAAAAATTATAAGTTTCTCTGAAAGTGGTAGGCATTATTCCTTTGAAGCTTTTGGTTTTCCCTTGAAAAAATGTGAGATGAGGATGATTATACTCTAGCCTCGTCTCATTTTTCTTGCTGGGGTTTAATCTAGTCTCACTTTTTTTGTTGTCGTTGATTTTATAAGATTAACATTTAAAACGTTCAGTGGTAGGTTATATGATTGAAACTGCTGGCAATTTGAATACTCTATCTGAGCTTTCATGAAGCTTTTGTCTACACTCCCCAGTGTAATCACAGAAGCCCATTGTTTCATTTTTTTACCTTTGATAGAATTAAAAGTCCATGTTCTAAAATGAATGGAAACCTTAAAATCAGATTAAATTCATTTTAATGAAAACAATTTATATTACTTTAAATTTATGGTTATTCTTTGTTCCCTACATTGTTATTATTTTCTGCCTCTCTTTTGCTCTAATGTAGAGAACTTTCTGCCTAAGATCATTCAAGAAGTATAATAGCTGGTGCATAAAAGAGTTTGACTCAGAAATTGTTTGATTAATAGAGAAAAGAGGCAAGGCAGAGGGTTTTGTATTCAAGGATAAAGTTGTCCTTAACAGTGCAAAATTAGGATCACTTTATAAATTATATAAATGTCTTACCATTTTGCTGTAAAATAAGGTGTAAAATTAGAGCTTGAACATCTTGGAATTAAACGAGACAGAAATAAAATTAATATTTATGTAGGCGTATGGGCTTAAGCATCCTACAACCCAATTATATAACAGAGACAAAATAAGGTAACCCTGGTATCACATCTTGTAAAAGAAGAAGTTATATAATTAGACTGCATTTATCAAGTGGCATATTCCACCTACATGGCTCTGAAGAAAGAGGAAGGAGGTGGGCAGGGGAAGATTTCTAAGGAATAATGACTAAAGAACAGTGTGATATGTACATTGGTATCATCCTTCCTAACTTTTTTTTAGTATCATGCATAATATCACTCAGGTGCCTAATGGCCTACAATTTTATTTTTTTAAAGACCCTGATCAAGCCAGCCGGTCTTTAGGGCAAAAATAAGAGCTCATTGATCTGGGAAACAGTCAGTGCTTCCCCTTTAAGAGCCAGTCCAAGGAAAGGTCAAGAACCACTAACTAAGAATATATGATTTGATAGATTGTTTTCAGTATTGTTAAGTAGAGTTATTAGGTGTATAGAGAGCATGTCTTTTGTGCCTTGAGATATTTAAGTCAGAAGATTGGGTTAATGTAATAGTATACTGTTATAGATAATGCAATATTCTTTTGTTAGTTCAACAGTGTTATGGGAAGGTACAAAAGAGAGTAAGAAAAAGAAAGATGATAATAGGGGTTTATTATGGTAATCAATGGTTATGGTAGGGCAGTCAATACAGCAGAATCATTCCAACCATCATATGTATAAGTTGTTTCTATTTCTGTGCTGTTAAATCTGAAAAAACAGTATTTCCTGATGAAGTGTATTTTTCTGACTGTACTTGAGTATACCCAAATTGGATAATTAAACTCTGAATCAATTTCTAAGATTGTTTTCTACTATTTTCTCCAATGTTGGAGTTTGTTGACAGTGATGAACTAGCTTGGGAAATATCCTCTTACCAGTTCTACGAGACACCAGAAGATTAGTGCCTTTTGCCTGTTTAGAATTTGGGGTGATAACTTTTAATTAAAGAAATAAAAAAATATTAAAGTTCCTGCTAAATTAATGTAATTGCTGAAACTGCCAACATTGTAATCAATGCATTGCTACTCTTTTTCCATTTGCATTTATGTTACCTCTGAATGCCAAACATCTGATGAAGCCAAGATGCAGGGTGACTTCCCTGTTTTCAATGGAATTATTCAGTCAGTGATAGAATTTTGAAACTCAAAGAACAAATAAGAGTTAAGCAGTAAAGATAAACATGTAACAACAATTCCTGAAGCATAGGCTGTTCCCAGTTAAAGAGGTAGCAATAAATGGAAAACAAAGATTGTCAAACAGATGAGCAAAATTGCTTCAAATTTCGCCCTTTGGAAATTACCACTATTAATATTGGATGAATTAAATTTTAACAAGAGGGGTTGGCAAATAACTAAATCCAAAGACATTTGACGGCTAATTCAATCATTTTATAGTATTTCTCTCTCATTTTATGATTGGCTTTTTATTTCATTAATATTAACCAACAACTACTGACTTTTAGCTCTGATGGACTTCATTCTAAATGTCTCAGAAATTGAAATGGCGAGAGTGAATTGCTTTTTAAACTCATTTCTATAAGACAGAGACTATATTTTATACATATGTCATTTGACAACAGTAATTCGCTTCTAAATTTTTACGGTGGAAAATAAGTCACCAATTTGGTGGTAACCTTTGCAGGTTAAATCAGTGAAATGCTACCACTTTGTTGCTTCATCCATCCTGAGAATGTGTATAAGCATGGAACCTCTTGATTTGCTGAACTGCGGTGAAGAACTGCCTCCTGTTGTGCTCCTCGAAGATATGCATTTTTAGAAACTTCTTCAAAATATTGGGGTTTAGAGTAGTAACGATTTGCCTTTATTTTAAGAATTTGATTCCCTGTGTACTTCAGAGGTGTTACTTTTTTTACATGGGTTATCTTTTAAAAATAGAGTAAGAAAATAAATTGTTCCTAATATGGGATGGTATAAATACTATGAGCACTGGCATGAGACAGCTCTGAGTTCTGATCTCACTTCTTCTGGCTAAGGTGTGCTTGGGTAAAGCTGTTTCCTGATCTATAAGGTTCAGATAGTTCATAAAGGTGACAACATAGAAGATACAAATATAATCTCCATATATAGACACTGTTGAAAGAAATAGAAAGGGAATACAGGAAAAAAAATCATCATGGTATTAGTAGATGTGATGAGTAAGGACAGGAGAAACTGATTGGGCTTTCAGTATAAAGGCTTATTTTAAATGAAATATTACCAGTATTAGCAGCTTTCCATATTTGCTTTCAGTCCTTTGTTTAAGGCGTCACATTGTTTTTGTTACTATACACACATATTTGTATGTGTGTATGTGTGTATGTGTGTATGTTGTTTGCCAGATAATAAAATAGAACAAAAACGAACATTTTAAAAAAAATCACCTGAAATCCTACCACTCAGAAGTAGCTGTCGTTAACTTGGGTTAATGTCATCACAAATATGCTTCAAAGTATTTATGCAAATATAAATGTAGATGGAAGGATTAAGAAATATCTTTATAGAAGTAGGATTATTCTGTAGATACTATTTTAAAATTTCCATTTTGTATGCATTCTCTCTCTATGAAGTGTAAGAATATTCACCACCTATATGTTTTTCCCTGTCCACCTGCCTCATATCTCCACTTTGGTTTCTTGTGTTATTAGTTTTATATTGTGCATGCTTGAAACATTCAAATTGTCCTATAACCATAATTTCCATATTTGATTAATTTTAGCACTATATTTCAATGAAATCAACATTCTCCATCTATTTACCATGGCTTTGCATTCCTAACATATCTTGTTTCTTTCTAAATTGGCTGTTTCATCATCAGAGTCTATTTAAAAAAAATATTCTTAGGAAGAGGTCATAGGTTGTGTATTTCCTAAGGTGTTCCATGTTTGCCAATACCACTCTTTTGCCTTAAAAATGAATAATACTTTATTTAGCTCAATGTAATATTCTTGGGTCACATTTGTACCATTTCTCCATGGTCTTCGAGTACATGTTGTGGTATAGAAGTCTCAGAAGAACCTGTTTTTTTCCCCTTGATGGGTTATTTGCTTTTAATGCCTGGATGCTTTAAAAAATTTTTTCTTTATTATCTTCTAGACTGGGATATTTTGCATAGTTGCTTTGCCTTTTTGTTCATCTTGCTTGAATACCCCTTTTCAAACATTCTGTTTTTCCCAGTAAAGTATTGGTGACTTCTTAACTTTCTCCCTTTAGCTGGACCAGAGTGTTTCCCCTTCCTAGGCTCTGGTTTGAGAGCTGAGCATTTTGAGTTCTTTCTGTTTCCTTTAGAAGGAGGATGGAGTGCATAAAGGTGCCATGTGCATGCTTTTTTAGAATACTAGTGTCTTTTTCTAACATTTTGTTAAATGTCCTGTACCAGGTTTACTGGGTTTATATCAGTCTGTGTGTGTGGGGCGGGGGGGGGGGGGGGGGGGAGGTAGGGGTTGCCTCCCATTCCCATGGAGAGATATCCTCAGACTTTATTTAGCTTCCTCAATTTATTCTAACACACTGAATGGATTGCTCCTTCAAAGAGAATTACTCTCTCCCATTTTTTTTTTTTCCCTACTTGGAGGCATTTCTGCTATTTCTCAGACAAAAGAAACTGTAAGGGCACCTATTCAACATGTTTCTCTCTTGGTATGTGGTTATGGATGAGAATGTTCAGGAAATTTGTACTCAACCATTGGTTTGGGGTGGTATCGGTGTTTGGAGTCAAACAGTGACTCCCAGCAGCTCTGCCCCAGAAATTTCTGTTATTTTTCTAGCTGTCAGAATTATGCATTGGGTCAAACTTCATTCCTCATTTGTTTGTTTTTGTTTTATTTTGTGTTTAACTATTTTCTTCTTTTTAAGGGTATTCTGTGGGGCAGTTTTCATACTCTGTCTTCACCTGAAAATTAGTGCAGGATTTTGACCTAAGCCAGCCTTGATAGTTGATCTTTGGCCCTTGAAGATGGTGTTGCTGTCCCTGTAGGGAAGCTCTTAAGAGGAGGTGAACCTCTTATGTGAGTCGCAAGCTTATGAGAAGGAAATTTAACTGACCATGCGGCTTTTAATTTTTCCTCTTCGTTCTTGCCAGTGTTTAGGGTCCCATATTGTCCCAAGTTTTCTTTTGTTTGTTTGTTGTTGTAACCATTTAAAAGCTGAGTAAGGAAGAAGATTCACACCTCACTGACTTTCTTGTTATTGAGAAATTCTTAGTTTTTTAAATTTATTTTTCCTTGTTCTAAGGAGATTTACAAAAACTTAAAAAAGAGGGGAAAATTCAGACAAGACACATTATCAAGATTGTTTTAAAACCCCATTATCTTTAATGTTTGGAAAGCAAAACTATAAACAGAAAAACAACAGCTAAAATAAAATATGCTTAAAATTTGAAGATTTTTTTTCTATGCAGAATGATTTCCTGCAGGAATTCTTACTGATTTGAAAGGTAGAATTACATCGGATTAACATTTCCAGATGAAGGGCTAGCTTTCTGTGTTTTAGTTTCAAATGCTATTAATTGAATAATATTGAGAATTTTTTTCTGAGCGTACATTCTGTTCACACGTGCGAATAATAATGTATAATTAGATTTTCCTGCTGTGTTGAAGTTTGTATGTAAAGCATTGCTGAGAAACCTGCCTCATATCGCATTGTGAGGATTAGATGAGCACATATATAGAAATCACTTGGTGTATTGTCTGCACTGGCAATCTCAACTGTTGTTATATGATCCAGTGGGAATTTCTTCATCTGGTGTTGTTCTTATCAAGCATTCTCTTGAGGCCATTTATGCCTTACATGAGATTTTACATAATACATAAGTATAAACTATTAGTTTTCCATTCGAACTTTTGTCTAGAATATGTCACTTTTATTGTTTAAAACATATTGTAAGTCAAGTTGATGGACTTCGATGGGACGAGCCGCCAATGTACCCTTTATAATGGTCCCTAGCAATAATCTCAGCCTGTGTCATCAGGCCTAGGGTAATAAGAAAATCACATCCATAGACCTTCCATGAAAAAAGTCAATGGAATTGAGGATTTGGATTGTTATAACTTAGATTTCATTCTCAACCTCACTCCTGTGTAGCTCACCATTCATTAGTTTCATTTCTCAAAGAGTTTTATTTCCTTTGAACACATAAAAATTATACATGGAGTTATTTTTCTACTCAAGCCATAACACTCAAAAGAAGCATGGGTATAAAAGTCCTTTAAACATATGAAACAGAAACTCCCAACTCATAATTTAAAAAATGCAATTTAAAACTACAATTAAATACATGTAATAGATTGGTAAAATATGCAAAGAGACAATACTCCTGGTTTGTGGGGGAAAAAGGCACTGATATTGCTGGGAGTTGGCTGATGGGTGGGAATAATCCCTAAGGGCTTTTGGCATCTCTATCAAAGGTCTACCCTTTATCTCAGGAATTTCACCTCTTGTAATTTTCCCTGCAGGTATGCTTGCAAAATTCTATATGTACAAGAATATTCATTGTAGCATTATTTGTAAATTGGGGTCACATAAGAGGGTCCCTTGGTCAATAAGGGACTGGTGTAATAAACAGTGGTTTGATCACAGTGAAATACTTTACAGCTATACAAAAGTGTGAGAAAGCACTCCTTGTTCTGATAGGGAAAAGCTTCAAAATATTGTAGTAATGGAAAAGAGCAAGGTGCAGAAAAATGTATGTGGTATGTATTATCTACTGTGTGAACAATGAAACAAAACCAAAAATAAATATTTGAATTAGCCTGTATGGGTATTTAATAGAACAACTCTGAAAGCACACATAAGCAATAAATTAGGTCTTTGTAATACACGTAACTGATAAAGAGCTTGCCAGGTCATATATCCAACTCCTAAAACTGTAAGAAAACGACAGATGGTGCACTGGGGGAAAAAAATGGACAAGATTATTGAACAGACTGTTCATTATTGAATAGGCTGTTCATAAAATAGGATATCAAATAGCCAATAAATGTATGAAAAAGTGTTCAACCTCATTAATAATAATGAAAATTCAAGCCAAGGGGAGCTTTCACTCTACATCTACCAGATGGCCAAAATTAAAAATCCTTACAACAGCAAGTGCATCAGGAACTTGGATACGTGCTGGTGGGTGTAAATCGGTGTAAACACTTTGAAAAACTATTTGACATTTTCTGAAGTTGAACATGCACATGTCCTATGAGCATGTGCATAGGTATAACTATATACCTATGAGATATGTAGTTAATGGAAATGTATTCTCATATGTTTGGAAAAGAGGCACAACAATGCACTTATCAGAGTTGTTTGCAATAGCCCAGGTTAGAAACAATGCAAATCCCAGCAACAGTAAAATAAACATGGCTCTTATTAAAAAAAAATAAAAACAAAAACACAGAAAATAACAAGTGTAGGTGAGTGTGTGAAGAAATTGGAACCTTCATGCATTGCTGGTAGGAATGTAAAATGATGCAGATTCTGGAAAATGGTGCAGAGCTTCCTCCAGAAGTTAAACAGAATTACCCTATGATCCCTCAATTCCACTCCTACGTATATATGCAAATTAATTCAAGGCAGAGACTCTAACAGATACCTGTAAGCCATTGTTTACAGCAGTGTTATTTGCAGTAGCCAAAAGGTGGAAACAACCCAAGTGTTCATCCACAGATGAACCATAAGAAAATGTCACGGTATATCTATATTATACCACATGTAGCATATTATTCAGCCTTAAAAAGGAATGAAGTTTGCTATGTGCTATGACATGAATGAACCTTGAAAATATTTGTTCAGTCACAAAAGGACAAATATTGTATGATTCCTCTTTCATGAATTACCTAGAATAGGCAAATTTGTAGAGACAGAAAGTAGAATAGAGATTACCAAGGCGGAAAGGAGAATGGGGAATTATTATTTAATGAGTACAGAGTTTTTGTTTGGGAAGATGAAAAAGTTCTGGAAATAGTGATAATGGTTGCAACATCGTGAATGTACTTAATCCACTGAATTGTACACTTAAGATGGTTAAAACGGCAAATTTGGTGTTATATACACTTTACCATAATAACAAACAAGTTGTAATATATTTATAGAAAAGAATGTTATACAGTGATGAAAATAAACACTACAGTTACATCAACAAGATTAATCTCTTAAATATAATGTTGACTGAAGAAAGCTATATACAAAATAATGCATAAAATTAAATGTATGTAAGTTCATTTATATAAATGAAAAAATAGGCAAAACTAAATTGTAGAGTATAGGGATGAAAATGAATGATTAAAGTAAAAAAAAAAAACCAAACACTGAAGGAATTACCATAGAAAACAGGTTGGTGGTTCTCTTTAGAGAGAAGAGGTTAGGATCACAAGGGCAAATGGGCGTTCTGAAGTGCTGTCATCATTCTAGTTCTTTATCTAGGTATTTGCTTCATAATAATTTGTTTATCTGTACATTTAAATGTATCTTTTATGCATGTTATCTTTCACAATAAATGTTTTTAAAATAATAAAAGTGGTTATGTGGTGAGGATGTTAGTGGGCATGATTCTCTTAATTTTATACTATTTGTATTTGATTGCTTAGCTTTGTGGTTACTATATTTAATTTGCAAAATTTGAAATGCTATACAAGTAAGTTATCAAATGTCCTGGTTTGATAATTGCAGAAAGTGTTGATTTTATATATTCAACCTGTATTGCTTTCCAGAAAATGTGAAAACTTGTTTTGTGTACATAAAAAAAAAAGTCTTAAATAGAAGTATAAAACTTGATTTAATTTCAAAATCCAGCATTCTGTATTAAGTTCCACTTTGAAACCCTGCTTTTTGACCAAGGTCACTAAACATTAGGCATTTAATTATTACAAATCTAAAAATATATATGAAGGAAGAAGGATTTATTTGTTTCCTTTTCAGATTGAAAACTCCTTGGCCAAGGCCTAAATCAGGGTAGCAGTTCCCCCCTGCAAAGGGGACTTGCAGCCAAATTCACTTCCTTGTTTGGATCACGCATTAAATTTCAGAATAAAGCCATTTCTCCACAGAAGATTGGAAGGCATCGGTGCGGAAGAAGATTAAGCTTCCATGTAGACTCTATCACCTGTTACTCTTGGCCCGTTAGGCAGCTACTTCTTTTACAGGCTGTGTTCCTTGTTCAGGTGTCCCTCTTCATGGCTACACAAAAATTAATAACCCCTATTAAAAGTAAAAATCTTATTTTGGGGTAAGATGGCATTGAAAGTAGAATAAGAATTAGAGTAAACAATGTATTTAGCTCTCAAAGCAGAGTCTTATTGGGAATCTATAAAACAGTTTATCAAGCATAGTCGCCTTAGAAAAAGGTATGTTTTAAGACCTCATGGTTTATATTTGGGCAGCCATTCTTCACTTAAAAACCTGAGGACTTTTTAATATATGTAAAACCTTTTTCTTCCCGACCCCCTACCCCTTGTGCCATTTGACCAAATTATTTATTGTTTGTTTGTTTGTTTATTTTAAAAAATATAGATGCAAACTTTATTCAGTAAATAATTCAGCAGCAAGGATCAGATTTTTTTAAATGCATAAAAAATGAAGATCTTTGTTTATTAGATTCCTTTAAACCCTCAAACTCATTAGTGAATCAGTCTTTACACACTGAAAAATGAAAACCTACACAAATACTTCAAGCAGTTACCTGTTCTCTCTTTTTCTTAATTCATTTCCAAACTGACTTTGTGACTTTGGTGTTATTTTCTTGATATGATTGCATTTTAATGATTACCTTTTACTTTTTTCTTTTAAATTAACAAATAATAATGATGTTTATCATTCAACAAATATGTTTCCGTTTAGCAGTCTACCTTTTATCTTTTAAAAGTCTAGTCTTAGAAGTTATAACATACCTACTACAATAACAGGCTGTTTCAATGCTGCTTACCTAGTAATTCAGAAGTTTAGGAATGCTTGATTTTTCATTTTATTTTTGTAGATTCCTAGTATATTTTGCATCTACTTATTACTTCCATTTAATGGAAAACTTTGGGTAAACTATCATAGGACAATCTGACCTGGAATATTGTTTCTTTTTTAATTTAAAAGCATTTAAAAAGAAATATATATATATATATATATATATATAATAACATTATAATGTTCAAATAATCATTTCATATTTCATACCTTCTAACTATGATATGCATTGGTTTTATGTAATACAGGTCATAGTGACATCATCTTAGGATACACTATTTCTAGGTAGTGAAGTTTCCCCAGCAGCATGGATATCACCTACTGTGAGGATCAGCTATATGTCAAACATTAGTGTTCTACTTCCTGTTGGTTTTAGTTTTTAATAAAAAGGTGACAAACACAAAGATGAAACAAAAGCAATCTAAAGTGCGTGAATGTGCTTTCTCCCCTTATAATCCTAATCTTGACTTTTATTGCCTCATTGGGGGACAAGGTTATATATACCCACACTGTTAGCTGATCATGTTGAGTAAAATACAGTTCTTTCATTATTCACTTTTAAGTCATCTGATACCTTAAATTTGCAGTTAGAGGCAATGAAGGAATGTAACCAGGTTCTCTGTTCCTCTAGATCTTCGGAAGGAAGCTATTTTAAGTCAATGCTTTTTTCAGATTTTTGGTCAATAATGAAATAATCTTTATCCAGCAGAGAAAATTGCAGCAGAAATATGAAGGTAGGATGTAAATAGATTTTATTGCCTCAAATCCACTTGTTTAAAAAATAAACAAGCAAAATCAGGGAAAAAAGAATTAAAAGGGTTGCAGTTTGTTTTGTTTTGTTTTGTTTTTTGACTATATGGCTCCAAGTTGGGTCTGACTGCACAGTATTATATACTATATACAGGTATTATAATGTATTTAACTTAATTCATACTTTTAAATATTATGATTTTTTTTTAAAGACATCAATGTTTATAAATATTTTTGTGGCTCTCTAAGATCCTCAACTTAGAGATACAGTGAATATTTTAAGGTTATTAATCATTTCAGAATGGTGGTACAAAGTTATATTCTCATAGTTTATGTCTAAGAGTACCCATTTCATCAATCCTTTTCCATTGCCAAATAGTGTAAATTTTAACATGATTACCAATTAGATAGTTCAAAATTGTCCTAATTTTTAAATTTAGGTTTCCTTGATAGTGAACAACACTGAACCTTTAAAATTTTTCTTGGTTAATTTGTGCATCCAGTTTAAATTTCCTTTGTATGATCTTTATCTCTTTTCCTACTTATTAATTTATGAAAGCTCTTTCTATGCTAAGGATATTAAAATTTGTCTTTAAATATATTCAAATATTTCCCCAGCTTGGAATTAGTCTTCTTTTTCAATAAGTATTCATATTCTTAGATATTTGTTCAGCGATTATATTTATAACTATTTTATCCGGATATAATAAGCAATCAATTAAATATTCATTTGATGAAAGATTGAAAGAATGAACAATTAGATTTATTACCACATTTTACTGTACTTAGTGCTCATTGGTAGTTTTTCTTCTTTTAATCAGGACTCCTGCATTCAGAAGCTTTCACTTTGAGTTGTATCTCGATCGAATAGAATATATATTTTAGTGATAATTTTGAGAAACATTTCATACTAATTATTATACTTGATATGCTCATGCATATTAAAATATCCTTCTATTGAATGATTGTATAGAATCCTTGAATGATTGTATAGAATCCTTCCTTACAGCCATTTTCCTTCAAAACTCTGTAGACCTTCTTTCTTTATTTTCTGACATATGATAGGAAAGGTGAGCGTAGCCTGGTTTTTGTTTCTTTGTAACAGATTGTTGCTTTTTGTTTTATCTTCCTGAAAGTTCTAAGGTTTTTTCCTCTCTCTTTGAAATATATTTTTTAAAAATTAAGCTCATTATAATATATTTTGATATTGATAATATTTCATAATTTTTCCTGGGATTTCAGGACAATGTTAGACAGATTTGGAGATGTTTTCATCCACTGTGTCCTTAATTTGTGTTTCTCCTGGGTCTGTTTAGCCTCAACCTCTGGGGCATCAGTTTGCAGTATTTGTATTTACTTTTTATGTGAGTTATCTTTTTTCTTATTTTTATATCTTTTTTTCCTCTTCATTTTGGGAGTATTTAAAAGGTTTTTTGTGCACTGGTGGTTTGATTTTTCTGCTCTGACAATCACATGCCCTATTTCTGGTAAAGATTTTAACTTTACTGAGTTATTTTTCTTTCTTGACATTATCTTCTTAGCCTGTTCTGTTCTTGTTTTGTTTCTGTCTGTGTTTTAGTTCCTGTTTTATCCCTTTTTCTGGCCTCATCTTCTCGTTTTTATTATTCTTTTCCAAGGAGTTTTATTGATCCTATTAAGCAGATGCTTTATTTATGTTTGCTCTAGTAAACACTTCCCTGAATATATACTCCTCTTCTCCCTTGTTTTGGTTTTCTATATATTTATATAAGTATCTTTAGGGCTCCAGCTTATAGAACTTTTGAATTCATTTTAATATTTATGCATCCTTGAACAAAGAGTCATATATGATGTAGACTTGACATTTACCCATAACTATGAAATAATGATAGTTCAATTCTTGAATCCTTTCTGTGTTTAAAAAAACCTTTTCTAGGGCTCCTTCTCTGGATGTTATATTAACATATTTGTATTACTATTTCAGTGACATAGGTATCAAAGGACATGGTCGTTTTCTGTATTTAACTTCATTTTCGGCCTGGCCACCTTATCTACCAACTACATTACTGAACTACACTCTAAGTCAGGAAGAAGATTAAAAGTTTGCTTCAGGAGGTGCTCCATAAGACTGGAGCCTATCCAATGGAGCAAGCTACTCCATAGCCTCCTAACCTAGACCTATCAACTGTGAAGGAGAAGTTCCTAGGAGCCCGCAAGGATTGCATCTAGTCATACTGTATTTCTCAAGATGGAGGTGGGCAAGGAAGCCCTTGGTGTTTCCCTTCATAGAATTTCCCTTCTTGTTAATATATAGCGGATGTTTCATGTTGAATATTGTTGGTATTGTGTCATGGCTGCGGTACTTCTCCTTACATGTTATAGGCCCTTCAGCATTTTAGAATGGATCTGAGAGGCATAGCATAAGGTGTAAGATATATATCTTATATGTAAGTGCCAAGTTTATATTAATGCATTAGCTTAGACTAGCTATACTGCTGTGATCCCATAGTATATAATGATAATGAAATGTTTTTATATTATTTGGTACTCTGGCAAAAATTATTTGAAGATTTCCTCCTAGTCCCTGGAAGTATTATATATTGTTTTTATACTTCCTATCATTAATTTGATCCACTCTCACCCATGAGAGTCAGTGATTTGCTTAGGTTGGCCCCAGAATAGACCTATAGTTCCCAGGTGAGGTGGCTTCCATTTGGATAAAGGCAGTTTTTGGAAGGGGTAATTATGAGCTTCCAATGCTCTCAGGAGCTGGAGGGCAGGGGTCATACAGTGCCCCCCATAGCACCCAAAGTATGAATTCCGTACATTTTCTTCCATGTGAATTATATGCATGTGCTCTTTGCTCATTTCCCCTTTGGTCAATTAATTGTTAATTAATTGCTAATTATTGAACAAATAGCTATTGAGTGCTTTATGTTAGAGCTCAAGAGTATTTCTAAGATTTCCTTCAATGAAACCCCAGAGATTCATTTGCCAGAGCTCTTTATATCTAGGAGAGGCTCTCTTTATAATAAGGCCATTATCATTTTATCTATTATATTTGTAATGAACTCTCTTTTTTTTTTTTTTTTGATAACTATTAATTTATGATGGTTTTGGCCTGTAGAAGTTGAAAAGTCTTATACTGTTGAAGTTATCAGTGTGTTATTTTATTCTTATTCCATTTGTTTTATGTATTAAAAAAACACCCAAGTCATTCATAAAGCTGATACTCAGAGCCATATTATTTATCTCTTTATTTTAAAACTTACCTTTTTTAATCCAATAGGAATTTAAAAAAATTTTTTGTGATAGATCAGATTCAAATAAACGTGTTTTTTTTTTTTTTCAGAAATCACCAGCCAATTTTTAAAGTACAATTTAAAAAGTGTTTTTACCTGCTCATGTGTGGCTTTCTTCACCCCATAGAGGGATCACACCTCAATATTAAATATATATAGTTAATATAAATGTATACTCGTGTATATCTGTATATAATATATGATGTATTATTATGTACTATGTATAATATATGATATAATATTTGATATAACATATGAACATAAATCTATATATTTATATATATTTAACAGTGTTTCTCAGCTATATTTAATAATTTAAAATTTGTGATTAGAATAAAGAAGGAGACAGGATGTCACCAGTATATTGATGAGAACTACCACCCAAAATACTTCATTCTGTCCCCAGGAGCCTTGCTAGGCATATGAGGGAGGGACAGAGAGCCAGATGGTGCCTGTGGTTCCATGTCAATGATTCCTACAGGGATGGAAAGCATACTCAGTACTGGTCCCCTGGGGCTGCCGACAAGGCAAGCGTGTTCCCTGCATTCATCTCTACAAGGTGTAATAATTAAGCCAACAGAATCATAGCATCCTCCTGATGGATGTACAGTGAATCAGCATGGACCCTCTTGGCTTGCTCATTACCTCATTACTTCAACATCACCTACATAAACTAGTAACTGCTCAAGGAATGTATGGCATTTACATGTGACTAAGATCTTTGTTAGATTACTGCCTCAGAAACCAAGGTATAGTAGACAGTTGAAAATCTGTTTATAACCAGTAAAGCTTAAGCATTGAGGGTTTAGGTAGCTTTTAGTGATGTCACCATTAGATGTTTTCATTGATACATGAAGGTATGTGTTGGATTTGGTCATTTTAATACTTGCAGTTGGCAGCGCCTTATTAAGTATACTATAAACTAGAAGATTTCTTTATTCAAGATATAACTGTCAGTTGTGTGTCACTCAGGCTAGGTTCCAGGACATAGGGAATCCTTGGCAGATCTTGAAGTCTGTGTTTCTGATCTATCCTCACTCTTGCATTTTCATCAGGAGGCCAGCACAAATGGAAATGGGGTCCTTTGCTATTCTGCTTCGGTTCCTCTCCTGAAGGGTCCAGGAGGCTACATGGAAACAAGAAGTGGCTGCTCTTCTAGAGCTGGAACTGTAGCCCTGGGATACTATCAGGGAAAGAAAATTCTGGTTAGTAAAGTTGCTATCATATGTCAGGTTCCATAGAAGTAGAACCAGAGATGGGGGTTCTTGAGCAAGTGACTTTTTGAGGGAATACCCTCAGGAGAAAGAAAGGGAAGGAATTGGAACAGAGAGTAGCACTAGAAGTTAAGCAAAGATAGAGTGGCAGAGGTCTCACCTGAGCCTGGTCCCACAGGAAGCTCTGGAGTATAAATAGTGCCACAGGTACACAAGCACATCATTGGTTACCAGCAGCTTCCCCTGCCTTGTGGAGTGGAGGCATAGCATTCCAGTGACTCCCACTTACCTTCTTCTCTCTGCCCCTAGCAGTCGTTCTCCCTATTACTCTCTATTACTCTCCCTATTACTCTGTTTCATAAAATCATAGTGCTTATCACTAGCTGGACATATCTGATACATTTAAATGTTTACTGCTTATTATATGTCTCTTCTCTACTGTATTTCATAAGGCCCATATCTCATCAGTACTGTGTCAACAGCTTCTGAAACAGTGCCTGGCACATAGTAGGTACTTGGGACATAATTTGTTAAAAGCACGAGTGAATGAGTGGGAGTGGGGTGAAGTAGGATGGCAAAGAGGCTCATTTGGGACCTTCAGTAGTGCCCACTGTAGTGGAAACTGTCAGTACCCTGTCCACATTCTCTCTGATCCTGGCTTCTGGATCTTGTACATCAACATTCCTGGCATCTCCATGCTTTAATCCTAACATCTGCTTTTTTCTTCATAAGATGGTCCTTGGGCTACTCTGCCAAGGTACAGGAGTGTCTGGAAGTTTCCTGTGGGGTTATCTTCAGCCATCGATTGACTGGGGCATCATTATCAATGTTCAGCTCCCATTCCTAAAGGCCAGAAACACTGGTCTGATTTTTGCTCCGGAGTTCCCTTAGGACCAGGCCAAGACCAGGGATCTGCCTGAGATAGTAACTTGCTTGGCCTCTTTCTCTTCCCTATCGTGTTTGGTTTTCCCTTTTTCACTCTTTGTTTCCCCTTTGAGCACTATGATAATAAGTCATGTACTTATGTACCTTCCCCTGAAGGACCTGCTTCTAGAAAATCAGATCTGTGACAACATATAAGTCTTGAGAAAGACATGAATCAAGTAACTACAAAATTATATATAAAAGTATGACTATGGCTTGAGCCATGAAAGAATGGTATTTAGAAGTACTTAATCTTTGGAGATCACTAAAGACTTTTCTGGAGAAGTGTCTCATCAGATGAGATAACAATAGGTAAAATGGATGGGATACTTTCAGCCTGTCAAGCTCCACGTTAAGTGCTTGACAGTGTTAAGTCAGTTCTTCTCAAGCTTTAATGTACATACAGATCCCCTGTGGATCTTGTTAAAATGCAGACTCTGGTTCAGTGGATCTGGTACTCAGGACCCTGGGACCTCAGGAACTGCATATCTATCCAGGTAGCCCCCCACCGGAAATGCTGATGTACTGGTCTCTAGACCAGACAGTAATTAGCAAGGGGTTAACTCTTTTATCCTCAAAACAGCTCTGTGATGCAGATTCTATTGTTATTTGCATTTTACAGATGAGGAAAGTGAAGCAGAGAGAGGTTAAGTAATTTACTTAAAATTACACCGCTGGTTAGATTTGGAACCAGGTTTTGAACCCAGGCAGCCTATCTCCCACATATGTCATCTTAAATCTGTAAAAGAAGCTTTCTGCTGAAAGGTGAATTTATAAAAGGGGTTGACTAGGCTAGTAAACAAAAACAGTGCATCACTGTGGTTGATCTCAGGATGAATAAAGCCTTGATACTACCCCAGGACACTCAGAGAGTCTTTGAGTATGTGTGCTCTAGTTCTCAGAAAAACTGTTCTACCATCAGTTTCTCTTCCAGGCTCCCTGACTTCCAACCATTAGGCTTCTGTGTTGTGACACCGTTTCCCAACTGCTTAAAAGTAATGAATGGGTGAACATGAGTGCCTAATAGAAGCAAATGACAACAATTATAATTTTTCAAAGATCATTTGATTTGTCTTTTGTGGTATTTTAACATGTAAAATAATAGGTAACTAGAGATTTATAACCTGATTCATTGTAATTGATTTCTTGGCTTACTCAGGTCTAATTAATTTGTGTACCCCAAAATGATGTAGTAGGCTTCCTAAAAGCTGTTAGAAGGCAGCTGTATCACAGTTTATGAAAAACTGAGACTTGGCTTTTATTCGGTAGGTAAATAGAAATTGATTTTGCTGTTGAGGTCCTGATAGGAAGGAAAATTGACTCCAAATCTCAACAAAGTACCTGGATTACTCTTAGTTTGAATTCTCCCAGGAGAAGACTCTGAGACAAGGATGTCTGTGCAAGTCGTTACTTAGAAGGCGGTGCCAGGAAACCTTGTAAGGAATAGGAAGTGAGTCAGGGAAAGAAGAGTCAATAACACTAATGGTGCATTATCAAACTAGTTACCACTTCTCTGGGGTTCTCTGGGAGACAGTGTAAATCTTGCACTTCAGAGTATTTCCAACCAAAGAACAAGGTGACTAGGGTATTTATTTACCACTCTCATCATTCACCGGTGGGTGGAAGGTCATTAAACCCCCGAAATTCGGGGCATTGGCCATTGGCAGCCAGAGAAAACCCTCAATCAAAGAGGTGGGAGTGCTTGTCTTTGAGCTGTAGGGTTGGCATATATGGGAATGGTCAAGGCCAAGGGGATTCAAGCAGAGCACCTACGGCACTGCTTGAATTGTGTTACAATGTCCATATATAAATTACATTGCTTTGATCTTTTTTTTGTGCACCAGCGACTTTCTCCCAGTTTCCAGCCTCTTGACCCTAACCTTGCATGGAACCCATAATCTGGACTACCTATACCAGTGACTTGGAGACATCTAACTGAGGCGTTATCCATCTGTCATTTTACAATATAATACCGTGTCCAATTTAGAACAATAAAACTATTGCTGTGATTATTTGGGCTATAAAGGGCTTTTGTATTTTGTTCATCATTTTAATTGGAATGACCATCATGATAACATGGCTTGGAGTGAACCCTCAATAGCATTTTGAAACATAAGAGTTAAAAAGAATGCCTAGTAAAACTGAAAATTGAATAGAAGCCTCTGTGTTGCAATAATTTTTAATGGGTTTAAAAATTAATCTTGAAAATGCAACATATGTATTTAGCACTGTCAGAGGGGAAGGAAGAATAACAAAATGCATTCCAGCCCAATGAGGACGAAATTTAGCTCCTTCCCAGGATCTGTTCCTTCTACGGTGTCATTACCTAGGTCTTCTGACTGGCACCACGCAGGGTGTCTTGTCACCTCCCTGGCCCAGCTGCTCTTTGCTCACCTGTTGTCTTCATCCTAGTTATAAGAAAGGAATCAAAACAAAAAACAGTGTGGCCCCTGACCCAGGCTCAAGGTTTAAGAAAGGCTTTCTCTTGTGCTTCTGTTGTCCCAACTGTGAAGCCACTCCTAGGGGCCCAGGAGCAACTAGTTATTAACCTGCACTCCTCAACCATTTTCTTAGTAGTAATGTGACTTTATAGACACAGGAGAATGGTTTCAAGACCTACCTCTGATTTACTCTTTGAGATTTAGAAATGTACATCTACGTTTGTGTACTTCATTATGTAACTCAACAACACATTTCCATTTTCATTTTATTTTAATAACAAATCATAGTGCTCACCATATGCCAGACAATATCCTAAGCACTTGGCAAATTAACCTCATTTAGTCTTCATAATTTCGCTGTGAGGTAGGTATTGTTTTATTTTCCTTTTACAGATATAGCAATTGAAGCACTGAGAAGTTATCATGGCAATATTCTCATGAAAATATTAAGATTGATGAAATGTATATATTAATTAATTTTGACTTCTAGTTAGATCCTTCTTCCTCTCCCTACTCCCACCCCAGGTGGCTTTAGGAATTTTATTCAATACATGCTAGAGGGTTTATCTGTGTTCTCTCTGGATTATTAAAAGAAAAATGTTGCCCTGGGTTTGTTACAGTGATGGATAGGTTATAAACTTAGCAAATAAGGGAAAAAATGACACAGAGTCAAAATTACCTCTGAAAATGCTTCCAAACACTTCAAAGTACTTCAACATGATTTTATGTATACAAACCTCTATGGTAATTCTAAGGATTCTAAAGTTCTAGAACAACAGAGCTTGACTCAAGAAAGGAACAAAAAGAAAGTCTAGACAGAAGTTTGGGCTTTCAAACCAGCAACTTTTAAGATAGCTATCATTCCTAGGGATTTTGGGGATTGGGTGAATGCATTAAAAATTTTTGCTTGCATGCAAAGTTGTTCCTTTTCTATTTTCACATCAAGCTTCTCTAATCTTCATGCCTGGTAATTGGTTTATTTGTTACCTTGAGAATGTGAACTCAAGCACAGTTGTGCTTTGCAATGAAGTAATGGTTAAGAAGGGATTTCAAGATGCAGAATGCCTGAGTTTGACTCCCAGACTCTTCTTAGGTATCTGACACTGATAAATCACATAAAGTATTTGAACATCAGTTTCCTCACCTGTAAAGAGAGTACATAATCTGTACCAAACTCATAGGAGTTTGTGAGGATTTATTCCCATACTGCTCTTTGAAGGGTGCCTGGCACTGAGTAAGGATACTCTGAATGTCAGATATTCTTATTATTTTAGAGTCAGAGGGTAACTTAAAGCATATGCAATGAGTTTCAAGTGTATCACATTATCTTACACCATACAGCCATGGTGGATGGACTTAATAAAGGCTCGCTTCCATTACTTACAAGCTTGTAACCTCATCAAGTTACTCAACATGCCTATGGCTCAATTTCCTCAACTGCAAAATGAGGTTATCAATACTACTTTTCTTATAACATTATTTTGAGCATTAAGTTAATTATATATGCAAAACTCTTAAGGCAATGTCTGGGATTTTTGTCTTATCACTACCCTATCCCAGAACCTAACATAGATAGAGTAGGTGCTCAATAAATATTTGATGATAAAAGGACTATCAATACCCACAGTAGGAAAGAATTTTTCACATTCAAATGTCATCTTTTGGTTGATATCTAGTTCCAAAGACATCAAAGACAGCATAAACTGGTTCATATGTGGTCACATTCGTTAATGCAACCACTGTTCTCATCAGGAAAGTCTAAATATTGAGAAGCTATCCAGCTCATGATGGTGGACAAGTTTTATAAAATTCTAAATTTTGCTTGGAAGCCTAAATTTTATCATTGCCAACAAGTACTGTCAGTTATTTACCTTGAAGTGACAGTCACACTTCATTCATTTTGAAATGTTTGCCATGTACAAAACTCTGAATAACCAGTTTGCCTGTCAGTCATTTTTCAAGTAAAAATGATGTTACATGGGAAGAATGACTACTTTAGTTCAAAACTCAAATAATCCCATAAATGCTTTAGTGCACTGCAGAAATAATACTATACATACTTCCCATTTTGCCACACAGAATATTTTTTTTTTGAAAAACATGCTTTAAGAGTCAAGGTTTAATAAAATTGTATTTCTCACCACTTCAAGAAAGACATTCTTAAGTATATTTTTAAGATGAGTGTGTGAGGATGAAGAATATAGTGCTTTTTGGTACACTAGAATTTGGATGTTGTTATCTTGATTTGTGTGAAGGTACCTGCAGTTCTTTCCACCATTGCTTGTGTACAAAGTGTAAATGTCAACATAGTGAAAAAAAGGAACAAACACTTAGCATCATTATGAAAGCACTTTGACTTTGGGGAAACTCTGAAAGGGTCTCAGAGAACCCAGGGATCTATGGATCACACTTTGAGAATGATTGAACTAGAGCAACATTCAGTGAGTAAAACTGGCAGGACCCTGTTGTTAATGACTGAAGCATGAAAATTATAGCAAAGTCAAGGATGATTTGGTGTTCCATTCTAAGAATGTGGGTGGGCACAGATGCCACTGCAGAGTAGGGGTTTACTAGAAGAGGAGTAGGTTTGAGGTGGAAAAGATTATGTTCATTCTGGGACATGAGATGACTGGGAGATATTTTGAATTGCTTATCTTGGGACATCTTGTGCAATTCTTTATTCAAGAGAGATTTATAGAGCACCCACTGTGTACTGAGGACAATAAGAATGTGTTTCATTCCAAACTGTTTTTTAATGCAGAAGTCATTTTCTTAGTGAAGTTATAAGCTTCTTTAGAGGGTGGCCTAAATTATATATTTAGAAAAAAATTTTTTATGAACCTATCACAATGCAGGGCAATGACTAGGTACCCCAGTTTACAAAAGACAACATCTCATTCCTACCTGCTCGCAATGACATGAGGTTTTCCTTCCACCCTTTATCTCTGCTCAGACCAATATTCACACACACTTTAACCTTCATATTAATCAGGGAAATGCAAACATTACAACAAAATGTTGATAATAGATTGTTGAAAATTAAAAAGTCAGGCCATATACTAAGGATTAAGAATAGTGTGAATTAGCAAGAGTGCTTGTAGTCTGCTGATTGGGAGAGTAAATTGGTACAGCTATTTGGAAAACAATTTCCCACTATTTTGTGTAATTGAACAGTATATTCCCTATAATTTAGTAGATCTACTTTTAGGGATATACCCTCCCACAAGGGTCTCCAACCCCTGGGATGCAGACCAGTACCAGTCAGGTGAGCAGTGGGTGGCGAGCGAAGCATATTCTGTATTTGCAGCCATTCCCCAGCACTAGCATCACTGCCTCAGCTCTACTTCAGATGATCAGGTATTAGATTCTCATAGGAGCACTGGTGCCCAAAAGATTGAGGACCGCTGCCATATCAGAAATCTAGTACTGGTACACCAAAATAATTCTACAAGAAAATGTATAGTAGTATATGTTCATATGGGGGCTGGGGAGGGGGAGGGCGTTGGTGGGGAAAGGTGGGAAGGAGAAATCTAAATGACCATCAATTGGAGAATAAATAATAAACATGATTTCTGTACTGGAACATAGGTCAGTGCAATGATATTGGTAAATTTTCAAGTTTTAAAGTGGAGAGGTGCATAAATGGATGTTTATTTTATCATGGTGATTTAGAATATACACAATGTGTATTCTAATAAGTATAGTGTACAATTATATTTATAAAAAATGGCATTAAAATATGATAGAAGGAAAGTTTCCTTGTTAAGCATTTACCCCAATATTCAGTCATTTTTGTATTTTTCAGATTGTATTGCAAATATGAGTTTATCTGCATGCATCCTAATAATTATGAGACCTGGGGAAAAGACCTGATTTTAGTTATGTTTATATCCTTCCTTTAAAAAGAATTTCTGAGATGTATTGTGCAGCAAATATATGTTTGCTGACCAAAAATAATTAATATAAGTAAATAAATCTACTGATTCCACTGATTTTGCAATTATGTTTTTGACCTAAGGATATTAGCTATCATTTGGCTATTAGCTGAAAAATAAATAAAATCCTCAGTTATTTTTCATTTATTGGCTTTTAGGTAAATATTCTGAGAATTTTATTTTACCCACATACACATAAAACAAGGAAGAATGTCTTTGTGTTTGGTTTAATATGATGTTAAAGTTAATAAGACAATGAATAAACTTTCATAACAGAAAGAAAGATGAGCCATTTTGACTGAGTTTATTGAGTGAGTTTGCCACAACCAAGTAATACAGGGAATTGATACCCGTGCTAAGGTAGTTACTGTAGTTATTTTCAGGTTAAGGCCAACTGTCAGAACAATACTACATTTTAAAAACAAATACGTGGTATTCTGTCAGTAACTTGCTATAGCTTCACATGAGAAACTTACAAGTTTATTTAGTGCAATGTTGTATCATAAATAGTGTGTGTGTGTGTGTGTGTGTGTGTGTGTGTGTGTGTGTGTGTGTAACGTGTATTCCCATCAGTGTTGTTTAGGGAATCATATAGATTATCATCGTCCTCATTTCCATCTGTGTTCTGACCCCCTTAAACCTTCACAGAGTCATAACAGTGGGGAATAGGAACAAATGTGTACTCACCAAGAACTGGAAGTTCTCTGCATCTTGTCCAGCTGAAGTAATAACACAGTTTTATTGGCCTAGAAAACTTCTTGTGGTTCCTTTCCCCATTAACTTTGTAGTTGTAAACAGTTGTCTTGAGGTTAGGAGGAAAGGTTATATGAGAAAACCAAGGGAAGAAAGGGAGGGAACATTGCATAGTCATTTTCTTCTACATAATGTCCCCTTGTTTTGTTTCTTCCACTGGGTGTTTTGTTAAATCAGCCAAGGTGTGTCCAGCTTTCACTCTTTCTATTCTTCCACCAGCCAATCATGGCTCAGTGGAAGATTTCTGGAGTAATTGGGGATTCTCCATAAAGTGTAGGGCAGGTACAGGGAAAGGTTATAAAAATGCATAATATTATAGCTTTGCACATGTTATAGCTTCATCGAGACATTATTTATATGTGATGAAGCAATTATTTGTGTGAGTGTAACCATCTATATGGAAGGCGAGAGAGTTGAAAAGTTCATCTTTTGGCATAAAATAATTTCTACTCATATAATTCCTGTGCTATATTAGTTTATAGTGTATAAGACTTTCCCTTGTTTTGATAGGAATTGGGTAACATGAGTTTATACACATAAATATATATCAATATGTACATATAGTTTATCTATCTATCTATCTATCTATCTATCTATCTATCTATCTATCTACATATATAATCAAGGATTAGATGGCCCTCGTATGGAACTATATATCACTTGAGGTTCCCCCCCCTCCTTTGAAAACCATCAGCCTGTTCACTTATCTGCAGGAAAGATAAATTTAAACTTAGAAAAGATGACTAGTCATGCTTGTGGTAATAATGTTTAATATCTAGAGATTAGCTGAGTACCTTGATGTCCGAAATAGTCAGTACCAAAGTAGTATAGGAAAAAGCCACTGAATAATGTGTTCTCTTTAATTGTTTATTGATGAAAATTCCGAAGGGGAATGGGAGAAAATGGGAAAGGGCAATCTAATGCCAACTAATAATAATTATAACCACTGAGGGATGGCTGAGAATGGATGCTATTGATTGGCAAAAGAAAGCTTTCTTAGGATTCTGAGGATGTTGGTATCATTAATTCACAACCATTGTGAAGGATTTTAAAAGGTGAGGTATAGACACAGCTGTTAGAAATAAAAGCAAGACATTTTTCAGGAAGGTTCCTGGCAGCCTCTTCAGTCAAGAGCTATTAATTTCAGTGCACTCTGCCAGTATTATATGAGCAGCACCCCAGAAGGGCCACTTTCAATCCTAAACCTCATCGTTCATTTTCTGTCTTACCAGCTTAGTAGCACTGTCTTCAGTTTTGTTACCAGAAGCTTCCCCGTGTGATTTTGCAGACTCACATGCTTCTCATTTGCTATTTTAAATCACTCTCCCACCAAATGCCTGTTCTCTCCAATAAGATGAAGCAAGAATTTGAATCAAGATCATAAAGCTCAAAACCCAGAAGAGTCATTGATAAAGTTTACATGCTCCTTTCCAGAGCTCTTGTGACTCATAGGTCCTGAGAGAAAAAACCAACACATTTTGTATTTCTGTTACTCAAACTATTCATTATTGTAAGAAATATTACCTTGGCCCTATTTCTAATATTTACTTTAAACTGATATACTCTAAAGTAAATGTACTAAAAAGGTTTATTCACTGACTGTACAAAGAGTTGTGTTCAGAAGTGTGGAAGCCGAGCTTTTTTTCCCCCTCACACGGAATGAGGTAGTGTGAAGTCATGATTTTTTATTCTTGAGTATTTGAATCTTGTTTTGCTTTTGTTTGTTGTTTGTATGTGGTTTTTTTTTTTTGCTCATAAAAATAAATAATTGCATGTAAAACTATCTATTCTTTAACTTGAAAGTGTTTATTCATCACTTTTTATACTCAAAGCTTTGCTGTTATTACACAACACACGGGAATTTAGATGCAGTGGAGCATTCAAAACAACCAAACAGATGCACAGGGCATATGTTATGCTAATAGAGAAAGAGATCTAAAGTGCCACCTTCTAAAGATTGCCACTATCTAGTCCATATAAACAACTATAACATATTTCATTAGAGAGAAGAGAAAGAGAGAGAGAATATTTCTTTTCTTCTTCTTCTTCTTCTTCTTCTTCTTCTTCTTCTTCTTCTTCTTCTTCTTCTTCTTCTTTTCTTCTTCTTCTTCTTCTTCTTCTTCTTCTTCTTCTTTCTCCTCCTGCTCCTCCTCCTCCTCCTCCTCCTCCTCCTCCTCCTGCTCCTCCTCCTCCTCCTCTCCTCCTCCTCCTCCTCTTCCTCCTCCTCCTCCTCCTCCGAAAGTAACACAAAAAGGAAACTAAAAACTCTTTAAAAACTTCTTAAAATCCTCTTTAGGCAAACTTCCACTCATCACAGCAGCTGTTGTACCATGCTTCATGGAACACCACCCACCACTACTGCTTTCTAGACCTCTCTTCTTTCAAGAGTGTGTCCATGTCTGTTCTGATGGATATCAATTTTGACTCCTTTTTTTAAAACTGTTCTTCCTTTCTTAGACTATTCTACCCATTACCCTGACCAACACACAAAGACTAAGGATCCAAGCAACCCAATAAGTATGCCTTAGTATTTTTTGGTTTGTTTTTGTTTCTGATGAAGTCACAATAAAACCTCATTTTAGCATGTACCTGAGCATACAAATAAACAACACACACATACACACAATTTTTAGGCTCAGGCCCTATTTTTGTTCTCAGTCAATATTCTTGCTTAAGGTCATGCCATTCAATTTTATAGATGGAATTTATCTGTAGTCCACTTCCAAATTTATATCATCATTACTCTACAAACACCTTTTGATTTTGAGGCTGGCTGGCTGACATCAAGACTTATATGTTTCGTGCACCCTGAATTCCTTATCTGCAACTGAACTCTTTGTTTCATACATTCCCCCAAACTGTTCCTCCTCCATCTTTCCTTTATAATAAATTCCATAGCAATCTTCTTAGCTGCCCAAACTGGATACCTAGGGGTCACCCTTGGGTACCTCTTAGACCTCATCTCTCGCCATCTACCACAATGCCCTGTTGACTTTATATCCAATGTACATCTAGAAACCATTCACTTCTCTTATTTCAATTTCTCTTATGGCTCAGGGGCTTTCCTGGCTTTCCTTGGATTTTTCTTCCTCAGGACTCAGCTTTAATGTCACCTTAAGTATCAGTTATCTCTTACCACAGTAATGCTTTATAACAGCCATAAAACCTCATTGGCATACAACACAACAGTAGGCATTTGTTGTTCACAAATTTAGGGTGTGGGGTTCTTGGCTGAGCTCACTTACATGTTTGGTGCTCAGCGATCTTTTAGCTGATCTAGGACAGCTTCAGCTGGGAAGACTGGGATGACCTGGTCCTGCTCCACCTCTCATTCTCCAGCAGGCTGGCCGGAAAATATTCTTATGGGGATGCAGAGACTCGGAACGCAAGAAGTAGAGGCACTAAGTGTTTTTACAATGCTCTGGTGTTTCACATATCCTAACATCCTATTGGTTGAAGAAAATCACATTAATCAACTTGGGATTAAGAGGCAGGGTATTAATACTTTGCATCCTGAGTGGAGGTCTGCAGATTCTATGGTGAGGAGCATGGATCAAGGGAGGATGAGATATTGGGGCTATTAAAGCAATCCATCAACCACGCTAGGTCAGAGAGGCCTTTCCCCACAAATCAGTCTCACCTCCTCCAGTTACATTTTCTCACGGCGCCTTTTCTACGACTTCATAGCCATTTGTTTGGAAGTGGTTATTTTTTAATACCTATTTGTTACCCAAATATGTTATCCCTGTGAGAATGGAGATATAGGAGCTCTCTTTTGTTTATTAATTCACAGAGCCTAGCATAATGTCTGGCTCATTGTGAGTTCTAGATAAATGTGAATGTATAACGGGAAATAACAGGCAGTAGAGGTCTCAAGGTGTCCCAGGCCAGGGTGCTGTTTACATCTGCAAATAGAGATAAAGACTTCAAGTCAGTGAATTGGCCCATCCACCACAAGGCTCCTGATATCGTGAGCCTTTTGAGAGATGCTCCAGTTCCCAAGGCTGTGGCTGTGATGTTCTCTCTTCTCTGGGCCAGAGTTGGGAGCAGGCATCGGTACTACATTATATTCAGAGAAGACTTCCATGCCTATTATTTCTTGTTAAACACCTCCCTGGAATCACAGGGACCAGTCAACAGAGCTGAGAAAAACACTACCCCAGTTTGGAAATTCAACTCTCCTTCTTGGAATGTAACATTAGGTAATGCAAAAGATACATTAGGCAGTATCATCTTCCATCCCAAGGGCAGCATTATTGTTAGTAAAACTTTTCTGCAGTAAAAAAAGACCCCTTTCACAATGCTGTTTGGTACCTCACAAATTAATAATCAAGTCATTTTGATGTCTATTGTAAAGGTTTTCAGGATAATTCATTGAGAACTAGGAAGCACTGAAGGATCCATAATATATTCTTTTTTCCCCCTACCAAATAATGAATGTAAGCTTCATTAGTACAATTAAGTACAACTGCATGGGTTCAAAAGGAATCTAAATTCTTTGAGAAAAAAAGGCAGCCAAGATGCTGGTAAGGGAGTCCTCAGCCACTGTCGTACCAAGACCTGCCATGATGCGTCCTGTCCCATCCTCCACACGCTAGACAAATGAAGCTCCTGCTGCTGCTGGATCATGATCTCTATAGTCCTGCTGCTCATGCTGTTTTCACCATCTGGAAGTCCCTCTCCCACCTTTTCTGCCAGTCCAGAGTCTACTCAACATGTAGGCACTAGGTATTATCAAAATTTAAAATGTGCATACACTTTGACTCAGTAAATTTGTTTTGAAGGATTTATTCAAAGGGTGTATGTAATTGGAGCTGTATTTTGAGACGGCATGGCAATATTCCAGGACATTAGCAGTATTTCTGTCATCCCCAGGAGCTGGGATTTGGTGATCAAGAAGGTGGCTTTGGCAGCAGATTGCTTGGATCAATTCATTTGCTTGCTGCTTGACCTTGGCCAAATCACTTAACCTTTTTTGCCCCAATTGTCTCATACATCAAATGGAGTTAATATTAGTAACGACTTCTTAGGATTGTCGAGAAGATCAAATGCATCAGTAACCTTGACATACTTCGAACATTGAGGGTCAAGCACCCAATAAGAAGTTAGTACGTGTAAGCACTTATTGTTTTCAGATGTGTGTTCATTATTTGTGGATTTTTCTTCTTTGTCTTGATGCAGTGGCCACTGATAGCAGACTTAAACCCTTGGTATTCTGTGCAACATTTCACTTGGTGCTTTGGCATAGATGTTCACTAGTTAAGAAAAATAATGAAGGTTCTTAAACTAAAGTAATTTCTTTTAGAGGAATGCCTGTCACCTCTCTCATTTGGGGAGCTATCCTCTTTCATGAGAGCATCTGCAGATGTCATGACACTTATTCAAGACCCTGGCAACTTGATAATATGGCCCACATATGTGGCAAATTTAAATTGGCTATGAGTCGAATTAAATAGGCTTGGTTGAGTAAAAATTAGCTTTTTAATTATACTTTACCTAATGTCAAGAGTTAGTGTTGTGCTTTAGCTATTTAAAACTTTGGCTTTCAATTAGAAGTTTAATAGCAATGCATCGCATTTTCTCATTGTGTGTTCAGAATGTAAATAGCTTTTTTCTCCTTCAATTAAAGAGAATTCTGATCGCCGCTGCTGAAAGAAGTTGCAAGTTTGATGCACTAATCCACTTTCAATTTCTAACATTTTAACTTTTATTTTTAAACAATGCTCTTTATTCATATACAAAGTGTGTCAGATGACAAATTATTTGTCTTCATTTTTGAGTAAAAACTAGAGTCCTTTTTCTTTTCCAAAGAACAATTTCATTTATTAAATATCATATTGTATCATTAATACAGTATCTGGACATTGGATGGAGGCTTAAAGATGGTGGGAGCCAGTCTTAGTATAATTAAGATTTCAAAGGTATACAGACAGATTACGACAAGTTACATTAGTTGTAGTGCTAGGTTGTGAGGTAGGGAATCTATTACCAAGCTTGGTGTACTTGAAGAGAGTTGGTGGTCTCTCCTAGGAGAACAAATAGAGGTGAGGAATAGACTTTCATATAAACCCAGGACTTATTTCGTCTTAATGTCCTGTGTGTGTCTCCAAGATAGGTCTGCTCCCAAGAACAGCTCATGAAAACATGAGAAGAGCATTTGGGCTGAGAGGTTTTCTAGTCCTGCTTTGTTACATTCCTCTTTGTATAGATCTGGGGTTTCAGAGCAAAGGTCATGATTTTATCTTCTCAGTTGTTTTGTCTCTGGGCCCCATTTGCCTTTCTGGCAAGGGGAACTGCTAGTTCTTGGCACTGTCAGAAGAACTATCCTTACCCTCCTGAGCAGATGGAAGCTAGAAGAATGACACAAAGATGGATATAGATTTTAAAATGGGTTTCAGGGAGAATCAGGGAAAATTCTTGGGTAATAAATCATTAACTTTTTACTGTCCTTATACATGATTTTGTTACTTCTTTCATAAAAAGTCTAGAGTAGCACCATCGAAGTGGGTAATTTTTAAATCTCCAAACAGTGAAAATATGATTTTTTTTTCCCTTCAAATTGTCTTTTATGTCCAGTCCTAGGTAGAATTTTTTTCCTGGCAAAATCAGCAGGAACTTCCAGGTGGCTGAAATACACTCTGGGCATTGTTACCTAGAACATTTATAGCACATTGTTCAGAAAAGAATAGCTGAGAGCAACAGGGGGCTCTTCAAATGTGCCTCATCGAGCCCCAAATTGGAGACATGTTTGTGTCATTTCAAAGTTTCTACAATAGGGTATAGGATTCAAAGCAAATACCAACTCCTGCTGAATACAAGCCTTAATTAATATCCAGCAGGAGATAAGTGATTGCCAATAAACCATGAATTAAAATGGAACAGTGCACCTAAGGCCAGGTTCTCATCTCAAATGAGTAGCCTTTCTTGCTGTTTTCTTAAAAAATCAGACTGAGAGGTAAGCAAGCTCCCATACTAGCTGTCTGACTATAAGGGGGTGAATGGCAAGCATAAAGCAGTAAGTTTGAGCTCGATAGAAAATGGGGACCAAATCCAATGGACTCAAAGACATTATTCAGACTTCATAACACTAATAGCTGTAACATTTATGGAGCATCTATTTACCTAGCCCCATTATGTCTCAGATTATCATTAAATCTTGGTCTTGGGAGCGTTAGTACAGGCCAGCCATTCCCATCACATATCCGATGCTTGTATGCACCGCTTCTTCAAAGGTGTAACCAGATCCTACCTGTCTCCAGAGGTTTCATCTCTGAGCAGCTCAGCCAATTTCCATTTTTTCTTAAAATTGAGCCAAAATGAATCCTTGCAACTATGATCCATTGAGTTTGATTTATCCCTGAGGGCCAAACACAGTGAATCAAAATGTTTTTGTGCTTGATTGCTCTTTAATAAAAAGGGAAGGTAGGTCTTACACTCCTTTTGAGTAGCTTCTTCTATGGACAAACATCTCTGAGTCTTTCAAATATGCTTCATTGAACGTGTGTGTGTGTGTGTGTGTGTGTGTGTGTGTGTGTGTGTGTGTTCATTTGGTCTTATGCAAATGATAATAATTATTATTTTAATCAAAATTAGTACTTATAGAGTGCTTACAGTGGGCCAGGCAATGTTCTAAGTGCTCATAGCAACAGTATGAACTGGTTACTAGGGTCATCCCATTTTACAGATAAGGAAAAATGAGGCATAGAGAGGTTAAGTAACTTGCCCACCTGGATTTGAATTCATAATCCACACTCCTAACCATGACATTTTAATGCTTCTCATTTCCTTATTCATCTGTTTCAACCATAGCTGTTCAGAAGATAGGAATCAGTTCCAATTTCCGGTGTGAAATTGGCATTTCTAGCATTTATGCTCTACTGGATATGTGCTAGTAACTTTAGATACATTGTCCTGATTAAGCATCTTAACATTCAGTAAACATTATCAGCCCAGTATTCTTGGTAAGAATGGGCTCTAAGTGATTAAAGATAACAGAAAGCAGAAGAGTCAGGATTTTACCATTTTACCATTGTGAATCAAAATCCGGGGAGTTTCCATTTTACCAACACTTTTTGAGTTCCATAACCAGTTAAGGCACCATCCACCTGTGGTGAATGAATGACAAGCCAGCTTCCTACAAAGCAGAGCCCTGCTATCTCGGACTAGAGCCCTCTAGTGGTATGAGAGAAGGGGTGAGGTGAGTTCTGGTTCCTGATTTGACTTCAGTCATTCAGAGGCAAAATCACCAGAAAGTTAGTTCCCTGAACCCTCACAAGCCTTGCTGTTTATCTCTTCCTCAGATCTGAGGCACTCACATGACATCTACTGCGATATAGATTGAGCCTTTAGCAGCTATTAGAATTATGTACTGACACACCCGTTTCTGTGCCAGTGCGGTGGTTAGCTTTGATTTTTATAGAGCTGCATGCAGAAGAGAGAGTCTGAGAGGAGGAAGCTTGTTTGTGGGCTGCTGAAATAAATTGGGTCCATGCATGTGGCACCGTAATGATTAGGGGGCAGAAGCAGAGAGTGGGCAGGATACTACCCTGAATGAGCTCCAGGAGCGTAAAGAGGGGTTGTTCTTTTATGTCTACCACAAAGGGATGTTTAAGGATGTGTTGAGATTAATGCATTCCTCTTCTGAAGTTTAAACACTCTCAAAGGATGTGAATCTGGTGGACAGTTCTCACTGTAGAATAAATGGCTTCGTTGGGTTGCAGTTTGTGGAGACTGGCTGCAGGAAATAAGTGATTTGTTGGAAAAGGAGGGGCTATTAGGGTGGCAAGAAAAAAGGCTCAACGTTTCAAACATGTTTTCTCTCGGCTTTCTGCACGCCTTTCCTCTCCATCTTAATTATGAATTCATTATGACTGGGAGGCCCCAGCTGGATTCCTGGAGACACTTAGAAGGAGTGGCCCAGAAATACTACTTGCAGTTCACTGGTCATGTCAAACTGTGGAATCTTCTACATATGCCAAGTATAAGAAAGAAACTTGTTAGTTTTTGGTCAAATTCTCTCAAGTTTTGGGTTGACTTGCAGCTAAGCTTCTCACTTTGGGCAAATTCCTTAATGTTTGGAGTCCTGGTGGTTTTGTCTAAAAGTGAGGCTAATAATTTTTGAGACTGAGTGTGATTATGTCATAGTATCAGTGAACAGACTAATGCTGACACATGATAGATGCTCAGTAAAATATTATTACTATTGTTTTAATATTGAGCTGTGGTTTTGTTGAAAAGCAAAGGAAGAGCTCTCCCCTTATACAATTTTCTTTTACATTTTTTTATGGGATTTTTTTTAATACTTGATTTAGAAAATGAGAATCTTTAACATTTTACTGTGAAATGTTACCATCAGGGTACAATTGCTGCTGAAATTCACAAGCATTAACCGAATCCCCAAGAAATAAGGGCATTCTTAACAAGGCAGTTAGGAGTTTTCAGACACATCTTTTTTTCTTCAGCTCATTGCAAATACTTATCTCTGATTTAAATCATTCAATTGACTTCAGAAATACAATGGAAGCAGAGCAGAACTAAGTGTTTCCAACTGTCAGGTCTGGTGAGGGATGATGTAAAGAGGGACATTTAGTAGGCATCCTACAAGGTCTCTGAATAGAATTAACAAAAGCATCTACATTTCAGTGGCTAAAAATACTGTTTATTGTAGAGGCAGCAAGCCTGGAGGCCTAAGGGTGGGTGTGGGTGCTGGCAGGCATGGGGGTATGTGCCTGCAGGCTCATTCACTCATACACTGAGAGGCCAATTAAAAGGTTCTTAATCTTTGGAGTCTACTTTAATGGGATGCATAAAAATGAAGCAAAAATTGTCTTACTTTTCTCTCTGGTGTCATGTTGAAATGAGTTACAGAATGAATCTGCAAAGGTAAAACTAGTTGAGGAATTGATCAATTTGTTGATTATTCATTGGAAGAGTCCACCCAAGACCTGACTGGTTCCCCTTTAGCCTTAGACAGCATTTTAATGTTAATGAGATTTTCAAGTTTTTTTGTTTTGTTTTGTTTTTTGATTTTTTTTTTTTTTGAGTAGCAGTTTCTCCACCCTGCCCTGTTAATCATTAATTATGCTGTTAGTTAGGAACACGTGTACTTGACTCATGGTAGTCTCTTTCTTTCCTACAAATTATACAGTAGAGCTATTTATTGTCTGTATTACAGGGAACTTTAAATATCAAAGTGGTTAATGCAGAAATTTTTTATTTGGGTTGAAGAAGCATAAAGCATTACTGCTCTATGCACGAGACCTTTCAATAAGGAGACAGTTTTCATAGCCAACAATTAAAAAACCATATTAAATAAGAAGACCATACCCAAGTTCTTTCTAAGCAGACCACTTGTTCTTATTAATTATTCAGTAAATAAGTATAGAGCACTTACCCTCTGTCAGATAATCTATATAGTTTGCAAATATTAACCTAATTCACGTAATGCCTATATGAGTGAAGCACGATGAATTTTCCCATTTTACAGATGAGAAAACTAAAACACATAGTGAAGTTGAGTAACTTGACCAAGATTGTGTAGCTACTGAATGGAAGAGGGAGTAACTTGAATCCAGGCAGTGTCTGTGAGCTTAATCAGTACCTATCAGTACTTTTGTTCAGACCTCTTAATTAAGTTTAATAAAAATATAATGACAATAATAAAGCCTGCCAATATCAGCATTGTACCTCTTTTGCCTTTATAGTGCTGTTCATTTTAAATCCCAGATAGGAATTCTCATAGGTTCTTTTGACTATTAAAAATAGCCTCAAATTGATTTAAAATTAAAATCCAAACAGAAATTAAAAAAAAAAAAAAGGTAGAGCTAGAACCGAGTATTATTGGGAAAAAACATTGTTAAAATAAGTAATATGGTTCATGGGATCATCAGCTGTTCGACTGGGATGCTCAGTATATTCTTACCCCTTTATTTTTGGAGAGGAAAAACCTGTGATGGGGAAGGGAGAGTGGCTGGACCAGGGTCACAGGTCCCACTAGTGACAATGTCCTTCTTGGACACTTGGCTCTCAGCTCCTAGTCCAGTCTTTCTGCTGAGCCATTTTCCTGAAATACAATCACATGTCATAGCCCAGAAGACAGGGCAAGGACATGCTGTAGTCTGAAGCCAGCAGACGCCCTTGGTTTTTTCTGTATTCCCCAAACAGCTTAGGAATTTGTCCATGGAACTAGAGCAATGTGGGTGCAAGGGCTGTCTGATTCTTTGGCAGGAAAATCCAGCTGTCTTTTTAATTAATGGGTATCACCTAGGCTCACGTCATGTAACTGATTTGTTTTTAAAGGTGGTGCAATCTGTTTTTTCACCAATAAATGATGGTATCGGTGAACTTATAGAATGAGCCTGACTGGTACTTGATTTTGAAAAAAACAGAGTGAGGACATCTTTTGATGATGCACAAATAACATATGCCCCTTGCCAGTTTTCAGAGGTGGGAAAGGGTTGGGGCTTCACTACTGTCCTGGCTCAGTATGGGATGTCATCTTACCTTAGCTGGTGGGAGACTTTTCTCTCAAGCCACTATGACCTTCCAAGGTGTCCAGGCATTTCTCTCATCCATCCAGGGGAGTCGAAGGCACAGTGGTTCTATGAGTATCTTAGGGCTCTATGAGTATCTGGGGGCTATCTACATGGAATAGGTTAATTGATTATGAGGGAGGGCTGGAAAGATTTTCAGAGCAGAGATGTGGTCACTTAAAACTGGACAATTTATGAGTGCTGGGCTGATTATGGGTGATGGGGCAATTCAAGGGTCAGTTTGGTGCTGGTCTGGCTTTCCTGCAGCTCCAAGGTACTGTTAGGAGGCCAGGGTTCTCAGCCTCTTTAGAGTTATTTACCCCTTTGTCTGGGAAGCCTGTGGATTCCTTAGAATAATTATTTTTGTTTTCAGTACTTTATTGAGGTAAATTCACATACAGTAAAGTGATCAAATCTTACGTACAGCTTAACTATGACAAGTGTATACATAGTTACCATCACCCAGACCAAAATGGAAACATTTCTATCATCCTATAAAATGAGAAAATTTCCTCATTCTTTGCCCAAACAATCCTCCTTATCCTAGAGGCAACCACTGTTGGTTTCTATCACCATAGATAATTTTAAACTTTATGTAGTAGAACTATACTGTACCTACTCTTTGTGTGTAGCTTCTTTCTCTCTTTATAATATTTTACTGTCACTATGATTATCATTCATTGTTTTTATTACTGCATGATTGAATAAGGTTCCTAATTATATACATATAAAGGAAATGACTTATTTAAAAATACAGTTATCAGCATATTTTTAGAAAACATATATCATTCAGCAAGTGTACCTCTTTATTAATGCATTAATAGCAAGTTCCAGCAGTGGGTCTAATAGTGTAATAACAACTGTAATTTTGAAGTGACAATGAGCATATGTGATGGGCATCTGCCACATCTGTAATGAAATATGAAAACATTTCATTTTTTTCTTGGTGGCAAATAATATTAGCAATTTTAATGTGGTTTGTTATCTACATCTTTAAAGAAAATGGTTAGTTAGAGGCTAATAAATATAAAGGCATTTTTGCCATCCAAGTTCATGGACCCCTTGAATTCAGTAAATGCCATGTCGTAAATAAACCATTGTAATATATGGTTGTTACATGGGATAGTTCTCCTGGTTGCATGGTTTTCTAGATTCTCCCTCAACTTTTGGCCTTTGAAAATCTCTAATATAGTCTCTGTGGGCTGGACAACTGGTTTCATTTAACTTCTCTCGTATACATGGGATGGGAACTTCTAGCCAAAAGATCTCATTAAATCTATGGTTTTATACAACAGTAAGTTGCCCATGGCTATCTATATTCTAAGTGGACTTGGGGAGGCACTTGGGATAAGATAAGGACTTCTGTGAACAAGGAGGTATGGTTTTTCTAAGAACACTTTGATTAGTCCTTTGGAAATATCCCCCCATGAGATGTTAAGAGAGAAATTCTCTCTGTCCTCAGAAGAATGCCCAAGTCCTTACTACACTACAAGAGTCATGGAAATAGAGCCAAGGCCAATAGAATTCCTATGCCCACATAATGGCTCACACAGAAAAGCATTTATTGTATTGTTCAAATAAGAAAATAAAACATTTTGAAGAAATATGCAAATATATTCCTTCTAACTGGAAATAGTAACTAAAGTAATGTCACACTTTGACTGTATTCTAAGTGGCTAAGAGTTTTTTTAGTTGGGTCTACGGATGAAAAATAGAGGCTCCTTAATGATCTAGTCCATTGATGTGTCAAATTTAAGTCTGCTTGTTCAGAATTCAAGGGAGACCCGTAGAGTAAGAAGCATTCTGGGTCCATAATCCTATTGACAGCACTTTCATCAGGCTTTGATTCTTAGCTCATTGGCTCCCTGTGGATTGCCCTGAGCTCAGGAAAGCCATGCAAGTTTCCATGGTGCTAATTTGCATACCACACCAGGACTTGTATTTTTTGTGTTTGCCTCACACATTTCCAGTGCTAAGTGTTCCTCTAAGAAAGGGATTAGCATGCTAGCCAATTAAGAGATTTTGCCAGAAATAAAGCATCCAGGGCATTATCCTTCAGGTTATATTGCTGCTGCTGTGCCTCAAAACTGACAACATGGTTGATTACTTTTCTTAGGCCAGCACTGAGTCTTAAAGATAAAAGGTCTACTCTCAGATCTCTAATGGTTTTTTTTTTCTTCTTATTTCTTCTTTCTTTCTTTTTTTTCTTTTTCTTTTCTTTTTTAAACTATTTTTAAAAGCAGTTTGCAAATAATTTAAACACTTTTTTTTTGGTGTTTTATTGTGGAGCATGAATGGATTTCTGGGCGTTGAGATTTGGAGATTTTGTTTGTTTTTGTTGCTGTGGGTCTCTTGAGTGGAAAAATTTTGCCTATTCACTTAGAAATATTTTCTTAAAAGGCATCATGTTTTATAGAAAAATTTCAAAATATCTAAATCAGCATTTTTAATCAGCTTTAAACACCAGGACAAAAGCTAGAACACGTTTGGTTCTAAAATTTCTCCATTGAATACTACTTTGCAACAAAAGAAATGAAGGACTGATAAAATTATATGGATGAATCTCAAAAACATGATGCTGAGTGAAAGAAACCTTTTATGAAAGAGTATGTATTGTTTGATTCCATTTAGATGAATTTCTAGAACAAGGCAAATTAATCTATGATGAACAAGAAAAAAGGAATAATGGTTGCCTCTAAAGAGTGGGGGCAAGGATCGGGGTGATGAAAATGCTCCATATCTTGATGGAGTTTGTGTTACATGTGTGTGCATTCGAAACTCATGAATGCATACTTAAGATTTGTGTATTTCACTCTATATAAGTTTTACCTCTGAAGAATTAAAAAAATAAGTTCTCCATTGCAAAATCTAGGGCTATTTTGATGAACATTTAGAAAAACTAGAGAAAAAGTGGTATAATTAGTGGCAGTTCAATCAGAAGTATTTGAAAATTATGTGTAGCTATGTCATTCGATTACTTTAAATATTTGCCTGAATCTCTAGGTCCTTGTGGAAAGGTGTCAGCTTTCAGAAAGCACTGCCTTGATTTTTTGTGTGGTCAGCAATGATTTGATTGAGTTGAAAAGTGGATCATTTGGAATTAATTTTGATCCATTTTCCTTTTTAGAAATGAGAGGAAAGGCATCTGTGATTGTGCCATCAATATAGTGACATTTCATAATCCTGTTTCTTAGAGCAAGCTTAGTGTTTATCTCTGTTAAATGCATCAGTTCTCAGATATTGGCATGTCTGATGATTCAGAAAGCCTTGGCTACTATAACTTTGGAGTGATTTTTGCCTTTATCAATCAGTGATTTTACTTTACTTAGTAGCCACATGAACTTGGCTAGGAAGCTGAGGAGGCAGAGCCTAGGTAGTTTACTCTTGTGAAAGACAGTGCTGAATTTCTGCCCTAAAGTTATGATTAGTCCATATTACACAATTGGCAGAAACACACATGTACAAATGTGGTCTTAGAATGTGAGCAGTGGAGTGAACTTAAGTAACGTTTGTATAAGAGGAGGATGATCCTTTGTCTCCACTCACTTTGTAAATTTCTCTATTGATGCTCCCTCTCTCCTTTTCCTACTCAACCTGAGTTTATGCTGCTGTGAATATGACATGGAGAGCTGTGGGAGACATGATAGACGGTCCACACAGATTCCCTTCATCTCATTGTGCTTCTAGAGCCCAGCTGCTGTGAGGCATGGTTTCTAAGGCTCATAACTGCCTCCCTTCCAGGGAATTACCCTTGGATGATGGAAACTGTCTAGTCAGAAAGGTTACAAATCCACCTCTCCAAAACAGACACACACACACACACACACACACACACAACACACACACACACACACTCTTCTGCCCTGTCCCCAGCGTGCCCTGTTGCCACAAGTAGCCACAACTGCATGGTGTGTTTCATGCTCCAGAGCTCCCTGTGGGGTGAGGCCAAAGACTGTACTCAAATACTGGTCTTCCTGTTTGTCTTCCCCATGAAAATGGTGAAGATCCTCAGCAGAACATCAAAGGAGCCAACATGCCCACATTAAGACAGGATCAATGACTGCCTTTCTGTTGAACTTCCATGTGGGTATTTGGGTACATGTAATTAGGTATTGGCTTTTTTCATGTTGTTCCTTCTCTGAGACCAGCTGCATATTGTGCTGGGGAGTGTAACTCTTTTTGTATGAAACAGAACCAAGAGTAATTATACTCCTACATATTAATATGGGAGGAAAAAAAAAAACAGGAAAAGCACGTTTTAAACATTTATTCCTCTTGCTTCTTTACCCCTTCTGAAAGGGCATAATTTATACTCATTCCATCTGTAGAACTTTCAACAGGAGGAACACAGATAGGTGAAATATAAATCCACCCTAAAGTCATTAGACTAAGCCAGAGACTTTGTAGCTCCCGGCAGCCAAGAGCCTCCATGCTTCTCTCTGGGAAGGGGGAGTGGGAGTAGGATGGGGTGGGAGTAATGGCTTCAACTTTTGTTGGGTTCTCCTGTGTTTGAAAGGGCCACTATTTGTTGCAAAGCGACTGTTCTTTTCAAAATAATTGGTATTATAGAGTCACAGAAAAAGTATAACTATTTTCTTTGCTTATTTGGTTACATCGAAAATGATATTTCTGTATCTTTATGTTTTAATGCAATGTGAAAGGAAGGGGAAACCATTTCTTTTCTTTAGAATGAAATTTTAGTGCCCTGGAGAGTTACTCAGAAGAAAACACCAGGAGTTTTTTGTTTGTTTATTTGTTTGTTCAAATAAGAGGAAGCAATAAAAAACTATCAATTATCTATTTGCAACATAGAGTGCTGTGTAACAAGCCTCAAATTACAATTAGTTTAATTAGCTCAGAAGTCCATGGTTCACCAGGAGAGACTAGGCTCACCTGGTGGTTCTCATTGAGACTGGGCTCACTCATGTGCCTGTTGGTCAAGTAGATATTATTTGGGACAATGGACAACAGAGCCTCTCTTTCTCTCATTCTCCAGCTGCCGAGCCTGAATATGCTCACATTTACTATGATCCTATTGGCTGAAGCGTAGCCAAACCTGGGGTCACTGTAGAAGAGTAATTTTTTTTTTTTAATAAAAGGTGAAACTCAGTAGTTAGAACCCTAAAGCTCCAATTATTACTTCATATTTTCTCTGTCTTCTCCTTTCCAGACTTTGGCCCTAAGCATTTTGATATTTATCATTTGTCATCAGAAATTTTGCACTTATTATTTTCCTTGGAGTATTTTTTTTGTCTTTTTCCTTTATCAATCCAAAACCTAAATATTTTCCAAAACTCAGCTCTAATTCACGCTTTTCTGGATACCTAATGCCTGTATCATTATTCAACACTTACATGCTACCATATATTGATAATATTTTAATGTGTATATAATATAATGTGTCTTGTTACTCCAGTATAGTATAAGTTTTTAAATGTCAGAGATCATGTCTTATAATTATTTGTACCCTCCCAGCGGGCTTATTACATAGTAAGGGCTTAATAAGTATGTTAATTGACTACTGGCTTGTTTTCCAAGTTCTATGCGAATCTCCCCTTCCTTGTCTCTACAACCAAGTCAGCATCTTGAGGGTCATCTTCAGTTAGTAATAGCTGCCTTAGAGTTATTTATTGAGAAGAACTCTGCAGCCATAACTAAGAAGAGCTGGAATGAGCACCATTATAGATTTGTAATGTCTGCCATGGATGTAAGAAGGGGAGAAGGCATTTATATTTCATAACAAACAATTCTTTTTTTGCATATATATTATCTGGTTTTAATTTTCATTTCCCTATTAATAACATTGAGCATTTTCATATGCTTACAAACCATTTATTTATCTTCTTCGTAAAATGTCTATTCAAGTCTTTTACTGATTTTAAAAACTGTGTTGCTTCTTTTTATCGAGTTGAAAGAGTTCATTAGCTATTGTGAATACAATTCCTTTACTAGATATTTGATCTACAAATACTTCCGCCTAGTATGTGGCTTGTCTTTTCATTTTCTTAATGGTGTCTTTTGAAATAAAAATAGTTCTTAATTTCAATAAATTGCACTTTATTTAGTTTAGTGTTATAAACTTTAAATAAATTTTCAATTACAGTTGACATTCAATATTATTTTATATTAGTTTTGGGTGACCAGCATATGATTAGACAATTATATAATTTACGAAGTGATCTCCTTGGCTAGTATAGTACCCCTGGCACTATAGTTAGTTATTAAAATATTATTGACTATATTCCCTATGCTGTACTTTACATCCCTGTGACTATTTTGTAACAGTCATTTGTACTTCTTAATCCCTTCACTCAGCCCCCAACTCCCCTCCCATCTGGCAACTAGTTTATTCTCTGTATCTATGATTCTGTTTCTGTTTTCTTTGTTTGTTTGCTTTGTTCTTTAAACTCCACATAGAAAAGAGGTCATATGGTGTTTGTCTTTCTCTGGCTTATTTCACTTAGCTTAATACCCTCTGGGTTCATCTATGTTGTTGCACCAAACCATTCTTAATTCTTTGAGTGGCATTACGTCTTCTAAACTCTGGAAGAAAATAGTAATGATATTCACTGAGAGAAGTTATGACAATGCCAAAATATTATAGGACATGTGAGAAACCATGCATTCCAGAAAAAATCTCTTCATAAGAATCAGTACAGTGCTAGGAATCAGTCAACCAACCTGACTTTAAATTCTGGTTCCGCTGATTTAACTCTGTGCTTTTGGGAAAATGATGTCACCTTTGTTTGCATGAATCCCCATATGCTAAAAAATAGCACCATATGACACAAAATGCTTAGGGTTATTCTTGGTATAAGAAGCATTCAATAAATACTAGCTATATTTTATTATTAAGCAGTAGTAAAAATTGCAAATAAGTAAAACATACTCTTAAAATGAAAATAAAATATAACTCCTGAAATCTTGGAAATCTTAGCTAGTGGTAGTTGATGAAAAAAGTGGAAGGTTAGTAACTTGGGTCGAATAGCAGGGTAGACCATGCTCAAGTTACTAGGAACCAGTTTGGGCAATGATTCTTATCAGTACCTAGTTTTAGTTAAATGCAATCAATTCAGGGTGGAGAACACTAATAAGGATTTAACTTTACCCAACCGTGGGAATTATTAAACAGTTTCTGTAAGCCTGTTATTTTCACATCTGAAGCTGGAGCTTGAAGCCTGCAGGGAAGGAAAGATGGGCATAAAGTGGGGAGAGCAAGGACAAACTGGAACTCATGAGCCTCAGTTGGATTCCTAAAACAGACTTGACTTGTGTTATTTCTCTCTTCCTTTGACCTTGACAAAGCAGGTGTTGTGCAGGAGAAACTTCCTCAGGGAGCTGAACATACGACTGACCAAAGAGGTGGAGGACATGAGAGAGCAGCAGGAAAAAGTGAGGCAATTTCATACCCAATAAGGAAGGCATCAAATAAAATGACAATGGGCATAGACTTCAAAGCAGTGAGCGTCCTTCTGAGAGTGATGAATAGCATGACAGCCGCTTTACTTCCTCCTTCAAAATTTCCTACAAAACATCTTTCATGTCCACCCTAATCAGAAACATGCAGGAAAGGAACCTGAAATTTTGTTCAGCCCAGTTAAGTTGGCACATTATAGAGTCACCACACATTTCTAGTGACCATGTGCCACAACAGGAAGAGAACTGGCTTTCAGACCTGGAGATGTGGCTGTGTGACTTCGGGAAATACTGCTTAACCTTTCTCTCTGGGTTTCAGGTATTAATATTCTCTTATACAAAAAAGGAGCATAGGGTCGACTTTTTCATCCTTCACATCCGTTCCAGCTCTAAGTCTATACTTTTGTCATCTTACCCTCATTAAGTTTCTTGTGTCTACCAGTCTTGCTTACATACTTTCTGTGATTCTGTCCCAAGGCAGTCAGCTAAGCCAAAATGAGCATGAGGCAAGAAAAAAGAGCCTCGTGTGTTTGTCTAAGCTCTCAAAGCTGCCGAAGTAAATTCTGGGGGCAAAGGGCAATTGTAAGTGATGGAATTAAATATTTACTGTGTTAACCATGACCACTCATGGACTTCAGAGAAAGCTGACCATACTGACTGAAAATTCACTCCAATTTTTCTAATGATATGCAATCTTGACTAAATTTGCCAGCTCTCAGGGAGCTGAACACTATTCAGCAACATCAATTTCTTTGCCTACTTCCAGTTACAAGCAATTATAATCTTGGCAGTTTTACTCTCTTTGAATAAGCACTTGTACATGTTTGATACTGATATCTGGCAGGGCTGATTTCCTCCATGCAAAGACTCACTTATAGTTTTGATGCTAACTCTACAAAGTGCTTGGGCCACAGATCAACATTGCTGGGCATTCTGGGGGAAGATGTTATCGTGAAATACTCTAGAAGATTCTAAGAAAGCTGAAGGGGATTTTTTGGGGGGTGTGTTCTTACCTATATCTCCCCCTTACCACTCTATTGGTAAGTAACCAGTCCTGATAAGGTGCCGGGTACAGGTTCACAATCCTTAATGACAGTCCTCTCTCTGGGAACTGATAATGCCTGACGAGAACTATCTTGCCTGTAGCCATGCCCCCTTTCTGCCATACATATTCAATAAGTGTTGATTCTAGTATCTAAGACCCAGTCCCCTCACCCCAATTCAGGATAACTCTGTAGGGCCATCTCGGTTCAGAGCTCCAGTGAAGTAGGCTGAGATTTACGTGGCAACTGTATCACAGCCTAACTTCTCCTTCTGCTTCCAACTACCCCCTTTCCTTCCCTTCCTTCCTTTTTCTTTTTCTTCCCTTTCCTTTTCCTTTCCTCTCTTTGCTTTCCTTCTGTAGGTGTTGATCTCATAAGCATTCCCCAATAAATGCTTGTACAGTAATGACTATGTCAGTGTCTGCTGTCCAGGGAACCAAAGCTACAATTGCAGTGACATAGATAGAGATCAAGGTTTGGAAGGCAGAGATACTGGGGGTGGGAGCTACAAATTCACTCTTAGATCTTGGGAGGTTGAGTTTCTTTTCCCAATTATGTATAGTTTTTTTTGTTGTTTTTGTTTTTGTTGTGTGTGTGTGTGTATGTGTGTGTGGGGCTGGGGAGTGTCAGGGAAGGATTGAAGGAAGCTCAGTTAGTACAGATCTCTAGTCCTTGTTAGAGACTTGAACACTTTCTTTTTATCCCCTCACAGCATGTATCACCTCAAATCCTATATAATTTGCTTTTATTATGTTTTTTCCCTTCTTTCTGTCTACCCTTACCTTTGCCCAAACATCCATAAACAGGAATGTAAACCTCATAAGGACAAAGATTTTTGTCTTACAAACACATAGGTGTCAATAAATCCTAAATGAACAAGTAAATGACAGCGTAAAAAGACAAATTGAGGCAGGGAGACCAGTTGGGAGGCTGTGACTATAATGTAGTTGGGTGGGGATAAAGGCTAAATAACATGAAAGAATGGAAATGAGAAGAAATGGATAAACTCTAAGAGTTTTGGGGAACTAGTCTATACAGAGGTGCTTAAAAAACCCCAACGTTCTCAAACTTGAGGGTGCATTGGATTCTCCTGGAGAGGTTGTTAAAATGCAGGTTCCTGGTCCCTTTCTGGAGGGGTGGAGCCTGATGAGTCGCATCTCTAACACATTCCTAGGTGACCTTGCTGTGCTGATCTGGGGTTCACACTGGCTTAGAAGAACCTGCCTCTCATTTCCCCTCAGGTTTTCAGTCTTATCCTGGGTGATTGTCCCCCATGCCATCCTGCTCCTTTTACAAAGATTTCCTCCCAGTTCCTCCTATTCATCAATGTCCTCTCTGAATTAGGAAATTGGCACATGCCGTTTCTCCTTATCTTCCTCTGATTTTGTGATCTTTGCACCTTTGAGATCTCAGCTCACTTGGCAAGTCCTTGGGGAAGCCTTCCTGGGCCTCCTAGACTAGAGTAAGACTTTCTGTGAGTCATTGCAAGTAGGCATTCTCTAATCAAAACCTCATCTGGGTAATTATTTCTTAAAGTAATATTCACGCACATAGATTGCGGGCTGCATGGGGACAGGGGCTGCATCACTGTTATCACACTTGCTATCTCCCATCACTTACCGGAGTCCTTGGCACAAGTGAGTACTCTGTAAGTATTTGTTGAGTGAGCACTTTTTAACCTCTCAAAACCCATGCAAATATGTGAAGTTGGGAAACTTGCAAATCTTTAGTATCGTGAAAGGAAAATGCAAATCCTAAGGCATTCCTATGCCCTAATTGTGACCAAATTTGATAGGTAAAGATGAGCTTAAGAGCCAAGCAGATTATCATTAAAGCTGTTCAGTGTGAGAGGATCTTCAATCTTTCTCATTCCTGCTTTTACTATTATTTACCCATCTTGGTTCAGTTTAAGATTTTTATTATTTTGATTATTGTAGAACTAAAGAGTAAAATGGTAGTGTTCACCTGGAAACAATAAAATTTCATAGTTTTAAAGGCATTTATTAAATAACCAATTCATCTGCCCACTTTTAGTTTGAAACTCTCGTTATTCCTTCTTATTTCCTCTTGATCACTAGTGGCATTATTTTTCTTCTATTGAGAGTACATTGAGTTATTTATTTTGTTCTTTTTTAAAAATCTAGTATCTCAGCTTATATATTGGAATGTAGACACCCACACTAAGCTGGGGATTCAAAAATAAAATGGGAGTTATAAACAGACATTATTTCTTCAAAGCCTTATCTTTGCAAGACACCCTACTATTCATATAATGTCTTTAATAAAAAAAAAGTTTGTAAATTTTTATACAGTTTATATGACCTCCAGGATTAAAAAAAAACTTTAATCAGAGATATGTATTTATATCTTTTCCTGTCCTGACAGTACTTCAAGTTTGTTATTAACTCCTAGTTTGATTTTCTGGGGGAAACAACTTTTAATGAATATAGGCACCTGAATTAAGATCATTTTGATTTGTCAAGTGCAAAGTTTTTGGTCTTCTGAACTTTTCATTTCAAAACATATAATATACTAAGCTAAATGTAATTTTATAGAAACTGCTCATCCTTTTTTTTTTTTTTTAAATAGTTATTTGTATTCTGATACACAGAAAAACCAGGAAAAGATAGAGGTTGTTTTATTCATCCCTGAGTTCCGAGGTTAGCACATTTCTTTTCACATAGTAGATGCACAGTGAAGGTTTGTTGAATGATTTGTCATTAACTATCTTTATTATTATTTCTTTATCAAAGGGCACTGTATTTTCTTGTATGTGTTGTTTTTGAGTTTGCATGACAATATATATTCCTTGAAAAGCAGATTTTAAAAAGTTGGGAAAATAGATGCTTTCAGTGAACCAATAAGGTACTTTTTTTAGTGTACGTTTTTGTGATCTGATTTCTAAATAGTGTGAGTCAAAGAGTAAAATCCTTCAAAATAATAAGTTATAATTTATTAAATATTAAAATGAGAGAGGTGCTCTCTTGTTTTTATAAAATTATCACTTCTTTTTTGTTTGGCCAAGGTGATATATTTTTACCACTCCTTTCCACTAATCCTTCACTTGAAGTAGCCTTTGTTGAGCTTATTGTACGTACATCTACTCAACATATATTTATAACTTAAATATATATTATATATAGATACATACATGTTTTAATTATATAATGACTGCTTTTTTTTTATAGCTTCAACAACATAGGTCTTAGAGTTACAAAACCTGGTGTTCCATCTTACCTTCATTATTGTATCAGTTATCTATTGCCAAATAATGCTTCATAACAAATTACCCTCAAAACTCAGGACTTTACACAATAAATATTTATTGAGCTCATATATCTGTGGGTTGGAGATGATCAGTATCAGCTGGGCAAGTCTTCTGATTTTCGTCAGCTGACTGCAATGGTAGGGGTGACTGGGTCATGTGTCTCTCTCATCACCTAACAGGCTAGCCCCGGTGTGTTCATATGATGCCTGGACAGGGCTCCAAGAGAGAGCATGGAATACAGCCCTAGGTCCATATGACATGCTATCACTTCTGGTGCAATCTGGTGGCCAAGTGAAATTGCAAGGCCCGACAGATTCAAGAACTGGTGGGAAGAGAGACTGAACTTCTGTATAGCAAAGTGTATGAGTGCAGAGAGGGTGATGAATTAGGGTCATGTATGAATCTACCACAGCTTTCCACAAAGCTAGCTTTGAGGAATTTCCTTAGACCTCAGCTGGATAAGGAAGAAGAGTTCACACTTTTCTTTTTCTTATTATGATCCCGTGGATGGTGCATTGCTCTGGAGAAATAAAGATTCTAGTCACTCATAACCAAGGCATTTAGTGAACCACATGTGTAGTGTCACTATGGCATGCTCTGGGGGCCTCCTTGAAAATGTTAGCACCAGGTTTTCAGAAACAAGGGTGAGGTATGTGATAAGACAGTTTGATATTTTGGTTACCTGTATACCCCAGGATTTAGCAACTTTTCACTAAGTATATGTTTCATGAATGAATGTTCTTTTCTATCTGTCGTTATTGTGAGATAATTTATAAAGTAAGTATGTTTTTATATTAGGATCTTTCAGAGAAACCTAGACACACATACATATGATGAGTATTGTGGGAATGAACACAAAACATCTGAGAGCCAGTGTAACAGCTGTTAATAATTACTGTTTGCCAAATGCCAGGCTCCATTCTAGAAGTTCTCTTCTATTAACACGTGTTTTTTTTTTTTTTTTAGGAGGTATGTATTAGGCATTATGAACATCCCTATTTTATAGTTGAGGAAATTCAGGTTCATAGACATTGTCTTACTCCAAGTTACACAACTAATAAATAACAATGGTGAGATTTGCCCTCAGGCAGGATCATTCCAGGCTCTGAGCCCTAAAGCATCCGTTCTGCAGCTGCTGCTTCAGTTAGGACTTCCATATGTGGTCACTCGCGTTATTCTGGCTGCCTTCCTTTAAGCCAACTCTCAGGGAAACCAAACCATGACTTGCATATCATTCCATGGGCATTTTTCATCTAACTCTGGCTTTGTCCTGACGTTCACTCAGTACATAACTAATAAAACTTTCATTTGGCATCCATTTACATTTAATCAAGGAATGCAAAACAATTTTAATGGAAAGTAGTTTTTTTTCCAGCTTTATTAAGATATGATTGGCCAATGAAAATTAAGTATATTTATGGTGTACACATAATGTTTTGATGTACATATACATTGTGAAGTGGTTACCATATTAATAAATCCATCATCTCACATAGTTACACTTTTTCTAATGATGAAAACATTTGAAATCTACTCTAGCAAATTTCAAATATACAATCCATTATTATTAACATTAGTCACCACGCTGAACTTATTCTATAACTTATTCAACTTATAACTGAAAATGTGTACCCTTTGATCAGTTTTGTTCCTACCTCCTAGCCTCTGGTAACCACCATTTTAAAGAAAGAGAGAAAGAATGAATGAAATAAAGAAAGGAAGAAGGAAGGGAAGAAAGGAAAACAAAGGAAAATATAGAAAAAGAAAGGAAGAGAGAGAGGTAAAGAGCGAGGAAGAAAAGGATGTAAAGAAAAAAAAGAAAAGAAAGCAAACACAAAGGATTGTAATATTTTTCTATCATCCTCAAGTTTTGGCTTATTCACCCATCAGTCTACCCTTCTCTGTTAGCTCACATAATTGAACTAAATTATTTAGGTAGTAAGCTAATTTCATAGTGTTCAAAAAAAGATGGTACACAATACTGGCAACTCACAAAAGTATTCTCCTTGGTGTTTTTTATTTGTATGGGTATGGACTTGTTCCTTTTTATAGCAAAATGTAAATACATGTGAGAAAAATTCTGATTCAAAACAGATTTTAAACCAGTCAGCCCTTTGGCTGCTCCTAATTGTTATTCATAAAACCCCTTATTGCCATCCTCCAAGCACTTCATAAATTTGTTTTTCAGTCCCCTGTTTCCTTATATAAACTTCCATGTTCTGCTGCCTATGTGTTTGGTATATGTTAATGAAAATCAACTTTTCAAATAAACATTCTTTCTGCCCTGGAGGTTAGGAGAGACTTTGAAGAAACTGGAGGGGTGATATGTGTCCTGGGATGGGAACAGTAGGCTTCTGATAACAAGCCAAAGAAGGCGAACAGTCCTTTAAATATTTTATCAGTACTCTGTAGTTCTCAAAAGCCTCATATAAAAAACTCATTGGTACAGGATCAACAACAAATTTAGACTGGCTTTGATAATAGAACACGGTCTAAAACTCTGTTACCAAGCCACCAAGATGTTTCCAAATAAGTAAAAATCCCCAGCTGAAGGCTATCACCATCTATATCTGCTCTGCTCTGAGACGGTGTGTCAGAGTACTTTGGTCACTGTGGCAAACACGTCAGTGCCCTTCCATGCTCCCTCGGCATCCGGTCTGTACTGCTAGCTTCTTGTCAGAAGTACTTGTGACTTTCTAAGAGATATCTGTGGCCTCTGGAATGTTCTCGGCCCCGTGCTGGGCAGACTGGACGTGTTAGGGAATTAAAGCCTTGGGAAGCAATGCTCCACCAATTACAGATGGGATTTGTTAGAAAAATACCCCAAGTCTCTCAGCTTTCAGTTAGGACAGATTTGAAGTCTTTCCCCCCCCCCCCGGTAGGGCTGAGACTCAGTGCTGACATCAGTTATCTGTTTATTAGTATACCTTCTTCTGGCTTCCTATACCTCCCTGCTTTGTCTCCCGACCCACCTGTTACTGCTTCCTGAGGTCATTTTTTTCCCAGATAAACTCCTTGAACTCCAGCCATGATCTCAGGGTGCGTTTCTGTGCGGACTGTACCGAAAACATCTACCATATATTCCAAAATTTGATTACTGAAAGCTATCTTAATTATTTTATTAAATCTTTCTTTCTGTGCTTTTCTTTCCTCTGCCAACCTTTCTCCATCATTCTTTTTATTCCTGTGCATTTCAAGGTTATATAGCCCCATTCTATAAGGCAACATTCTTTGGAAAAATTTTTAAGGACTACCACCAGCTAAGGAATAATGTATAAAATAAGAATGTAGGTTGATAGAATGCAACAGTGGAATCTTAGTAATTCTTTGGATGATGACCTTAAGAAAAAAAAAAAAAATTAAATTCCAAGGTAGAAGATGTTTATAAAAACAATAGAAAGATAGGAGATAGTCTACATGCATTCCTTCAATTAGTTTTTTAAGGAGCCTTAGATCATCAGACATGAAGTAGAAAAACACTTATCCAAATCAACACAAGGCATTTTTCAGAAAATAGAAGAGCACAAAAATTTACTTCCATCGTTTTGAAATAAAAATGGCAGATGGAGGTGTAAATTTGGAAAAGCTTCCTCAGCATTCTTTCACTTGCTTGAGTGGGCAGCCTATTTGATCTGTCAGAGGAAAGGAAGTCGATATTACTGACCAGACACGCGTTGACTTGTTTGGGGCTGTACTGCATGTCAAGGTTTGGCAGAACTGACATAAAAAATACACCTCACATTGTGTTGGAATTGAAAGGAACAGCTCGTGTTTGTAAGAGAGGTGAAGCTTTTCAAAAAAGCTGCCCGCTGCAGTCAGATCTCCATCCCACAGAGTGAAAGTGGTTTTATTCAATCCAGTTCACTGATTGCTTGGGAAACACAGTCCCAAGAGGGATTTGATGCCAGAACGAACTTTGTTACACACACACACACACACACACACACACACACACACACACACACTTGTAGAATTTGGCCGGTCTTTTCTTTCTAATATGTTAAATATCCTTCCTCAAATATAGTCATGAATACTTCACGTTGTATATAAGGTCTGTAGGAAAATGTATTTACAAAGTACATAATGTTCCAGTTCTCAATTGCTGTGAAACATGCTGTGCAAATCATAGTGGTGTAAAAGAGCGACAGTCATTTGTTATTATTATCTATTATGGTTCTGGGGTTCCACTAAGTCCAGCTCAGTAGTGATCACTTGGATTCTCGCATGAATTCTCACTCAGAGGGTGCTTGGGGCTAGAGTTATCCCAAAGGGTTCCTTCTGTACTCACATACCTCTTGTCTGCCTGGGGAGACGTGATCAGCTGGGGTCTGATACAGCTGAGGCTCCTGGGCTTCAGTCTCTGTCTCTTTCTGCTCTTTCCGTGTGGTCTCTCCAGTAAAATGGATTCAGGATAGCTGGGCTTCTCACTTGTTTTCTCAGGACCCCAAAGAGGCATTGTCTCAAGAGAGAGAAGCAGGCAATGGCTGTACTGCCCTTTATGACCTATGCTTCTGTAAGTTAGAAGCAAGTCACTAAAGCAGTCCGTATTCAAGGAAGGGGTATAAGACTCTACTTCTTGATAGAAGGATTGTCCCTTTATTATTTTTATTATTTCAGGGCCTTATCAATATTTATAAGCCCACTGCATCTAGACTACTACCATGCTCAGTCATTGCTGAAAAAAAAAAGAGGCTTACTTAATACATCAAAATGATAATACAGCAATACTTTTGCTAATTTTTCTGTGCTAACCAGGTGTTCGTTTAAACATGTTTATCTAAAGAAGGTAAGGGTTAAGTGAAGGAACTGGAGATTCAGAGGTAAGATGATAACTTTTAAATCAAGAATAACATGTACTATTGCTTTTTGCACTAAATTTGATATCTACATTAACTGCTATGAGCAGAACACTGTGCTAGGCTGCTGTGGTTAATACAGCTAGGTTTAGGGGTTTTAAAATTATAAATAAAACTTAGTCCTAAGTGTTTCAAGGGCTCACAGTCCCTAAATAAAGGGTGTGCATGTGTGTGTGTGTGTGCAAAAATTCATTGTCAAGGATTATTCACTCACCATTGCAGAAGTTGCACTGTGAAATATTACGGGAAGACATGCATTCAGTTTTGATGTTCTGCAGAAGTGTCAGGGAAGAGTTCCTGACATTCTCCCACAACCATAAACAATCCAAAGGAGACTATAAGCAACTAACTTTGTATAGAAAGAATACAGAAAGGGTTGATCACCTTGGGCAGTAATTACCTGGTTGATATTTTTTTGTACTATATATGCATAAATTTGTGTATCATAAATAATGTGCAAATATTTGTTGAATGAACTAGACTTTATGCAGTATCATTGGGCAAAGCCCGACATTGGCAGGTTTTTTATCTGGGGACCGGAGAACTTCCTGAACTATTTTGAGGTAAAAGTATTGAAAGAATATAAACATTCTCTCTCCCCCTTCCTCTCTCCCTCCCTCCCTCCCTTTTCCCCTCCCTTCCTCTCTCCCTTTCTCTCTCTAAAAGTGTAATCAATGCTAAGAGGCATTTTCTCATTGACCTTCAATGTTATTTTGATTTCATAAACATGCAAATATCAGCATCCCAACCTATTTCCAGAATCACTTTCTCATTGTTTGGACACAGGTTGTATTTATTTGTTAGGATGTTCCTTCTAAGAATAATTAAGTTTTTAATTAAGAAGAACTAAAAAAAATTAAGTTTATTTTTTTATATCTCAATTTTGTAAATGGACATAGGATTAGCTAGGTATAATGTCTGTTGTTGGTACCCCAGCCAAATCCCTCAAACTTTTCACTGTTCTCAGCCCATTTCCAGTTGTCAGCGTGTGTGTGTGTGTGTGTGTGTGTGTGTGTGTGTGTGTCTGAATATGCTCCTTTAATTCTCTCTTGAAACTCTGAAGACTGCCCTGCTAGAGTGTATAATAGCTGGATGTGCCATAGAATGTTTATAACCACAGGACAGTCCTCAGACAAGGACTTTATGAATTACCAGGTACTCATATGGACCTTCCAGTTGGGAAGCACTTACAAATAATTTTCAAACAATTAAATTTTAAAGTTTTTGATAAATTAGATGCTGACATAGTGAAGATGCAAGCAGATTTTCAGATACTTTACTTGTGAAACTGTATTGAAATGGAAATTTTCTTCTTGTAACAATCATAATATAGGCAATTAGAAGACACCAGCTATACAAAGAGCGGAAGTCATGGGGGTTGGCAGGTGAGATTGAAAAGAGGGGACATTTCAGACATTCTTTATAATAAATAAATGATTTAAAATGTGTCACTTTTCTTGGTTAGGTAAATTAATGCATATTCTGAAAGGCAGTACTTTAGATTTCAAATTCCAGGTCCACAAAGGAATGACTACCATGCTGAGCTAAGATCGTTGCATTTTAGACATTATTCTGGAATCTTCTTTGATGAGCCCATGAGATAATTTTGTTGGATTATTACCATCCCAGTGGTTCATGAAGTTATATTTTCACTGGAAACGTTTTAAATATTTTAACAAGCAACACTTGCTTGTAAGATTCATATCATCCGTGAAGTTGGCCTGTTATAGTGTTAATCCACCTTTCTATTAAAATAAGTTTTTATCAGGCACCTACAGAGTCAGGACCTGACTTGATAAAACATTATATGACAATTTCTATGTTCCAGGCAGTGCTCTGAGAAATTTATTGTGTACTAACTCATTTAATTCTCAGAGTTACCCATTTAACAATTTCACCTATTTTAGAAATAAGCCTCAGGAAAGTGAAGTAATCATGTTCATATGATTTGATTGAACTAGGATTTGAACCTTGCCTGTCTTTAGAGTCCATGCTCTTGAACATATATGAGGCTCTATCTACAACTGTCCTCAAGGAATTCCTAGTTAAGTGGGAAGTAGCATGGGCAAACAAGTCATTACAGGATTAAGTGGTATTGCAGTGTTCAGGAAGTGCTGGAAAGCACAGAAGATGAAAGGCTTGACTTTCCCCAGGGGGATTTGGAAGCTCCACAAAGGACAGTGCTCTTGACCTGAATCGGAAAGGGCATAGCCCATTGGAAAAGCTGTTGTTTCCAGGGAACAAGATATTTTTAGAATATTTTGAAAATCTGTGTGAAATTACAAGTGCTTCTACCCACTTTCCTAACCTAGTTAAAAGTAGTTAAAATTTTATTCTTTTAGAAGATATTTACCCTTTCAGATTGCCTAAGTAAATATTTTGCTCTCTGTTAAGTGTTCCTACTTGGAAGTGTAAATATCTGCTGATGCGTTTACATGAGTTCTAACTTCAGAAAAATTCCTAACCTATTTTCTTCAATCTTTCATATTAAGTATTAATTCTCTGGGAAATTATGGAGTGATATAGTGACCTTTACAGAATAGATTTTTAATACAAAGTACTTTATGTGTTTTTGGTTTTGTATTGTTGCTCATTTGTCTAGCTTTTAAGTGTTCACCCATGCCCCGAGTATAATGTTTTGGAGCTGGAAGGTTTGCATGATGCTGAATGTCAGAGTAGGAAATTTTCAATTGTTTTAAAGCTTTCTAGGAATGATAGGCCACGATTTCCCTTGGCTTATGATTTAACCTGTCTTAAAAAATACATTTCTTTCTGATGACTCAGAAAATTGTTCTTTGTGAAGGTTATCTACTTCTTCAAAGTTTTGCTGGTAACTTCGTTTAACTATTAACCCATGAAATTTTGAAGCCACACAGTGCCTATTACTAATCGTATTTTCTGTCCAAGTAACTCCCATTGTCTTTTCCTTTAAAATATATATATGTGTTTTTTTTTTTTTTAAATCAGAGCCAGGTGGTATGTTATTTTTTTTTACTCCTATGGCCTTCCAGAAGTTTATCAAAAGTATACCTCGTTATCAAGACAGAAACGTAACACTGAAACAGATGCTGATATTTGCCGGAATATTGGCACGTACTTTCACAGGGCCCAAACAAAAGATCTAAACAAGATCGAAAGGTTTATTTATTTATTTTCATGCTAAGGTCTAAACCAGTGGGCAGCTTAAAGTGACATACTCCACGGCTGTCCAGGTATCTCAGTTTCCCTATTTGCTAGAGAATTCATATGGCTGAATATGGGTCATAGCACCATGTCCTCATTTCAGCTGTGGAGAAGGAGAAGGTGGAAGTCAAGCAGTTTCCTTTTAAACGCATGATGCAGAATGTTAATACATCATTAATGCTCACATCTTCTTGGCCAGAACTGAGTCAGATAACCATGCTTAGCTGCAAGGGAAGATGGGAAATGTAGTCTCTAGCTTAGTGACCAAGAATCCAACCAACACTTAGAGTTTGCTCTTACCAAAAGGAAGAAAGGTTGCACAAATATTGGAAAACAGTTAGCACTTTCTGCCATAGAAGTCTTGTTTATAATAGTTCAGTTCAGTGGACATCAGGGTCTTCCTAATTTTACTTTACGCACAATTGTTTATTCAAATTTTTAAATAAACTGATGGTTCACTTAGGTCCCCAGGTATTTTTCTTAGGCTTTTCTGGGTGTAATACACATGTGCACACACACACGTGTGCGCACACACACACAAAACATGAATGGGGTAATTTTTCTTATATTGTTCATGAAATCTTTTTTTCTTTCATATCTCTTGCTAAACTCTGTCACAGCTTAAATTTGAATTCTACTGCTTCTGCAGAGTCTTCAAAATGGAAAGAAGAGGCAGATGCAAGAGTTGCTGGTATCTGTAGCCAGCTTCTTTTGTCACTGTGTTGATTTTTCTAATCTTAATTTTTAAGCCTATGACTAATGGTTTTTTGGTGCTTTGCCCAATGGTGGTACTAACTACTCCATCTTAATATTAGTTCTGCATAATTTCTATTGGTATGTTTTATTTGTTATCACTTTACTCTTGGAGGACTTATAAATATACATTTTACATATCTTATATAATTTTACGAATTAAATAAGTATATATGCATATAAAACTATCTTACTACTTATTCATTATGCCACTTTGGGCATATTAAAGTTGGTACTGTTTTGATATGCTCTGCAATAGATACCCCCAAATAAAATATCTTAGAAATTTCTTGGGTTCCTAGAAGACTCCCTGAGGTGGAGGAATTGCTGTGAAAGGAAAATGACCCACAAGTATAAAATTACGCTATCGTCAACTTGCCATGGACATCTAGTCAATCGACAAACCAGATATGCATAAGACACAGTGCTGCGTGCAGAATCAAGGAGAAGCTGTCAACGTTGAACAGGCCCAACGTTGAACAGGCCCAGATTTTTCAAAATCTGGTGTCAAATCAGAATGCAAGATTCAAGTGGTGATCCTAACTTATTACTGTTACTCAACTGGTTAGCTTTGGGTAATCTTAAGTAACAAAATTTAATCTGTATTCCTGTATTCATTTCCAGTATTCTATAAAAGAAATTTGGTGAAGTGGTTTTACATTGTCCCTGTTAAAGCCAGCCTCTTTCAAAAAAGAATTCTAAAATATCTACTTGCTTTTCTACCAGATGTGTTTGGAAGTGGTTGAAAGTCTCTTAACATGAACTTCCAGGTCTTTGAGTACAGGCAGCATCTTGTCCTATCGGCCTAGATGAAGACTTGTTTTTATCCACCATATTTACAGACATTGTTTCCTTTTCACACCTGCGTGCAGAAAACTGGAACGTTTCCTTCCTCCAGCTGCCAGAAATATCGGTGATCAGATTCCTTTCTGAAACTACCAAACTATCACATGTCCAGTGATAATGCTGCTGATGATAGTGACACCTTCCTCTGCTGGTGGAGCCCCAAACCAGATTTACAATGAGACTGTTCAGCATTCTACCCTTATTAAAATGATCATGTGGTTTGGGCTGTGGATCCCGTATAGAGTTTGCTTCAGAGTCCATCTGTGCAATGCTCAGAGCTATGCCCTGGCATGTTCTGAATTTGAGTTAGATCTTTAACTCTAGTCTGGCTCTCCACAGTACAACTTCATGAGGACTCTGCCTTACGAATTTCATGAAATCCTCTATAGAGCAGAAATGTGCAGTAAAAATTAGCATTACTTAAATGTTTGTGAAGGAGCTGTGTTTCAGTTTTCCCTCTTGTCATAAGAAGCTGACATATTTTGCAATTGAAAGTAGAAGAATTGGTGGGTGACAAGCAGGTATTCAGGAATAGTTCTTTTCTTGGGAAAAACCACTTAGTTAAGGAGAGTGCCCCAATGCCCTTCTCTTGCTAAAAAATATAGGATACAACATTAGAATGAAAGGAAACAATGATACTGACTTGATAATAATAGCTATTATTTATTTTTGCTTATTATGTGCTGAGCCTTGTTCTTAGCTCTTGACAAAGAATTAACTCAATTATCACAGCAACTACATGGGCTGCCCTCCATATTACTCTCATTTTCTTTTTAGATGGCAGCCGAAGCATAGAGAGGTTAAGTAACTTGCACCAAGTCTCACACCTGTAACTCTAAAGTGAAGATTTGATCTAGGCAGTCTGATTTCAGAGCCTGTATGCTTAACTATTGTATCAAGGACAGAGTTCTTCAAAATGTTGCATGCAAATGCTCAGGAAGCTGCATTTCAAAGTCATAGCAGAACCGTGCTGCATTAATAGGGTGTTAATTAGAAGGCTTTCACATGTCATTCTAGCTTACTGGATTGCATATCTATCCTCTTTTCATTGGATTGCTTGCATCAGACCAGCACTCATATCTCAGATCCAGCGACCAGCTCTTGGTTCTGTAATTCTGATGAACATATATCACTGTATGAAGCTTTCTTGTTTCTATAGGAGAAAAATGGTTCAGGATTTCTATTTTCTTTATAGTATTCAGTTTCCCGCAAAGTTAGTAGAGTGTTCCACAAGTCTATTTTGAGAACGAACTCATTGGCACGTAACAGATTCTGAAAGACCACATCTGGGCATTTTGATGGTTATTTGTTACTGCTTGAGTTGAAGGAATATTATCTGGATCTATGATAAAAGTATCTGGGTCCTTTGCTATATCATAAAGAATGGATGTAAAATAGAATGAAGTGTGAAGGAGAGAAGTAAGAAGTATAATGTCATCTTCTCCCAGGGCATAAAGTTTTTAGTATACATTGCATATTTAATGTATATTAAGCACTTCTTAAATATATGAGGTTGAACCTATGAAATAACCATTTTGTAGGTCAAAACAGTTACCTAGCAAAACTTTCATTCCCACACGTGCACATATATATGCAAACTCACAGGTACATACATTTCTAAAGACGTTTTGGCTGCCAACTCGGTCAATAAAACAAACAAATTCAAAATTATTCAGTGGGCTTTTGCTTGACCTCAAGATTATGTTAAATCTTGCACAACTGAAATTAGGAGATGAATTTGAGAACCTATTTTTAGTCTTCTACCAGGAATGTTTTTGAGACAGAGATTTGTTTTTGGACTATTATGCCCACCATCATATTCTCAAGGCAACATTTATAACCTAAAAGAATGAGACAAAATTCATGTGAATCTTTTTTTTTCATATTGAAATCAGCAGATGTGTGTTACCCAAAGCTGACATTTGCTGAAGGCAAAGCCTCTTCTCTTGGCAGGCTGATTCCTTTCACAAGGTTTTGTTGTTGGGGACATGTCTGTGCTGCAGTGACGTGAACAGTTTTTCATGTCCCATTTTTTTTGACAGAAATTACTGAGGTGTGGTGTTCGCATTCACCGAACCATGGTATCTTCAGTTATTATACACCAGACTGAAAGATGGGCTTCAGAATGTTTTGATCCTAAACAAAGAGTTTGTTGTTGAAGTAAAGTGGTCATTTTAGTTTTCTTTCTGTCTTTTCCTTCCCTTCTTCCTACCTCTCTCCCTTCTTTTCTTCCTTCTCTCCTCCCTTCCTTTCTTTTTCTTTCTCTCTTTATTACTCTCTCCTCTCCCCACCCCCCCCACCACGACTCTCTCTTTCTTCCATTAATAAGCCCAAGTGCTCACAGAAGGTGGGACGTACCTTCAGTTCGGGAGGACTGTCTTTTATAGTTGAAGAGGTGTTTGTGTATGGGAAAAATTGGCAGCTCCAGAAAGATACTCTTTAGACTTTGTGTTTGTCTCATGTGGCTTCAAATCACTTAACTCTGTAGAATTATATATAAACACACATATGAAAGCAGCACAGATAAAATAATTGGCCCAAGAATGAACAAACATGGGTTTGGGACTCATGTCTCCTATTTAACCACCAACCTTGCTGGGCCTTTATCTCCTCATCTAGAAAACAAGATGATTCAAAACTATGAACTGGAAGGTGAGGCTGGGTGCTGGGTTTCTATTCTTGGACCTAGAGTTTCTGCCGCAGAACTGGCAGAAGAACACAAAAAACATTTGACCTTGTTTCCATCTTTCATAATGCTCCATGCTGCCCTTGGTATTTAAATGAACATGATTCTACTGACTTGCTGTCAGTGGGGCTTGCACTCTGTGCTGCTTTCCAGTGGTGGGGGTGGATTTATGCTGATTCATTGACACTCGCTTTCTCGGATGCCTTTTCTTTCCAGTTTCTACTGTAGAATTGAGCAAATTTGCTGAAGTCAACAAGGGTGTATTTGTTCTTAGTATACAAGGTAACATGGAACAACCTAAATAGACTCAAAAATAGATAGAATTTAAGTGTGATGTATATTAGACAGAAAATGTTGTAAATTTGTAGATCATGTGTTAATTATCTCTTGTGGCATAATAGTAACCAAAATGTATTGAACATTGTTTAAGTACTTTCCATGTATCATCTCATTTAAACTTTATCACTGTCCTATAGAAGAGTAACTTTGATTATCTCCAGATGGGAAAATGGAGGCTCTGAGAGACTAAATTTCTTGTTTAACGTCACACTACCACTCAGTGGCAAAACTAAGACTTGACCCAGTCAGATTCCAGAGACAGTGACTGTAAAATTGCCCCTCTCTTTAGCTAGGTGCACTCCCTACTCTGCTGAATATGTGTCACTGCCTTCTAAGGTAGGAACTCTCAACTCAGAGTCTTGGGTTCTAGCTCTAGGATATCAACCCTAAGTCAGAGGAACTGTTTGTATCCAAATTTCGCCATGCATAAAATAGGAAAGTAACACAATTAGAATCATCTTTGCTTAACTCATAGGGTTCTCATTAGGCTGGAATATTTATGCATTTGCTTTGAAAGATAGAGAGCTATTGCACAGATGGCTAGGAAAACAACTAAAAATATATGCATCTCTTCCATGTGTAGGGTTATTGCTGGAAAAAGTGTCCCTAGTGAAGTACTGCATGACTGTTTCTTACCAATAAAATATGAGAAGTGATGTGTGTCACTTCCAGGCTGATGTGGTTACAAAACAGATGTGTCTTCCTCATCATCTTTTTCCCACCCACTGTCTAAATGGAGGGAATTCCACTCATGAGTTGCAGATGGTAATGCTAACGACATAAAAAAAACCTGAGTTCCTGAATGATCACCCGGAGGAAAGGCATTCGACAGCAACACCTACACTAGATTGTAACATAAGTAAGGAATAACCTTGCAATGAATTAAGGCACTATGCAAAGATGCCATTGATTCTGTTTAGATCTAGAGTAAAGACTGAAGATTCTATTATTGTTCAGCCTTCTGAGCAAGTCTTAAATTGCTGAGCAAATCTTAAATTTAGCAATGCCTTATGTTACTCTTCAATAAAGAAAATGTTTATTTCATGGCCTCAGAGCAATGTTTCTCATATGGGAACATTTTTCCCTCCCCAATCTGCTGGGGGCATTTGTCAATGTCAGGAGACATTTTGGCTGTTACAATTCGAGGGAGTATACTATTGGCATCTAGTGGATAGAGGCCAGGGAAACTGCTCAACATCCTAGAATGCACATGACAGATCCCTTACAACAAAAGAATCATCTGGCCCAAAGTGTCAATAGTGCTGATTGAGAAACCCTACATTTGGAGCCATAGATGTGAACACAGTGACAGTGCTCTTGTGACATGTAGTTCACTTGAACTGTTAGAGATGTTGTCCAGCCCCTATCTATTAGGGTCCTGTTTACCAGGTACACCCCTCAGGACACATGCTCTTGACATCAAGACTGTTTTGGTTCTTAGATAGCATGTTGCAGTAGAATAAGCATATGGTGCAGTAGAATACTTTGGCCTTAAAGATAGATCTTTCTGTTAACAGTTATGTGGTCTTGGGCAAGTCAATAAACCTACCTAAGCTTCACTTCCTTTATCCACAAATGAGAATAATAACCGTCTACCTTGTAGGTTTATAAGAATTAAATTGAATGCTATATATTAAGCATTTGTTATAATCTCTGACATATAGACAGCACTCAATATAAATTTATTTTCCTTCCAAAGGCTTCATAAATGTGACAAAAATAACAACAAGATATGAAACCATGCAGTAGAATAAATCAGAAATAATGCACTGAGTAGCATAATGTACTGACCCATATGTTTGTATTTTATTGTTTTATTAGTTGAATAAATAACTGTTTTGAAAAAAAACATTAAAGTTAACATTCATCACTAACTCATAGAGTTCTGGTCCCTTCATGACAAAGAATTGGTAAACCCTCTGCCAGCAGTGACTTAGGGAAATGTAACTGTCCTGATACAGGTCCAAGTTCTTTTTTTCTGTGGTCATTCTAGTTTTGTGTGGTCTTTTTTTTCCTTTTTACTCTTTCACATTCTAAGCTATTCACGTGTCCCACACTTAACCCCCTCCTCATGCTCTTCCACGCGTGGTTGCTTATGACCTTGTATCAAGGTTGATAGGCCATTGCAGAACCTGCCTCTGCAGAACATTCTCAGGTGCTCTTTGCAATGACTCAAAGTTCAGACATTAAATTACAAAGACTTCATCAACTTTCTTGTACCCATAGCTATTTCTGTACCTAATGGTATCAGTGCAGATTAATGCAACACTGAGCCTTAATGAATGGTGGTCTACCCATCAGTGCTTGCACTATAAATGTCTTTTCCTTTGTCCTGTTGTCTGGAGAATGTTTCTTTGTTCCACTGCTTTGATATACATTTTCAAAATAGCCCTGGAAGTTGACAGAAAAAGAATGTCTTTTATACCATTGTTTCTAAATTGTAACGTATATGTGGGGGATGGTGCATATACAAAGGAAAAATATAAGGTGTTTGAAGGACCCTTGGTGCTGGAGATGACCACTTGAGATCTTGTGCTGATCAGGCCACCCAGCTATTCCAAGAGACAGACTTGTCACAGGGTGACTGGTGGAGAACTCTTCTAGGTTGCCATGGCAATGAACCATAAAAAAATGATAATTTTTAAAACCAAGTTCTACCTATCCTTATGTAACCCTCACCCCCTAATAGTTCTCATTAAAGTCTTGTTCTTTTTTTTTTTTTAGTTATTATATCAATCGTCACCTTATCTGTAGAACTTAATTCACAGTTCACGACTGTCTCTGTTGGCTGCACTTGAGTGTCTCTGTATGCACATGAGAAGATCTTTCCCTATCAATGCTTGTTCTCCTCCTGTCTTGGGAATTGCTTGGTGCCCCTGCATTGCCTTCCTTCAAGCACTATACACATGATAGTTATTATCTTTCGCTTCAGAAATAAATATTGAGTTCTGTGCAATTAATGCCATTAAGATCTTCCTAGCATCTCTAATACATTTGGATCATCACAGAAAAAAAGCATTATAATAATTTATATGACTTGAGAACGAATTTCTTTTAAAGAAGTTTAAACACTAATGACTTTTAAAATGATGTCTTAAAATGAAGAAGTCTTGTCATTTCAAAAAGAAAGCACTCCTGGAGATCAACTGATTGCTTGTAATAGTGCTTGTCAGGGAGAACTGGATTCTGGTACTGTTTCTAAGGGACCCATTGATAACATGGAGGGATCCAGAGGTTGAGGTAAGGGTGGAAGAACAGCAGGGCCAGTGAGAATGTTTGGAGACTTCTCTTTTGACGAGATGTCCAAGGAGAGGCAGGAAGCTATTTCAACTTTCTGAGGAAAACTTAGTAAAACTGATCTTGAGTTCTCTAGCTGACAGACCTAAGACTAAAGGGTAAATGAAAAGTAGTCACAGTAAGAAATCCAAACAACATGTTTAAAAATTGCTTACTAGTGTCAGGAATTGGGTATTTTCCTTTCAGAAGTCTTCTATGTAAACCTAAACCTATATACATGCATACATATATACATAATTTACATCATGCATACTTAGGATAATGGTGTATATATTTTTCTTAAACTGGGAAGCAAAAGTTAAACTCCATATAATAAAGACGTGTGAAGAATTGGGAAAAGCTAATATTGGAACAGCTTCCTCATGAGTAGTGAGCTTGCCATGAGTACAAATAATTAGAAATAGTGTGGGCCAGCCTGTCTCCAAATTTAATATGCATGCAAACCCACTGGATATCTTGTTAAAATGTAGGTTTCGATTTAGTAGGTTTGAGATGGGGTATGAGAGTCTGCATTTTTAATAACCTCCCAGGTGATGCACTTTGAGAAGCAAGGGTCTATCTGAGCATTGCTAGAGGTGCTTAGAATGTTTGCCTACCTTGGATTGGGATAAAATACTTTTACGTTTCTGTATACTTTAAAGGTTTTATTTTATCTTGATTACATAAACATCAATGGAAAAGAATGTTGATTATATATAGGTGTTTCATTTACTGTTTCACCATTACAGTTTTTCCCTTTTTTCTTTTCTTTTTTTCCCTCTACTACCGTCTACAACACTATGGTGATAACTGTGATTATAACCTTTCCTATTTTAACATTCAAAGCAAACATTATAGTCCTTAACATCTACTGGTTCTGTATATGTTTGTTTAGAAAAATGTGTATCTATAAATTTTAGGATCATTTCTATGTGTCTGAGTTATTGCCACAGTAACAGAGGCATTATATTGAAATGATGTTCTTAGTAACTCTAACAGAAGGAACCAGAATAAAAATTATAATGAATAACAATTGTTAAGAACAATTAAGTGCAACTTACATGCTAAGCACTGCTTTGTGGGTCTTATATGCATTACATGATTTCATCTAAAATAAAGATCTATAAAATAGTCATTATTGTCATCCCATTTTATAGAAAAAGAAAATGAGGTACAGAACAATTAAGTAATTTGCCTAAGGTCACCCAGCTAATAAGTGGCAGAACTGGGATTTTAACCCAGTTAGTCTTGCTCCCGAGTTGGCAGACTCAACCCCTATAAGCACATTGGCGTATTTGGATAATGTGAAATAAGATAGTAACTTAAACTTATATAAAAATGTAGGTTTTTAGTGTTACCATTAGAGTACCCTTTTTTTCTCTTTTGTGTTGACTTAGTCTTATAATTAGTCTTATAATATACATATCTTAGCCTTTGAGGGTATTCATGCTGCATTTTGTAAGCTCTAACTTATCTGTGGAATTGTCTTTGACATGTGGAACCTATTGGAATAACCAATTTCATGAAATAAAACATAAAATATCATTTGCAAGATGCATTTGAGACTTTTTAAGCTCATAATTATAATTTTATGACATTTGCTCAAACTAAGGTATACTTGAGTTTCAGTATTGGTTTGAATAATTTAATTTTTTTTTTTTTTTTTTTTTTTGCAAAATTACGCCTAGTGCCTGAAGTTCATTATCATCCTTAAGAGGAAAGTTAATTCAGATATGTAATTTCTTGTCCAAAGAGGCATATTTTCTTAGTAAGTAAACTATGCTTAAGACTTAGTATTTACTCTTAAAGATATTTTTTCCTATAAGCAATATGAAAAAAAGAATAATTACATGAACAAGAATGAGTTTCTGGCATCTCAAGACAAAATTGTTTTCAGGGAGTAGATCTGCCCATTTTGATACATCGTGGCCATTACTAGGAGTTGAGAGGAAGGTGAGCAGTGAAATAAGGGCAGCCAATTCCCAATAAAGTGACGGTGACCAAGATTTTGATAACCAAGGAGCTAGATACACCAGCATGTCAGTAATGTGGGCACAATGATGGTCCTACTGGAGTGATTCACAGTTCTAAGAATTAACAAGAGCTGTTAGTTTCTATTTTCAAATACAATTGTTAAGTTTTAACAATAGATAATACATTTAAAATACATTTAAATGATTCAAAAATATAAAAGGCAGGATTTTAATGATAAGAGGCCTGTTAATTACAGAGCTTGGCACATCATAAGGAACATTCAGGTACTGTCCTGCTTCTCTGTGGGAGTATATTCTGGCCATCAGGCTCTAGCATTACAATCATTTTGTTAAGGTTAATGCATGTATGCTTTTTTAAAAAAATTTTTTTATCAATGCCCTCTTGCATGGAAAAAGCAATAATGTAGCCTAGTGCTGGAATAATTGTTGAATAGAAAGTGCAGCTCTGAAGCAGTTTCTCTGTTTTGTTGATTCTCTGCATTTTGTGATGTCTGGTGATGGTCAGGAGCCTAATTAGCAAGTTGGGACAAGATGGTAAACTTAAAAGCCATCAGTGATCAAGTTTACTTTACCAAGTTATCAGAACAAGGGGTGTTTTAAAAATTTTTTAAATTTAAACACTAGTAGTTTTTCTCTGATATGTAATTTAAATACAATAAAATGCACAAATCTCAGATATAACACTGAATGAACTTTGACAAATTTATACACCTGTGTAACCGTAGCATGATCAAGATAGAATATTATCAAGGTAGAATATTATCATGGTCCTAAAAAGTCTCTTTTGTCCTCTTCCAGGTAATACCCCTTCCTGCTACCCCTGCACACACATGAATAACCAGAGACAACTATGATCCTATCACCCAGCTTAATTAGTTTTACCTGTTCTTGCCCTTGATCTAAAAGGAATCACTCCGCATGTTTTTGTGTGTCTGGCTTCTTTCACTCAACATGATGTTTTTGAGATTTAGCCATGTTGCTGCACATTGTGCTGCTCCTGTTTATATTGTGTAGTATTCCTTTGTGTGAGTTTACTACAATTTATTTGTCCATTCTCCAGTTGATGGATATTTGTTTGTTTTTCTAGTTTTGAGCTGTTATTGAGGATCACAGCCATGAACAGCCTTGAGCAAGCCTTTTTGTGGACATAAATTTTTATTTCCCTTGGGTAATCAACTAGGATTAGAGTCATTCAATCATAAGGTGGTTATCTATTTCACTTTATTAGAAACTTCCAGTTTTCCAAAGTGTCCTTGTCACTTCATACTCTCACCAGCTCTGTATGAGAGAACAAGGATGGTCCTGATCTCAGTGATTAGCTGCCACCTGCTCCTTATGTGGGTTGTTTCTCAATCTTATCACTGAGCTGGATGCAGTAGGAAAGAGCGTTAGTCTGGGGCTGGGAGGCAATACAATTATAGTCAGTGCACTGGAGAGGTAATTCATCCTCCCCTTGCCAGCAGGACAAGCTCATTTGCTCTCACATCCCTCCCTCAGCCCAGCGATGTCTGCCAACCTTCCATTAAGAGTTACACCATCGGTAGATTGGCTGTGTTACAGAATTAATTCCAGGACGGGCTTTCAGCCCACTTGTACCTTGACCTCATCTCTGCTTGTTCTCTTTCCACACCCACACTGCATTCATCCAGATTCACAAAATCTCCGTCCTTTTGTTTTTGGTGATTAACTTGGTAGCTTCTCTTATCACTGAAGCTTTGTTGTCATGAAGTCTCTCAATAACAGGTGCAGGAGTACCTTTGGGCAAGTTACTTAACGTCTTCTGTTTCCTTGTCTGTAAATGGGGATAAGAATTCTGTGATTTAAAAAGTTAGTGCAACTGTTAATGCCTAAAAAAGGGTTCTGACTGGGGTCTGGTCCATGCAGCGTATGCTCAGTAAATGCTGACTGTTCTATTCCTAGCACGGCTCCTCCTGCTGTACTTCTTACATAGTCTCTCCACTCCCCTGAGTATCCTTAATTGATAATTCTGGTTAAAGACTTTTCTTGGAACTGCCTTAGGAATTCATGTCCAGGTCCCTTTCCTTTCAAAGTCTCAGCCACAAATTGTCACTCCGAGAAATAGTTAAGATAACATGGGAACCAATTCTACTGCAGACTTTAAAGTTCCTGCCGGGTTGTTCTGGGGCCTTTTGGATTTCCTATTTCCATATTTCCCAGATGAGATAAGTTTTTAGATTATATGCTAAATATAGATCTCCATGTACATGTTCAAGGATTTTAATATATTGTTAAACTCTGGTTTTGAGTCATAAAGACTATCTCCCCTTCGAAAATGAGTTGTTTGTACATGCCAAGCACCTGAACACCATTGTTCTCGGTTCCAGATGTTCCTATGATCTTATGGATGTCTAGGGCGCCTTTCCTATCCTCATCAGAGAGGACTTAGCAAGTCCTGGGAACAGAAAGGCCATTGTTTTTATCCTAAGTGATATCATCTAATAGCTGTTCACTTTCCTCCACTCTTTAACTTGCAGTGTTCAGGCAGGATGCCCATGAACTAATCTGGCACCTCCCTTATTCTCTGGTGCCTCTTGCTCAGCATTTTGCTTGGGTCTCATAAGCCTGCATATGGACCGTCCTTCTTGTCCTGTCTCACAATGATCCCTTCCCCAGCCCGCCTTCCGATACTTTTCTTCTCTATGCCTTTACCCAATTTATCCTCAATCTGGTTAGCACTTTATTTCCACCCCTGTGAAACCCTATCAACTACACAGTCTCAGATTTCACTGCTCCCCTTCACAGCAAAACTCTCTTAGAGAGTGGTCTTTGCTCAGAGTATTTACTCGCTTCTCTCCCATTTCCACCTTAACACATTACTGAAAAAGCCATCACAGATACCGATGTCCAACACCTTGTCATCAGTTTGTCCCTTCGTGTCGCTTGAAATGGGTTACTTTTTCCTTGAAATTTTCTCTTCTTGTAGTTTCTGGAGCACCATGCTTATTGCTTTTTGCTCTTGAGTTCTCTTTTGCCATATTATCATGGTGATGTCATTTTTTCCTCATGGATTTAACCTGCTTGCAGAGGCCTCCCAGTCCTGGACTGTCCTAAACAAATCTCCTTTCTTTACTCCTTTACCGTACTTTCTACTTTAAAAAACAAAACAAAACACAAGAAAAACAAAACAAACAAACAAACAAAAACAGCACTTATCTATGCCTGACTTTCTCATTTATTGGTATACATGCTAACATTTCATGGGGCGGCTTATAACTATCTAAATGCACATTTGACAAAAATGATAGCTGACATCTTTGCTCATTTAATATTCATGATAATCTCATGAAGTAGGAAGTAGTATCTTCATTTTACACACATGGAAACTGAGATAGAGTGAAGTTCAATAATTTGCACTTGGCTCCAAAACCGTAGGTATCAAAGCGAGGATTCAGACTGGCCATTCTGACTCCAGGATCTTCTATAAAAATCACTGAGGTGAAAACCACTGAATTACACTGTTTCCCCATGCTTTCCAAGGGTACATTGAGAGACTAACATTTGTGTTTTCTCTGGAGTGCTGAGAATTTCAAGGTTTTGGCCATGTGACGACACAAGAAGAAATAGATTATACACAATGAAATATTCATCTCATTTTGCCTTGCGCGTGGCAAACGTTCACTAAATGATAAAGTGTATTATAAGTATTTTGTAAGTCTTAGAGTAAGAATATACATTTCGAAAACTAAAACTTATAGTTTATAAATACAAGACATGTTAGAGTACTTGTTAATGAATCAATAATCTGGGATGAGCTGGAACTCGTTCCCAAATAAGGAAAAGATGAGCCAGTCTATATTTTCTTTCCTTTGCCTCTCCACTTAATCATTAAAGCCAAGGCCTTCAAGATAATTGGCAAGGGAAAGGAGGGTGGAATGCATTTTGAGGCTAGAGAGAGCAGGTGTTTTCCACCTGTTTGATTCTGTCTCCCAGGCTGAATTTTGCCTTCTTTGCAGGACTCCATAGCACACTCTCCCAGCCTGTTAGTGCTCCTATAAACTGTTGATTTGTTGCTGGCAAGCCTGCATAGCCCTGAGCCAGAGCCGGCCTGCCTAGAAACCCTGAACTGGGTCTCACCTGTTCCCAGCAAATTCTTCTCTGTGTCTTAGCTGGCTCCCATGGCACGTCATCTCTCGCCTGCTGCTTCCCAAAAAAAGACACCACAAATTCATTGGAAGTGTTATATTAATGACTTCATTTATAACCTCTTCCCCCAAATGCAAACATGCATTTGGGGGAAGAGGACAATTACAGAGGCTGATGTGAAGCACCACAGAATGAAAAGTCTTTATTCATCAGTTACCATAGACCCTTGGAACCCTCAAATCCCAACGGGCCAATAAACCCAGTCCACATGGTATCTGAGGGGTGGTTTTACACAACGAGAATGCAGATGAAGTGTCCCAGCCATTCACTAATCTCCCCACATGTTCCTCCAATCTGAACCTCTGCACGTCCACAGCAACTCCCACTTTTAAGATTTTATTTTTCGTCTCCTAGTCCAGCTTTTCAGACCATGGTCCAGATTCTGACTAGCAGGTCTGGGGTGGGGCCTGAGAGTCTGCATTTCTAATCAACTTCCAGGAAGGGGCCAGATCACACTTCGCACAGCAAGATCAGTCAGCAGTTCTCAAAGCAGAGTCAGCCTCAAAATCCCCTCCGGGGCTTGTTGAAACACAGATTTTTGGGCCCCACTGCAAGACATTCTGGTTCAGTAGGTCTCAGATGAGGCTCAGGAATGTCCATTTCTAACAAGTTCCCAGGTGATGCTGCTGCTGCTGGATTGGGACCCACACTTTGAGAACCACTGTGCTAGATTATCGTAGGAGCCCTGACTTGCCTCTCTGCTCCTCTACTTTGTTATTTCCCTACCACTAGAATTATCCTTAAAATTCTAAAAATGATAATTTTGTACACTTTCTCATCTTGTTTATAAAACTGCTAATGTTTCCCAATGGGCCACTTAACACATTTCTAGAGTCTTTGGTATGCTGTAACAGTTAGAAATAAGCATCCCTAGGACAGAATTTTGTCAGAGGCCTCTCTGTTTATCTAATGGCAACTAGGAGATAGAATCCTCCCAGCGCACATCTCTGTGTTATTTATCAGAATTTTAAGCGATTCTTTACTTCAGGAACTTAGACAAAAGCATTTGTTCAGAATGAATATACACTGTAGAATGGTGACTACAGACTTTTTAGTAATCCATAACTAAGACATGATACCAGCTACAAACTCATTACACTATACAACAGAATTCTGCTGTCAACCTTGTGTCCAATGTCTGGAGAAACCAGCCAGTGTCAGCAAGAGGAACTGCTCCATTTACTTCTGACCTGAACTTTCTTTGTGTTGCTATAGTGTTGTTAATTCCCTTCTGTGAGACTCATGCTATTTCTTTTCCAGGCTGCCGCATGCAAGGGTTATTTGTTCTTGCTGATGTTGTTGTTGTTGATGTTGTTGTAGGGATCTTGGTCCTAATTCTTTTTCTTTGAATCTGTAAATACTCCAAGTGCAGTCCATAAAGAAGTTTGACTTGCCTCCAGAATGCAGTGCCAGACGCTGGCTTCCAGCTTTACTAACCAACCCGAGAGATGGATTTTGTGGGTTTGTTTGGTCTCCTAGTTTGTGCCAACTGGGCGCCCTGTCCTGAGTCCAGCAATTTTTTTTTTCTTTTCTTTTTTTTTTTTTTTTGGCATACAAGTACTGAAGGGAACATTTTATTCCTCTCTCTTGGGTGGGAACAGTCACTTTATTTATAGTGTCTGAGCCAAAATTTGATTTCTTCATGCATGATGCTCTGGCTTTATTGGTTTAAATTCACCTCCTTTACTCTTTTCCATGTACACCCAAGTTTTTCTAGTTCTGATAGCATTTGAGCCCTTTGTGGCCTCAGTCTGCCTTTCCAGCTTTAGCTCCTGGCATTGTGGCACCTCTACTCCAGCCATTCTCAAAGATGTCTTACACCCTTATACCTCTCTATCTGCATATTTAGTTCTCTCTTCCCAAAAGGTCCTCTGCAGTGTCTCTTCTCCTGGTTCTCACTCCAAATAATAACTACTGATTACTTTGGGAAAAGACACAATGTGGGCCTACACGTGATATAGATAATTAAGCCAGTCTTTTTTCAAGGCTTGAATAATATCTCTGTAATGTTTCCTCTCTTGGCTTCCTCTTCCCAAAATGTCCTCTGCAGCACTGCCCCTCCTGGTCCCTCTCCTGCGTGTGTTAAGCCCACACATGCAGGCCTACCCAGATCTTTAAGTGAATCTTGTTAAGCCTGATGAAAATCAGGTGGTGTGTCCCTAAAAGGCAATTGTCTCTAACTCTTCTCAGTTTTCCTTTTGTCTGGTTTCAGAGGAATGTGTGTGCGAGGGAGGAAGGAGGTATTTGCTGCAGGCAAATGTTTGAACATTCAGAATTTGAGGGAGAAGGATATAAAGGTTGGTGAATGTGGGCATAGTTGATGCAGATTTGGCATGAGGAAAGGAATTTTTGTCCCTTAATGATCTCTGCTTTCTTTTTGTAAGACCTAAGGCAATAAAAGCGGAAAACTACTCTAAGCACACTGACATTTATTTTTTAGTGTACTTGGTGCTCTGTATAAATACTCCCCATATTTTTAGAGTTTTTGAAAAGTAAAGACGCTTTAAAACTGTCAGAGTCAGCTCTTCTTTTGCTCTTCACTATTCCTAGTAGGAAAAAGAAAAGAGCTGGCTTGTTTGCTCTGGGGCGTTTTATGGGTTTTCACAGATGCATTTGGAGGATTTGAAATGGATTGCAGCTTGAAATTTGAGTTTCTTTCATTCTTTATTTTCTTTTGTGTTTTCACTCATTGGTACCTTGATTGACATTATATATTGTTTATGTCAGAGGACAAACCTCAGGTTTAGGACTTTGATGTTTTTGGTGAATACTGTGGAATGTCTCTACATCTAAAAGGGAACTAAAAATTCATCAGGCCTGATGTTTAAAAACAGCTTGTTTTTAATTAGGAACATATTCATGAGCAACAGCTTCCTTCTTCAGGCCTGTAAGATCGAAAGCTTTGAGAAGCAGATGATATTAGTCACCTGACCAGACCCCTTCGGTGTCAGTGCACCTGTTCCCCAGCTGTTACAGGTGCTGTTCTGGACACTGGAAGATGTTCAGCAGCACCCTGTCCTTACCCACTAGATGCCAGTAGCACCCCACTAGAGTGACAACCAGAATGTCTCCAGACTTTGTCAAATGCCCGGGACTGAATAGGGGATCAATGGACAACAAAATTGCTCCATATGGAGAATGGTTGGTTTATTGAGACTCTAAAAATGATCTGAGCAAAAGCCAGTTCCTCCCTAAAACTTTTTCAAGTTACAAAGGAGAGCAGAGGTATTCTGTGAAATAAAGACTGTATTCTTTTCATGATATTGCCGTTTCCATTCCCTCCAATTCTAGCCAAACGTTGCCAATGAAGTCTTACTCAACTAAAATGGCAGAAGAGAGGGACAGGGTTTCTGCTTTGAAGAGTCCACTGAAGTTAAGAATAGTCCTTGTATAAATCTGGGAGGCCAAGGATATTCATGTTTGGCATTAGATCATGGCAGAGTACAAAATTTTACAGGAGGTTTAGTAGTGTCCCAGACTTCTATTACACGTTTTTTAAAAAATAACTTTTTGAATATCACTGCCTGACATTATAAAGATGGAGACAGTAAAACTATTCAAAACGTTACCCTCAAATCATGGGCCTAATTTTAACCTTTTTCTGCTAACAAATTTCACCCTTCCAGCCTTGGTTTTTCCCTGCCTATACAACTCAATCATTTATATTTATCTGCAACAGAAGGCCTACAGATGATATAGATAATTAAGCCAATCTTATTTTCAAGGCTTTAATAATTAATAACTATGATTCAACATTTTAAGAATGTTATTTTGACCTTGTTCTTCGCTCACTGATGAGAATTAAATGTAAGAAATGTGCATCAGAGCAGGGCTGTTGGTGTAATAAAGATTTAATTTATAATGTTTCCTAACATTCTCTTCTTTTTAGTTTACACAGTCCACATTGCATCTTTTCCCAAAATATTCATTAGTTATTATTTGAGCATTAAACATATATCTCCTTAATCTTATATTATGTTGTTACATTAATCAAGGCAATGACAAGCAAAATTTTGTCCCAGGACTTTTGACTTGCTTTAAAATAAAACTAATGTTCACTTTTAATTGAGCCATTAAATAAATCCACTGTCTTCTGGGGTGAAAAGTATTTCTCTGTCCCAGGAACTCAAATTGTACTTAATAATTGCCTGTGGAAGGCAACTGGGTGTGTTCCTTCTCCCAACAAAGGGAACAGCAGTAGGAATTGTGTCCCTAGACTTGTTCAGTTCCAAAAGGCAATTTTCTTTAACTCCAGAAAGAAATCAAAGAGGAAATACAAGAATCATCTGGAAGAGAACTGGAGAAAAAAAGAAAGCACAACTCAGTAGAAAGCTAGCTCAGCTAGACAGATAGATGGACAATACAGAACTACCAGAGAAAAACGAATTTTAAAGTGTTCGTGAGGTGGAAGAGAGATGATTGTCAACAAAGCCAAGTGCTAAATATAGAAACTATGGAAATAGTCCATGCTTCTGGATAGCCTTAGCTTTGATGTTAACCAGCAAAACATCTCCAAAAGGGTTCCTGTGTAAAGCTATGAGCAGAAAAGGATTAAGAATATGCTAATTAAGAGAAACAAACATGTTTTACCTCTGAATTTTGCTATTTATGAAGTAAAAGACAAGGATATCAGAGCAAGCACTTTTGTATAATTAATATTCTAGAGTGTGTGGAGGGAAAAAGGCATACAGTTCATGGTCTTGATACATCTTAAAATTTGTTTTAAGGGAACTTTTTTTTTTGAAGTATTTTTTTAATTTTTCAATTACAGTTGACATATAACATTATTTTAGTTTCAAGTGTACAACACAGTGATTAGACATTTGTGTAAGTTACAAAGTGATCATCCCAATAAATTCAGTACTCATATCTGACACCACACATAGTTATTACAATATTATTGACTATATTCCCTATGCTACATCTCTATGACTGTTTTGTAACTGCCAATTTATACTTCTTAATCCCCTCCTCCTTTTAGTCTTCCCTTAACTTCTGCCAATCCTACATCAGTCAAAATACTCTTTATACCTATGAGCTAGTTTATGTTTTGTTTGTTCATTTTTTCTATTCTCTAGATTCCACATGTAAGTGAAATCATGTGATATTTGTCTTTCTCTTTCTGACTCACTCCATTAAGTACAATATCCATATTGTTGCAGATGGCAAATTTCATTCTTTTTTATGGCTTAGCAATATTTTATTGTATGTATGTACCACTTCTTCGTTATCTCTTCATCCATTGATGGACACCCAGGTTGCTTCCATATCTTGGCTACTGTAAATAATGCTGCAGAAACATATAGATGCATATGTCTTTTGAAGTAGTATTTTGGATTTCTTCAGATGAATACCCAAAGTAGGATTACTGGGTCCTTCTTTGTCTTTTATTATAACTTTTGTTTTAAAGTTAATTTTGTCTGATGTAAGCATTACTACCCCAGCTTTCTTTTTCATTTCCATTTTTATGAAATATCTTTTTACATCCCTTTACTTTCAGTCTGTGTGTGTATTTCAATGCAAATCGAGTCTCTTGTAGGTAGCATATGTAAATGTCTTATTTTCTTATCCATTCAGCCACCCTATGTCTTTTGGTTGGAGTATTTAATCCATTTACATTTAAAGTAATTATTGAAAGATATGTAGTTATTACCATTTTATTATTCACATTTTTTTAATCTTTTTTTTTTTTCTTCCTCTTGTTAAAGAAGTCCCTTTCAGATTTCTTGTAATCCTGGTTTGGTGATGATAAACTCCTCTAGCTTTTTCATGTCTGGGAAACTCTTTATCTGTCCTTTGATTCGAAGTGAAGCCTTAATGGGTAGCGTAATTTAGTTGTAGGTCCCTGCTTTTCACTACTCTGAATATTTCATGCCAGTCCCTGTGGCCTACAAAGTTTCTGTTGAGAAATCAGCTGACAGTCTTATGGGAGCTCCATTGTAGGTACCAAAGTTTTTTTTCTTTCTTGCTGCTTTTAAGATCCTCTCTTTGTATTTAACCTTTGACATTTGAATGATGATGTGTCTTGATGTGGGCCTTTTTGGGTTCATCTCGTTTGGGACTCTCTGTGCCTCCTGGGGCTGTATGTCTATTTCTTTCTTCAGGTTAGGGAAGTTTTCTGTTATTCTTTTTTCAAATAAGTTTTTAATTCCTTGCTCTCTCTTTTCTTTCTGGTACCCCTATGACATGAATGTCCAGAGGCTCCTTAAACTATCCTCAGTTTTTTGAATTTTTTTTGTTTTTGCTGTTCGAATTGAGTGTTTTCTACTACCTTATCTTCACTGATTCAACCTTCTGCTTCCTCTAATCTACTTTTGATTACCTCTGATGTATTCTTCATTTTAGTTATTGTATTCTTCATATCTGCCTGGTTCTTTTTATATTTTCTATCTCTATTTTTATGTTTCCTATCTCTTTGTTGAAGTTCTCACTGAAAACATTGAGCATTCTTATAACCAGGGTTTTGAACTCTACATCTGATAGCTTGCTTGTCTCCATTTTGTTTTGTTCTTTTTCTGTAGTTTTGTTCTGATCTTTCATTTGGGATATGTTTCTTTCTCTTTTCACTTTGGTTGCTTCTTTGTGTTTGTTTCTATGAATTAGGTAGATCTACTGTGTCTCCTGGTCTTAGTAGAGTGGCTTTCTATACTAGGCATTCTGTGGTACCCAGTGACACAGTCTCCCTGGTCACCTGAGTTGGGTACTCAAGGTGGGTTCCTTGTGCGGGTTGTGTATGCCCTCTTGTAGTTGAGTCTTGGTTGCTGTTTGCATGTCAGTAGAAGGGAATGACCTTTACTGAGACTGGCTGTGACTACAATGGAGAAGCTGTTGTGAAAGGGCTGACCCTACTGGACAATATTCACCTTAACAGAGCTCTGGTGCCTGCCCAGTCTGCCCTTTGGGTGTGTCTATTTGGAGGTGTTTTGGGTGATGCTCTGGTGTGGTCTGAAGCTGGCCACCAGGTGTATTGATTCTGGGGCCTCTTAGGAGGGGCTTTGATACAGGCCAAGGTTAGCTGCCTATGCCTTGCTCAGGGCCAGTTGGTGTGAGTTACAAAGTGATTTGCAAATGGTTGCCACTTGTGCTGGGTTTGGAGGTGCCTGAGGGAGGCTAAGCTGTGAACAAAGGCTGACTGCCATTAGTGCCAGGCTTGGGGCTGCTTAGCAAGAGGTACGGGGTATGCCAAGGCTAGATGCTGCTTGTTTGGGGTTTGTGAACCTTTGAGAGATTTTAGGAAAGTATGCAGCATGAGCCAAGACAAAATGTTTGTATGGAAAAGCCACTAGAAGCAACGTGGGTGGGCCTGTAATTTGGGTGGAGTGGAGTCTCAGAGAATCACCAGGACAGAGGGCTAAGTGTGTTAGCTAGGTTGATGTAGACTAAGATATGGTGGCTACCTGCATTTGCATACTGGGTTGCAAGATGACTCAATAAAGGAACAGTGGCTTCTGCCAGAACTTCTGTCTGGGAGAAAGTTGCCCCTCCAGCCCTCACCCTGAAACCAGACAATTAAGTTCCTCCTCATCTGTCTTGGGCCCTTTAGAGCTGCTGCCCCAGCCTGGAGCTCAGAGTGTGAGTCCATCAGGGAGTACTTGCAGGCCCTTCAAGAGGAATCATCTCACTCAGCCACAATCTCCACTGGTTTTCACAGCCAGAAGTTATAGGAACCTCTTTTCCCAGTACTTGGATCTCTTGGCTGGTGAGCCTAGTGTGGGGCGAGAGCCCTCTCCTCAGAAAGGACCTCTGCAGCTGAGATATCTCTTCCAATTTTTAACCACCACAGGTGGGTGTGGGACCAGCCTCTTCCATATCTCTGCCTTCCTACCAGTTTCAACGTGACTTCTTCTGTATATTCTTAGTTATAGGACTTCTGTTCACCTAGACTTCAGGTGCTTCTCATAGATGACTGTTCTGTAGTTTAGTTGTAATTTTGATTTGGTCATGAGAGGAGGCAAGCACAGCATTTACTCACTCCATCACCTTGACCAGAATTCTGTAAGGGACCTTTAAATGGGTTGATGCCTTATTGTAATTATGCTTGCAAACTAGTAAAGAAACCATGAGAACCCATGGATATGAGTTGTGATGAGCAAGACTGAAACCAAACCAGAAGGCAGAAGAGGGAATGACGGGAGAATCTAGTTAGAGCTAGGTGATGTGTGTAAGGTATACTTCATGTGTGCTTTACTTTTTCATTTCTTGGATTTGTTTTCATGGGAATTTCTATTAGTTAGATCACACTGGCTATGTAATAGACAGGGTAATTAGTTTATTTGCTGTTAAGCTGAGAATAAAGCTATTTTAGCAGAGTTGGAATGGTCAAAAAGTATACGTGGAATAGTTCATTAAAATGTTGTACCTACTGTTTCTTTTAGAGCTACTTCCAATGTTATCATTACACTGGATGGACTTAGATCTTAAAGTGAAGAGAAAAGCTAAGGGTGATACATTTTTAAAGTTAAATTTTGATTTAATTCTATGAAGAGATATCTATGAAACCTCAAGTTTGTTTTAGTATCAAGTAGTGAGAAGACAAAAAGGGTCTGGCTCCTTAAGAAACCAGGTGGTAAAATGGTAGAGAATTCCACAGGAGAAAAAGATTAGGGGTGTTTTAAAGGGAGATGTGGTTGTAGACACATTGCAAGTTTCTGTTGAAGAAGAGGTTTTGCAGTCACGACTGAGAGAGAATATTCTGGAGCAGGTCCTAGCGCCATCCCAAAGAGAGAGGAAATTTTTCATGCACTGACTCCATTTTCTTTCAGCAAATGTTTTTTTGGTTACAACTGAACATACAAGTTGTGCTGATACATAGATATGCAGAAAGAAATGTTCTTCCTCTAGACAGAGAAAGCCTGCTAGCAACTGACCTAGTGTCCATTCTCCTCTTAGCCTTCCCAGCATCCCCGGTACCTAGGTGTGCCTGTGAGACTAAATTCTGGTGAAGAAAAGTAAACAGAAGCCTTTGAAACTTCTGGAATATTTTCTTAGGGGGAAGAGTACGTGAATCTTCAACCTTTTGCCTTTGCTGCAGGCAAAAATGTTGCCAATATGAATTGTGTTTGAGCAGCCGTCTCTACTGTGAGGTTGTTGTGATATGTTGAGGAATGAGAAACTGTAGGATAGAAAAAGCTGGAACCCAAACAACCTTTTGGCACAACCATTCCAAGCCTGGACTCCCACCTCAAGCTTTCTTTTAGGCCAGAGAGAAATAATCCCCTATCCTGTTTAAACTACTGTTACTTTGGCCTTTAAAAAAAAAAAGACAAACTTCTAATTAATAACAAACTTAACTGATGCACACTTCTATGATTTTAAGTAGGATTAAAATATATTTAATTAATATTTAGACATTTTTAGTATCTGCTCAGATCATGCTAAAACTAGGACAGTGTCTTTACTTGAAAATGGATATCAATCCATCAAATATAATCAATTGTATATGGATTGCAAAGAAGTATGAAATGAAATTTTTGGCCTTTGTGCAACTTTCTTTAAAGTGAAAAAAATGAATTATTAAAAGCGTGCATACACACATATATGCACTTACACATGCATAAATACACACAAAATTCCATTGTAAAGCAGTTCAATTCAATAGACCCAGCGACGCACGGAGCAAAAGATTAGCATAGACAATAAAATCTTAGCAGTTCTGAGGAAACAGCTGGAAGGGACTGGGAGTTTGAGCAGAGAACTTTTTGAGAGTAGAAGAAAAATTAGATGACAAAAGGGGAAATGGGATACTGTCAAGAAAATGAATGAATTTTATGTTATTATCTTAAAATGACATATTTGCAATCAAAGTTCCGGTTAAAGGATCTTTTTCTAATGCTCATTTCTTTCAGCTGGTCCTGATAGATGTGTAAGTGGCCATGATAGACCGCACAGTTCTCCTGGTGGCATTTTCGGAAAGATTGTGCAATTAGTATCTGCAGTTTTTCTATGAAGAGCCCTTACTGTTTACATTTCAACTTGTAGCTCTGTAGTCAAAGACGTGAGTGAATGACTGCAGTGCAGTAATTGTGTCTGGAAGGGAGAAAAGCATGGCAGAACACTGTGGTTATTGCTGGCAGCATTGCTAATGGATATTGGAAAGTTAGGGCATTTAGAAAGTTGTAGTGAGGGTTCTTCTGGTCTGAAGATGGCTTCCTTCTACCTGGTGATTCAGACACCTAAGCTCTGTCCATCTAGTAGTTCGATGTCTCTTAGGGTCTCCTTGACTACTGTAACAAAGGAAGAATGGGAAAGAAAAGGCTTGGAAATGGCGCTCATCTTTTCCATTCACATTCTATTGTGAGAACTAGTCATATGACTGTCCATAAATGAAATAGGTCCTGTGAAATGTGGCTCATGATTAGGTGATGATTTTTCTGTAATTCTCTACAGAAAGGCAAGGTGCAAATTTTGGTGGAGAGTTAGCAACCTCCGCCTTGAGGTCTGCATGACCTGCTAATGCTGATGTGCACAAACCCACTCAGCTGTGTAGAAAGAGAAGCGTGGTGCATTATAATACAATAATCACTGAGTGTAACAGTAACAGTTAACCCTCTAGATCTCTATTCATTTAAAATGATTTAGTAATAATTCCATCAGGATATGTTTTAAAAGCTCTTGGGAATGCTTGTATATTATTAAAATAATATTAAGGAAGTCACTAGTTAACAGTCTCAGCAGTATCTGATCTTTTATGTATCAAAGAACCTCTTCATGCTGTATTCTAACTTTCAAAACGAACTTGTGGAGCGGATATGAAAAAAGTGAGACGCCATCGTGTCTGAAATTTATTTCTCTTTGTATCTGCCCTGATTCTCTCTCTCTCTCTCTCCCACACCCCCACAACATCTCAATTTTAAGTTACATATTGTGTCTAAAAATAGCACTTGAACATCATAAATATAAAGTATTTTCCTTAAATAAGAAGGCATACTTTTTCTGTGTGTTTTAACAAAAATGTGAGCATCTATAAGGGAACTATTAAGAACTAGAAAGTTTATAAGTAAGGGAATTCTTAAGAACAAATGTTCATGTTATTTGTTATCAACTTATAAGTGTTCCTTCCAGTGGTTCTCAAACTTGAGAATATATCAGAATCACCTGGAGGGTTTGTTATACCACAGATTGCTGGATCCCATCTCCAGAGTTCCCAGTTTAGTAGATCCTGTCTGGGGCCCAGAAATTTGTTATTCTAACAAGTTCCCAGGTGATGGTGATACTGTGGTCCAAGGACCATACCTTGAGAACCAGTGATCATTCTATCAAATAATACCAAAAGAGGCAAAGATAAATGTTATTAATTCTTTGCAGTTTTTCAAAGATTGTACTATTTGATGTGTCCCAGCTTTTACACTAATAATAATAATATTGATAATAATAAAAAACAATAATAATAATGCCGAAAGACTTAAAGTGCTTAAGACTCAAGTTAATTTAATTTCATAATCATAAGGCTGAATAGTACCAATCTTCCTACATGGAGACTTCTGTACTTAATTTTGACTGACCCACATAAAGCAAATGTGATTCATTTGACTTAAAATTAAAAACCCAAATAACCTAGGTGAAGCACGGTAGGTTTTTACGATGGAGCCTAAAAGGAGACAGATGGGTTATTCAAATAATAGGAGTGATTAGGCAAAGGTATGCTGGGAATAAGTTGCTCAGACATTAAGGAAAACAATAAGAAAATCACAAAAACTTTACAGACAATCAAGGTAGGATATTTTCACTAAACGTGAGTCTAGGGCCGATCTGTGCAGAATTAAGAATTTTGTCTTGGGTATTTACTTTCTTAATAATACAGGGGAAGTGATTCTGAGGAAGATTTATTTTACAGTTGACTTTCATCAAAGCAAGAAAAATATATTGTGCAATAATAAAAACATGATCTGTCCTTTGGGTGTTCAATGCCTATGTTAAGGATTCATGAGATATTTACTTAGAAAAATTATATACCCAGGGATGGTGACCTTGGTTAAAATTTAGGCTTCATAAAAGATTATGAAATTCAGTTGTTCTAGACTCTAGAGAATAAAGTAATTTATCATAACATGAAAAACTGTGAAATTAAAGAACAAAAGTTGCAGTGGGTCTCCTTTTGAATGTATGGGGCCTGCCTGGCATAGGCGTATAGGACTCACTTTGAAAGGTGAACAATGATGATCAAAAATGATTCTCTGAGGAGCTCATTTGGAATAAGCAGCTGTCTCACACACCAGGAAGGTAATATTCAAGCAGCTAAGGAAGCTAATGACTATTTCTTATGACTATTTTGCCCTCGATGAAAAATTCTGATATAATTGTTACATTTTCTCAACTGTGTTTACAAAGGAGGCACTAAAAATCAGAATGTCTTGACCTGAAGGTAGGAGAGTATGCTAAGAAATTCTGCCCTGCATTCTGCCAATGACAGTTTTATCTGGGAATAACTCCACTCTCTATTGCTTCTTGTTTCATCACCTGATTTCGTATTTCAGAAAAGTCATCCAAGGACTGATTTTTGTGGTTATCTTTCATGGCACCATTCTGTGGCTTCTCTGTGTTTTCGGAGTGATCTTCTGCCCTGAGAAGGTGAAGTTCATGCCCAAGGATGTGCAGAAACCCACGGTCAGGTGCTTTTTTACAGGGCCCTCAATGTGTGTTTTCAGGGACCATGTTATCACAACTGTCATCATCATCATCCAGCAGCAGCTCCATGGAAGAAGGAAGGGACGTGGCTCTGCAGCCCTGCTACTTTGTTTCCTCCTTCCTGATTTACACTGTCTTATGTTTCTCCTTCCTGCCCTGACTCTGTCCAAGAATGGCCAACATGTGTCATATCTGTTTTACTTGTAATCTTTCAGAGCTACCAGAGATGGCACACACCATGGTTCATTCTCTTACACACCTTGCTTCCTTCCTCCTTCCTTTCATTTCTACCTTCCTATCTTTCTTTCCAGAAATAGTTTTTTTTGATGTGTAACAGAAAAGTATAGACTATAAACAGGGAAAAAAAAATCTCTTAAATGTTTTTGCTTTAATTTTTTGCCTTACTTCAAGAACCTACTTCATTCATGTACTTTGTTTTTAGGATATGATTTTATTCAACTTATACTTTGGTCTCTCTTTCACTGTACTCACATTCCTCCCTTAACTCTGTCTCTTCTTATTTTTCTCATCCAGTTTCCCATCCTTAACTCTTTGAAAGATTCGACACTCCTCACCAATTTATAGAAATAAACCGCACTGTGTTGCCACTTTGTAAACATTTTAATGAAGGTCGTATATATAAGAATTCTGCAGGGACTTTTTCCTGAAGGTCAAGAGAAGTCTGCGTTGGACTTTGTCTTCTCTTAGTTGTCCTTTGTTTTGTTTCTAGGTACTGTTCTAAAGCTGTAATTTGAGTAAACTGAAAGCCTTGTAAAAAGTTTTTACACAGTATAATTTCCTTTCTTGTTGTTATGGAGTGCAAAGGTGATAAATATAGGAATATTGATCTATTGTTTTTCTTTTCTCCTCCAAGCTAAAGAGTTCCAATAAGATGATTTACTCAAGCTTCCTCTGAACAAGAAACTCACTGCCCACTTCTGTCCACGTCTTACTCTGATAACTTAAAATCCTGCACCATCTCTTTAAAACATTTTAATTTTTAATGAACTTACAGAAAGGTCAAAAATTACCTCTTTTCCATATTAGCTACTGAACTCATACTCCTATAAAATTTAAGTACCAATTTCATCTCTCTCTTTTAAATTGGTATCATCTCTGAGTTATCTCAAGATTTCTGGTGGTAACTTTTATGTAGACCCTTGACTTATTCTTGAACTTTATCCTCCCAATAAATATTAGTTTGATCCTGTAATGATTACCAGGTCTTTTCTTTTCCCTCTTAGTAGAGGGTTCTCCTCTTATGAACTGTAACTCTTCAATTTCGGTTTCCTTATTCATTGTCTTTCAGATCTGTCCTCATCCTACTGCCTATGACTCTGATGGTTTTCCATTGACTCCCTCTCCATTCACAGGGAGGTGGTAATACTAAATTAATAATGTTTGTGGCAATGCCTAGAAAAGTGATGTAATTATAGAAAAGCTTTTTAAAAAATCATTTTTATTCATTTTTAATAAAGCTTTGATGAAACTATAAATAAATTCTTTTTATTCATCCTTAGAGTAGTTTGTGTGTTCCCTTAACAATGTGTGTGTGTGTGTGTGTGTGTATTTTTTTTTTTTAAGAAGGGAAGCTGCACTAGGTGGTTGAAAATGGAATAAATCTTCACCAAAAAGAAAGATACCTAAAATACAATTGATATGAACATATTTCTTTTTAACATATTTCTGGATATGACAAAAATGAACTCCGATTTAGGAATTAAGTAAGCTTATTTTTTTAACTTAATTTTTTTTCAGTAAGAAATATTCCTCCATTAAAATCAGGCACTGTCTCTTAGATTATGATGTAACAAAGCTTTTGAGAAAACTTTTTGCAAATTAGATTAAATGATATATACTCACATATCTGTTCCCCAGGAAATGGTCAAAATGTTTTAAGACCCAATTAAAGATGATACAAGATAAAATACAGTGTATGGTGATTGAGAACTTACAGTCTCAAAGAATGTTCATTTATTGGATATGTTACGGCAATTAAAAATGTTTTCAAAGAAGATTTTAAGAGAATTCCAAAAATATACAGAACTATATAAAAAGCCAACATAAATAAATATGAAAATGTGATTTTTAAAAATAGTATGTGTGTGATTCAGAATATTTTGAAGTTTAACATTTTCTAAATGGATTATTTACAAATTGTAGTTCTCTTAAATCATGTTCCCTAAACAGACCCCAATATAAGTGGTTGTACTCACGGGAGTTATTAAAGAAGGGCTTCCAGGAGACAATAGTATGAGAGTAGAAGAAACAGGACAGTGAAGGGGAAGAAGCCAACCAAGGGTGAGCTTTCAGGTGAAGTCCCAGCCTCAACTTCAGAGTCTGTTCTGTCCCAAGGTGAGGTTACTGCTCCTGCTTCCATTAGTCATGAGCTCTGAGCTCTTCAGGAAATAGCCTCTTAGGCACTTCCTGCTCTCTGTGCATCTTGGTGAAGTGGCTCCAGGAGGCCAAAGGTAGTTAAAAGTCAAGGTGTCTGTTATTAAGAGGGGAGAAAGCAGACACCGGTGGATAGGTGTCTAGACAGTAAAGGGGGCCAGCAGGGATTCAGGTGGGCATCAGTAGGGTTTCCTACAGAAGCTTTATGAAAATTTCCTGAGTAACTGGAAGATGGCCCGGGCTTCAGTGAATGTTTTCAATCATTTATGGTTCTTGACATAGCCTCATTTTGTGTACTTGCACTTTGTGTCAAGATTGGTCAACAGTTGAATGAAAATGAGTTTACTTCTGGTGAATTTATAGCAAGCAGGACATTGGAGATGATTTGTTGATTGACTCAGTGAATGTTCTCAGGAAAATTCATTAAGTACCATATTCCCTGTAGGGATAGCCAGTTCTTATTCCTACAAATTAGCATTGGAAAAAGTACATTTGGTTCTTATTATCTTGCCAGAAAACCAAAAATGATATTATGAAGCAAATCTTTGAAAATAAAAAAAAGCATTATTTCCACTAGTTAAATTAAAATATCTTATTTTGGAAGATAGATTAACTTCGCGCATATTCAGGATTTCATGTGAGATTAAAAGGTCATCAAAATTGGAGGTCGCTGTTTCACTGCATCTTGTAAGTTATGGTATATTATTTCATTTTTGTTTGTCTCAAGATATTTTCTAATTTTTCTTTTGATTTCTTCTTTGATTTATTAGTTGTTCAAGACTGTGTATCATTTCCATGAATCACAGGTTTAAAAATACAAAAGTCTTAGAATGTCCTTGATGAAACAGTAAAAATCTATTGTCTTTAAAAAAAAAAAAAAGTCCTGTAGTTGCCAGAACATAGGAAGTGGCTTGGCAGGATAAAATACCAAACTTTTGGGTAGAAAAAATGGTGATGTATGTTAGAGTAAATAGCTGAAGGAAAAACATGAGACTATATGAGTGAATATTACAAAGTGGCCATTAGAGAAGCAAAGATAAACACTATTTTTCTAACTCTCAGGAAGTTTGGAAGTCACCAGACATATCATGATTGTGTGATTTAACAAAAACAAAATGCATCAGTTGGCAGCCCAGATGTGTTAGGCATAGGGTTGAATCATTTGGAAACAGGACAAGAATCTTCAGAACCTCTTCTTGACTCTGTCTGTCCCCTAGGTCTCCACATGGAAATCGCTGCTTCAGTCTATAGAGATATTTATGCTACTGACAAACAGTAGTCTGAAGAGGACTTTGCTCAGTCTCATTATTAGTTTTCTCATTGCTTTTAGGCCTCTGATGCAATTATTTCTTAAATGGATCTAGGCATCTTGTCTAATGTGCTATGTAAAGTCCTACAACAAATTCTAGCCCTGATTTAATGCTGTGCATGGGCAGTTGTTTCCACTTAATATCTAAGACATAGATTCTCAAATGACAGATTGCATCTGAATCACTCAAGACTTAATTAAAATAGATCACTGAGCCCCACCCCAGAGGTTCTGATTCAGTAGGCCTAGAGTAGGACCTGAGAATTTGCATTTTTCATATGATGTTGATGCTGATTTGCATTTTTCATCATACGTGATGTTGATGCTGATGCTATTATAGTCCAGGGACCACACTTTGAAACTACTTGTCTAGAGAAATGAAAGAATTTAAGTTATATAAGCAGATAAATGGTATGCTCAAATATCACATTAAGCATAAGATTAAGGGGCTAGAAGCAGCTGGACTACTAAATATAAAAGCTTGGCTGGCTGTTCAGCCATTGTAAAATCGCTATAGACCAGAGATAATATTTTAGATAATTTAAAGGGAAAACTTGGCTAAGTTTAAATCATCTGGTCTTTTCAAGTGGAAACAGCTTGTTTGCCTGATTAGTCTATATCATTTTCATCTTCCTCTTCAAGAAACTTTTATGGAGATTGGGTTCTATGCTCACCCAAAATATTCACAAAGATACTTTTTAGCATTTAGGAAGCTATTTGCCAAATGATGGATACTATTTCTAGTTAATCTGATTAGCCTGAAACGATGACTTTTGCTGAGTACAGGCATCGGGAAAACGGTGACAGTGGAATCTTTATCATCAGACTTACAATTAAAAAAACAACTCTGAATCCTTAAAAAATGCAATATAATTATGTCCATAGAAATGTGGTGAATCCCTCCAAGAGATGACTGTTAATAAATAAAGACTAAGAAAACATATTTATCATAAACATTCAACATATTCTAGATATTATTCTTTCTAGACTATACGTAGATTTTCCTTAGTTCTTTATATCAACCAAATAAGGTTTAAATAAAACAAGTTAGTATCATGTCAAATTTCACCTGTTTTAATTCCTCATTTTTAAAAAACGGAAGAAGATATTTCTGGGTAGGATACGCTCCAGAACCTCGAAGCATGTGTGGTGCCCCCCCACCCAAGTCATAGATGCATCTAGTTATAAATGCATCTGATTATAAATGTAAATGTTATTACTATTGTTTAATTAATTTTTATATCTTACTAAAGCTTTGGTGCTATGGATATAATTTTATGCTAAGCTACATTAACTTTAAGCAACTTTATTCTTAGATCAATATATAAAATTTTCTCAAAGCTATTGAAGGAAGTAATAAGAAAGAAATTTGATATTGCATAACCAAAGGATGAACTATCTTTCAGTATATCTACAAAGAAAAAATTAACTAGATATTCGCCAATATTCTTTACATTGCTTGTGGAGACACAGCCTTTTAAAACTAGTGTTACATTCTATTATTATAGCCTTCTTGTACACAACAAAGACTGTTCTTTTTCCATTTGTATCACTCAGTTAATACTCTTACTATTTTATCAATACTGAAAAATAAGTTTTTAGGGAATAAATACATCTGGGCTAAATTAATTCTTTTTCTATTTTGTACTCAGTCATCTTGGGCAATTAATATATTTTCTCTGAGACTGTTTCCTCATCTGCAATACCTTCCAGCTCCTAAAGTCTATGATTTAATTATAACAATTGTTTCACGTTGGACATGTTCAAAAAAGATGACAGCATTGCAGTCATTTTTATGCTGGGTCAGAGTGCCAAAATATGTAAATTCACTTACGTTCTTTCTTAATTCTTAATTAAATGCATTAGCACTTAGAGACAATGGGGATAGTGTTTAGTTATCTATTACTGCATAACAAGTTACCACAAATATAGTGGCTTAAAACAAGGAACATTTGTTATCTCACAGTTTGAATAGATCAGTCTCACCTGCTTAGGATCTCACAAGACTGCATTAAAGATATCTTCAAGGCTGCTTTCTCACCTGGATCTGGAGTTCACCTTCCAAGCTTATTTAGTTGTTGCTGTATTCAGTTCTTTGTCATTGTGAGACTGCCCTTTTCATAAGCAATACACAAAACAGCCAGCAGGCTAGCATCTCTGCTGCTTCAAGTCTCTGACTTTTAGATCTTCTTTTTGAAAGGCTCATCATTCTTGTGGTTAAATTTAAGTCTTCTGATAGGACACTTTAATTATACCTGTGAAATTCTTTTTCACATTTGCCATATAAGGTAATATAATCATGAGAGTGCTAGCCCATCACCTCTGCCATATTCATTTGGTTAGATTATTTACCTATCCATGTTTGGCCTTTCTACTAGGATCTTTCCCATCCTACTTGGAATGGAAAGTATAGCGTGCCTGAGTGTTGATCTGTGTGCAGTTATGCCTGCTTGCTAAGTGGGGGTCTTGGTTTAATATCTCAGGTGATTTAACAGCAGCCCAGTAAGGAGGGTGTTGCTGGCATCTGCATCTCTTTTTGACAGACGATTATACAAGGCACAGACATCTATAGTAACTTGCTTAATAAGGCATAGATGCCAAGTGACAATTCCAAGGGACAACTTAAGTTTTCTGCCTCTTTGTTCTATAAAATTGGTATTATTCTTAACCTAGGTTTGTTTAAATAAAGAACTCCAGCTGTGTCACCTTTCTGTTTTACCTTCTGTGGTTGATATTGATGACCTGTGGTGCATCTCATTTCCACTGGTGTTTCCTACACAGAGGCTCCATTGCAGACTATGGGGAAAAAGACAAAAATTAAGGCAAAGGAACAGAGGAAATAAGAGTCCAGGTGAGAGAAAGGGCCGGGATTTTTTTCTTTCTTAAAAAAAATTTTTTTGGGGGGGGGGAAATTATACCACACAGATTTTTCACTCCCTCAGAAGTGGAATAAAGGTAAAGAACAGAGAGTTGAGTCTATTTCATCTGCTTGTCTTTAAATTAAAACCGTTCATTGAAAAAATTCTGTCTTTTTTTTTCTTCTGTCACTGGGTATTTTAGGGATGTTTGGCAGTCAATAAAACATATTAATGTCTAATGCTTTTGGTAATGGAGGTTGAACAATTTAATGAATATACCACATGTGGAGATATACATAATCACCCCCACACATACTCAGCCATTAATATCTTCCCCGTGAAATGTTTATGACTGTAATTGCTGCTCTGATTATATATTGTGTGAACTTGAAGCACATTATTATACTGGGTGACTAATGGAATTTAGTGACAAAGCACAGAAATTGGTATTCTGGAAAAGACTTGAGTTTTAAATTGTGTTCCTTCCTGAGTTTGCAGTGCATTTCATGGCTCATCTACCTCACAGTGTGTTTGTGGTTGATGGATTGAAATCTTTCTGCTGAATAGTAAACATCAGAGACAATTCAGTCTTTCCGTAGCTTGCTTATCTTAGGTCTCTCATCACTCATTCAAAATATCACAAATAAATTCTTGATTACTGTTAATTCACTTTTATCCATACTGACAAAGGGAGAAGTCACATTCATCCACACTTCAGTTGATGTTTTGAAGATCCTAGGGGTGTGATCTCCTCAGGGGGCCATTGCATGCCTTGAAAATAAAGGGAGTCTATTAGTTAGTTCATTGTTCCTTTACTGCTCCACATAGCCTACAGGCCTTTGGGGGACCCCAGTACCCTTCCCATTGTTAGATGAGCTGAGAGGTGAGAGAGAACCAGAAATTTCCTTCTTTCACGTTTCTAAAGATGTTATGAAGTAAAACACAAAAGTTATATGGCATTTTCAGCAAACATAAAATGATTTCAATAGTTGCTTAAATTTCTGAATAATTAGAGACATTTACTTGTGTAGGGTAAAATTTTATACTAAGGTCACTTGTTAGAATAGGGGTTGATGGCATTTATCATTCAATAGTTTTTCTTCAATTAAATGAAATTGAGTTTATATTATTTACCATTAGGCACACTTTTGCATTCAGTAGGTGTATTTTTATTTGACAGTTCTCTTTGTAAAGAAATGACAGATATAGATTCTTATACAACGTGCAAATAATGTATAGTTTCATCAGTCATATTCACTCAAAAAGCCTTATAATAACAACCCTATGAATGAGTATATATTAGCATTTGTCAAAGTGTGATTCCTGGACCAGCAGCATCAGAATCACCTGAGAGCTTATTAGAGATGCAGATTCTCATTTTATAGATGATAAAAATTGATGCTCAGCATAGTATAATTCTTGACCTAATATGTGACTGGTTAGTTTTAGGGCCTTTAACTAGACCCAGGTTTTCCCTTAAAAATCATGAAGCTAGAAAACAGCAACTCTTAAATGGATTGAGAAAGGGACTGTTTCACTGCTTTCTAATAATGAGAGTGGGCTGTTAAAACTATTAGCACAAGAAAATTAACCTAGAAAAAAGTTTTAATGACACCAGTAGCATTGTTGTGGTCCTGTGCATTAGGTTCCTCATTTTCTTTTTAGTGGGGGAGAGAATAGGATCTAGTTAAATCCAAGCAGGGTGGCTATTGCATAATAATGGAAGTGGGAAACACTATTTTAATCATCGCTTTCTAGCCCAACGCTTCCGTGGACAGATTTCCCACCTGGGTCTTTCCCATGCCACATTACCCACACTGAGAGTGCCCTGCGGTAGTTTTCCTGCACATACAATTTTACACGCTGGTGAGAGTTTCTTAGTCGCTCTGGTATTGAAATGAATCCCCAGGGCAGCTGGCATTAACTACCCCTCTGTGACTTGGGGAATGAACATTTCCTCTTGAGCTGAAAGTAGAAAACAGCGTTCATTATCTGTAATATAAAAGTCTATATAATGATGCCTGCTAAGATCTAGTTCTACGTGAACTCAATTTGGGCTTTATGTGTATAAACAAACAAACAAAGCTTAAGTCTGTTATTTGTTCAACTGGGAGGAATTTCCTTGAATAGAAAATGTTGCTATAAAATTAGGTAAGTGTATTGTTTCTGTGTGATTTTTATTTTACATATATGTAAAACATCATGCAATATATATGAAAAGTGCATCAAACATAAATGTCAGTGTTTTATGAATAATCATAAAGAGGATAGCTAAGAAACAACTGCTAAGTCCCGGAGCGATTGTGTTAACTCTCCATGTACCTCTGCTGTGTATACTGAGTGACTTGTAGTTTTCTGCACACGATTCCTGCTTCTGTGCATTTGCACGTGCTGTTTCCTCTCCCTGGACACTTCCCACCCACAAACATACAGAATTATAAGGCTGGCAAACTCCTTCTAATTCTTATGGATTGGCTGAAAAGATACCAGAGCCCGCTGTACTCCATGTCTGCAGTGCACTTTGAGATGTCTCCTGTCAGAGTATAATAATTAGTTTGGTGCATGCACTCCTCAAAACAGGTATTTGACCTTTGTGTTTTTTGGTATCATTTCTCAGCAACTAACCCATACCTGACACATTGCAGCATTCGGTAAATAATGCTCAAGTGAACTAATAAGTGGCATTTCTACTTGGACAAACCTCTCAAATCAGCAACTCCATAATGCACTATTATTTTGCCCGAACTTCTGAGTCTCAGTGAGGAACATGGAAATCCTAGAGTTGTTTATGGCTCCTCTCTTTCCTTTCCTCAATTTCCTTTCCTTTCCTCAATCCATATTATGACTCATCTTTCTTTCTAACATCCCTGTGTGCTGCTGCAGATTGGGGGTACGGAAGGTAAGGGATACGAGGCTCTAGCAATTGGAAGAAAATGCAGGGAGCCCTAGGCAATGGCGACATAGCTCTTTATTCCAGCAAGGTCACAGCCAGCCTCCCAGCGTGGAGGCGCCATTTATACACAGATTCACAATAGCGGCACACTGCCAGGAGCCCGCGCATGCGTACCCGGCACGGCATGGCACGTGGTTAAAGAAGTGCTGACTCACTTCAGCTGGGAAGTTGCTCAGGGTGTCCGGAGGGCGCCTGAGGGCAGTCATCTTTCTTTCTCCTCACACCTTGCCTTCGTTTGGTCTCTTCTGTCTCAAGTTTCCATTTGGTCGTGATCTTCTAGATTAAGCTTTTCCAAGCTTGCTTCTCCTGTTTCTCCTCTTCTGACAATCTTTTTGGTTGTCATTGATGTGGAGATAAAGAAACCGGGCCAGATGCTCTACCTTCTCGTATTAAGGGTTTCATTATGCATTTGCCTAGGTGAAGTATTGAGTCCTGTGTTGATAGTCTTTTCTCATAGGTGACCTTCAGTATTGTAGAAAGTGTGGTACCAGTTACTCTGTCTTGCAAGGTCCTTGCTAGGTTGCTGCCTGTCACACTCTAGGGTTTGGGAGGATTTCCACATAGTCACATACAAAAGAATGGGTTAAAGAATCTGGTAAAATGGGGGAAAGCTAACTTACAAGGCCATGGTGAGCAAATGAAGTGAAGGCACTGTTTCGTTTCTTTCCTTCAGCCCACCAAGAGGTTCTGTTGGACCTGCTGTGTGGGTTTGCATCCCAGTGGAGGGACGTCACATCCTATTTGACCATTATTGTACTGCAATCATGAGATCAACCTTAGGATAGGAAAATAATCAGACCATTTTGCACCAAACATTTGAAATTGGTGGCAGTTTTTGAAGTTGTCTGGGAACCCAAACTGCCAGTATTTGGGGACATCAGGGGCCTATGAGAAGTTATACATAGCCATTCTTGTCCAGAGATTCATGAGTGGCTGAATTATGATGCAATGCCTCTTGCTAGGAGAAGGAGACTAGATGCTTTTATTCATTAGCACATTGTCTAGAAATCACAGTCACTTTAAGGTATGTTCTGTGCCCCAGCAATGGAACTGCTATTATGCCTTTTCTTGTGCTGTTTCTTACTCCTGGGTGCTTCCTTACTCTTTTCCTCCCTACCCCCTTTTCTTGTGATGTTCTCCTTCTCTAAACTTCTAATGGTCACTAATACCTCAAGGTTCTACCCAAACTCTGGTCCTTTTTTTTTTTTTCTGAATATTTGCTTATGTTGTGCCCTCCAACTGGGGATGAGCCCCCTCCCTCTCTACTTCTTTTCTCCATGCTCTGTGATTTCTCCGTGGACTTTTCTCTGAGTCCCTGGGGAAAAACTCTCTTTTCTCTGTTGATCCCATAGAAATTAACTTTATCATTAACACTCCCTAGTTTTACACATATACATTTCTTAGTCTCCTATTTGATGGCAAATCCATCCAGAGAAGCGATCGTGTTTTATGTGTCTTCTACCCTGGAGTAACTTGCATATCACAGTTGTTCAAAACTGTATTATGAAGAAATGAAAAGATCAGAGCATAAGGTATGTGTGCAAAAGGCTTGGGAAGGGCGTGAGTAGGGGAGGCAGATCCTTCTCTTTACCTTGGCCAGGTGAGCTGTGTATTCTGTGAGCTGATAGGAGCAACACCTTCTTCCATCCTTTCTCCCTAATCTCCCACCCCCACTCACATAACCTTGCTTATACCTAGACTGATTCTCAGGATTATTTTCAACAGTGATCAGGAAGGCTTGCTTTATCATGGCTTAAGAATGGCTTGTAGGATAGACTGGGGACCCAAACACATATTATACTACTTATGAAATGTGTTAGAACACAGATTAAACTGAGAAGTTAGTAGTCTGCTATTTTTTTTTATTCCAATTCAATTAATCAATGATGTAAGAGGAAAAAACGTCCCAACTGCACAGACATCTTCAGCCAGGTCTTAATATAATATTATTTTTTAAAAGTGATGTCAACAATTTAAAACAGAGAAGAGAGATCTGTGTAGATGCTTAACAATTTTATGTGTTTGCCTTCCAGGAGACGGAGCTATTAGATCTCAGCCTTGTCAAGGATGCGAGATGTGGGAAACATGCCAGAGCTCCCAAGGTAGGAAGCGGAGCATTGTGCCTGCACCAGATGCTGCCTTGATTATTTAGCTGTGCCATGGTATCAATTAATTGCCCCAATTAAAATTTCTCTGTTGTAGGTGTTGTAAAACACAATAAAACAGCCAGTCCTTCCAGAAGCCAGTATGCCTTGAGCACTTCCACTTTTGTTAAAAGACTGAAACAATGAACAAATAAATATATAGGCAGTTGGGTATAGGGGCTTGCGTTATGCCCTCTGATTTTATTTTTGTTTGGAAAAACAACAACAACAACACTGCTAAAGTTATTGGGTAATTCTAAATCGTTAAAATGCTTGAAATTATTTGCAAAATCTTTGAATCTCATAAGCATAAATGTATTAACCTTTTGGATGTGATAAACAAGACCCTGTCCCTCAAATGCTTTGCAATTGAAATTGTTCCATCCATGAAGCCAAAATGATATAAGACTTGTTTTCATACATGTTACTAGTGAAGACTGGGAGACTTTGGGATCAGTTGTGTGGAATGTCAATTTGCTTTGGTTTGAAAAATTTACTGAAGAAATATTCAAAGCAGTGTTTGCAGCTTGTTTTTTGAAGATCGTTTAAAAGTGTTTAATAAGGGATGTGCATATATTTTTTAACTTAGATTATCGGTGGTATATAGTAGCGGGATGTGGGAAATCACTCTCTATTATTTTTAAAATTTAGTACGTTAAATACTTCCTTCTAGCAGAGAATATTAGCAAATAGGGAAGTATAGGTGCCATGTAGGAGCTCTTTCCTCTTTTCATAATTGATATAAAAAAGTGATTTTCTTTTGAGTCTCTGCCTGCAACTTTTGTTTTATTCTTAATGAGTCATAATACTTTCCTTGACATCAAAGATTATCGGTTGCTGTGGAGATGCAGGAAGAAAAAAAGTCATCCGGAATTATTATTCTTCACATACATAACAGTGCAGTCATTGTTGGGCAAATTCAGCAGTAGAGCAAACACCCAAATACTGCTTTTAATGCTGAAGGAGTTTAAATGATATACAGGATAATGTTGAAAAGAAAAAGAAAGAAAAATCAAAATTATTTTCAAGAAGGTTATTATAGGTGTTTCATGTGAAAGCAGTCTATTATTTACATTAATCTCTTAATATAATGGAATTTTAATAGATTGGTTTTTCAATTTCTTATCAGGCTTATCATTATTAATGCTTTGTTGAAGAATCAAAATTGTTCACAGTTTTTGGTGTAGGAAAGAATATTTTCTTCTTCTCTCAACAATATTTGAGCCAAGTTTCATGTTTCAAGAAGTATATTGATAATATAGTACTAAAGTTTGCCTTTTAATGCCAAGTTTATTGTCCTAACTTGAAATTTCATTATCAATATTCATTTAAAGACATTTACCTACACTATACCAGACCTCCCTTTATTTCCAGGCATTGTGGGTCAGTCATTTTCTCTGTACATGGAGAGTTTTTTTCAGGCTTGATCTTCTTTATGATTGCAATACACAGCCTGCTGATCAGTTAAGTGTTTCATTTATGGATGTGGTTTTGATAAATGTCTATGGAATGGTGATAAATGAACAGAACTGGAGACTGTACTGTGCTCAGCTGATAAACCACTATTAGATCCTAAAATGCTTCTCTTGAGGACAGACTTATATACTCAGAATACTCGGGCTTTTACTTTTTTGTTTTTAACCAGAGATTGCTTTCTCTGTGGATTATTCATGTTCTTGGCTTTTTCCTCTTTCTATTCCTTGCTGGTATTCAAGAACCTTGATCTAATTTAATATTTTCAAAACTGGGTTCTCTAGCATATTATGCGTGCGAACTTTTGAGACTCAGATTTCTTCCTCATTGGCTAAGTGGTGGTGCTACTACTACTATACTACCACTACTACTACTATTGCTACTACTACCACTAAATAATAATAATAATATAAATAATGGTGATGAATAAGTACATCACATCATTGCTATAGGAATTAATAAAATAATTCATTAGCAAATCTTTAGCAGAGGAATTCTCAAATTTAACTGCTTGTGGAATCACCTGAAGAGCTTTAAAAAATGCTGATGTCGTTCGCTACTCCCAGAGATTCTGTTGCCACAAGAATCTAATTGCTACAGGTGTGGCACACACATGCCACATTTACCTTTTGAAAAGTAAATTTGCAGCAAAATTTGAGCACCACTGCTTTAACTTATCACTGTTATATAATAAGCACTCACTAAATATTAACCACTATTGTTGATATCATCATCATCATTTTTGTATTTATAATTATGAAAAATTTCCTGTCAGATTTGCAGGAAGTTGGTTTTCATTTTGTTCATTAATTTAGAAATTATTTGAAAAGAGATTAGACAAGGGACTTGGCTGAAAGGGGCTTCGTGGATTAATAGGTAAGAAAGAAGTTGATAATCATATCAGTTTAAAAATTTTTTAAGTTATAAAAAGAAAACCTTAGTTTAACTGGGTAAATAAAAATATAATTTATTAAAAATGATTGGAATGTATTGAAAATTTCAATGGAAGTACTTAGTTCAGGTAAAGTCTCATTCAGCTGTTCAAAAAATGTCACCAAGGAATAGGAGCCTCTTTCTCTCACCAGTCTGGCTTCCAAGGTGCTGGAAGGGATCCCCTTCTTTCCTCAGGACCCCCGGGATCCATCCTCTACATGTCATCCCTGGCAGATCCCAGAGCACTTCTGTATGGCAGGTACTAAAAGAGAGACAAGCTTCCTCTCCAGTATTCCAGAATGATTTCCTTATAACCACCTTGTAGAAGGAGGCACATGACAGGGAAGAGGAAAACTAAAAGAGAAGACCATTGAGTCCTCTGGAATGAAACAGCAGGACTAAGAGTAGGAGATTGAAAAATGTAAAGATACCAGTATGGAATGTGAAAAGCTTGAAAAGTTAGGACAGAGAGGCAATGTAACATGAAGATGGATTGAGTGGAAGACTTTCTCTGGGGGTTTATAGACCATAAAGGAAGAGCATTTGTGGAGCAGATATTATTTATCAAAATACCCAGCCACCCCACAAATATTTATCTGTGTATTCATGTTGTTTTTGTGTTTCACAGCATCTCATTACATAAAAATTCACAATCTAGTTGAAGATGAACTGTTTTCTTTGCTGTGATTTGAAATGGCATTTGTAAGAAATGGAAAAGCTTCTATGTGTTACTCTGTTAATGAATTTTGAATGCCGACTCTCAACACAATATGTACAATTCCGGATATGCGTTTTGGTGTACAGCTTTGGTCAAATGACCAGTTTTTAAATTTCTCAAATTAAAAAAAAAGAGAGAGAGAAACTGGGAGATTTTTATTCAATGTAAAAGCTAAAAGTGAAAAAAAAAACATATCCTTTGAAATCTAAACTGTATTTATGTTTCTTTTCTTGCTGTCTCTCCCATCCTCCCTCTCGGGTTTTGAAGCACATGTAAAGGGCAAGGTGCTTTGTATATTCATCTTTCTATGCTATAGACATGTATCCTCTAGATCTTCATTTCAAAAGGATCTTTGCTTTTATAAAGAGTGTTTATCAGTGTGGTCTCTGATCTACTAGTGAATCCTGACCCTCACAGATCAATTTAGTGGCTCATGTGCAGAATTAATTAAATGAAACAGGCCTAATGAGAATGAAAAATATCAGTGTGTTATACAGAGCAAGTGTGAGTTCTGGGTCACAACATAAAGAGTAATTTTTACTACGGGCTATGTCAGAAAGGTTTCAGAGATGCTACTAAAAAAGATAATTTCCTTTTTCTCAAGATTCTTAGGAAGTATTTCAACCTTAGGTGTAGTGAAAAGTAGACGGGACTAGAAAAGGCGACATATGGGTTCAATGCCAGCTCTGCATAAACTAGCTTAAGGACGTTTTTCTTTCTGTCTTGCCTCTACTTCCTTATCTCTGAAACTGGGTAAGATGGGGCACATGACTTCAGACCAAAAACACTGCTCTCATAGAACATTCTGTTTAGGAGTGGAGAACTGGTGGTGCTGGTAAACTGGCTTTTCAAAAAAAAAAAAAAAAAAAAAAGAAGACAAAAAAGAAATTAAATCCCTGATTTGTTGCATTTCCTCATTTCCTTTGGGTAAATATTATCAGCCTGTTAGGTTTCAAGCCACGACATGACATCTAATTCCAATGAATGGAATTAGAAAACAATGTATACCACAGCCTCTAGCCCTTTGAGTGAGCTCCAGTGAGCTCCTGTACCCCTCTGAGTGGGAGAAAGAGATAACAAATAAGTCCCACTGAGAGGAATAAAGCAGTACAGAGACCATTGACCAAGGGTGATGAAGAGGCGTGCAGGTTTTCAGAGCTATAGTGAAGTAAGTTCTCTTGATAAGATGAGGTCATATAATCAGAAATCTGAATTAAGGGAGGGAGGAGCATTCTGGGCAGAGGGCACAGCAAGAACCAAGGCCCTGAGGTAGGAACATGCCTGACATATTTGAGGAATAGCAAGGAGGCTAATGTGGCTACAATCAAGTTCAAGAAAAGGATGAAGTCAGGTAACCAGGGGCCACATGATTTTGGGCTTCATAGGCTATGCTAATGACTTTGGCTTTTCCCCTGAGGGAAATGAACATCTGAAATTTCTGAGCAGGGGAGTGACAAGATCTGACTTTAGTTTTAAAGCGGTATTGGCCACTGTGTTATGGGCAGACTACAGAGGAGAAAGGAAGCGAAGGAAGACCAACTGAATGGCTGTTACAAATACTCTGGGCAGTGTTGATGATGATCAAGAAGTGTAGAAAAATATTTTAGAATTTGAGTATGTTTTGAAGGTAGAACAATAGGGTTTGTTAAGGCATTGGATGTTAGACATGAGAAAAAGAAAGGAATCAATAACAATCATTAGTGTTTCAACCTGGGAAGGTGAGACATTATGTTGCTATATCCTGAGATAAGAAGGAAGAAGCACAATTAAAACAGAAAAATTCAGTTTGGTATTTACGGTTTGAGATGTCTACTAGACTTCTACCTGATTATGTCATATTTGGATATACAAATTTGGCATCCAGGAGAAATGTTGGCCATTAAGTTAAAACTTTGATTATTTAAAGCCCAAAGTCAAGTGAGGTCACCTAAGAATGTAGGTATAAAAGAAAGAGGTCTGACGGCTAAACTCTGGGACTTCCATATAGAATTTGAAAGGTGAGGAGGAACCAGTAAAAGAGACTGAAAATGGAATATACCCGAAAGAATTGAAAGCAGAGACCTCAAAGAGATACTTGTAGTACACCAATATTCAGAGTGACATTACTCACAACACTGAAAGGTAGAAACAACCCAAACGTCCATCAATAGATGAATAGATATACAAAATATACTGTATACAAACAGTAAAATGTTATTCAGCCTTGAAAAAGGAATGAAATTTTGATACGGCTTCGACATGGATAAATCTTGAAGATAATACGCTAACTGAAATAAATCAGATACAAAATGACAAATATTATATGTCACTTATGAGATACCTAGAGTAGTAAATTTATAGAGCCAGAAAGTAAATTGGCAGTTTCTCTGGGCTGGGTAGGGGGAATTAAGAAGTTATTATTTAATGGATACAGAATTTTGGTTTTGAGAAGATGAAAAAGTTCTGAAGATGAATGGTAGTGATGGTTGCAAAACAATGTAAATTTACTTAATTCCACCAAATTGTACATTTGACAATCATTAAAATGGTAAATTTTATGGTGTGTGTATTTTACCACAATTAAGAAAGAAGGAAGCAAGTGAGAATGAGCAACCAATGAGGAGGGAGAAGAAGCAGAAGGAAGAATATTATGAGCACCTTAAAAAGTATTTCATGAGGGAGAGAGTAGTCATTTGGATAAAAAGGTAGAATTTCCTTCTAGGTGTTATTTTATTTTATTTTATTTTTGTAACTTTACTGAATATACCATTTTATATGTGCTTTAACATTTCCCCTATATTATCAGCATTTATTATTAATATTAAAAATAGGCTGTTTATTTTAGTATTGTCAAATCTCAAATAGCTTCTCATAGAATCTGGACGCCAATATGTAAATCTCAAAATGAGCTGTTATCCGGAAGTTATACAACAGTGGTTTCAATGAGTCATCCATGTGGCCTGGAGTTGAAATTGTTTTTATTTATTGTGCCCCTTTTCTGATCAAAAAGTATTTTCCTGATTTTGTGCAGATTTCACCATTGGATGAAGCCACAGTCATAAATTTGATGTAGATAGATATTTGAGGTTTAGGAAAGATGAAGAAAATCCTTTAAAAAGCAAAATAAAGCTTTCTGTTTTTTTGGGTTTTTTTGTTTTTGTTTTTTGTTTTTTGTTTTTTTTTTTTCAATCAGTTGCTAAAGAGACCTACCTTTGGCCCATATTCTTGCTTCCAAGTATTTCTTAATTTACCTGACTTGGTGCAATAGTTGCCTTTTGGGTTTTTTTTTTTTTTTTTTTTGGTCATTTTGTTGCCATAAATATGTGTTTATTTACATCTTTACTAAGTGGAGAAAAATAGGGTTAAAAATTCACAGAATTATCTGTGTGTGTGTAATGGTTTTGACAGCTAGCTATTCACATTAATCTCCAGATGTAAATTGTATGGCATAGTTCCTTTTTTATGTTCATTAAATTCCATAGATGTCAGTGGTTTCCTTGGAAACAAAAATCTTTATATAACTAGTCAGAGATTTGGTAGCAGAAATATCAGGATGCAGAGGGGGTTATGGAATGGTTCTCTTGGTAGATATTTGCCTTTAAAACTCTTCTGTGTAGATATTTGCCTTCAAAACTCTTCTGCCTTATCTACCTGCCTCTAGCCTTCATGGCCATTCAGTAGTGAACAAGAGAAGATTTTTAAAGCTACTATTAATGTATAGAATATCTTCTCTAATGGTTAAAAGCTTTTTACTTTTTTTTTTTTTTAAGCAATCACAGATAGGCTAAGTCTTTTCTAGGATGCTTGTATAAATTCCCAAATTTGAGAAGTGATTGGTATATCTCTTATCAACAATTAAATTTGAGCATTTGAGCCGTGCCAATATTGCTTAGTGTAATGTGAACCCATCTGTAAAATACAATGAACTGACCATGTGTGTGGCTGAATGAAGATTCTACATTTTTTACAATACTAAGCATCTGTCTTAGTATCCTACTGGCCAAAGAGTTCAAAAGGTCCCTGAATGGTTATAGAGAGAGAAGACAGAGGCCACAGTTCTTCCAAGGGGTAAAAGTTGGTGAAAGACATGGCAGCTGATGCATTCTCATTTTTGGCCAGAGTAGACTCCTTTTTAAGACAGGATTGGTAATACCAGTTAACTAAACCTTAGGCTTTTTAGAATGTTGTGACTTGTTTTATTAGTGCTTCTATCTGATATAACTTCAATCTAAATCCAATTTGTTCTACATGCACTGGCACACAATTGAGTTTTGGAAATATTTCTCAATTTTAATTCTTTGAAACACAATAATACGCCACCTTGTGGATATATCTAATATTAATTTTTAAATCATTTCCATACCGTGAACTGCTCTCTAAGCCAGGGGTTTTCAATCTTGGGTTCTATACAATGTAGAGATATCAGAAGCACTTGGGAAGCTTTTGAAATCTTTATGTCTAGACCACACCCGGATCAATTAAATCAAAATATCTGGTGTGGATTTTCTTTAAAGCTCCCCAGAGATGCCTGTTATCAGCCAAGTTCGAGAACTATTATTTTAAGTAAAAAGAGTGCCAGCTTAAATGGAGGCTGGAAGTATGAGATCAAGGTATCAGCAGGATTCTTCTGAGGCTTCTCTCCTTGGGTAATAGATAACTACCTTCTCCCTTTGTCTTCACCTGGTCCCTCTTCTGTATCTATCAGTGTCCTGATTTCCTCTTATCAGGGCATCAATTATATTGGATCAGGGCCTACCTAATGACCTCATTTTAAATTAATCACCCTTTAAAGACCTTATTCCCCCAAACAGTCACATTCTGAAGTTCTGAGGATTAAGTCCTTCTATATATGAATTTGGGGGGACACAATTGAACCATAATTATATGTCCTCATTACATTAGAAAGCCAACTTTATGATTTACTTCTTTATAAGGAGTAGCACTGTAGGATTATTTCACAATTGAGTAATATAGATGAACACATTTTTTTTTCCTTTGTACTCAATATGATTGTCAGAGTAGATAGAAATTTGTAGTGGAAATCATTTCAGAAATAGACATTATTGTTTTTTCAGAGTGCCTTTATTACAGAATACACTGTTTTCTTATTACCAACATTCATTTTTATGTTTTATACTCCAGAGCACCCAATGTATCTTTATGCATTATAAATGCCTAATAGTATATAGTCATTAATACACAAGCTTTTGGTCAGAGGGCTAAGCCTCAAAGCCAAATAGCTAGCTACATAACTCAGCAAGTTATTTCCCCATCTGTATTATGGAAATATTCTCCATGTTTTTTTTTTTTAAAATCTGGTTGCTATAAGGACTCGATAATAAAATGCATGTAGCTCTGGTATTTAAATTTAACTATAAAAAATCTGTTTTATATGTTAACTGTATAAAACTGAACTTGAAGCATATTTATCTTTGCAGCCAAACCCCTGCCCTCACAGGACCATCACAGCAATTTATTGTACTAAGATTTCCAGTTCTTATTTAGAAAACTGCCCAGATTTGCACTTAGGTAGATTTTCCCTACAATCAAAATAATTGTCGAGCAATTCACTTTTAGTTAAGAACAGGTGGGAATCTTTTTTTTTTGCACTATGTGGTTGTTGAAGCAAAATCTGAAGCACTATTTTGAAATGAAAGAACAAGTTTTGGAATGAAAGAGACCCAAATCAATTTCAATGCATGTATTAACTGAGAGATCACAAAAAGGTTTCAGAGTTTCTCTGTGGGAATGATAATACCTGCTGGGTAGGATTGTCCGGTGCGTTGCATTATGGTTGGCAGCAAGACACAAATCATAATTTTGTATATACTTTGGGAACTCACTTATTTCTATTTAATTCCTTGCCTGCTTTAGGTTATTTTTCCATTTATTCTTCTTAGAACTCAGTGAGTCTGATAATTAAGCATATGCATTACTTGAGCTGTCTTCTTTATGGAGATTAGTTTCTAAAGGAATTTGGCATATCATGTGACAAATAGCAGAAAAACAATAGCAGAAAAACTACAATGTGATTTGACACATGATGTAATAGGAGAAAAAGTCTTGGGACTGAAGGGTGATATTTATGTCTACCGTGTATTATGACAATTAAATGATGTATGTGCCTGAAATATATTTGCCAGTTATAATGTGTGATTTAGTAATATTAATGTGGTAGAGTAGAAAGAATTTAAGAGTATAAACTTTTATTATTAGAAATTCATTTTTATTTTCTTCAAATGCAAAATAGCTAAAAATTCCTAAATTCCTTCCATTTACCCTAAAAACACAAAGTTTTATAGAGTAGACTTTGGATGTGATACCTGACAAACTGTAGGTATTTTGAGGGATAAAAGAGTATTTTCACCATAGTTTTTTTCATTCTTGAATGTAAACATAGCTAACATTCTTGGGTATTTAAATGTGAAATTTCAAATACCCAAAGAAATAATATTGATCTTATGTAGAAAGTAGCAATTAAAAGTCAAAATACTATAGTAAAACATTTGCTACTTGACAGGTCTTTGTTAATGGCAGAAATAATTTTTTAAAAAACTATGTCCATAGAGATTTCTAAGAGATGAAATAACCACAGTAGTTAAGCAGAATATCACTGGTGTTTAATTGTGAAAAAGGGTTATTGGATCTAACAAGTAATGAAATTCACTTTTCAGCCTCACACATTAAGACATCTTCTCTCTGACTTTTGGTACTTAATCAACCAGATGTTTCTTGACATTTTAATTTGTACACAAAAATTACTGATTTGAGGTAAGGCCAGTGAAGCTGGAAGAATTTGCTGATTAATGTTGGCCATAAATGGGTATAACCCTGTGAAGAATCACTTTATTTTCTCTCAGGGACAGAGAATACTATTTAAAAACAATTAACTTAGTATTCTCCAAGTGAATTCCTTGTAATATGAACTGGTGCTATGAGATAAAAATGTTGTCTAAGTAAGTGGAAGATGCTGGGGTTCTTTATTACAGGACTTCTAAGAGCTTTTGGTGTGTTGGCCATGGATTGGGGCTTTTTTCCATTCTTTCTTGATGATGGGCTTTTTATCAAGCACACCACAGAGGACTAATGCTCTGCTGAATTCACTTTCTTAAATGTTTCTGTAGTCTTTTCTTATGAAATTAGTCACAATCTATTTTGAGACTGGAATCCCAGTTTAAGAGTGAGACTTATTTCCACAATAATGCAGATACCTAATTAAAGATGTTTAAAAACCAAGTTCTTGGATGATCTAAACCAAAACAATCTTTTCTAGTTAAAAATTTCTTGATAATATACAGTTGAATTTTATCTTGTATTATATCATTGATTATTTTTAATCTTTAACTATTACCATTAGTCCTCTTCCTCCTCCTCCTCCTCCTTCTTCATTTTTTTTTTTAAATTTAGACCTGAGCTTATGAGAGAAAGCCATCAGCATTGCCAATATGTCATTCAAAACACAAGAATTTTATAATTTCCACAGTAACTGGAATGGGGTTTGGCATCTAGGCCAACTTAATGCATGGTATACCATGAGGATGAGATTCCAGATCTACTGATAATTCTTTCTGGAGATCTGTTTCCTTGGCTTTATATCTTATAACGTGTAAAATTGATACATTTGGATTTCTGAAAGGATCTGAAATCAAGATAGAGCTTGAACTGAGGTTAAATTAAAAGTGAATAGAAGTTACTTGGGGAGCAATAATCTGTAAAACAAATAGCTTCTTCCTGGTTCTCTTACTGAGTGGTGTGTGTGTGTGTGTGTGTGTGTGTGTGTGTGTGAGAGAGAGAGAGAGAGAGAGAGAGAGAGAGAGAGAGAGAGAGAGAGAGAGAAATTTAAATTTAAACTTAAATTTAATGCCCTGCAGTGGAGGCACCACTAGTGTTTTCTGCATGACCATAGCCACTTCCCATAACTTGATTTCCTTATCTACAAAATTAAGTTCATAATACAGTTTCTCAAGGTTGTTGGGAGGATTAAAGGCCATAAGGTATGGTTTACAATGTGCAGGTTATATGTCGTAGTTATTGTTATCTCCTAAAACTAAAGATCATTAGTGCAGATGCTTAATAGACTTGAAGTCAGGGTCATTATTTGACAAATTAGACTCTTTGCTGCAGCATCTATAGTCTCAATTTTTTTCCTTTGGATATTTATATTTGCTATCTATATTATGTAGGTGTTTTACTCTCCAGCAGAGTTTTCATTTGTAATGATATCTTGACTGTTTTTTTTTTTTTTTTTAAAGAGCTTGCTCAAGGGAATAAAAAAAAACAGACAAACTTTAAACAAAGTGCAGGTGACATTGGTACCTGGAATTTAGGATATTTTCACATCTCCATTTTACCTCTGCACTGTAATCCTTTACTTCATTGTGCTAGTTACAGGAGTTTGTGTTTCTTTCCTTCCTACCTCATTCTCAGAATTTCCTACATTACCCTCTCTGTCTGATAACATTTGCAGGATTAGAACTCCTCTCTTTCAATAAATGACTACCCGGAATTGTGAATTCTCTAAATTTGCATTTAGAAATAATCTCTATTCATTAAGTCACAGTTTGGGCTGCCATTTCTCTGCTTATTTTACCCCAAATATCTAAGAATTTTCCCTTTCCTTAAGATAGGTTTACACGTTTTAAAAATCCATATTGCTTTCAGATAAATTATCAACGCATATATTTGAAAAATAATAGCTCTTATGATACTTAAAAACATGATTGAGTGAGATATTTCATACATTTCAGGGTCGATAGAACTTTTGGAAAGTATGTTAATGAATAAATTGTGTAATAGAGCACTAGACTCAATATTTAATTTTATGGCTGCTCAAATTTTTATGGTTCCAGTTGATTGTTCTTAAATCAAATAATTTATTTAAAGGACACTATAGAGCATTTGAAATACCATGGAAGTGTGGCTAGAGTTCTTATGTTTCATTAAAAATAGTAAATTATTATTCTAATGTGTAAAATAGAAAATGTCATATTTCTGTAAATATGTCCCCCCAATACTTAACTTTGCTACATTATTCTGAATTCTTTAAGTAAATTCTTAAAGTTCCAAGTAACTTGAAAATCATCTAATCACATCCTTAAATGTTCTGCTTTTAATTTACCAACATTTATGCCCAATTTAAGATTATGAATTAAGAAACTATGAAGTTGTAAAAGAAAATTAATATGTTGAGCTGAACCATGCCTTGCATTTGCAAGTTGAGCTAGTTTTTCTGGCAGCAAGATGTTAGATGATGAATCATATAATCAAAACCACATAGTTACAGAGGCAGTGGGGAGCAGGAAGTTCAAGAGTGTCATTTGACTCTGTTGGTGGCATCTTTGCTGCAATTAATAAGGCATGACCTTGTTAACTCAAAGGCAGAAATTCAGGCTATGGTGAATCCAACTCCATTCAAAATATTTCTTTTAATCCTAACAAAACACACTGTTTTAATGGCATTAATTGACATTAGTTGCATGTGGCAAAAATTCCATACACTATTAATTTCAGCACTCCATTGGAATACAAGAATTGTGCTTCCTTGGCTCTAAATAAACCCTTTTGGTTGTAAGACTGAGAAGAGAAAGCCAATTATTTTAGGGGCCAGTCCTGAATAAAGGCTCAGTTACCGAAAATGGGAGTTTGCATAAAAAATAGTTTAAGAACAAAACGAGAGAGCAATGCAAAGGGTATCTGTCTTTAATTTTGTCAGCAACTGAAACTACTACAAAAAACTTTCTTATATGAAATCTAAAACAAACAAACAATAAAATTAAATAAAACAAAAGTAAACTCATAGAAATAGTGACCAAAGGGATGGTTGACAGAGGGGAGAGGGGTAGGGGAATATGGGGTAGAGGTGAAGGGGAACATAGTGAATAATACTGTGATAAATTTGTATGCTGACAGATGAGTACTAGAATTAGTGGGGTGATCACATAGTAAGGTATAAAAACGTCGATTCACTATATTATACATCTGACACTAACATAACTAATAAAATGTCATATACCAACTGTATTTAAAGAATGATTAAATGTTAAATAAGCTTAGTCATACTTTACCACAATAAAAATTTTTGAAATTGAAAGAAAAAAAATTTTTTGAAAAATGGAAACTAATCATTTTGTCAGTTTTTCAAAATATATAAAACATACTACCTTTGTTACACAAAATTCAGTATTTCATCTATATGATTTTGCAGCTTGCCTTTTTCACCTAATGTAACCTCAAAACCATTCCATATCAGTGCTGGGGATCCTTTTTTTATTCTTTTATACAGCAGCATTTTACTCCACTGCGTGGTATACTGTCCTTTATTCTTCCTTTCTCTCTTTTCATGTATGTATTTCTCTTTTCTCATAGTAATTCTGATTCCTTACTGCATTAATATATTTACTTTTTTTACAGCCTACAAAAAATAATTTCTGAATAAAAACACTAGTGCCACTAATAACAAATCTACTAGAGGAAATTCAACATTTCTTTGCAGTTTTCTTTATTTCTTAGAACATTTCTCACTAAGAATAAAGGTTCCAAATTTATTAAAATTATTTTCTGTAGAGTAATACTAATTTATTACACAATTAGATTCATTTACTTACAGTTACATTTGATTTTAGAGAGTACTAATATTTAATTAAATTTATAGTTTAAACATGTAAATATTTTGCGGTATATATTCATATATATGAATACTCAGAGAAGGTTCACTCTCATCCATATTCCTTTCACCCCATTCCTACCCACTTTCTAGTTTTTCCTTCCCACATTTCTATTTGCAAACATAAGGAAAAATACATAGCTAGCCAGTTTCCTCATATCATTTAATAAAAAGCTCATCTTTTCTCAGTAATCTGAGATGCCAGTTTTTCAAAATATATAAAACATCCCTATCTTTGTTACATAAAATTCAGTATTCCGTCTATACAATGTTACAGCTTGCCTTTTTCACTTAATGTAACCGTGAAACCATTCCATATCAGTGCTGGGGATCTTTTTCATCCTTTGTATACAGCGGCATTTTACTCTACTGTGTGGTGTACTGTCCGTTATTCAGCCAGTCTCCTGTGGATGAGCATTTGGGTTGTTTCCACTATTTTGCTGTGTGTATGAAGCCACAACTAACAAAACGAAACAAAACAAGACAAAAAAACTTTACATATGCCTTGCCTTACATGTGCAGAGATCCAGTTTCAGACTAAATTCTTAGGATTGTTTATTTTGCTAACTTCGTCTTCATAGTTTTTTTTGCTGTGTTTTATTTTGTTTTTATCATTTTTTTTTCCCTCTGGAAATGTATAAGATGATCTTTGCCCCCTCACCTCCAGCCTTACCACAAGTTATATTGTCAAGTTTTGGGTTTTTTTTTGTCAATTTGTGAAGAAATGGGATCAATATAGTTTTAACATGCATTGTTCTTACCAGGAAAGAAATTAAGCATCTTTTCGTATGTATAAGAGCTTTGTGTATATATATATATGTATATATATACACACACACACATGTGCATATACATATAATACATATATATATAAATATTTCTATGAAGTTTTTAAAATTATATTTTGTATACTTTTCCATTTGGTGTTTGGCCTTTTTTTTCTCCTTAATTTTTTTTAGAGCTCTTAAGTTAGCTCTTTATCACAAAGCTGCAGAAATGTCATCTCAATTTGTCTTTTGCCTTTTGAATTTGCCGTGTAAGTTTTCATTTGTATTTCTATGTAGTCAACTTATTAATATTTTAAAAATTCCTTTTGGACTTTGAATCACAGAAAGTCTTTTCCATATCTAATTTATACAGAAATTTACCCATAGTTTTTTTCCAGTATAGTTTCATGTTTTTACATTTAAATATTAGATCATCTAGGAGCTTTTTATGCTGTTATGTTGTGAGCTATAGATCTAATTTTATCTTTTCCTAACTTGATATCTTTTGTCATTATACTTAATTTTTAAGTCCATTTTTTGCCCTAATCTGGTATCTAGGTTTTCCAATGTCATTTATTTAAAAATCCAATTGTATGTTTTATTAGCTCACTATCCAGTTGTCCCAGCACCATTTATTTAAAAAGCCTATCTTTTGCACTATTTATTTAAAAATTCAACTTTTGTCTTAGTGAGTTGAGATACCATCTTTTTCACATGTAATCTTTCCATATATACCTGGGTCTGTTTTGGGCCTATTTATTGTTTCATTGTTCAGTCTGGCTATTAATGCATACTGGAATACTTTAAATTCAAGTTGTATAAGGAAAAAGTGGATTCTTATTCTAGAATAAAATAATTAGGAAGTTAAAATTTTTGATCAACCCAATATATCTACTAAATTTTGCTCTCAATACTATTCTCTCTTTTCCTCTTTACAGTTCCATGGAAAAAAATATTTTTCCCTAAGGCAATTTTTGTTTTTCTCAGATATCATACATAGCTACAGCATGTCATCTTCTAATTTAAAAAAATATATTTTTTAGTTTCACTTTTTTAATCTCTAGAAAATAAAAAACAAAATCATTTTTAGTTAGCAGTTGACATTATCCTATAAATTTAACCACAAGGTCTAGGAAATAAATATAAGAAAAGAACTTTTGTGGTTATTCTGTCTGTCTGATAAATTCGGCTTTTAGAAATCTATGCCATCAAGTTGTTCATTCTGTAATTTCTGAGCACATTTTATGTAAAAATAGCTCCTGTGCATTATTCATGTTGACAGGCCCTTTAAATAGTTGTAAAACACGTGGGAGCACATTAATGCTGCATCTGCCCTGTGCTTTTTAAGTCTATCAGTTTTATGGGATGGGAATCTTGCATAATGTAAGAAGTTTTCTTACATTCTTGACTGCTTGTGGTGGCATATGGAAGTACCTTAACTATATTATGTGGGTGAAAATGTCACATTTTCTGATTGTACTTTTATTTAAGGAAGGTGAGAGCTGTCAGTTTCACTTCCTAAATGTTAGAAAGATGTTCCAAGTTGAGTAAGTTTTCTTTTAAATCAATGTCAGGAGTAGCAACTGTCTGCAACCTTTCTGTATTCCTCTTAGAGCCAGATATTTTATTGACAGTGATTACCAGGAACATAACTAGTCTGGTCATTTATGACCTTTGGGACATGAAAATTCAAAACGAGCCATTTGAGTAGCAGTCGAATAGGTATGGTTTAATGTAAATTGTTTTTATTTTTCGAAAAAGTTAATTCACGTATCTACTAAAAAAGAAATTCTAACAGTGTTAAAGGTTATCATTAAAAACTATATCCTCACATCCTCATTTCTTCTGTTCCCTTCCCAGAGGCAACAATTCATAATTGTTTTCTGTTCTTATTTCTCAAGAAACTATGCATACACCAGCCTATTTAAAAATATTTTAAAATTTTGCATAAGTGATAGCATACTATCACACGCTATTTAAACTTAATAATGTGTCTCAGCAATTATATATGATATTAGTACACGTATATCTGCTTCATCCTTTTTTTTTAGAGGCTATATTTTGTTTTATAGATGCACCCAAATTTATTTATTGAATCACCGCTTAAAAGGTATTTTATTGTTTCAGGTTTTTGGCTGCTCCAAAAAGTGGCTCAATATACATTTATTAAATATATATTTGGGCATAATATTGGTATATTTGAATTTCCTGCAATTGAAATTCCTGCATCCAAATGCATGTGCATTTTGAATTATGATATATATATATATTATCAAATTGCTCTACAAAGTTTATATCAATTTACAGTTTCTCCAGTAGCATTCAAAATTATCTATTTTTTCACACTCTTACCAATATGGTGTTTCATTAAACTTTTTTGATTTTTTGTAAATGTGATAGGTGAAAAATTGTTAGCTCTTTATTATTTAAGTTTATATTTCTTCAGTTGTGAGTGAAGAGGAAACTTTTCTCCCATGCAGTGTATTTGTATTCTTAACCATATCCTTTGCTCATTTTCCAATGGATTGTTGTACTTTTTCTTATCACTTTATAAGATATTTTGCTATATCAAGAGTGTCCGTCATGTGTTGTCTTGAGCTTTGTACTTTAATTTGACTTTGTGGTATTTTTGTTTTCCAGAGTTTTTTGTGGTCAAATTTATTAATTCTTTTCTTCATGAGTTTTTAATTTGGAATGCTTATTCATTCTAAAATAATAAAGCTAATTTTGTGATTTCTTCTGCTATTTTTATGTATTAATTTTTATGATTGCATCTTTGAGTCAACTGGACCTGAATTGATGACAGTGACAAAGAGATCTTTATTAGTCAGGACAGCCTAAACTAGTCCATGATAACAAACAACACATCAAAACAGTATCTCTTTCTCAACCCCTAATTCCTATCTGCCAGCCCAATTTCCTCTGCTATTTTCAGAAGTCCTCTACTTGCTTCCAGCAAATGTTCAAATGGCAATTTCTTTTCTTTTTTTTTTTTTTTTGCTTAGTTCTCAAAACAGTAGGAAGAAATCAATCTTACTCTCAAAGTTCCCAAAATTCTGAGTCATTAAACAATAAATGTGTTATTGCTGATAAGTCTGCAGGTGACATGTGTGTTTCTTCTTAGGCTGGGTTCAATTCTATGTCTGTGGTCAACTGTGGGGCAGCTCTCCTGATTTAGGCTAGGCTCTCTCATATTTTATGGAGTCACTGGGCTGTAGTCTAATATGGGCTGGCCTCTGCCTTTCTTTGTGTGTCTTTCCATACCCTCAAAGTCAGTGTACCCTGGGCATGTTCTCATGGTGGTGCCAGGGGTACAAGAGCAAGCTAGCCTGGGAGTATTCTCAACGTGAAAGCAGAAGAGTAGGAGAAAGCCTGTAAGCACACAGGCCTTTTGAGGTCTAAACTCCCATCAGTTATGACACATTATTTAGCACAAAGCAAGTCACAAGTTGAGCTGAGATTTAAGGATGGAGACATAGACTACCTCTTAATACAAGGAACTGCAAAGTTACATTGCAAAATGGTGTGGATACAGGGAGGGTGAAGAATTTTGGCCTTTTTTGCAATCAATCTACCCCTACTGTCTTTCCCAGAAGGTGATTGTTTCCTCCAAAATCAAAGCTAGCTGAAAGTTGAACAATCCAATAGCCAAAAACCTTTTCTGTAGGTGTTAGTATTTTTGAGTTGGCTTTTACTAGTTTACAGAGCCAGTTGTTAAACACAGCTATTAAATCACATAAGCTTAAAAGTAAATGTATTACATGGGGAAAGGAAGTATTACTAAAACCTATTGCTTTCTGGTTATTTTTATTGTTATCTACACTCTCAAAATTATTTACAACTTATCTATCTAAATGATAGAAATGCTATGTAATGATGCACTACTGTATATCTCTGCCCAAATCTGTGTTCAGTGACATCATTTTGGTAGCTTAAAATTGGCCACAAGAGTATTTACATCACTGAAATTGGCAAACATGATTAAATTGGCAAACCTTAGTAAATCAAGGCTTTTTTTTTTTTTTTTTGATAACTGCTTGTTGTTAACATTTACCAAAACCTGCCTGTAAAGCATAATGGAAGATTCAGAAGCTGAAGTTGACATACCTACACTTTGTAGCATGAGTTACAGATTCACCTTATTTATTCTTTTTTAAATGAGTATGATTGACATACAATACTGTATTAGTTTTAGGTGCACAAGATATTTGTATATATTGTTATTTGTATTTTTGTATGTATACAAATATTTGATATTTTTATATGTTGCAAAATGGTCACAATGTCTAACATCTGTCACCATATATAGTTATAGAATTCTTTTTCTTGTGATGAGAACTGTTAAGACCTACTCTCTTAGCCACTTTCAATATGCAGTCCAGGATTATTAACTGGTCACCATGCTGCATATTACATCCTCATGACCTATTTATTTTATAACTAAAAGGTTGTAGTTTTTTGCTTTTCACCTATTTCACCCACTCCTCTACTAGTTCACCCACTCCTCTACTCTCTTGCCTCTGACCATCATCAATCTAACCTCTGTATCTATGAGCTCAGTTTTTTGTTTTTTTTGGGGGAGGGGCTTATTTTGGGTTTTACATATAAATGAGATCATACAGTATTTGTCTTTCTCTGTCCACGTTGTCACAAATTCACTTATTTATTCTCACTTGCTCTATTGCTTTGGGTTGAGAAGGAAAAGATATGGATGAGTAACCTCAGAAACTGAATTTCCTAAATGTGCAATTTTAAATCAATGAGGACCATGGTGGTAAAAGCTGCTTCTCTCTTTCTTTAATAAACTCAAATGCTTGTAAATGAAAATATTAATTCATTCAACTTACTGGTGTCATTGTGCGATCCTAACCTTGAACAAATACGAGGGACCATACATTCAGGAGAAAATTGCCCTATATTGTTTTCAACACAATAATTTCAGGATGAGTTTTGTGTCTTGAGAAGCAAACAAAAGGCAAATGAGGCAGTATGTTTTATCTCCTTGTTAATGGAGACCAGGGCTTATTTATTTTTCTGAGTCAGATGGTTTGACGTTTACTTTCCAGTATTCTGGTGCAGCAAAAGGTCATTTCTGCACAAGAGCCTGTCAGGCAGACAGCCTTTTCAGAAAGAAAACTGACTGAAGAAGCATGAGAAAATGGATAAAATGCAAAGAGTAAGGCTACTTAAATTCTGTTCTCTACTTGTACAAACATCACAATGAAGTCCCACAATGCAGTTCTGTGTGAGAGATTCACTTGGCTGGGCTGTTTCTTTCTTTTTAAATGCATTTATTAGGGATATTTGGTTGAATTGTTGGAATATGGTATTACATGATAGGAACAGGATAAATGATGTGATCTTTCAGAGTGAGAAAAATTAGACTGGTAACTAAGTGAAGAATCAGTATTCTACTTCTAAGCTTCTGATAGTTCTAAGAAAGTCATTTTCTTAACTTTCAATTAAGAGCCTCCTATATTTTAATTGTTACAGGTAACCAAGGGGTGAAAGCTAGAATGCATCATGTGATACTAGTATGAGGCATCAGTGACCCGTGTTTAGCTTAACGTATATACAGATAGATGATTAATAGAGGAATAATATAGATATGTACATACATACATATATTCTCAAGCTGTTCACTAACAGAACCTAGAGGCAAACCCCAAAAGAAATAAGAACATCTGATGCCCAGATCTTGATTTCTAAAACTAGTCTCCAATAAAAGGAACGAGGGCTCTTTGGAGAAATGGCTGTTTTTAGGGCTGTGGCAGGGAATCTACAAGATGAGCCCAGACCATCTTGTAGTTTCAGAAAGTGAGGAGGAGGTACAGTTACCCTTGAGCAACACGGGTCCATTTACACATGGATGTTCTTTAATAAACATTTTCTCTCCCTTATGATTTTCTTAATAACATTTTTTGCTCTAGCTTACTTTATTGTAAGAATGCAGTATATAATACATATTTGTAATATATGTTAATCAAGTGTTTATGTCACAGGTAAGCCTTCCATTCAACAGCAGTCTGTTAGCAGTTAAGTCAAAAGTTATATGCAGATTTTCAATTGCACTGGGCTTCAGCATCCATGCACCCTCAGTGGGGTGGAAGAGAACTCCAGCTTTTAAGCATGGACTTCTCATAGTGACTGCCTTCCAAAGAGAACAGTATGAAAAGGGGGAGAAAGAGTAACTTTACAGTGAAGAAACCTGACAAGTAGGTCAGCATATCAGTATTAAGTCATGTTGATGGAATGTAACCTTTCCATGAAGATGGGACTTGAGTTTGTGGTCTTCCTCCCCCAAACTACTTCCAGTCTCATCATGAGAAAAACATCAAACAAAACTGAGTTAAGGGATATTTTAAAAATTGCCTAGACAGTATTTCTCTAAACTGTCAAGGATTAAAAACAAGGAAAATCTAAGGAACACTTAGAGTATAGAGCACCCTAAGGAAACCTGAGAACTAAATATGATGTAGTATCCTAAATGGGATCCTGGACAGGAAAAGGCCATTAGGTAAAACCTTAGGAAATATTAGTAAAGTATGGATATACTTTACTATATATCAATAATGTATCAATATTGATTCTTTAGTTGTAACAAATATATCATACTAATGTAAGGTAGGAACAATCAGGGAAACTAGATGTAGGTGTAGGAGAATTCTCTACTATTTTTGCAACTTTTTTTGTAAATCTATTGACATAAATCTACTCTAGTTGCTGTAAAAATATAAAAATTGGAAATTTATTTAAAATTATTTTATTTTTATTGAGTTATAATTAACATAACATTAGTTTCAGATATATAGCATAATGATTTGATATTTGTATATGTTGTGAAGAAAATTTATTTTTAAGAAAAGATTACATAATATTAGACTTCCCTTGTAAATTTTCTTATAATTTAAGGAAGTCGCTTGGGTATATTATGGTGTTTGGTTTTAAAGTGTCTGTAGTGTAAATCTGTAGGTAGTAGATTGCAACACATGCTGAATACAATGATTCTTAATTTTGGAAAGCTTTACACCTTTAAGCCTATTAACATTTTTATCTAAGTAACTGAAACCACACTGTAAAAAATTAACAGAGTTAGGGTTTATTTCTAGCTACACCACCACAGTGTGGCAACTGAGACAAATTATTTAATCTCACACTAATCAGCCTCTTTGTCCATGCCACACACCTGTTCAGGACACTTGAGAGCCATGTATATTTAGTAATAGCAATAATTACTTTTCTATTGCTAATAACCATGCAATTTCATTACTAATGTTAATCTTCCATATTCTGTGTGAATAAGAGCTCTAGAATCTAAAATACAATTGATTTTTATCAAATAAATTTAATTTTCAGTATTTTATATAATGTTGAACTATGAAATTTAATATTTTCAGAAATGTAGCATTTTTGTGGGTTATAGATTGATGGCGAGAGGTCACACATCCACTCACTATGTGGTCCCAACTAAATTACCCAACATACAGGAACCCAATGAACCTGAAGTCAGAACTGGGGTTGAGGCAGTGCATATTGATGGGGTTTTAACTAGTAGGAAAAGGACTTTCCTAAGATGGCAGGCAGCTGCTCATCACACACTTTTCATGAGTAGGATCCTGACAAAATTAAAGACCATAACTGGAATTTGCTATACTGCAGGCTTTTTATAGGAAAGACTTACATCCCCATTCCAGATAAACTTACATTAGCAATTAGAGAGGTCTACAAATATTTATTCTTAAGCTGAACTTGACATCCTCAATGACAGACAAGGATGCTTCTAATGCAGAATTTATGTTCTGTTAAGTGTGGTGGTTGACAAGAAAGACAATAGATAAGTGAACAAATGAATAAAGCCAATTAAGAGAGTGATATGAACTATAAAGAGAAAGAAAAAGAGAAATGGGATAGGGAGGATGGAGGGTGGGGAGTGGGGCCCACCCATTGAATCTGATCTCATGCACTTTCAATAATAAAAATTACAATCTCATATTAATAAATTTATACTTTGTATACTTTTTTTGTGTCTGATTTTTTTCACTCAACTTTGTTTATGAGATTCACTCATATTGCTGTGTGTAATTGTAGATTGTTCATTTTCTTCACTGTGTAGAATGAATGGATTTATTTATTTATTACATAGTTAGTGGTCATTTGTATAGTTTCTGGTTTGGCGCTCTGATATATATACTGTTGCTTTCACAATGCTAACACATGTCTCTTGGTGAAGGGGTGGAATTCTTGAGTCACAAGTCTGTGTGTATTCAGTAGGACCAAACATTTTCCCAAAGTGGTTACCCATTATACTCCTACTAGTGGTGTAAGAGGAGTCTTGTAGTCTCTTTTGGAAAAAAAAATTGGTAATATATATATATTTTTTAATGTCAGCCCTTCTGGTGGATGTGTCACAGTATCACATAATAGACTATTTACACTTTTATTATTATTTATTAAATTAAATTATTTATTTAATTTAATGAGTTCGATATACACAGTATAAGTTATGTCTTGATTCATTAACCACACTCCTGACATTGACCCATGCACAGTCTGCTTTTATTTTGATAGTTCACTTATTATTTTTTGTCATAGTTGGTTGAACAGCACCCCCCCCCCAAATGATTTGTTCATGTCCTAATTCCCAGAGACTATGAATGTTATTTATTTGGGAAAAAAGGTCTTTACAGTTGTCATTAAGTACATTGAAATGAAAAGATCATTCTGAATCATCCAGATGAGTCCTAAATTTAATGACAAGCATCCTTGTAAGAGACACAAAGGGGAGATTTGATATAGACATCAAAGGAGGAGGCAAAGTGAAAATGGGACAGAGATTAAAGTGAGGCAGCCACAGTCCAGAGAATACTTGGAACCACCAGAACCTGGAAGAGGCGAGGGATAGGATGTCTCCTAAAGCCTTCCGGGGAAGCGTAATCTTGCTGACTTCTTTCTTTTGAAATTTTAGCCTCCAGAACTATGAGAGAAAAACTTCTTGTTTTAAGTCACCAAACGTGTGATGATTTGCTACTTTAGCCACAGGGCATGAATACATTAAAACAGACAGTTCACAACATCATCTAAATAACTGCACCAGCCAGTGTGGTAACCACTAGCCATATTTGAAATGTGTCTAGTCCAAATTGGATGTACTATAAGTATAAAATACACAATGAATTTTGAAGATGGTATAAAAAAAGATTATATTGTATTTCATTAGTAGCTTCTTATATTAAGAATGTGTTGAAGTAACATTTTGGATAAGTTGGTTAAAATAAAATATATTATTAAAATTAATTTCACCTTTTTATTTTACCTTTTAAAAAAATGTGGTCACCAGAAAATTTAAAAGACTCACATTATAGTTTCATTGGATAGATCTAGTCTAAACCACAAATGAAAACATTTAGAGGTCTGTCTCTAAGAAGTACAGCCTAGCTTTTGCCAGTTCTTCATAAAGTCACCCTTTAATCTTTATTCGCCATATAAAAAAATAAAGACTTTCATTGTGTTGCTGTTTTCAAGACCTGTTGCAAAGATTGTGTGGGATACAGATTCAGATATCCTGTTTTCCATTTCTGTAGTTAGACTATCTGAGTCTATACAGACGATGCTTTCAACAAAAGAGCATGTAGATTTGTTATCTGACAAACAGGCACTTTCCTTCATGACCATGTTATAGGTAAAAAATCAATTTTCTCATTAAAAATTTGACAAATTTAATAAGGAAACCATGGGTCAATTTACCCTAGTTATTGCATGCTAATTAATATATTACAAGGTATATTAGTCAGTTATTGCTACAATGGCGCATTAAAAACCACTCAAACTCAGTAGTTTACAAAACACATATTTATTTTCTTGTTCAGGGATGTATGGTCAACTATGTTTTGCCGTGCTATGCTGAGTGATGGCTGAATTTGGCTCGCATCTAAAATTGGATTTAGATTTCCTTTCTAGTCTTTATAATCTCCTTGAAGCAGCACCTACCTGAGGCTGTTCTTCCATGGCAATGCCATAAAGTCGAAAAAAAGATGAGCAAAACCTTTTCTGCTTCCTAAGGCCTTAAATCATGTCTGGTACACCTCTACGTCACATTCGATTGGTGGAAATCAGTCACAGGGCCACACCCAAAGTCATGGAATAGGAATATACACTCGGCCTACTGGAACCCACTGTGAGGTCCCATTAGTGAGGAGTGAAGAACTGAGACTGAAAATTTCATCTTCCACACAAGAAAATACACTGTTTTCCTCTTCTAACTGACTTTTATTTCAACAATTTATATTAATTGGCTATCTAAAGTGTGATCAAATTCTGCAGTAAGAGAAGTGGGATGTCAGAGATGAATATATAGCCAGGTCTTTCTTGCCTTATAGGATTTTATAGTGATAGAGAATGCAGTCCATTATTTAATGCCTTGTGCTTCCTCATTGTAAAGCAGAGATAACACTACGCCTGCACTACATGGTTATCACGAAGATTCATGAGGTAACATGCATGAAGGGCGGGCACAGCACCTGACACACAAAGATTATAAAATTATAGCTGTTGTCTGTGTCTGTCTATCTAGCTTTCCATTTAACTTGTCAGTTTGACCTTAATTTTTAAAAATGGAGTACATCCATATTTATATGCACTTTGCAATGAAAAACAACATGGAGGGAACATAAGCATGTTTACGGTGCCTGTATTTGAGTTTTGGCATAATGAAGGATTTTTTTCTTCTTTTATTTCTGCATTTTGATAGTTCTAAAATTTTTAACAGTGATTATCTGTGACTTAAAAAAATCAATATACATTTTAAAGGTAATTTACCCAGTGTATTAGATCAAATTAAGAAATTCTAGCTTCAATATTTAGTTTGCTAAAGACTTGCATCAAATTTTGTAGATAATTATACAAACATTAAAGTTCATTTTATAGTTTTCATAGATAGCTCTTAAAATTTTCTAAAAATGTTTTACTTTTTATGTATTTGTGAATTTGATTTCTAATAATTGACACAAATTTTATTTTAATGTTATACTGTTTAAACTTGGTAACCAATAAAATCATCTGTTTGTTTCTCACCTTACTCTGCTGTTGTTTAAAATCATCAAGTATTATTTGGTTTACTTTCACGGACAAAGTTAGGATGTGCTGCTGCAATGAACCCTCATTAAATAGAGGGTCTCCCAGGTTTACTTTAATTGTTAAAACTTGATTGTAAGCAATTTAACAGTTGTTAAAATTTTTAACATCATGAAAATAGAACACTGAGAAATCTGGGTATTTCTTTTTTTCAATTTTTCACTGTAAATAAGTAAAGGTGTTTTAAAATATGAGGCTCTGCTTCCACTAACAGTCTTGATAATGTTCAGAAGGTTTATCGAACATTTGAAATAGGCTGAGTATTCTGCTGAATTTGTTACAGACCTTGGAATTATATCTCTCGCTAATTGTTACTTTTCTGAGATCCTTTTAAAGCACTCTAGCTAAATACAAAAAGGACTGACATCAGAAGGCGCCCATCACTGCTGTTTGACTGTGAAGGAAAAGGACACCCACCAGACGGCTCAATTCTAGGCCCTTCTCTACTTGCAGTATCAGAAATGTTTTTACACGTCGTGAATTTTTTAATTTTTGCACCTTTCACCATCTCACATTAGATTTTAAAACTCAAGAGCCAGAATGATTGAAATGGTGCCATCTCTAGTGCCTTCCATGGAAGTGTTGCCTATAGTGTATTCTGTCAACTATAGTTTTCTAAACTGAATTGCATTTAATTATAATCAAGCAATTCATGCTGCATTTGAACATCAGATATATCTATTTTTCCCAGAAAGATTGTTATCAAATAGCAATCCTGACTTCCTGAGACTCTAACAGATTCACTGGGAAACAAACAAGTATATTTCTGAAGCATTTTTAGCTATTAGGAAGATAAATTCCTACATAAGTCAATAAAAAGTATCATTTTAAAATAAAAAGATAGGTTAGGGGAATGCTATCAAGACAAAAAAAAAAACCCATAAATCTGTTTTTTATTAGAAGTGCCCTGTTTTCTCAATCTTGACTCTAAGAGATGATTGATTTTTGTACATATTTTCATTTTGGTTAATAAATTTGAGAAAGGTTATTGCTGTAGTTAGTATTCTAAGACAATATTTAAGCTTTATCAAATTTAGTTTATTTGCCCCAAACTATCTGACTGAATATTTATTATTCACCAAATCTACAAAATACAGACTAGAAATAAGGATAGTTATGAAGAGCTCGTGGAGTTTCACCCAACTCTTTTAGAAGAAATGTATTTGTAAGATGCCTTAGAGCTCACCCCCATTCCAGAATCCTTATGAAAGTGTGAGAGAAGAAATTCCACAAACATAGTGTGAGATATGAAAGGGGAGTGGGAAAAGTAGAAAGATTAAATGAGTGAAAAATTAGAGGAAAGTGAAATATTTGAGAACATTTCTCCAATGTTTAGAGCAATTCTATCCAATAAACATTTTCACTTTGATGGAGATGTTCTATATCTGTCCTGTTCAATATGGAAACCGCTAACCACATGTGGCTGTTGAACACTTGAAGCATGACTAGTGTGAATTGAAACTGAGGAAACTGACATTTTTATTTTGTTTAATTTTAAATTTAAATAGCCACATCTGCATAGTAGCCACATAAGGGGACGGTGGAGGTTCACAGCTTTACCTGTCAAAGTGTGGTCCCAGCACCAGCAGCATAAGCATCATCTGTGAGCTTATTAGAAATTCAGAATCTTGGCTCCCACCCAGACCAACTGACTCAGAGTATGCATTTCAGCAACCCCCAGGCAAATGGTAGAAAGTTTGAGAGGCACTGCCCTAGAGCAATTTACACTTGCTAATTAATTACTCATTCAGAAAAGCTGGGAATTTTCTATTTTTATCTTGGGCTAACGAACATAAGCAACATATTCATTTTATGCACAGAATAGTATCTGATGCAGTAGGAGTGAGTTGTAATACTGCTTGAACTGCTTACTCTAAATCTTTCCAAATGTGGACAAAACATACCCCATTGACTGAGCCATTGATTCATCCATTTGTGAAGGAAACACAGAGTCCTTCCATGACAGATGCTGTCTGAGATTTATTGAGCATCTCTAGTTAAATTTGGGTATGTACTTTATTTCTTTGCAGTGAAGAGGAATGAAAGGATATAAAGAGATTACTGCATTCAGTCTTGGGATGGAGATTAAAAAATTATTGTTAACAAATTTTAAAGCAAGGAAATATAAGAGTTATAATTGAAAAATCATGTTGATAAAACAATTCATTGCATTTGGCCTCTTACCATATGTCCTACTTTGGATTCCCTCAAAATCTGACTCTGAGACAAAAACAGGGTTATAAGAAGTCTATTTGGCAGCGATTCCAAGGACCTCATTGTGTGAAATGAAGAGAGTGAAGCAGGAACAAGAAGTTCAGTAAAGGGTGTAGTGCTGAGTGAGTCACAGATATGGACGACCGGGGCTCAGTCCTCTTAGGGGCCATTTGAGAGACTGGGCTGTTTGAGCGGAAAGATGTCAGCATGTATGGCAACTGTCCACCTACGCTTCAGGTGACTTTCTAACATAATGGATATGATGTGGGGCACTGGCCGGATATTCTGCACCTTGATAGAAATTGCTTATATAATAGGATACTATACTGCAGAAAAATATCAAGGGCTGTTGGAGAATGAGAACTAAGAACCAGGACACTTGACTCTGACCTATGTCTCCTATTGTTAAATTGCTTTAAGCCACAGAGTACAGTGAAAAAGCTTTGGACGTTAAAATCAGAGAGATAATTTCCTGTTCTAATGTCAATATTCTTTGCACCCTTCCTCACCAATATCTATATCTTTGTTTTATTGAAACTTGCCCTTTCCCTGTCCCTATTCCTTGAGAGAACACTAAAAATAATCTCTAGGCTAATGAATCTCCACAACACCTGTATGATTTGTTTGAAACTCCATTTGGCCCATGTGTGTTTAGCTATTTCTAAATTCAAGGTATTGTGAATATTTGAAAGACATTTTTAGAACCAAGAGAATGAGAATGCATGGTTTGACAAAGTAGATTTTCTGATTTGTTTATGTTTATCTCAAAAATGATTTAAAATAACTTATAAAGTACGTAGTACAATAAGTTCTGGGTGAAGAGAAAGCAAGGCCAAGTATTTATAAGAAAAGTCTTTGAGTTGTACAAATATTACATTAAGTCATAGTTACATATTATCAAATTGACTTTTTTACATAAAACAAAATTCTAAAGGCTCTACTAGGAAATCTAAGTCAGGAGACACATAGCTGCTCTGTGCAGGATGCAAAGATGTTGCTTACCTAAACAACTTATTTTCCCCTTGGGAGGTAAGATATATCCCCCAGTAAAATAAGCTTATAAGGGAGCACGTTTTACATACAGTCACATGGGTAGGCCTAGGAGATTCTGTGAATATTGGAGAGAACACATGTGAGAGAAAGAGCCGAGGAGACACAATGCTGTGATAGCATGGTCGAGAAGGGCTCTTTTGGTGATGGAAGCATCTGAACCAAGTCCTAAAAGATTAAAGATAAGTATAGAGACTTTCAAGGAAATAATGCAAGTAGAGGTGAGCATGATCGTGCTGGTTTGAGGGGGCCATGTGTGGATAGTCTGACTGAAGAAGACTGTTTGGCAGATAAGAGGAGATACAGTTGGAAATGCCGGGAAGAAAAATGAGGGCCAGGCACAGGACTTCAGCAGCATAATCCTTGGTGCCTCTTCTACTGCTGAGTAGACTAGATTTGTGCTCACACTTTCTCTCTCAGTCTCTCTCTCTCTCTTTCTATCGTTATTTTTAATATTTTTTTTTGTAAAGCAGAATTGATCATGGTTATAAGACCTTATTGCCAAAATAGTTTGTTTTCTTTTCTGTACGATATAAAAATGATATTTTGTGTTCGTTCATTAATGAATTTGTATATTTATTTGCTTTTGTTGCATGCCTTATACTGAAACTACAGTATTGAACATGACATGTTCTCTCCTTGAGAAGAACTCACCCTACAGAGAGACAACTATTTACAATTCAATGCAATAAATTTTAATATAAATACCCATATAATTATATACAGTCTAATTAGATTCTTTCATTGTTTTATTTAATTCTCATTTTCAATGGAGTCCCGTATACTTTGTAAGAAGACAGAATGTCTGAGCAGAAAGTCTCATGAGAGAAAATCCAGTTTGTCAACTACTAAAAGCCCATTTTTATTCGTGAACAGTATTTCAGTCTAGCAGCATGTCCTGATGCAAACTGAGATGGGCCTACGGACCCATTTCTAGGAAAATGAGGCTGCTCACAAGCATTACACACAGTGTGTCATTGGTCCACACTTACCTGGTGGGAAGAGACAGCAACCTGCAGTTCTTGAGCTCCAACTGGATCACTTCCGTCAGGTCCAAGGCTGAGGCTCATGGGCAGTTCCCTGGTGACAAGTGCCAGTGACTTCTGCAGGTCAACTAAATTGCTGAGGTTGGTGAGAGTCAGCCTTAGTTTCCAGTTTGCTCACACTCTCTCCACAATCATGTCCAGCTTTCTTTTTCAACTGCTAGCCCTGACCTACAGTCACTTGTGTTCCGCCAGTAGATGACATAATGGCACTCGTCTTTCATAGATTTCTTCACCAGCTCCCACAATTTTGTAAATGGAATCACTCTAATAAACCCTGCTTCCATGTCACTCTGAGTAACTCTGCCTTCCTGATCGTGTGCCAGCTGCATTAGTGCCTGTCATCTCATCCTCAACCATCAGGCCACCTCAAAGCGTCAATCATTACATGTCATATACTGTGTTTGAATATCTTCAGAGCACAGAGATTATGGCCTTTTGCTCGCCTGCTCTAAAATGTTCTCAGAAATGAACACACCATTATGTGTAAATTCTTGTTTTATTGAAATCTGCAGTGAGTAATGAATGGCAGTTCCTTATCTAATGGAGCACTTTCTGAAAGCTTTGTTCTCTCTTTTTCTTTATGTTTTTCAAAGTTGATCTTTGAGTTTTGCAAAAGTTTGTTATAATGAAAAAATAGAATCTTTACATTTTTAGAAAAATAACTACTTTGTCCTTGAATGTTGTATCTAATTATAGTCTAACTTTCATACAATTATTAAGTACTCTAGATGCATGGGTTGGCTCAAACACACCGATGGCTTTGTTTATCCTAACTTAGCATCCTGGAGAGAGACTGGCCTTTCTGGATGAAATGATACCCTTTCTCCAGTGCCACTGGAGCCCCCTGGTTATACAGCGTGCTGGGAGTGGAGGTGGACACAGATTTGTCAGAGTCCCAAGAGAACCATTTTAAAAATCAGTTGGTATAAAATACTTCCTGTATGTTTCCATCAAAACTCATTAATGTGATTTTCACAAGATTATTGCAGCTAATGATTATAGAAGCATCTGTGATCATGTGGGAAATTAAAGATATTAAATTAAAATATTGACATTGATTTTAGTAAGTAATGGTTGTTTATAAGACGTCTGAGTTTTGCAAGCATTTTAAACTTAATCTTTAAAAGATCAAAGTTAACACGTCTTTGGTGTATAAAATTAAACATATGACACTTATTTTGAACTTTATACAGTGCTTAAGAGCTTTTATAATACTTTTGTGTGGCTTCTGCACTTGTCATGGGAAAGGTCTTTTTACTGAATCAGTTTATATTTTCAGAAATGTGACTTTAGTCACAGGTCTGGGGTAGTGGTCAACAATACAGAACATCCAAAAATATTAGTGACTATTAGGATAATTTTACATGGAGACAATAGTAGGAAATGGGACCATTCTTCAAAAGTATAGTTTATTTGTAACTCAGGTATTTATGTGTACAATTTGCTCATAATGCTTAGAACTTTTAAGGTAAGTATATTAGTTATAATACTGTGGTAGGTCTATCATTGTCCTTGATTTGTAGACTTTAAATATCTATATGAGCAGCAGTATATATCTGAAATTATTATAAATGGATTTCCATATTAGAAATGAACCTGTCAAAGTTCCATTATTAAATAAGATCACAGCAGTAATTCTGATTAATGGAGCTGATTCTTAACAGCTCTGAGGATACTTCCAAGGCATTTAAAAATATATACTTTCATAAGAAAAAAATGCCTTTAATTTCCTTACCTGTAAAGTATGGGTAATAGTATCTGCCCCATGGATCGTAATGAGTATGAGAGAATTTCCTGAATTAGCTAAATGAGAACAACCAAGCAGGGCTTAGCGCAGATGGTTAAGCAACCTGTGCCTGCCTATGATCCTTGCAGAGGACACAACCCAAATTTGTCATTTTTAAATATTCTGTGAACCCCCAGGTTTGTTTGGGATTATTTGAAACCATAAACACTAAATTTAAAAGTGACAGGATTCTACTGACTAGCTATTGTGACATCTTTTGTTGTCTTTTTCAGTAAATACAATTTTAGAAGCTTCAGCCCTGTACATTAGATCAATGTTTAAGTAGCTAAATGAAGACTGTCATAACGTGTTGTAAGACTGTACTTCAAAAATCCCAAGTGTATCTGCGAGAGTAACAGAAAGATCCAAATTAGAAAAATTAGCCATTGTCATTCAGAATTTTTTTACTTACTGGCATTCATATTTATAAAGCCTGTTTTTATTTTAAATACGCTGGTAGAATTTGACAATCTGAAGAAGATTTAAAAACTCAGAGCTGTCAAATATCATGTCCCTAGCAAGGAACATACTGAAGGAAGGATGTAACTTAGAGAAATAAGACACAAGACGCGGCTTTCCCAGTTAAGCTGGTGAGACTAATGAACAACACTGTTACAATGTGAAAAAAATATCCTATAACCTTAGCATTATTTGTGAAACTTACTGATGTAATGAAGTTGCTTGCATAGTTTACGTGTTACACAGTTTTATATGTACCCACTTCTCTTTGCCCATAGGCAATAAATAACCAATAATGTAAAAACTTGGCCTTCTTACTATAAAGTTCATGGAACCTGTCATTTCAGAAGGACAGAAGCAAAAACAAGGAGTACAAAACAGTGGGAAGCTTTTGGATTTTTGTTTTGTTTTATTCATTTTTTTTTTTTCAAGACAAACACTTGAAGGAGCTCCCTTGTAAATACTAGAAGTTTAGGTTCAGGAAGGATGTCAAGGTCCTCTCACCCCATTGGATGGGCACTGAGTCCATTGCAAAATAGTGATTTGCAAAATAGTGTTTCATGATCTGATTAACTTGGGAAACGTATTATACCATATTGCTCTCTGGAGAGTGACAGTTCACATTAATATGTTAAAGGTTCTGATAAGGCCTGTATTAAAGAAACCAGTTTAAGTTTAAACAAGTAACTCCCAAACTTATTTGACTAGAGATTCCTTTTATGCCTTAAACCCTTTGCACACTGGCAAATTTCTATTTAAACTTGAATTTGTTCCTAATATTGTGGTCTCTGGACTGGCAGCATCAGCCGTACCCAGGGCTTATTGTAAATGCAGAGTCCAGGCCTAGTTCCAGACCCACTGAATCAGAATTTGCATTTTTAACAAGATGGTTCGTAGGTAAGGTCAAGTTTGAGAAGTGTAGGTCTAGTATTCATTCTTATTTACCACTTTCACTTCCATGAATTTAGGAGCCTGCCTAGAAAGTGTCTCATAATTAGAATTTAAACCATTTGGAAACTGCGGGGAAGTCACTGAACTCAAGTAGTGTCTGCATGTGCCTCTTCTCTAGTTTCTATGATGATGAGACATGTATTTGGAAGCTTGAGTGAGCCTTTACAACCTGCTCCATTTGTGTAGTAGCTTGTGAGTATTGAACCTCTAGATCAGAGGTCCCCAAACCCCGAGCTATGGACTAGTACTGGTCCATGGCCTCTTAGTAACCGGGCCACAGAACAGGATGTGAGCTGCAGGCCAGCAAGTGAAGCTTCATCTATATTTGCAGCTGCTCCCCAGTGCTGATATCACTACCTCAGTTCTACCCCATATCATCAGGCATTAGATTCTCACAGGCGCACTGGTCTCTGGTGCCAAAAATGTTGGGGACCACTGCTCTAGATTACAAACAGCAGACAAACGAGCTTGCACCTTTGCCCAGGCACAGTGTCAGCAGGTGGAGTTTATGGAACCAGATGTATTTAACAGACATCAGAGCATGACTAACACTTCCAGAAGATTTGCATATGCACAAAAAGGGCAAGGAAGTACAGAATTGCAGCTTGCTTTTGAAAATTGCAATTGATATTATAGCTTTCAAATATGATTATTGGTTTGTTCTAACAGGTGAAACATTTATGAGAAGTCAAAATACTGCTCGTATGCAAAATATCGCAGAAGTATCTCTACCAGCAGCAACTGATATGTATACAATTGACAGAGAAGGGGCAGAAGGGAACTTCTGGGATAATGAAAATGGTCTTTATCTTGAGAGAGGTTACATGGGTATATGCACTTGTCAGATTCAGTGAACCGTTTGCTTAAGATTTATATATTTTACAATACATTAATTATACCTCAATAAAAAAGGAAAATATTTTGTCTAATGAAATTTGAGTGTAGTTGATCTTTGATGCAGCGATGTGAGCTGTCACAGATACTTTGATGAAAATGTGCATTTGGAAATGCCCTTCACCTGGTATATGGAGAATATTTTATTGTTGGACATAACCATGTGCAATGGCTGGTTAACATTGACCTCATAAGCAGACTAGTAGTGATGCTAGCTCTCCAAAGAAGCCATGCAGGTGATTATAGCATAGGTGCTGGATATAGACTGTCTAGATTCAAATCTGGCTATTGTCCTCTGCAATCCAGGGCATGTGACTTGACCTTTTATAGTTCCCTTATCTATAAAATGGGAATGATAAAAATGTTTTCTTTGTGGAGATGTTTTGAAGACTGAATGTTCTAATATTTCTAAAGAACTTAGAATAGTCCCAGCACATAGCAAATACAATATATTTATTTATTAGATATTAACACCATTACTATCATTTTGGTCAGTTTTATTTCCTTAACGACACTCATCACTATTAAAAATGACCTTATTGTGGATTTTCATTGCATGTTTCTTTTCAGTTACCCTGACACCTACTTGATGAGCCCCAAGACATAAGGAACTGTTCTGGTTTTTGTTGCTGTATTCCCCACCTCACACTAGAGCAGTGCCTGACCTAGTAAATAATCAGAAATATTGAATGACTGAATAAAGTTTAAAGAAAATCAATTCTTAAAGAAGTGAATCTTGAGTTATAATCTCATTTTCTTAAATACTGAATAAATTTTTGTGTACTTAGTGATAAGTAAACAGCTTACTGAGGCAGAGGTGTCTGGTTTGATAGGCTCAAGAAGTTTCTTGAATAATGAGAAAGAGCCAGTAATTGGAAAAACCAAGGCCTGATCATTTCCAGGTAGATGGAACTGCCAGTGCAAAGCCCTGAGAATGAATAGTTATAGCATATCCCAGCATCTGAAGAAGGTGAATATATCAATATTTAGACTAAGATTTTATTTGTCTCCATAGGAGGGGGAAAAAAAAAACTTTTGTTTTTAAGAATACTTAAAAGCTTAGCTAAGACATTTATTATACCATCTAAATATGCAAGATTTGCCTTTTTTTCCCTTTAGGATAGCATATCAAGTAAGATTAAGTAATTTGTATTATGATTGGGAGTAAAGCCAAGTTAACAACGGAAAAGTTTTGACCTTGAAATTTGGCAAATGCTGTATTTCCATTAACCCCTGTACCTGGCTTCGCACTCTTTGAGGTACGGACCTAATCATGTTCATCTGTGTATCTCTCAGAAGCTTCCCAGGGTACTTTGCATTTAACAAACACAATTAATATATAATTAAGTTGAATGACTTGAATTTGAAACTGTAGAACACATGCGGAGGAGCTTGAGACCCGGGAAGAAAGGCTTAGTGTTTCACTGCGCCTGACAGCTGGAAGGACAGCGGGGTCACCCACACAGACCAGAGTTGGGCCCACTCCTTATATCTCACAATTTTCTTATTGACCTTGCAGCCTATCGCCACCCGCCCACCATCACACCACCGAACAAAAAGGCACAAAAATATACTACTGAACAATGGATTCTCTTTGAGTACCATGAGTTATAAGCTGACCAGGAGAAGAGAGTTTTCAGCACTGCAAAATATGTTGTGTTGAAGATTCAAAGGACAGGAATTCAAGTGTTTACTTCTAAGAAGCACAGATAACACACATTTACATTCAAAACACGACAGAGTATTTGTTCAGTAACACATTCAGTAATTATTATTTTGTTGAGACTCTCTGATATCCACCATGCTGCACTCTTTTAATGTGGAGAGGCTCATTTTAGTGTTAGCAAAACTTTTTAGTGGGGAATATTTGATATAAGACCAAATGAGTATCCCTTTCTTTCTACAATCTCCCACGACCTGCCCTTATAAATTTTTTTTTTTTTTAACATTAGCCCTCAAGGATGCTTTCTGCCTTCCCCAACTTTATTTCCATAGTCTGAATTGAGCAAAGATGGTCTAGCATTTGGCAAATCACTTCTGCCTTAACCCTGTGCTCCGAGAGACCCAATCAAGCCATCTAGGATAGCGTTTCTCAAACTACAGAGTTCATTCAGATCTCCTGGGGAATCTTTTAAAAGGCCTTTTCTGAGTCTGCAGGTCTGGGTGGAGCCTGAAATTCTGTATCTTTAACAAGGTCCCAGGAGATGCCATGGACCCACACTCTGAAGTAGCAAAGGTCTAGAGGAAAATACATTTGTCTTCTGGAAATGAATCTCCTTTTTGTCTTTTTCTTTTTTTCCTTTTTTTATTCTTTTTAAAGAAATCTCATTCTCATTCTTAAAAAATAATTCATTATCCTTTGTCTCTGAAATGGGTGGATATAAGCCCTAGGCAATGAGTATAAAAAAAACTTGTATTATATACTGTCAGCATCAGTATCCACTATAGTCAAGGCCTTAATTTCTGGATTTTCCCTTTTCCTTTGCAGAGAGCTGGCAAGTTGTGCCTACACTGCATTTGATTTTAGGGGAAAAAATTTTTGAGACTTTCTTCATGAGAGAACACTTCTGTGTTGTTCTTAAAACTTTCTTCTAATTTTTCTGGTGTCTTACAGCAGGCGGTGGGGAAACCTACTTAAGCTCACCCCTCTTGCACTTTGAGCTTTATGGTGACACTTCTTTGGCACTATCATCAGCAGACCCTGCTTTTATGTGGTGTTGAAAGGACCACAGGAAGTACTGCTTCATTTCTGTCTGGAAAAGCCAGGGACTTGCTGACAACGTTATTTTTTTCCCCCTGAAACATGGAAGGCTAATTGGCAAAAAATGAAACATAGCACAGTAATCATTCTTCACTGGGGGCCAAGGCCACGAGCAACATGGTACTTTAACTCTCAGTAGTTTCTGGACAAGGCCTAAAATAAATCATAATCCTAAGGGAAGAAACATTCTGTTTCTTCCAGGGATATTTGTTAAAATAGGATATTCATTATAATTTGATTTTCACTTCATTCATAGAAAACCAAACAAGCTAACTACTTTTGTTTATTTGCTGACATATGGATGCATATGTGGATGCACACACACAAATTTGTAGTTCAGAATAGAAAATTAATGAGCAAAATGGAATTTAAGTTTAAGTCTTTCTTTCGAAGTCTAAGTTCCAGACCCTCATATAGATTAAGGTATTCAGAACACAGAGGAGAAAAATGAACTAAATGAAGATGAGAAAGTGCCAAAAAGTAGAAGATTATGATAACAAGATGATTTTAAAATAATGGAAAATAGGAATCTGGACATACCCAGATTTGTAGTTTAGACTCACAAAAGATGAAAGTCCAGTTTGCTCTCCCACCCAGACAAGTCTAAAAGGAAACCTGACTTTTGAGGATTTGAAAATTTAAACCTCAAGTTTTGATTCTATAATCAGAATTGGTCTTAGCTGAGTTGGAAATGATAGGATTCAGATAATGCTTGAATGGGGGTTAGGGCTGCACATGGAGCTGTTTGGTGAGGGAGACAATTAAAACACTGCGTTTGAATAAAACCAAGGATAAAGGATAAAACCAGGGGTGCACCCAGACAGTTCAGGATCTCCTCAGCTAATGCCTCTAAGACCTGAGCCTCAAAACACAAATCTGAGGACAATTGTAAGGGTTTTTATGCCTATGTTTAGATAATAGAAAGTGTCAATAGAATGGGCAGAAATATTCATTCTTGGTACACCAAGTGTAATGAAGAAGAAAGTGTGACAGATAAAGTTAAGAAAGCACCTTGTTGTTTTAATGAGTTCAGAAATCTCAGAAAGCCAGTGATGCAGACTCAGGTAGTCCAAACTGTCTTTGCGAAATGATGGCAAACAATTATGGTATCAGAAGTTAAGTGCTTCTGTGACTTTAATTAGAATTTTGTTTGGCATCTTTGTCAAATACTTCTCAGAAACATTAGAATAAAGGGAAGACAATGTTTAAATTCTATCCCATAGAAGTTAATAAGGAATATGCTGTGGATAGTGAATTAGTGAGTGATTTGGGTACCATTGGTGCTTCCTGAAAGAGAAGGGCTTTTGAAAGCCTCTGGAAATGAATATTATACCCAGAAAGAGAAAAGGAAGTGCCCAGAGTCTACACAAATGCTGTCTGTGTGTGGGTCTCTTTACTTGCTTGTAGCTTATCTCCTTCTGCCCTGGGATCATACTTCGGGTAGGAGAGAACTGACCACACCTTCCTGCCAGTCTTGGACATTTTAGATATGTGTCGGGGCCACCAGAGTGGCTGCCACAAATACCTACTCATTTGATTTTGATTTCCAGAGCAGGAACAGATAGTTAGATTTAAAAAAAAAATTTCTTTAACTCTTTTGTAACTAAATGAAATAACTCATAGTAGAAATATGAGACTTTGTCAGAGCGAAAGGTCAGACAACAGAAGGTCAGGTGATCAGCAAAGGCCATGGGATGGGAGGGAGGCTACAACTGGAGAAAGTGCGATTAAAAAAATATTGTGAGAGTTTATATTACATTACTATTATATATTATGTATTACTATATGATTATATATTTAATATCTATTAATATATTTTAAATTAATAAAATGATATTGCTATCTTCTTCAATTAATTCTGAGCTCCAAATGAGCTGGAAAAAGAAAAGCAACCAAAAAATTACTCAGCTTCTAGCACTATTTCAAATGCTGAAGTTCTCTATGTGAATTAACAAAATTTTAAAAATTAACATCAAGAGGCATTTTCATTGTCAGCTGGTAGATAAAAGGCCTATATTGTGGTTGTGATCTGAACAGCCAAGTTGTACTAGCAGTGTGGTTACCTGAACGCAATCATCACCCTTTTGCTTTTGAAAAATAAAAGAAACAGTAGTGAAGCAGAGGGAGAAGAAGGGGAAGGAGAAGAATTATGTTCAATAAAATGCAGCAAATATTTGAATCTTCACTCCACATGTGATTTTTAATTACTATAAATTATTTCTTGATAAGTTTTGCCAACAAATGAGTTGGCTGAAAACTCATGGCCAGATTTGTGGTTTTCAAGGTTTAGAGATCTCTAAATTATGGGTTTGTAGACCTGTATTTGGTATGTACAGTGTTGGGGAGCTTGAGCATTCATTCTGATTGCCCACATCTCTGGGTTTCTGTTTGTGTAGGTACATATGACACATTGATGTAAAGTTTCCAGATAATTTAGGAGTGTCAACAACGATTACTTTGGAGTCTGAGTTTTCACGTCAGAGTCTTGGAACGAACAAAATATTAGCTGAAATTTAATTTAAAAATTTGAGTTGAAAGGGCTTGTATTCTGTATTAGTCTGCTTGAGCTGCCATAACAAAATACCATAGATGGAGCGGCTTAAATGATAGAAATTTATTTCTCACAGTTCTGGAGGTTGGAAATTCTAGGAACAAGGTGATTGTCAGGTAGATGTCATTCATTCTGAGGCCTCTTCTCTTGTCTCGTAGACAGCTGCCATCTTCCTGTGTATATATATGACCTCTTCTTTGTGTGCCAAAGGAGGGAGAGAGGGACAGAGACAGAACTCTGGTGTCCTTTCTTAAAAGATCACTAATTTTGTCATATTAGGACCCACCTTTTTGATCACATTTGATTTTAATTACCTGGTTAGAGGCCCTGTCTTAAAATATAGTCACATTGGGAGTTAAAAACTCAACAAATGAATTTGGGCAGGAGACACAATTCAGTCCATAGCAGATGCTAAAATTCAGAACTGACTTTCACTGCTTCACTGATTATGTGCTATGCTTTGTGGCAGATTTTTTTTTAACCCTATTTTCTTTCAATTTGGTATTTGTTACTTTTCTAAGAAATTCGTTCCCACATGATCAAGAGACAGGAAGGAACCTCGCCATGGCATTTGAAGTTGCCAACATTGACTCTTTGACCAATTGAGCCTAGTTGCCAGAAAAAATAAGGAGAGTTATCGCTCATCCATCTAAATTCACAACTCAGAGGTGAAGAAATCCAGCTGGCATGGAAAACATTTCCTGTCCTGAGTTAAATTTAGCACTCAACCCACCACGCCTGGATGATTTCTCCCAGTGGTGCCCGTGGGGATGGGATGGCGTGACCCTCTCTGGCTTTGCTGTCTTTAGGTTTCTCCTTCACACACGGGGCCCATTCACCAATCCTGACTAGAGCCAGTTTCCTAGAGTGAACGGGTTTAGTATCATGAACACAATCAGCCGAGATTAACCAAACTCCTGATTAGATCCAGGAAGGTTTATTAATACAATTAGCTTTAGGGAGAAGAGTTACAACAGGAAACGAATTCCTTGCAGCATCCTGTCTTTTTTTTTTTTTTTTTTTTTTTTTGCACATGTGAGTTGATCAAGAGGGAACCTCAGGAGTGTAATTGTAAACATCTGGTAATTTAACTTTCTAATAACTGTAGAGCAAGAATGAATTCTAGAAAAATCTCTGGGAAGTTTTTAATGAAGTGCTGAAGGTTATAAGTTTGGAGAGAATATAATTATTTTGATTTGCAACATCAAAGTCATTTTTGCCATGCTTTCTGAAAATCTCCTGTAAAGAGGGACCTATGAAATGCAAGGTTAAGTGCAGGCTGTGGAGTGAAATTGCTGGTGTCATATTCCATCTGTGTGACATTTAGCAAGTTCTCTAACTACCTGTGCCTCAATTTCCTGAGCTGTAAATGGAAGTAATAAAAGCAACTGCCTCACAGGATTAAATGAGAAATTATGTAAAAAACATAAAAGGAAGCTGGCTTCAAGTGAGTGTTCAGCAAATGGGGGTACCAGCAGCAGCAGCAGCAGCAGCATTGTGACCCACTGCTTCTATTAGATGATAGTGGTTGTATCTATCTGACAATAGTCCACTGCTAATTTCTTTGGGAGTTGGTATGGATGAAGTCTGTTTGTATGTGGATGCTGAAAGTGTTTAGTTCTAACAGTATGGTATCTAGAAAAGTTGTGGGTAGCACCAGGGGTTAAGCTGTTTCTCTGGAAGAATGACATACTTTTTTTTTTTTTTTTGAAAAACACTAATTAGTCAACCCATCGTATATTTGTTTTTGCCTTTATTACTGGAAAATTGCAAGATGATTTTCAGTCAGTGACTATTAGTTTCTGTGACTAATATGTTTATTTCTTTACCATTCTTATGAATTTGATTTTCTATTCTTAAGCTAAAAAAGCACAATAGGTATGTTTGTGCATACCACTTTTTGGAATGAGGCAGGAAGTTCATTGACAATTGTTTAACTCATGTATTTATTCCAATTAGTGTCTGTACTTCCTTCTGGAATTTAAACATTTTTGAAAGCATGTCTCTATCATGTTATATTTTATTTTTTTCAATCATATAAAACTTTATTGAGTGGCTATATGTATCCAAAACTAGACACCAAGATTTCACAGATAAATAAAAATTGGTTTCTATCTTGATGGTGTTAGCATATAGCAGAGACACAATTATAAAATAATAATAATAATAAATCTACTATATATAAACATGTAAGATAAGGAAGATGGAAATTTCCTTCTGTGTTATCTACTGCTTTATTCCTACTCCAAAGAAAGTACCTGGAACAGATTAGTTGCTCAATTAATATTTCTTTAATAAATTATCATTTGACATTTTACACATATTAAAAATATTAGAACTAATATTATAACTAATATACTGAGCCACTCATCAATATGCCAACACTATACTGAGCTTTTCAACAATACTATGAACTAGAAACAATTAGTAATGTTATAAACAGAATGAACACTGAGATCTAGAGAAGTTATATAATTTTCCCAATAGAGGTTACATAATTCACTAGTCACAGCTCAAAAGAGCAAGACGACAGTGATCTGCCTAGCTCCAGGGCCAATGTCTTTAACCAGTATCCCTATCCATTACACTGTCTTACCCTGATACTGCAGAGGAAGGGAAAATAGTTCCCCTACATCATGGATAATGAAACTGGGATTACCTAAGGCAGAGCCTGCTTAGTGGAAAGCATGCTCAAACCGACACTCTCAGAACTACAAAGTGCACACTCTTTCCGATATACCACTCAGCCTCTCATGCACATAGACAATTAGGCAAATAAAAGTTCTACAAAAATCTGTACAAATTGTACTGGAACCTTGCTGTGTAACCACAGCCCATGATTGCATGGCATATAACATTTTTTATCATAAATAATAACATGATAACATAAACACATATACATGAGTATATTTTATACATTTTATGTATTTTAAAATATACATGAATATATAAACATAAGTAAATATGCATGAGTGTATTTAATGCATATTAAGTATTTATAAATACATTTGATTTCCTATACTTATTTTCTATATATAATTATTTTATTTAATATATTTTATATCTTCATGTTATAGATCTTATTTTTATTTTTATGTTTTATACATTTATTTTTAAATGTTTATACAGAATTTCACATATATTTAGTTTTGGTAATTAAATATCAGATATAAAGTGACATTTCTAGTTAACTGGAAGTAGTGTCTTCTGTAAGGATGTTAGAGCAGTGGATATCCCTATGTAACATAAATAATTTTGGTACCTTATCTCACATCATATAAACAAATTCCAGATAGAGTAAATATCTAAAACACTGAGGAAAACCCAAATTACTATAATGTATGGAAAGCACTTTCTTATAACTATAGAAAGTGGGAGAAGACATTTCCAGATATGATAAGAAACCCAGAAATAATAAAGGAAAACAGATTTTCTGCTTACCCCTGTTAAATGTCTGATAGGAAATAGACAGTAGAAAAAGGTAAAAAAGAAGTTGTAGTTTGGAAGAAAACAGGATAATCAAAAAGAAACTAAATATAATGTCATTCCTAACACACAGAGAACTCTTAAAAATCAAAAATCAATAAGAAAACAAGGTTCTCGGCCTCTCTGGATGCCAGCCTCACGTTTCTTAGCCACCAGGTCTAGAGTGTTTCAAGAATCGAATGACCACAGCCCTTGGCCAGGTGCTCTGGCGCTACTGGATGACATGTTTCTCTGAGACTTCTCACTCATTGACCCTTCTTGCTCATTGACCCCCTTCTCAACACTGCCCAAGTTCCTTGGACCTCACTCCAAACTACAAGGAGAATATCACCTTATTGTCTGGCCACTGGCTGTTTCACAGGATCCCATGATGAAGGAAGCCATGCGCGATGTTCTTCCTTGGTGATTTGGAGCCCAGCTGGCCTTGCTATGCACTCTGGGCACTGACTATTTGCTGTTTGGTTGCTGGCTTTACTCCAGAAAGTGAATTGGAAGAAAAGGGGGTCAGGAACATGCTCTCAGAAAACCATCTTCTCTACAGTTATTTTAGGCATCTCTCGAGAGCCTTCTATGCTGTAAGATTCCCTTAATATACTTTGTAACCCCAGCGCTTTTATAGAGTGGACATTCAGTAAATATTTTGGCAAGAGTGAGCAAATAATTTAGGTCAACAGAGAGCAAACTGCTGATTCCTCTACCTTTTCCATCCTAGGATTCAGGGTCAGTGGCTGAAGTAGCTGTAGTAAAGACCTCAACCTTTGAGGAATCTAATGGGCATTATTAGCACACTGAAGTTTTATGACTGAGAATTCTTTTATTGGCCTTTTTCAAACAATACCTGAAATAGAAGCCTCTTCTTTTAAAGCCTTCCAAAGATGACAGCTTATATGTTTTCCCTAAAATCCATATATACAAAGAACATTAACTGTTACTATTTCATAAGAAAAACTAAGCTACAGAAATACTCAGTCACTTAAACAGAGGACCAGAATTTTCATCAAGTTTTTTAAAAGATTTACATGGCTCATACACTTCAGACCACATCCCAAATGGGTATTTAAAACTCTTTAAAGTCATGTGGCATTTGGATATTTAGATTTATGACATTTAGATATTTAGAAAGATGATACTTGGATATTTGGATGATATGTGGATAGCAGATCTATAAATAAAACTTGGATCTTTTCTGATATTATGCTTCTTCTATGGTATTTTCTGCCTTTTGATTAAATTTTTTCCCTTTTTTTGACTGGTTAAATTTTTTTTTAGTCCCCCTCCCCCCAGATTATTGACCTTTTTTGCAGGCATAAAAACTCCTCTTACCATGTACCAAAGTTCTTAATTTTAAATTTAAAAACCTTTTTTGACTAAATCATTTCTTGCCACCTTTTGAAACTATTATGTCCCTCACGTTCTATTTTATTTTAATTTACAATATTTTAGAAATTTGCAGATTTACATGTGGGTGCATATATATTACCTTGTTAAGTGTACAGCAGTGACTCATTTAAAAATTGTTAGTTCCAAAGAATGTTGAATTAAAGGAATGACAAGAATCCTAAATAATAGAATTTCTTATATTTAGAGTTTTTTTCATGAGAGCATTTGAAATGTAAGCTGATCACACCAAGGTCACTATGAAATGGTATGATTTAAAATAGCTGTGTTTGGAAAGAAATATCTTGTAGCTTGAAAGCCAGTAATACATCAGTGGCTAGAAACATATCTCATAAGGTTGAAAATCATTTTAAGGTTGCCATATTCTGACGACAAAAAAGATTTAAACATTTACGAAGCCCATAGCTAATATTGATACAGGCGATGGGAAATGATATATTCTTTTTAGTGTTTCATTTTCATTTCTCAATGGACTTTTTAAAGTCAGATTTTTATTGTCTCAGAAAACTCCTTAACAGTTATAGCTGGAACATTAAAAGTAGAAGAGAAACTCAGCCAAAGGGGTCTCCCATGATTCCCTATAGTTCCTGGACTTTCTGCAGGAATCGATTGCTATATGTTAATCCGTCACACACCTTTAACCAGTAAAATACTTCTCTCTTCAGGGCTTACTTATGTTTCCATGAATATCCGGAAAGTTTGTATGTTACAGCTAGAATGCAGCTAAGAAATTAACCCAGCCTCACTTATTTTACAGTAGAGGGACCTGAGACAAAACAAATTCAAGAGACTTTACTGCTCTCATGCAATACTCTTTTTCGAAGGGTATCATCACAAGAAATCTAGTTACATCCCTGCAAATAAATAGCCACATTTCCTGACAATGTTCCAACTACTATTCTTGCATACAATTAAAGTTAAACCATTGTTTCTAATTGGTAACATTCCAGTTAAAGCACTAACGACATTTCTTCATTGGCATTAAACATCTATGGTTAACTTTACAGAATTTGAGTGAGAATTTACCCATGTGATTCTCTTTAATAAAAAATAAAATAAATCAAGAATTGCATAGTTATAGTTGAATCCTATGTGAAAGCATCAATCTTCCAACTTATAGGACATGATAGTATATGTATAGAGATGCCTGATAAAGACCATCAGCCAAAGTCTTCCTGAATGTGATGGGGATTTTTGAAAGGTAGAGTGATTTGTTACAATAGAGAATTACTTTGAATGCATTTTCCAGCCAAGAATTTTGACACCTTGAAATAGACTAGTCGTAAGAAATCTGATCACAAAATAAAAATTTTATCATTGTAATTCTAACTCATGTCAATAGGAAATAATAAATATTACTTATTCTGGAGGTTTGCTGAATGACTTGATATTTATCTAAATACGGATGGTTTTGCATGAACACTGGGGACTGAATGAAACATTGTTGCTTAATAATGAGCCAGGCAAATATGAAACATGAGCAGTGACTGATCACAACACAAGATATTTCTAAATTATTCATGCTTTCAACAGACAGGAATTCCTATGGGGAGATGTGGGTGGGGGAGAAGAAAGAATATTCTTCAAATTGTCTTTAGGATGGATAACCATCAAGCCTGGCTTGTTCAACCATGAAACTCTTTGTACTGGAATATTTCCTTAAACCACTTTAAATATCAATCCAGGAGGATTAACTGAGCAACAACAAAAAAGACACCTTACCTTAGAACTATTATATAATTAATATAAAGAAGCATTGTATTAAGATAAATGAATGTAGAAACAAGGAGTTGGTTTTCAAGAAATACACTTTGTTCTAGTTCTGATTTCAGATAAAAGCAGAAAGACTGAATATGATTGAATCCAGAATACTTGTAGAAGTAAAATAAGTGAATCATTTCACTTGTATGTGTACATATGGGTACAAGATATGGTTTTATGATTCTGTAGTTGTTTGTTTTTATTTTGAGAATTTTAAAGAAAAATCTATATGTGTTTTAAGTACTTGATTTTTACTCTTCATATTTTACAGAATTTTTCCAATTTTTAAAAAATTATAAAGCAGTTCAATGAATATCTACATTAAAAGTTTAGTGAAAACCTCACACCAAAATTATCTTATTTTGCAAGTAATTCAGATGGATCTCTCTTAACATAAATTATCAGATTCACAATACTATTAATTCTTCTTTGTTTTATTTATGAAACCCAGGAGATTAAAGTACCATGCTATAGAACCTGATAAACAGCCAAACATGAAAACCAAGCATGCTGAGATAATACTATTTAATTACAAAATAGCTACTGAGTTACCTTTATTCTCCTGAACATGAGTACAACTCAGAAAAACTCAGCAAAGCCCAGTTTTGTGGAGAATAGAAAAGTCACATTTGACATTTTGATTGTAAAAGTATATTGTGAAGTTTACTGCAAATGGTATTTGATTCTGGGTCCTGGACTTGGACTATATTTTTCTCAAAAGTAAATTTATTGGCTGATTGGGAAGAGCTCAAATCTTCTATAGTGGTAGGAGACACCCTGATCTTTATATGGCGATGGAAGAGTATACCATTCAAATCAATTATTTATTTATTTATTATTTATTTATTTATTTATTTTTTTAGCAAGGTAGAGAGGAAATTGGCAGGGAAGCTTATTGATCATAGCCAAACTGGAGTAGGGATATATGCTTATTTTTCTAATTTGCTGCCATCCTCCAAGGCTCCCTACCCCATGTAGTCTCTATCATTGTCTTGTCTGCTCCTTGTCCTTGGAGACTCACGGACAGTCAATGGGAGGCATGGTCAGGCTTTGGAGGGCAGGGTGAGAGATGTGGGATGTTTATCTCCTATTCCCCTCCACTTCAGCACCATATTTCTAACAGTGGTTGAATATCTCCCCAACTCCAGCTCCAAACAGGCAGCCCCCATTTTTACGGCTCCAGCTCTCACCAGTTACAGTAATTCTGTTTTCACCATACCCCTGCCTCCCACTCCATCCCACTCTTCAGGTCCATGGGTAATAATAGCTCCCAGAAACAACTAATCCTGGGCTCACCAATTTCACTTGTTGGTTCTTCAAACCTACCTACAATTCTAAGATCTCCCTTCATTAAAGTGTCTTTACTTCATTTATGTGATTCAAAATTTTTTCTTTCAAATCTTGACTGATATAGGATTTTTAAGTCCTAGGCTTGGAAACACTTAAGAAAGAAAAAGGCGAGCATTAAAGTGAGCATGGTACATTGTTTAGTGAAGCAAATTAGTATTATACAGTCATCCGCAGTGAATGGTGTTTATGATGGATTATATCTCAGTGTTACATCTTCCTCTCTTGATCAGTTATTTAAAAATTCAATGAAGTAATCATGGAAGATGTTGCTTTCAAATTTTATTTGAGGCACAATTTAGAGATATCAGTAACTCATTGAATAATAGCAGGAAGATTCAAAAAGGTCACGAGGATCTGGAATCCTGGACATAGAATTGGTGTTTTTATTGGCATTGCACACAAATCACAAGTATGCATGTATGAATGTACATACACTGAGTGATTTGCTTTGATCATAAATTCAGTGTGAGGTAACATTATGATTTGGTTGTTTTGAAATATTCATTACATTCTAGGCATCATTAAAAGAAATCAGTGATTAACTGTTCTCTGTACATCTGGAGATGTGCCTCTGGTTTAGGGCACTGCCATGAACAGGTAAACAACCAGGAGAACTATTTGGCAAATGGTTCTAAGCCACAGAGCTTTGAGTGCTGGATTTTAGAGACCTGGGTTGAATTATCAGCTCTTTCACTTACCAGCTGAATACCTTGCGTTCCTCATCTCTGAAGAGGGATCCTGACTTTGAGAGTTACCACTAAGAGAATATACATAAACAGATACCCACTACATTCAGATACTCTACACACAATACTAGAATACAGCTAATAGTTACTAGGGTGTGAGTTGTCTGGAAACCACATTGCATGAGTAACAGTCCAGGAAACTAGGGACAACTTAGTTTGTGGAACAGAAGATGTGCTGAGGAGTAGGGTATGCTTCTTTAGAAATGTGAATGACTGTCCAGTAAGAAAGAGAATTGCCCTAGGGAGTCAGAAGGAGACACTAGGGGAAATTACAGGGAAACACAATTTGGCCCAACATCACAGATACTTTTTTTAGTTTCTTAATCTATCCAACAAGGAAACAGGCTGATGAGCAATGTCTTTTTGAATCATTTGTCAACAAAACCTGGATAACCATTATGTGGAATATGATTTTAGCAGGAATTCCTGGAATGAAGGCTAGAGTGGAGGAGGGCAGGACAGAAGAAAAAGGTGAAAAAAATGACCTTTAATTTCCCTTTGCGACTCTACAATTTTGGACTCCATGTGTGTTGGACAGAATATCAGGAAAATGGCTATAGCCTTTGTTTGTATCCATGTTGCTCTCTTTCAAATCAGCATTTTGGCAGTAGCCCTGAGACATGTTGTCCCAATCTGGTGTTGACAGTCCCACCTGTATTTTCCTGTTCAGATGGTTTTGCCTGCCAGAGACTCTTTGAGTGGTACACAATGGCTTTTGTGTTGCCTTGCAGACTTCTTCAAGAAACCGTTTTTGGGAGTAGAAGCTTATGAACTGGACCAAATCATTTTAAAAGATATTCCTGTTTTGTTTTGTTTTGTTTTGTTTTTGTTTGTTTGTTTTTTTTGGGGGTTTTTTTTTGACCAAATGAAAAATGTACTGATCAGGGGAAGAAACTCCACAGAGTCAGTGTCAGTGTTTGGTTTCCTTCTTGGCCCCACCACATATTTTTACCCTAATTGAGCAAGCTCTGAAAACCCTGCAAGCACATTAGTCTGTTCTTATTTCTGTTTGTCCCACTAGCAGGTGATAATTATAGCTTTTCAAAGATACTCAGCACATGCCATGTTTTTGGTGTAGAAAAGTGGCTGATACACAACTGAGTAAATCTGTAGATGCATCATGTTTAGAAGACAGTGGAAGAAGCCTAAGGCAGCAGAGTCATTGCTGTGTTATGGCACCACTGAAGACAAATAGTGTGCCCATGACTGTGAAAACACTGTCTTATAAAAACTTGTTTCAACGTTAGGGCTCATAGTGGGATGGAAATAGCAATGCCTACCATTTCTGAGTGAGTCTGGAGAAAATGTTAAAGTAATGTCAGGATAATTCATTTTTGAAAAATAAGCATCCTTTCTACTACCCACTTCTTTTTGGAGGGGTTTGTAGCTTTTGACTTGTGCTTTTCTTCCCTGTCTGGATTTGAGCTGTTTTGGGGAGTAGTAATGACATCGAAGTAGAGAACTGGATCTAACACAAATCAGCCTCAAGTTCAACAAGTAGCTTCTAGATAAGAGACAAAATTTCATCTGCTGAAAGGCATGGTACAGGCTGCTGAATGGGGTGAACTGGAGTTCCCTTCCAGTCCCGAGGTTTTTATGATTTTATGAGCACAGTAACTACAGTGAAGGTGACAGCTGGCTATTTCAAATTTCATCAATTTTTATCAATTGGCTATTTCAAAGCCAGCTACAGTGAAGAGGTGAATGGAATATTGTTCAGTACAAATTCTGTGAAAAGACTGAAATTGAATATTTCTTTGGTTTGGTGAGCATTTCTGGCGTTAAAAAATATATATATTTAGATGTATTTATTTAAGAAACTGAAAACAATTTATTTTTATCAAATGCTTAATACATACCAGGTCCTCTATCAGGCATTTTGTAGGCATTAAGGATTCCATTGTTATCACTATTTTATGGATGAGGGAACTGAGGATTGTAGATAATCTGAAGTCATGAAGCTGACACTAAATAAACACCATTTTAGCTACTCTATCATCCTGCTTCTCTACATCAGACACTAGTGATTCACTACAAAGGGCATCTCCTTGGCCTACTGGATTTCAGAGCAACTATCATAGGCAGTTTCTTGTATAGTGCCAGCACCTCACTTCAGGTGTATGTTGGAGAGAAATTGGAAGATCTCTCAGTGGCAGGTGCAACAGAATATAAGGAAATTAACATACTTGAGGGATAGCCCTCAACCAACGGGATGATAGGGGGTGGTTTCTCAGTAAACACAGCTCTCTGTCCCCCAAGACAACAGTTCTGAACCACAGTTCTACAGAGTGCCCCCAGCATGCCTGAGCCCTCAATGCAAAACAATGATGACCTTATTCCCGTATCCTTTATCAATAACTTTTTCTTCCGTACTTCATTGTCCACACTTCTCTTTTCTGCGTCTGGGATCACCTCCCAAATAAACTTTCCAGTACTCACTCTTCATCTAAGGTGCTGTTTTGAGAGAAGGCCAAACTGAGACACTCCCTACAAATGTAACTATTATATTTATCATAGACATAATCCTGCTAATGGACTAAAATGTCCATCACTCCATGGGACTATCTATTAGAAAACCTAATTTTATTGAGGACTATTTCTGTGGCATCAAATCTCTAAATACGTAATGGAAGTTAATGATAATATATTGAAGTTTGCTCTTTGGAATTCAATTATTCAAAAAAGAGAATCTCTATCACACATTACCATGACCCCTTTGAAGTCTTCAAGAAGCCTAATACTTTAGCATGAATATTTCAAGATCATTTTTCCTAGGCTTCCTCCTAGCCCAGTCCCGGAAGTGTCTGCTATTAATTTCCTTTGTGGTCTTAGATGAGTCAGAGATTATAGATAAAGTGATTGTCTTCTCATTCCTTTTGAAAAATTTCACGCCAAATCTCTTTCTATCTACTTCAAACCTAATATTTAGCTCAAATGGATTAAAACAGCTACATCGATTTTGGGGAAGAGTTTTATTAAATGTAGTGAAAAAGCCATCACTACATTTTTCTTTCCATTTTGTCTCAATTTCTGAAATTAATAGACTGGTAGAAGCATCTATTAGTTGGAATCATTTTTAGGTGGGGTTTTACGTGTGAGAACAGTGCGGTTCTAGAGTGATAGACTTGCAGAGTGTCCCCAGTATGACTGAGCCCTCACTCGATGCAAAGTAGTGACAACCTCATTTTTGTATCCTTTATCAATAACTCTTGTCAGAATTCTACCAATGTGCTGTTTTCTTCTTATCTCTGCCTTCTTCCATGTCTGCTCCTGAAATATCTGGTGGTTTAGCTTCAATCCTCAAGCAGAGTCCTTGAGTATATACCATTTCCTTAGCCTTAGAGAAAACAAGATTCCTTCTTAAGGACCCTGTTTTTAGTGGGACATCTACCAGAGATTGCATACTTTGTCCCAATGATCAACGTAGCTGGAGGATTTTATTTGAGCCATTCTACTATCCTCCATTTATGACATATAACCAAAAAAATAAAATTGGGCTAAAAATAAGACCTGGTTCCTGGAACTAATGCTACCTTGAACAGTTAACAAAAATTTTGTGACATGACTGTAGAGTTAGAACAAATACCAACAAATAGATGTCTCTACACTAGACCTCACCACTTTGCTGCTAAGTTGTAGAGTTGGCTTGTACTTGATGAAAACATTTAAACAATTTTTATACAGTGCCAGTAGGAGATAGGCAGCAGATAACAAAATCAGATTCTCGCTGCTGCCATGCTGAGGAACCATACCAGCAGTCAGACGAATGCTAAATCTTTACAATAATATAGAAACTGTATGCTTATCAGTGATAACACATTTTTTTTTCATTTTTGAAACACATTTCAAATACCAATCAATGAATGACATTCATTCATCAATTCTATATTCAGCTATGCCTATTTATGTCCATGTCTCAGTTATTTTTCTATTAAAAATTCACTCTATCCTTGTGGTAAGAAATAAACGAATTGGTTCAAAGAAAAAATTTGAAAATTTGTATTTGTATAAAATTTTAAATGGACTTATTTCTAAATTATCATGTGAACCCCTTCAGCTTGCTTTCTTTAAAGTATTTTAAAATTACTTTCTATAAGCAATTTTTTCCCTTTCTTTCTCCCCTCTTCCCCCTCCTCCCTTAATACTCCCTCCCTTGTATTTGCTTCTCTTTCCTTCTCCTTCCTTTCCTTTTCCTTTCCTTCCCTTCCCTTTCCTCCCCTTTCCTTTTTCTTTCCTTTCTTCCTTATTTCCTTCTCTCATCTAAAAATCCGTAACATAGGTGTTTGAGGGAATTATTTTAATTTTGATTACCACTGCAAGTTTCCCTGGAACCCAGTCCTAGAATTCTGTCCTATTTTTTTAAATCGCTACTAAGTATAATAAGAGGTCTACTAGGAAAATTTAAAACAATTTCCATTGTGAGTATTTTTTAAATGGTAATATTCATTAAACAATTGTACTTCAGATGGTTCTCAATTTGCAAAATGACATTCTATTTTAATTTTCAACTCTGTTCTGATGCCTCTGTTGGCAATAAATACTTTCTGGTAGGGAGAGATTACTTCTTTCCTTTTCTGTCTTAATTTTTTCTTTACCTCTTAGCCTTTTTGCCAAACCCGGAGAAAGGCAAGCAGGGCACTCCTGGGAGTTTGTTAGCCATGTGAGAACATATGCTAAAGTTACTTACTGGGATGCAACATGGTCTACTGGAAAGACATTGAGATTAGGAAGAAGAATTAGATTCACATTCTAACTCTGCCATTAGTTAATTGTCTTGGGAAAGCATCAGGACTTTCCATTAAAATTGGAAGTTCAATTTCCAAACATTTATTGTGTTCCTTCAAAGTGCTGAGCATATGCTGATGTGCTGGAGATATAAGATGAATCACATTTAGGTAGTGTCTTTGAGGAATATCGTAGAAAAGAGAGTGAGCTGAAACAAATAGTGGTTTGTGTACTGAATAGAACTAGTTTCTATAAGGGGAAGTTTGATTAATATTGCTCAGTGAGACTTGAAGAAGAAGCATTATTTTGCTGTCCAAGGAGAACGAGGTCATGAAAGCCAGAGAAAAAAAATATTTGATTTGAATTTTGAAGGAGCAATAGGATTTTACCAGATGATTGCATTGGAGGAAAACATCCTGGTAGGTACAGCATTACTGAAGTGACTGCAAGACTTAGGGAGAGTGAGTAGAGTGTCTGAGATGCAAAGTTTGTTGGCATAATGATGATCTGTGTTCAACAATGCTGATTTTGCTTGCCTCATTAAATGTCCCTGAATACACCAGCTGTCACGGACACCAGAATTCATTATGAGAATTTTTCTCTGTTCATTTCTAACCTAGGTACAAATCTGCTCACTCAACCCTGCTTAACATTACATCCTGGTTTATTCACCTTCTCTACCCCTTTGTGAGTATGATAACCCATGGAATAGTTACTGTTTTTAGGATAGCAAGGGTGCTTTTCTCTGTAACCCCCCTTCAGCTCCAATGCTTGGGCAGGAAGACTTCAGCTCTTGAGTCTCAGTATTCCAGCACAGTGCCCTGTGGGTTCTCATAGAAGCTGAGCAGTTAAAATAGCTCCTGTAGCCATGTTACAGGGCCATTGTGAAAAACAGAGGTGATAATGTATGAAACATCTTCACTTTGGAGGTAAACAGACTTGGATTTAAATCTTGGTTCTGACTGAGTGAGCCAAGGCAAATAACTTAACTTTTCTGAGCCTCAGTTTTCTCACCTGTATGATGCAGCTAATAGTACCTCCTTGGTCAACTAACTCTGAGAATTTTCACTCAACAAATATAGATTGAACATTTGCTATGAAAAGATTTCTGTCCTAGGGTCTGGGGATACAGTAGAGAACAGAGTCCCCGGAGTCACTCCTTGGATTCATACAGGAAACAGCAATTAACTACACAATATCATGGAATTTAAGGGGATTGGAAGCTGAAAGAAGTTAGCAAAAGGTAGAGGGAGAGAGAGAGAAACAGAGTGAAGCTAGCAATATTGCAAAGGGTGGTCAGCAAAGGCCTCAAACCCACATGAAGTGAAGGAGCAAACCATGCAGAAATCTGGAAGAAGAGCATTTTAGGACAAGAGAGGAGCAAGTATAAAGCCTCTGTGATGGGCTGAATTGTGCCACGACCTCCAATTCAGTCGTTGAAGCCTTACCCGCCAAGGTGGCTGTATTTGGAGACAGGACCTTTAAAGAGGTAATTAATATTAAATGACATCATAAGATTAGGTCTCTAATGGTCAGGTGTCCTTATAAGAAGAGATACTAGAGATCTCCCTTTCCCTCTCTGCATATGCACAAAGGAAAGGCCATGTGAGGACACAGTGAAAAGGCACCATCTACAAGCCAGGAAGAGAGATGTCACCAGAAACCAACCCTGATGGTCCTTGATCTTAGACTTCCAGCCTGCAGAACTGTGAGGAAATAAGATTCTGTTGTTTAAGGCACCCAACCTGTGGCATTTTGTTATGGCAGTCTGAGCAGACTAATGCAGCCTCTGAGGCTGAAATGACCTTGGTATGCCACAGAGTAAGTGATGGGAGACAGTGCTAGGAAATTAGGTAGAGAAGTAGTCAGGATCCAGGACACCTTTGCCGTGACAAGAAGACAGGATTTTATGCCAAAGATGATGGATATCTTTGGAAGGTATATTTCAAGAAGTGAAAGGATATGACGTATGTTTTTAAAAGAGCAATCTGGCTTGGAGAATTGACTCTGGGTCAGAAGAAGGCTTGGCCTTGGGGAGAGCAATTAGGTGAACTGGAGTGTGAGCCTAGAGTAGAGATAGTATGAAGTGGTTGGGATAAATTTACGAAATAAAGTGACAGAAATTGGGGATGGATTGGATGTGCAGTGGGAAGAAATAAGTCAGGATGACTCACTGGTTACTGGTCCGAGCAACTGGGTGAGTGATAGTGATTGTTAGAGATTGTTGTTCTCGTGTCTGTAACACAATTCTTCCAACTCCAGCATGGCTCACTTCTCTCCTGCATGCCTTGACTCAGTTGTCACCTTTGCACCCAGGCCTTCCCTGATCAGCCTACTTAAAATTATACTCTCTCCATTTCCATTTCATGCTTTACTTTTCTCAACAGCATTTATCCTCTTCTAACATTTTGTATATTTTACTTACCGTTTTTTTCTAGAATGTACACTTCATGAAAGCATGTATTTTTATCTGTTTTGTTCACTGCTTTTCAGTTCATTGTGCCTGTAACACTGTTTGGCACTAACAGGTGATCAATAAATGTTGTCCAATATGAATGAATAAATGAATGAATAAATGAAGCCTTGGAATGGAAATCAAGAATTCTATTAACATGCCTTCTAAGCAGCTTTGTGGAAATATCTAGTAGATCATTGACTATATAATCAAATGAGGTAAGGCATATACCATGACTGGTATCTTGCCTACCATTTACTAATTATTATTACAAGTATTATTATTTGTTTTTAAGCCCACTGTGTCTACTTCTTACTTCGCTTTTGTTCAAGTGGTCTAAGACCTGTAATTCTTAGTTCTGTGGTTCTGTGAGTGGGCATGTGGTTGGGGAAAAGTGACAAGGGAAGTAGCTGCAGCCCAACTTTGTCCTTTTGCAACCACTCACAGCTATCACACAAATGGACACTCACGCAGATTCCTTGCTTCCATCGTAGGCTCTCGTTTTTGTGTGGACTATTAATACCCATCTGCGTGTAAGGGCCGTAATCAAGCAGGGACAGTAATCAGAATGATTTGTACAGCAAAATCAAAGCTTTTTACATGAAAATCAAAACCACACAGTAAATTATAGGAATATGTGGCATGGTTTAATCAGTGGCTTTGATCTTGCTTACAAGATTGATGCAGAAAGAATCAAAGATTTGATTTAGAAGTAGCCAGAAAGAACATATTATGAATTTATCTCATAAAACTTAGCATGTTATGACTTATTTTTTAAGTAATAGAGGTTTGCTCTATGTCTTACCATACTACTGTTCTCTTTTGGCATGTGAGGTACAAAGCAAAACCCTAAAACAAAACACTTTCAGGATTTGTCTTTATATAGTGCCTTGTGGAATGATCTGCCCTTTAAAAAGTTTTTTATAGGTGAAATGGTATATACAAGAAAAGTGGTTGATGTGCTTCTATTCAATAGTGTTAAGGAGATTCCTGTCTTTGCTGTGAATTGTGAACAAAAGGCTTGGGGTGATCATTTTGATTCTCTCTAAGAAGTGAAAAAAGTGTTAGTTTGTTCGGTGGCATTTTTTTCCCACAAATTACATGGTTGACATTTTACCTGCCCCTACTCCCATCCTTAATAGTTGCAATCAAGGAGCAAGTTTACCTTTTAAGGGGTACTTGCTGGTTTTAATGAACATACAAGTTACACTAGGAAAATAAATACATTTTAATATAAAAGAAAAGATGTAACATGTATATAAGGGGAAAAATCCCTTTACCTTGTTCACCTAAGGTGCGTTTTGTCGAAAATTATCCTCTCTGAACTCTGTAGAAGTAGATTTTTTAACCTATTGCTCTTTGTGCACATAATCTCCACCTGCAAAATGGCCTCCTAATGTGGTCATGCTTCTTTGAAAATGTACTAAGAGAGTTCAAGCACAGGGACAGTTCAAGTGAGGAGCACTGTCTACTATTATTTAATGTCTATGTCTGCATAGGGACATGGCATGTTCAATGGGAATAACAAGAGCTTTCCAGGTGTCCTCTTGACCTTGCATCCCACCCTACTGCTTACCAGCTGTTGTTAATTGTGATTTTCTACCTCACCTGTTCTCCATTAACATGCCACCCAGAAACCTGAAGTAATTCTCACTTTTTCTCTTGTCGTCTCCTTACATTGGACAGTTGTGTCCTTAACATAAATATCATCTCTCTTATGTCCTCTTTTCTGTTTCCACTGCCAGTGTTTAGGTCTTCGGCATCTTTCATCTGGACTACAGGGATGATTTCCTAAGTAGACTCACCTCACAGATTGCCTACCATCCTTTCATCTTCCATCCTGTTGCTAGAGTAGCATTTCAAAATTCAAGTTAAACCTATTAGTTCCCTGTTTAAATGTTCCCACTGTTATCTGTAACTAGAGAATAAACTTATAGGTTTGCAAATTTGTCATTTAATGTCCTTTATGATCTTCCTGACTTCTTTGTTCAAAGGCATCAAGTACACACACACACACACACACACACACACACACACACACACCACTATACCCTACTCTCCAAGCATATTCAGCCACTGGTACAACCCTTGTCATGCCAACCTATGCATAACTCTTCATGCTTTGCTTGATGCTTTATGTTTAATGTGTGCTGCTTGTGGAAATAAATGAAGACCATACAAATGAGAAGAAACAGAGGCTATTTATTTTGATCTTGTAAGGCAGTCAGCCACCATCATTTACATTTGGCAGAAACTCAAAGGCAGGCAGAGGAGTAGGAAACCTTTACAGTAAGGCAAAGGGAGGTCTCAGGCGCGCTGTAATTGGTGGGAAGCTGGAGATGGGCTAACTAGAAATGGACATCTGACATGTCAAACATCTGACATGTTTGCTTGGGGAAGCATATCTGACTTTCTCTTGTTGGTCCTGAGTTGAAGGGGGTTGGGAGGCAAATTAGGTAATGTAGAAATCATTGACCAAACCATGATCGTTTTAAGCCAATTGCTGCAGGAGTTATGGTTTTGCTTCCTGGTCTGGCTCCTGGAGAGATTGTGGTTTGACTTCTGGCTGGTGATCACAGAGGTAGTGGTCAGAGTTCTGTTATCATAGATAGTCTGGCCATTGTCCATTTGTATATTCAGTCTCTCATGGCCAATCAATATTTGTTGAATGAGTAAATAAACAATTCAACTTACCAAGTGTTCCTTCTCTACTCTTACACCTTAATGATAAATTCTAATGTCGCAGCTTCTTCAGAGACATTAAGAAATTATATGTCTCTTTCTTAATGTATGGAAAAGGGAGCTTCCACACAGGTCTAGATGCACTGATTTCAAGAGAAAGAAAATTTCCTGGCCCCAAGAAATTTCCCAAGCCTTTACTCTAAACACTATGCTATACCAACATCCTTAGATAAAACAGAAACTTGGGAGCATATGTTCTCTCATTTTCCATAGTCCATTCCTGTTGCATATCCAATTTGGCCTGTTTACCTTATTTACATTACATGCCTGGAGCGAAAAATATTTCAAGTTGTAATTTTAGACTCTTATGTAAGCTCTTTCTTTTCAGGTAAGAAAGTTGACCTTTAAAGCTAACTTTTCCCACTTGCAGTAATAATAAGACGCCAGCCATCCCAGGAAGATCATGCAGATGAATGAAATAATGCTTATACAGAGCTTGACACTCTACCAAATATTCTAATAACATGGTGTCTGCTCTATAAAATGTTCATTCTATTTCAATAGAGTTAAAAGTCAGTGGAGAATGCAATGTGAATTTCTTGTCATGCTCTTACATAAAGGCTACATCGATGCCACTGACAATTTAAAAGCTGGGTTTTAGCAAAGTTTTTGAAGGATGTGATTGGTTTGTAGGGGAGAAGGTGATGATGGTATTTATTCATATCCATCTTTATTGAAAAACCATGGGCTACAATGTAAACTAAAAACACTTATGCAGCTAAATCACTGAAATCTATTTCATCTCTCAGGGAAAGTTTTGGCTAAGCAAGTTAATTCTATCTTTAGGCATTTGCATAGTAATTGTATTGGGTCTAAATGTGCATCTGCATGGAAATCATTCTTTTTCTTTCAACTGTATCCTTTGGACAGAGATTAATAAAGTTCTTAGAGAGTCATTAAATAATAGATCATTGATGTTGAATGCTTAATTCCTGTATGGTTGGGCCTTTTATAACTTTATCCTTGAAACTCTAGTCTGCAATGTGTTGGTGCTGCTTTTTATTGTTACCAGAAATAATCACTTGAGTTTTATGTACGAACTTGGTTTAGGAGTACTAATTCATGCCCTCACATAGTATAGAGTTTTAAATATTAATAGAGAATAATTAAATATACTTAATATAAAAGAATCATGTGATGTTGTTTGAACTTACATTTTTTAATTGACTATTATGATGCTCATGGAAAATATGACCTTGTAAATTATCTAATGGGATTGTTCCAGGAACCTCAAATGACCTCAGATCATTGAAGCCTTTGCATGCCATGATGAGTCATGAAGGCCACAACATTTTTTATTTCCCCACTATTCAAGGTCATTTCACAAATTACCACTTTGCATGGCACAACCATCAGGGTTTCTAGAAATTACCTGGGGGTGATGAATGATGATATGTTAACCAATACGATTTCCCAGAATTAGTGAAAGAGGCATAATCAAGTTACTGTGTAATATCTTTTTAAAAAATGATGAATATCAATATATTACAGCTGAATATGTGCTTTATTATGCTAATTTGAGTGGCAATACTTACTTAGCTCAGAAATTGTGAACTAATGTTTTGTCTTCCTGAACCAATTTGTCTCTGTGGTTAGAAGACTTATTTATATAGATCTGAGAACTGCTGTTTTTTATTAATTAATCGAAGATTGGTAGAAATGATTCTATTACAGTCAAGACTGGAATAAGACAGTGTTGGAGAGATATTAACAGGGTGAATTCTATGTTCTGTTACTTTTTTAATCCTTTTTTAGTAATTCATAACATTTTTCTGGACTTCTTGACTGAGTTACATATTGACATCATTTAGTCTCAATCAAAAGAGACTCTAGGACTGTTTTCCTGGCATTTACCTAAGATCTGGGAAGTCATGGCTTAGAATATCATTTTTGGATACATGACCGTGTGCTTGCTAACATTCAGTGTATTTGCCTTAAGTGTACCCCACTCAGAGTTGTGAACACCTCTGATGTTTCTACCTGTTCAAGGTTCACTGGAAACAGTCCCTCTTCCTAAACATTTACCAGAGAAGGTGGATGCATTATCAGCACTAATCACTGTTCAGAATTCTCTGTCCAAAGTATTTATTTTAACATATGCAATGTCTCTGTGGCATATAGGTCATCCGTATTTGATAACCATTAATTTTTCATTGGCCTTTTAGTGTTTATTCTGAATGTAAATTTCTCCATATTCTGCTAAATGTCTCTCACTGTTGACCTCACCCAACCACCAGCCCACATATTATACTTGATTGTGGGCATTTAGGGAAAGCTCTTGAAGCTTTTCTCTAAAGCAACCCATTTAAGATTTTAATGTGCATATGGGTCGTGAAGTGGGAAGTCCTGTTGACTTAATAAGTCTACATTGGGGCCTAAGATTCTTCATTTCTAACTAGCTTTCAAGTGCTCAAAACATACTTTGAATAGCAGGGCTCTCTAGCAGTGCTTTCTTTGATGACGAAAAGTTCCATATCTGCATTTTCTGAAGCAGTGGCCACTTGCTGCATATAGGTACAGAGCACTTGAAATGTGGCTAGTGTAAATAAGGAACTAAAATTGAACTTTACTTAATTTTAAGTAACTTAAATTTAAATAGCTACCTACCACATTTAACTATGCCTGAGAACTTAATATGTTTTTATAATTTGTTGGCTTTTCTCAGTCTCAGGAAGGGTGATCTCAAGGTCGAGGGATTTTTCTTACTTATGTCTGAACTTCTAGAGTCTTGCATAGAGCCAAGAATATTATATGTGCATAGTAAATGACATTTCTATTAAGAGATCTAATCTACAGTTTGGGAGCAGAACTGTCATAGAATAAAAAGATTTGACTTTAAAGCTACAAGACATGGTAGGTAGGTAGTTCTGCCTCCACCAATTACAGGATAATTTCTGACAAGTCACTTAATCCCTCTAAGCATCAATTTCCTCATCTCAAAATTGCAGTCATGATTATAATACCTACAGCACAGGTTTGCTAAGTTGTTAATATGAAATATTTGCCAAATTACTTTTTCAAGTGGTATTTGCCTTTCAAATGCTAGATTTTGTTATTATATTAGCATGTGTTCTTTCTCTCCCCTAAATATTTATATTTGGGGGAAAACAATCCAGAAATATGCCTTATGTAGACATAATTGCATTTCAATTGGGAGGCTAAGTAATAACACAAAACCATGTGCAGTTTTGCATCTTTCCACATATGGAGAAAAAGTTCTGATGGTCAAGGAGGAAAGTTTTAGCAAGTTTCTTTTATTTCATTGCATTACATTTTTATTTTGTGTAATAATAATATTTTTATTAACATAATAAACATGATATTTTTGGTCTGGGATTTTGTGTTGTTTGGTTTAATTCCCTCATAAAACTGTTTATAAATGTTTTGTTAAGTGTGATTGGAATTGTATAAATCCATCTTATCTTAAAAATACCTCATTCCAACTTTCCAACTATGAAGTACCTAATTTCACTCTTGTTTATAGTGATAAAACAAATAAAGAGCATATTTTGTTTTTGTTTTTTAGCATATTTGCTTTGGGTTAGCCTTTTTGTTTTATATATATAAATAGATATATACATATCTATCTATATGTGTGTATATATATCATCAGTATTTCCTGCTTCATGAACATAACAAAAATCACAACAGCTAATATTTAGCAAGTGTGCCAAGCATTATTCTAAACACTTTATACTATGAATTAACTCACTGAGTTGTCTCTGGAACTGAATAAACTTTTAAGCTCTTTTATTATCTGCTTTTGCATTGAGTTCTGAAAATATTGACTGTCTTCTTGATACTGGTAATGGCATGGAGCAGCCATCCAATGACCTTTGTACAATTATGATTTTAAGTGGGTTGAACTGAGAGCTTCACCAGAATGATTTAAGAATGATTGATTAAGACAAAGCAAAGCATTTTCGAAAGAGGACTAATTGATTTTATGTTTCTTAGTAAAAGTGCTTCTAGCTTATAATGCAGCTGTTTACTTTGATATATTCTTAAACATGCTCCATAGACCTTACTAAATATTTAAATGTTTTGTTTAAAACTTCATATTACAGTGAATCCAACTTTTTATTTGTATTTATCAATATCTTTTATAGACATTTTCCTTCTATTCTAGATTACATTTTAAAGTAAATCAACTAATCTGGATAAATACAAAAGCCAACGTGATATGTTAACAATCTCTTGAGACTGAATCAATGCTATGTTCTGAGTTTCTACGGTAGGAAAATAGATCAGAGTTTAGATTGACTCTCCCCCACCTCCGTCCACAGTGTGGCTTAAATGCAAAACATTTGATTTTCCTAATTACCTCTAAGGCATGATGTAGGCCAGGTGAACTCCAGCTGGTTAGTAAGCAGACAACTACTAGGGAAAACCTTCTTTCATGGATAGAAAGGCAAAGAATCGTGAGACACCTTTCTGTGTTGTTCCAACCTTGAACAAATAAGAAATTGGAGGTGTAGCAACCATCTTGTGAACATAGAGACAAAATCCAGAGCGTAAAAGCATCAGAACACAAAGACATAAAGAGCACAGAACCCTAACAGCCATGGCAGCCCACCATTCTTGCAGAAGTCTTGTTATGTAAGAAAACCCTATATGTACTGTTAGTCGGGTTCCTGTTTTTTGAGTCAAACACTCATAATTATTAGTTTTACAACTGAAAAAGAAACCAGAGAATTGGAAGCTAATGTAGAAATATGGTGTACATAATGATCATGTTGATATAAAAAAATGACCAAAGCATAGTTCTTCTGGAGGGCCTCTGAAAACTCAGTCTCCCTAAAGCAAGAGACCATGAAGTATAAAGTGACCCAGATGGGAGTTTTTATAATATCTGAGGATTATAGCTTTTTCAAAAGTTCTCTAACACTAGACTCTTCATTAGGAACTTAAATGTTTCCTTGTGCTAAGACTTCACCCCCTTCTAAGTTGCCGAATTGTATCTTTGGACTGTGCCTGAGAAAGAGGCCAAAATGTCTTCCTTTTAATGAACCTGAATCTGTTTCCCTAAATTTCCATGGATTGGTAGTAGTTTTTCCCTTGGATCCATCTTAGTTTGCCATGTAAAAGGCACTCAAATATTTGAAGCCCTTTTAACGTCTCTATTCTCTAGAGAAAACTCCAGTTTGTTCACTAATTTCTTATGCAATCTGATTTTTGGGCACCTCACTATCCTGATGTGTGTGTTTTTTCCCCAGATTGTACTCATTTGTCTCCTTAAATTAGGTCTCTACAGATGAATGCTTTCCTCCAGGCGCTATCTGACCTGGCACAGAAACATGTTTGTTGTGTGTATGTGTGTACATATGTTTAATTGTGTGTTGTATTTAAAATATGCATAAAAGGTACAAAGAATACAATAAATAAGCATGTGTGTAACTGTCACCACTTGCCTACCTTACAAAACCTCTGTGTATCCCTCCCTGACCCTCTCCTTTTCCTCCCCACCAGAGTAACTACTGTTCTGAATTTTGTGCTTATTTTCCTCACCTTTCTCTTTATGCTTGTACTACATACTAAAGAGTCTAAAAATATATTGTCAACTTTACATGTTTTAGAATCCTTTAAAAAAGAATCATATGGAACATAAATGGAATCTTATGAAATTTGACTAACACTACTTGAAATTTATGTTGAAACAATTAGCTACAGTTATTCCTTTTTCACTGCTCTATATTTATCTCAGTTTTGCTAGTTTTAATTTTTTTCTCTTTTCCCTGATGAACTTGTTTGAAATTATATATTGTACTCTTTCTTTTCTATTCTGTTGGTTACCCCAGAAATGTTAACATGTACACTTAATTTTTATTTAATTGAAATGGTATACTTCTATTGAGTGATAAAAAGCATTTGGCTTCAGTTATTGTTGTCCAGTATTTTATTTTGTCTTTTTTTAAACACACAAAGTAAATATCTTTAATATCATGAGTGCTTATTTAAATTAATTCACTTGCTAGCTTCTTGGTTCATTTTTGACTGTGCATTTGGGATTACTTTCCTTCCACTTAGAGTGTATTCTATAGGAATTCCTCTAGTGAGGATCTATTGTTAAACATTTCCCAGTTTTGTTTTGTTTGTTTGTTTTTGGATAAAAATGGCTTTCTTTTATTATATAGTAAAAGTTAGATTCACTGGGTTTTAGTTCCAGATTGGCACTTGTTCCTTCTTGGCACATTGACAAAAGTATCCCACAGCTTGGTGCCCACTGTTGCTGTTGACAAGTCAGCTGCCAGGCCAATTGTTATTCTTTTGAAGTCATCTTTTCCTCTGTCTGCTTTTAGTATTTTAATGTTGTCTTTGGTCTTCTGCAGTTTCACTAGAATGTCTCCAGGTCTGGGTTTCTTTTAAGTGTCCCATTCAGGATTTTTAACTCCCTAAATTTAAGGACTGAGTTATTAAGATCTCAAGCATTTTTACAGCTGTCATTTCTAAATTGCCTCTCTCCCATTCCATTGCTCTTGGATATATACCCAGGAGTGGAATTTCTGAGTCATATGGTAACACTATGTTTAAACTTTAAGGAAGCTCCAGACTATTTTCTTAAAGACTTGAGCCATTTTACATTCCTACCAGCAGTATGTGATAATTCCAGTTTCTCTTCATCCTCGCAAACACTGGTCTCTATTTGACTTTTTGTTTATAGCTTTTCTAGTGGGTGTAAAGTGGTATCATTCTGGATTTGATTTGCCTTTACCTAATCCTAGTGATGCTGAACATCTTTACATATGTTTAGCAGCCATTTGTATATTTCTTTTGAAGAAATGTTTATCAAGATTCTTTGCCCATTTTTTAATTGATTTTTTTGGTCTTTGTATTGTTAAGTTGTAAAAATAGAGTCACATATTTTGCAGGTTTGTTTGTTTTGCTCTTTTTTTGTTTTATTAACAAAATTAACCAATTTGCTATTGGTTAAAAGTGAGTAATTACTGAAATGACTGCAATCAAAAAAGGAGGAGAGAGGAGAGAAAGAATGCAAACATGATGTTTCACTAGTTATGAACAGGTGAATATTTGGTTTACTAGTGTAGGGGTGGAAAACTTTTTCTTGACCCTCTAGGTCCCAGGCTAGATCAGAAAATTAAACTGACATTGACAGATTAACAGGAGAAAAACATACAGATTTATTTCACATAAGTTTTATATGATCCAAGAGCCTTCTTAAGAAAATGAAGACCTGAAGAAATAGTTAAACCTGAGTATTTTTATGTTAACTTTGGTAAAGAGTAGACAGTCATGGAGAAATATGATAGATCAAGGATGCAAGGTAAGTGTAATAAACTGGGGAAAATTTTACAAGGCCTGTTTGTTTGGAATCTTTTGGGCATTTCTTTGTCTTCAGGGGAAAAGGATGCTCTTTTTTTTTTTCAGGTATACAGAACACACATTTCACATGATGTTTAATGACCTGTTTCAGAGGAAAAGGGGAAGGGGAAGGTCAGAGTGACCTTCCTATTTCTGCATTTTTCTCAAACTCCCTCAGTTTAAAATATTTAGTATGCTGAGGTGTAATATTTTGCGGTAGCATGTCCTACACTCCATCACTAGTTATAAAGATGTCATATGCAACTTACATACTGGTTTTAATATAGCAATTACATTATACCTTCTATGTCATATTTAATATCAGCATTTCTTAAATTGTTTCATTGACATTAATAGGTGTTATACCAAAAGAGGTTCTGCTGCTATCTAAGCCTGGAGAACCTCAGACTCAAAAATGGAATGCCAGTGTCCTAACTAAAGGGCTTCCTTGAGCCTTTTATGTGTATATGAACGTTATAAGTGCTCGGGAGGGGGCTTGGCCTGAATATGGAATCCTTTGACTTTCCTCAATAATCTTCTTTTGAGAAGCATTGCTTTAAAATATTAACTTCCTTAAATGAAAGAGTATTGCCATAGAAAGCTCTGATTGTGACAGTAGGACAGGCATGAAGACTGGATAGAGGACAGCAATTGATAAATTGCCTCTTACCAGTCAGAATTAATATTGGAAGGAGCCTGACATTTTACTAAATGAAAATTAACATTAATTAAGCAGAAAGAATTAAAAACCTCTGAAGATTTGAGACCGATAGTTTGAGACAGATAGCTGGCATCTTTATTTTTTCTCTAGAGTTTACAATGGACTCCCTGCTAGGTGAATTGGATTTTGTAGGCTTGCTTTGTTATATATTTCAAAGAGCTCTAAATTTAATACACGCTACTCTTCAAGGTGCAAGCTTGGAACATCCCTCCATTTATGGGCTGTGTTCTAGCTGGATAAGTATCTCTGTCTCTATTAGAACAATGACTTCCTCAATGCAGCAATTTAATTCTGGGAACCTTCTCATTTATGCAATATTTTGGTGAATCTGATGTTTTCTCATAAATTTATAAGCAATGGAGCTATTTTTAGAAACAGGAATTTAGAGTTCAGTTGTTCCTGGCTCTCTCACTGCCTTTGCCAGTTCCAGTTGCTTCAAGTTGGAAATATAAAATATTTTAAAACAATTTCATGTTCATGATAAAAGCAAAAATGATCATTAAATTTTTTTTTCTCATGATACTAGCAGTATGTTAAGAAATTTAGCTCTTTTTTTTTTTGTCAAAGTAGTTGAACTTTTGTTTCAAAACAAATTAAAGATAGATAACTTGATTGTAAAGATATTACTGTTTGCAAACCTTTGTGGAATTTATTTTGGACCAAATTAAACCAGTACATATAACTCAAAAGAATGGTCCTTTTTTTTCATGATTGCTATTTTATTTCATTTTACCTGTTTCATTTTAACTACTACTACTACTACTACTACTACTACTACTACTACTACTACTATTATTATTATTATTATTATTTTATTTTTATTATGTTACCCATGGTACCAGTGATCGGGATAAGTGGTTACTGAGTTTTATTGTTTAGTAGAAGACAGATTATGATGTATAAGCTAACCCCTAATGTAATAGTTAAAGCCATCTCAACCAGCTAAACTGATATGGTTAAACTTAGTCTGACCCCAGGTATACCATCACTGTATAGAATGACTGTCTCTGAAATAGAAAAATTTCTTCATCATCCATATCTAATAGTGATCACTTATGTATTTTGGAGAATTGAAGAATGATGGGTCAAAATACTCAATTATAATAACATGAAATAAGAGAGGAATGGAAGGGCATGATCATCTCTGGTGCTGGATGTCAAAAAAGATAAACCCCTAATCTCAGTAGATTAACACTGTATAGAAGTTCGTTTCGTTGTTGACAAGTGCTCTTTATGGTAGACTACTCCCCTTCCAGCCATGACTCACAAACCCAGGATCTTTCAACATTGTCGGGCCATCATCTTCAAATGGAGACTTCCATTTACCCTACTAAGCTGCATCAAGTCAGAAGGAGAAAGAGCAAAGGTCATGGAGAATCACTGATATAAGGTTTTTGTGAACATACACTTTACCTCTTACTCCACTTGCTACAAGCCAGTCATCTGCCTACATCCTACCACTGTGACATGTAATCCAACCATAGGTCTAAAAGAGGAAATGGGTTGTCTGAACATGCAACTATCTCTGCCACATACATCTGGATATTTGCTTTTATTACGCTTATGATGGTGGAATTAATCTGAGTAATGAAATGGAGTTAGTTATCTCCAAAGGAAACAAAATTACACATGCGCATTAATTATATGTTTAAATTCCAGCCTAATAATTAATATATCAGCATTTTAAGTAATTTCCTTAATAAGTTCTCTTAAAATTAATTCAAAGAGGTTTTTGGCACTCCTAGAAGGCAGATGTTATTGAGCCAAGAATCTGTAAAACAAGTAACTAGCTCATTTATATCTCCTGAATTTCCCTGTGATGTCAGACTGAGTAGCTAAGCATCACACATAGCAAGAAAATAAATTTTGACAGCTTGGCCTTGTTAGTTATCATTTCAACAGGTATCATTAGCATGAAGATGGAGCTGCTTGCCATACTTTTAGTACATTAATGAGAAGTAAATATTCATCTGAGCACCCTGTCTCCTTTTCAAAACAGAAAATGACATCAAGTAATTGGTTTTGTCTGAACTGTTCAGTGGGTGAAAATGTGATTCAGATGAGTTAAGGCATGATGTCATTATTCCCAAAGCAGATTCTTGGGGAGGCTGGGCACTCAGCAGCCTGGTTCTTGGTGCCAGAAGAAGTACATAAACCTGGTACAGAACCTGGGTATCATTTGTACGATGTAGTAACTTTCTTCTCAAATGGAAATATGGCAAGTTACTTTTCAAAACAGGAAGTGATCGTGTGCTCAGAACACCATTGATGCTTCTAAGAGAACTTATTGAATTAAGGAATTGTCTTTTATGGTTTTGACTGTCGTTGGTCTCTCGCCTCATTATGTACTGTAGACTAGGCAGGAATATCATTATGGCCTTCAACTCATTCTCACTGCCAAATGGTAAAGAGGTACAGGGCTTGGAGTTGGTTTTTATTTATTTAGCAAATATTGATTGCCAGCTATGTGCCTGTCAGTGAACTAGGTGTTGGAGATATAGTCAAAAATAAAATAAAATTATTCTTCTTATAGATAATAAGCAAATATTATTTAATGCCAGGTAGAACTAAATGCCATGAAGAAAGATAAAGCTGGGTGAAGTGCTAGAGAGCGATGGGGTCGTGATATGTCATGGTCTGAGAATGTGATATTTGAACAGAGACCTGAATGAAGTGAGGAAGAAAATCATGTAGCAATTTGGGAGAAGAGGGTTATAGGTGAAGAGAATAGCAGGGGCAAAGGCCCTGAGTTAGGAGCATGCCTGACAAGTGTAAAGATCAGCACAAAGTGAGTGAGTTGTAGGGAATATAGTCAGGGCATTCCAGCTGTGAGCAAACCTTCAGGGCACTACTATGGACCATCATGAGGAGTTGTTTGTAGAACCATAAAGTCACCCTACTTGAGGCTTCTCTTTCATGCTTGGGCACCAGGACAAAAAACACTTTATAGTCTCTGGGCTCTGCATTTGGGTTGGGGACTGCGATTTGCTATTTCTGGGCCTTGCGTGATGGATGAAGGTTGGGAGATCCTAGGTTCGGGCAATGCAGATGTATACTGTCCATTAAGAATTTTATGATGATTATAAGTGTGACCCACGTTGGTCTACTTTTTATTACTATAATTTAAACAATTTCAGTGATAAAATACTCTTCTCCACAGGGCCAGATCACCATTCTCTCCCTGCATCCCTTAGTTACAACATTACTTTCACCTAAAATTTACCAAATATAAACACTGGCTAAAACAAACAAACCAAAAAAACCTCCAGATATCTAGTAATAATATATAGCTGTTAAAAATGAAAACTGTATGTGTGCATGTATGTGTGTGTATACACACACATCCATATATATTCTTTACAATATTTAGCAAGGGTACATCATTGAGTATATGAATTTTAAATGGAATGGTATATTTAGAATCAAATGATCCTATTTGGAAAATGTTAAATTACTTAGATAGAGAAACTAATATTATTCAGTACCTATGATGTGCCAGGAAGGTTTGTTATTTGTTCAAAAAACATTTTGTTAAAAAAAATTTTTTTTGTGGGGCTTACTCTGTGCTACTGAAGATATAATGAAGAACAAAAGGGATGCACAAAATCACAAAGCGTGCCATGACTATTCCAAATTTACAAACAAGAAAACTGAGGCATGAAGAGTTTAATGTATACTCAAAGCCAGACAGATGGTAACAAGCTGAAACTCAAATGTGATTTTTTCTACTCTGTGTCTCATTTGAAAAAAACAAAAATAAAGTTCAGATACTTGCACAATTTAAAAAAATTTTTTGAGAGAATTGTCACATGTAAAGTATTTCTATCTACATTGACTATTTGGATGAATATATTGCATCTAAAAAGATATAATTAATATTGGGTTCAGAAGCAATTTTGGTATGTAGTACATAAAAACAATAGGATAATCCAGTGCAAGCTAATCTGATAACAGAATTAATTAATATTGCTATAACTGGGGAAGAATATGTGGTCTTTTTTTATGAGCAAGTCTTCATCCAACCTGTAGTACCTTATATTAATAATTATGTGACTTAGCATTCATGTACATGGCTGCTTCTCCAAACCTCTATAAGGACAATATCTAATACAGTGTCATATGCCACTGCTTCTCCAATTTTAAGATGCATACGAAGCTCTTGATGATCTTGTTAAACTGAAGTTTCTGATTCATAGGTCTGGGGTGAGGCCTAAGATACTGCATTTCTAACATGCTCCCAGGTGATGCAAAATGATGCTGGTCTATGGGCCACACTTTGAATTTAGGCTGTTACAGTTGTTTCTGACACCAACCTGAAGCTGTATATTGGGCCCCATCTTTATGATTGATTACTTTTGCATAGTGTTTGTTGGGCAGCTTAAAGGTTTTGAAGAAAGTATAGACTGATAGTAGAAAGAATAAAAGGGAAGAAATAAAAACATTACAATGGATTCTGTACCTCATTCCTAAAGAAATTACAAACCAATCATTCATTCCTTGTTCAAGTGCCATCAGCCTGATCCAGCACAGCTCATCTGAAGACACATGCCCTCACACAGCAGAACCGTTGATCACTTTGAGGAACGAACGTTTTGCTATTTGATGTAATCTCAGTTTTGCCTTGCTTAAACAAAGCAAAAAGAATCCAATCATACATTCCTTCATATTATTCCTTCTTGCTGGATGCTAACATTAATTTTCTTAAGTGCTTTGTCTGCTATATTAAAACAATCCCTTTTATCAAATGTTTCAATATGAATATTTTGAAAACATGCAGGAGAATTTCTTCATTAGAGCACGCCTCTGGAATTTTAATGAGCACGCAAATCACCTTAGAATCTTATTAAAAATATAAATTTCAATTCAGTGGGTCAGGGCCGGGGGTGTACTGAAATTTTGCAATTTTTAGAAGCTCATAGATGAGGCTAATAAAGCAGATCCTTGGACCACTTTGAGCAGAAAGGCCTTACTTAGAATGTTTAATCTTACCTTGAATTAAATTGGCATTGTGTGTGTATGTGTATGTGTGTGTGTGTTATTCAAAGTGGTAAGAGAGTTATATATTGAAAAATAGCATGAAATGATAGAAAGAAGACATTTGCCTCATTGTGTAGGCTGATGATCAAAAATTCCACAATCACATTATTTTCTTACTGTGAAGGACTATTCAAGAATCAGCTACATAATAAGGATTTTTGTCAGTAAGATGATGGCCTATCAGTTTTTCTGAAATCAGCCTCTATTTTCGATCACATCTATTCTAGTAAGAGCATAGATGTTCAGGGATCACCCCAGATCAACTAAATCAGTATATTTGGGCATGGGTAATGAGAAATGAGTAACCTCTAAACCAGCAGTATCAGCAGTACCTGCAACCTTATTAGACATATAGACTCTTCAGCCCCATTCAGATCTACTGAATTGGAATCTACATTTTAAAGCTATCCCCAAGCAATTCCAATGTGTGTTCAATTCCAAGAAACACTCCTAAGAGTGAGACAAACCTGGATATTTGTCACAGCTATGTAATTGTAAGGTATTAAGCACCTCCTTGCCTGTCTAGTCGTTTAGGCCTCTGCCTGATATTAGAACCAAAAAGAGACATATATAATGGGCCCATCCAAAGCCTGGTACATTGACTGACCCTGAAGCATATGGAATGGTATAAAATAACAGGGCAAGGAACAGAATATGTATCCAATTCCATGTAACTAGTGCTTTATATTAGCAGTTCCATCAGTTTTTAGCCCCTCTTTATCATGGATTTTCTTCAACTTTTTCCCAGAAAGTCTCATTACTTGATTCCAGCTTGAAATCTATTAAGTAAAAGTTTATTGGAAAGCAACTGAATTGAAAACTTAAGTCTGAAATTTCTTGACCATCGAGACAGCTGTGCTAATATTCTTACAACTTTACCGCTGAGTTAAAACTCAAGCAAAGGAACAAACGATCAAGTATTTATTGAGGAACTACTTTGTGCCTACCCTCCTGCTAAAGATGACGGTGACAAAAGTAAAGCGTTAGTGTTTAACTCACAATTCCAAAATACTGTGTTATTAAGTCATGAAGTAGTGAAAAAACAAAGCCTTAACAGTGGGGCATAGATAGTCTAAGCAAAATATATAATAATAATAATAATAATAATAATAATAATAATAATAATTTTAAAAGAGGGAAATGTCAGTTTGAGGTGAGGCATCACAGAGCCAATAGAACTTGAGTAGATATAAATGTGAAAGTTCCATTAGAGACCACAGCTTGAACAAAGGCAAAAACATTGAATGACACAAAGACGACAGGGAACAAATAATATGAAAGCTTGCTCTTAAACATACGTTGCTATTTGATAGTTTATGTTTTTAATTTTGGGGCATAAAATTTTACGTATGTTGGGGAAATTGTGTCAGTTTTTCTAATTCTTATTATGGAAGGTAGTTCATTCTGAAAATAAGCATTTTAAATAATTATAATTTTAATTATTTTTTCCTCAAGGGCATGGATAATGTTGTTTCCTGGTAATTTTTGCTAACTTCAAAATGTAAAGCACAAAGGTTTTATGAAATATTAATTCTGAAAAAAAGCTTTCCTGATAGCAATGATCTAAAAGCTGCAAAGTGTTAATTGGAACAGGTTCTATCCATAAATTAAAAGTGTTCAAAATTGCTTGGATGTTATGTACTGATGTTTCATGAACTTCATTCTATTATTCTTGTAAAAATTTCACTGTGTGGTTTATAGAGCCAATTTTGCAGTCTGGCAGTTATGACTAATTCTTTAGATAAATGCCATTTGGAATTTTTGTTGTCATAACTTTTCAATGTGAGAAACAGTATTTATAACTTCAATCTAGATAAGTATTTTCTCTTTGGGGGTAATAATTTTAATGTGTTTTTAAGAAGTACCTGTATTCAAAATAGTACAGAATGATATGTACAAAAAATTCACATGCTTAATATCTTGACTTTTTACTTTTCATTATCTACTCTGCTTGTTATTTACTTTATCTGCATTAGAATGGTGATTGAAAACAAATTACATCATTATAGAATAGATATGCGCCATCAAATTTTACATTTGTATGCAACATTTTTGTTTAGATTATAGATAAATGCAGCTTGTCCTCAACAATTAGTGTTAAAATGTAGTTTAGAAGATATAATATTTCTAAAACTCACAGAACTTGTAAAACACTAGCTTACATGATGTTTTCTCTGCTATATAAGCTTTGATATTATAAAATCTGTGGCTGTTAACAGACACTGGAAATTTGTAGGAGGAATATGGTTGTATGCTCTATCTCTGCTTCTACTAATAGAAAACATTATACAACTGTTGGGGAGAGTGGGGAGTAGTTGTTCCAAAGGAGATCTGTGAGTAAGGGGTATTTGTCCTTGAACAGGTGCTCTGGGATATGACTGCAAGTTTTAGGTAGTTTGGTATGGACTGATTACAGATTTTAGATATGGCCTGTATCACAAAGAGGAGAGAGTTCCATATCTACTGAGTACTGCCATGGGAAGGTGGGTTTCCTATTAAATCCTCCCAATTCTGACCAGATAATTCCAGGGAGCCTGCTGAAGACAAGTAGTGCAAAGTTGGAGAACCAAGATAAAGACTGGGTGTTGAAGTTGGCTTTAATGAAAGTAAGAACAGTGCATCTCTGTTTGGGAAGCTGAAACTGAAAGTTTAGTATTGCAGATAGACAAATTTTATGCATTTGTTACTTTAAAAATTAAATTGTAGTGTATTAACCTTCAGTAATAAGTTTTTGTGCTATGTTATCACTCGGCAGACAACTAAAATGTCCACGGATACTGCTTTCAAAGTATGTTGAGGTGTCTTGATATAATTGCTAACAAGTTAAATGGCACTAATTTGAAAATACTAGTTATTGTGAATTTTTGGATGACTTCTGATACACATTTTATTTTGAAAGTGTTTTTTTCCTCGAAGAATATTAACACTCAATATCCATTTTATCTTTTCTTTGTAGAGAGTTGTCCTGTACTTATGAGGTACTGCATGAGGAAGCCTCGTTGTTACTAGTTGTGGTTGTATTTGGTTTTACCAAACTGAATGCTTAATAAACATTTCATATTTGTCTTTCCTTTGATGTACATTTTTTTAAATTCATTTTAGTTTAATTTTACTTTTAATTTTCTCAAAACGAATCATAGACTAGCATATATAATAGTCCTTAACCACCATTTTGGAAGGAGCTATTTTTATACACTAATTGTCTTTTCTCCACTAGATTGCATATGCCGTTTCTATCCTTCACTTTGAACATATCACATTGAACATCATGTAGTAGGCACTAAACAAATAAATAATTTGAATTGTCTCTTTAAACTGAAATTTACAGATAATGAAAGGAACTGAAAGTCAATGCTTTGTGAATAATGATCTCTTTGCTTTTTATCAAGTTGGAGGTGGTGTCTACTTAAATATCTCTCTCCTATAAAAATAAAAAATAAATAGGATGACTTTCAGTCTTAGAATAAAAAAACACAATAGCAATATGAATCTTTGTGAACATCCATAGCTTTAAGAATTATTTTAGTATGTCGTATATTCGTAGTTTAATAAAATCTGTGCTTTTCAACAGCTGGATTTATTTTGTCCTTGAAGAAAATTACTTTAAAATTGTGATTCTGTAAGCCCAGGATGAAATTTGTGTCTTCCGTCCATATTCACAAGGTAGCATACCAATTAACCTATAGCAGTGAATAAAAAGGACATTTCTTAAAAAATATATTTGTACAACATCCTATTATATCCCCCTTATTGAAGTAATAAGAGCAACATTTTCAAAAGTATTTAACTGTCCAGTCAATTCCATACAATCTCAGTTATAGGAAAATGTGTTCCTTTTTTAAAAATGCTTGCAATTCTCATTTTCGCTTGGAAAAATAAAAAGCAATTTAATTACAAAGGACTCATTTTATATACTGAAAAAAATATATAAATGCGGACTGCTTGCCAAGTGGGGCTATGTATAATAAAGTGAGTTTTGAAACCTTATGCTCAAAACATAATCAAAGTCACAGAATGTGAGGCTGTTATTAATGGAAAGAAATATTTGGCAGATATAAACTGAGCAGAGACCTGCTTTCTTTTTTACCACATTTAATGAAGGTTCTCTGCTGAATTGAGGGAATTTTTTTTGGGGGGGGAGGGTGGGAAAATGGTGGTGGGAAAAAATGTGAGAGATATCTTCTTCCAATTTATCTGAAACCTTTAACATCGCTATATTCATCTATGGAAACAATAAGAAATGAGACAAGCTGAATACAGCTTTAGTTGATTAACCAGGCCAGTATTATTTGAGAGCACAATTCTCTACATCACCTTTTTTTTTCTATCTAATTAACACTAAATTCAATAAATAAAAACATATTTATTCTCTCCCCATTCTATTGTAAGCTCCTTGAGACCAAACCTGAGTCTTCTAGTTTGTCCTCCTAACAAATAATCTTCTTATTCATAGAAGACCCTCTAAAACTCTGTTGAGTTTACTGATCTAACTCTTCCAAAATGTGTGACCCTTGGCATTTAGCTAGCTTTGAGCCTTAGGCTCTTCAGCCTTACTGTGAGAATAATAATCCTACCTCAGTTAGCATTACGGCTAATGGGTGCCAAGTACCTTGCATTAGAGCAGGGCTTTGAAACTAAGGGAGCCTCCATCTTTCACATACAAGTTCTTGATTATCCTTGTTCCAGATTTCCCACTGTTTCATCTTTTGTACTCCCTTATGTGGCAGTCACATATGTGTTATACATGCACATCTATTTTCATTATTTCTTTAATCGTGTGCCACATGCTAACGTACCACCTTCACATTGTTTTCTTATTAGTGTTATAAAGTTGGTCCTCGAAAGTCAGAGTATGGAACACATTTTTTAGAGTGAATTATTGTTCAGGAACATCCTCCTAAATATCAGCCAAGTGACTCACCCGATTAGCCCTTCTCTGACTCAAATCATAAGTACTTGAACAAATAGTTCTTTAAGGTTCTTCTAGTTAAATGTATTGTGTTAGTACCATAAAAGTATAAGCAACTTTGGGGCACTGATTTGAATTCAGGTTAGAATACTGTTCGATAGAAGTATAATGCTAGCCACATATGTAATTTAAAATGACCTAAGTAAATGATGTTGCAGAATGCTATAGCACTACAAAGAATAGTATCTTATTAAAACCTGCTTTATTCCATAAAGTATCAAAGACAATTAAAACAAAGCATGTAAAATAAAATAATGGTAAAATAAGACTTGCAAACAAAACAATGGAAATAAGTTAAGAAACCAAGAGCAAGGAAAACAAGGCAAATGCAGACCTAACAGCCAAGCTGGCTAATATGTTAAGGGCCATTGCACATGCTCTTCCCCAGTCTTGGACCACTTTCCCAAATATTTTGATAGCTTTTTCTTGTCATGTGTGGCTCTTTTGGGATGTCACTTTCTCAGGGATGTTCTCACTGACCACCTTGTCTAAATTAGCTTTCCAGTCACATTTGCCACCTCCCCTTGCTTTATATTCTACTAAGCAATCATCAAAATAAGTAGTTTCTTGTTCACTTAGGTGTTGATGTTTTGTATCCCTCTTCCCCAATTCAAATACTAACTCCAGGAAAGCAAAGGGTCTTGTTGAGCTTGCTCACTGTTGCATCCCCAGTTTCGATAATGGTACCCAGTAAAGAAGACTCTCTATAAATAGTTTTAAGTGAATAAATGTTCATATGATTCTGTCATGTAGCCCTAAGCTTTCTGGAGATAAGAATGAAGTAAGAGGAATTAAAAAGGGGGATGCTTACCGGTGATTCACAGGGAAGAAAACTTTTGAAAGCCAGCATTTAATTAAATCAGACTTGTATTACATAACCCCATTCAGTAGATTCCGAAGCAATGAGCAAGACTCCATATACTCTTATAGCAAACTTGGAAACACAAGCCTTCCAGCTGTTAAGGTATTTTTTATCACAAGAAAAAAGTAAAAGGTATAATTGTCAAATAAAACTTTGTATAAGAGACCAACTTAAATGGTCCACCTCTGGATCTTACTACTAGGATTCATCTAACCAGAACATAGATTAAAGGAGTAGATAATTGCATATCCTTCGGTCAATCCTCCATAAATCTATTTTCTCCTTATTGGGTTTATTATTATTATTATTATTATTATTATTATTATTATTAGAATTGGAAAACAACAATAACAGCAACAAAGCATTTCAATAAAGTATTTAATTTTTTTTTAAATCCTTTTGCTCTTGTCTTTCCTGATTTATTAGTCACATGGTAGTCCGTTCTGGACATAAACAAAATTTATTGTTCCAGACACTTTCAAGACAAGTTCTGAGAAACCGTGTTAGCCAGAGTGGGGCACAGAAGGTCAGAGCCAGAGGGCCTCCTCTGGTGAACCTGGGCCTGAAGAGCACAGCAGAACCTCATTCTGCTATACTAGTGTTAAAAGATAGACTGAGTCATATTAAGTTTTAAGAGTTTATTTGAGCTAAAATGTATTAGAAGAGAGTAGCACCAATCTGGAAGTGGTTAGGAGTACCCCACTGATAGGAGCTAGAAGTAACACTTTTATAAAGATGAGACAGCAAAGCAAGGAACTTATTTGACTGTTATGTAAAGTGATTGATTTATTTGGGAAAGCCTGGTTGACTATTTGTGATTTGTTGTTCTGAGGTTTTGATTTCTTAACCTTGAGGCATTACAGGCCTTAGTTTTTCGATTTGTTTATGGTAGGCATCTAAGGTATTACAGCCACCTTAGTCTAATTGTCTAATTGTTTAATTTAATACCAGCAATTCTTCAGTTAGTGTGCACATATAGAAAGTATTAAAAATATAGATGTCTGGATTCTTTTCTTAAATATAGAGCCTACGAAGGTGTTATTTAAATCCTCCTTAGATCTTGGAAGAATACAGTGAGATGCAAGAAGTGCATATGAGATATCTGAGGGAAGAAGTGAAACCAAGGTGGAGGGATCTGGCTATCTGGTATACATAACAACTACTCTGGCACTTAAAGACTTAAAACAACCTTTTAATTACTGTTCATCATGGCCGCGTGAAAGCTTGTCTTAGCTCCACAATGTCTGTTTCTTAGTGAGCCAGGGACTGGGAAGGCGTGGGGGTGGTCAAGCATTTCTCTGTTTCTCTATTGTGTCAGACCTCTCCTGGAGTCTCCCACATGGCAGCCTTGGGGCAGTCTGGACTTCCTATGGATCAGGGTATTCTGAGATAGTGGAAGAGGAAGCTGTCAATCTGGCCGGCTCATGACTTCTGATGCATTCTATTGGTCAAAGCTCTCATAAAGCCTGCCCAGAATCTAGAGGAAGTGATAAACCCCTCTTCTAAAGGAAAGTGTATCAAGGAATTTGTGACTGTCTCTAACCCACATGAGGATAGTAAACAAATTCAGCCTTGGGAAATCTTGGTTTGACTTCACGACTTTAGCAATACTTTCTTTCTGACTAACCAAATCAAGCGCAAGAATTGAAAAGTTTTATAACAAGACAAAATATTGCTTCTATGTCATAAACCTTAGAATATGTGCGATCATTTGGAAATATTTTTAAAATTAGCCTTAGAAAAGTTTGTTTAAAAGTTTTTTTGTAAATGTATATAATATAGGATTGGCTAGATAATTAGTCCTATATTAATTCATTACAAATTTATTTCTATTTGAATTTATGATGGAAAAAAATTTTAATGACATAAAATAATGTTTCAAAATTGTGTTAAGAAATAGAAATTTTGTTAAAGCAGCTATTTTAGGAGTTTTTTTTTGTTGTTATAGCCCCAATAATGTTATATTGTTATGTTGAAAGAAAATATAGAAATTAAACTTTACTGAATTGAATGCAAATGTCAACATGCTCAATGTTTACATTGTAAGTGTCAAGTGGAAAAATAAACTGAGTGGAGTTGGAAAAATTAATTTCAGTGTAAGCATAAAAATTTCTGGAGCATTTTGTACGAAAAACGAAGTACCTAAAACATTTCTAGGCCAGTAAGAATGCCATTGTCTCTGGCATTTGCTTTATATGGTACCTGGTTCCCTAATCACACCTTAAACCTCAGAATTTTCACAGGCTTGAATTTATCGCCTATTGTTGTAAACTTTCAGGATACTTTTAACTCAGCAAAGGGTTCTACTAGAGGTGGTTTTCTCTAATGGTATTGCATTTTAGCTCATTGAGAATTAGTCCACTTTTCTCGCACTTTAATCTTTTATCAAATTAGTCATCTATAATAGGGAGATTTTTGTTTTGATTTTTGTTGTTGATATTTCAGTTCTTTCATTAACAACTTAATTTAGAACACTCTTAAATTCCCAATTAAGTGCCTAACTTAACACTTTTATACCTCTCCTGTCTAACTTTAGGTGACTTGTATAGTGTATGGGTTGCTTTATTTTACATTGAATAATAATTGTTTTGTAACTGGCAGAGGCTCACTGTGTCATTTTGAGATTAAAAACTAGATAGGAAGCACTGGAGTGGACTATTCATGTGGGTAAAACCCAAACAGTCATTGTTTCCACTGGAAATGCAATTAGTTGTATAATTTTATAAGAAGTTTTTGTGTACTAGTATTTATTTCTTAAAAGTGGCTGTTATAAGTGGACATTTGGAAATAAATGACATTGTACTATTTTGAAATTCAGCTGGCTTTTTAAATGAGAACATATAACTTGATTTTAAAAGTGTCAGTATAAACTGACTCTGTGGAATAGGTGCCAAATACAGTAATATCTTGACTGTTTAAGCTTGAATTATTGCAAATATCTATAACAAATCTATTTTCTCTAACTGGCTTCTCTGTATTACCCAAACCTTTTATATCACCTACTTCTCCATCAGTTACTTTGTAATAAGCAAGTAAACTAATTATTATTCACTTTAACAGCATAAACTAATATGTTCTTGATAGCTGTACAATTCTCTCCCAAGCAGGTGGTAACAAATTGGGATCACATCTAATTGGCTTATAAAACCCAGTGCCATGAGTACTCAAAAGGCAATCAGATTCTGTGTTTATTACAGTCTTATCAAAGACCTATTTGAAATACTAAAGGAATTACAGGCTTTTTAGCCCTGAAGTTTATCAAAGCAGCATGTTTAGAAGGACTCTTCTTTTGATGAATGATAAAAGTGGAACTTCTTCATAGGGATGAATAAAAGAAAAGCAAAATGTAGGAAGAAAGAAATTTTATTATGAAATTAAATATATTCTATCCTATTTTGAACAAACTGCTGTAACGTACCCTCTATAAAAGCAGGATCTTTATTTTCTTTCCTGTGGTATCTCCAGAACCTAAACCAATGCCTGGCATTTAATAAGGGCTCATATCTAATGGATAAATGAATGAAACTCAATGCGTAGTGGTGACAAATTCTGTGCATTGGTATTCTAACTGTAGTACTTATCTACCACATGATGAAACATGCTAAGTTAATTAAGCTGTCTTGCCCACTAATCAAAAAGAATTTTAACCTCTTTTAACCAAAGAAAATGCAAACTCCAATCTATTGAGTATCTCAGATATATGTGATTCTAACCTATTCGATATTCATGTGTATAAATTTGTCAAATACCACAGTTTCTTTTCCAGTTTAGAATTTCAAGTTGGCAAAAAAAAAAAAAAAATTGAGACTCAGAAAGATAAAATATCACCATGTATTATGCATTTTTCATTTTTTTTCTCAATTACTTAATTCCAAAATCTTCTTAGAATTGCTAACACTCTTGCAGGTATAGAAGAGATACTCTGTTCATTAACATTCTCTATCAAAGTGCCTTCTAAGCATTTTTGTACTTCTGACATGATCAAGACCAGATACAGGTGACATCAGGGTTGATATTTCATGAAGTTCTATCCCTTTACACTCCACCATGGAAAGGAACCTTGTTGGTTATGCAGTGATCAAGATCTTGAAAGGAATGTGAATGTTTCAACTGCTTTATGTTCACAAATTATCCTTAGTATTTCTTCATTTTTCATGACTGTATGCATATGCGTGCATGCTTGGTGTGTGCGAGTGTATGTGTGTGTGCGTGTCAGAGAGAGAGTTCAAAGTCTTATCTAGTAATATGATAGAATCAGAAGATGGAGCCTGTGCTATTCTCAGGTTATTCTTTCTTTGTTCATTTTTTTTTTTCACTTTTACGTAGAAACACTTTTGCAAGACATGTTAGAGATGTTTGTGAATAAATCTTAGAGTTTTCAAAATAGATCATGCACATTTTCCCCCACATTGGGTACTGGTTTGGCAATATGTGGTTAGATTTCCAGAAGTATAGAGTGGAGGTTTCCCAGATACCCCTGTATCAGTGTTCCCAGAGGACACAGACGTGACTCCAGATAGTCTTGGGCCTCAACTGGGAGTTTAGCACTTGCCTTGTAATAATCATCTGTGGTGACCACCTGGGTTTAGAAGGTTTTGCAAAAATTGTTTTGTAACGTGGGATCGTCTGTCCTCTACTTCCCCTAGCATGACTGGGATACATCAGGAAAAGCACCACGTCTTTCTTAATTGGTTTGAATCATGTGGCCAGGGGATGAGGAGACATATAGAACTTCTAGGTCTAATCTGTTCCTAAACTCTTCAAAGAACTCCTGTAGTTCTTTTCAGAACTATAAGTTCTGTTTAGATAACAGAGGTGCTTCAATGAAATTATTCATAATGGAACTTACTTCAGAGGTTGGCCTGAAGAAGGTATTTTATTTTAAAGATAACCATTTATTTTTATCAACTTTATTACTGTATAATTTATATACATATTTATTTTTATAAGAACTTTTGAGGGCTGAATATAAAATAAATATTCATTGTAGAAAATTTGAAAAAGACAAATTTAAACACAATTTTCAGATAATCCCACCAGTATTTTTCCTCTGCAGACTCTATATACATTAAAAGTAATAGGGAAAATATTTTATGTAAATTTTTATAATTTGAGTTTTCACTTATTATAACATGAAAATTTTAACCATTCATCATAATTTCTTTTAATCTTTTAATAATTTTGTGATATAGTCGATATGATGTTTGAGATTTATTTCAAAATAATTAGGGAGGGGGAGTGACACTAGTGAATGACACTAGCTAACAGTTAATATTTGTTCAAATTGAGTAATAAGTATTTATGAGATCTTTATGTTTTTTTCTATATACTTTCATATGCTTGATATTTTCTGTAACCAAACCATTTAAAGTCTTATTTGTAGTAGTTACATTATATTTCAGTGTAGATGTTTATTAGAGATTTAGGTGGTGGATAGTTCCTTACTATCGTAAACAGTTTACAATTCCTTACTGTTTTAAACTGTAATGAGCAGAGGGGCGGGGTGTTAATAGGAGTAGGTGCATTGGCACCGCACCCATATCCCTTTCACTAGGCTGTGCACTCAGTCTTCGGCTAGTATGTATGTTGGCTGCTAATGATTCATCCTTGAGATGACTGGTAGGTTATGTTACATCTTACCCAGGGTGGCACCACAAGCAATAACTGACTTACATGAGGGTGTAAATGCACAACTTTCTTGCTTGTAGGAGGGACTTTTGCTCCAGACCTCACCAAGGATTAAGCGGATCCTAATTAAGATTCCAGATCTTCGCTTAGCCACTTCCTCTATCCTATCCTGCTTCACTCACTCCCTTACAGATTTCTCCTGACAGTCCTCCTCAATAAATCATAGGATCAAGAATCTCCATCTCTGTCTCTGATTCTCAGGAACCCAACCAAAAAAAAAAAATAATATGGAGCATCAGACAACTGAATGCAACCAAGGCTGCCTCTCATCTCAAAGGTTCATGCTTGAAATGACCTGAAAATGCTAGTATAAGTTACCTTACTTTTTTAACTATTTGAAACTTCTCTAAGGAAGCTTTAATTCACTTTAGGAATGGATTACCATTTGTAGACTCACCTAAATCATTGTAAACTTAATTGTTCTGTAAATGACAAATGGGCATTTTTTAGAATATTTGTCTTCTCATGATAACACAGTATCGAAATTTATTGGTAACTATATTTTTGCTATTAACACAGTAAAATTCCACATAGAGAATTAGATGTAAATTTCCCAGATTTAATGACTCTGTCCTGAACAGTGTTGTCATAGAGATCAACATTTAATTGATAGCTTGTATTATGAAAAATATAACATGGAAAAACATAGTCCTGTTTAATCTCAACAGTGGCATCTTAAGAAATCAAATGGAGATTAGGAAACATTTTCCTAAACAAAATACCTCATTTTATGTGATATTGATAAGCAATGTTTACAATATTAAATAATTTAGCCTCATACATTGATTGAATACCTTAAAAGTGTGTGCAGCTCTGCTCAGGGCTGGGAACCCAGTGCAGTGAGGCATGCAGTGAGTCTATTGTGGAGAGGGAAAAGAGGGCTAAGGCTGAGCTTAGACCTGTAACCTCTAAGTAAATGTAGGTACACAAGTCTTGTCTGTAGTGTGGTAGAATATAAGATACAACTTTAGCTGTGGGATGAACAAAGTACAAAGGGAGCTTCAGAAAAGCTTGCTTTGGAGCTGAGTATTGTTTTTCTCATTAAAGGTGAGAATTATATAACTAAAATATTTCAGCTTAATGACCTGGAGAGATAAACACTCATAAGAAATGAAAACGTCTACATATCTTTATGTAGCTGTTTATTTTGTATAAAATATAACTTGGCTACACACCTTTTCATTCTTTCTCCTTCTTCCACTAAATTCTGAGAGTCTGAAAGGTATCTTTGATTTAGTAGAGTTTTCAAAGTGTTTATGTTGTAGCAAGTTCTGGTTTGGGCCAAGCAGGTGATGAAAATCGTAACTGCTACCAGAAATCAAGTGGGTGTAAGCCATGGAAGCAACACAGGGCTTGGCAGGGTCCTAATGCTTTAAGGTCAGCCAGAGTACAGATGTGATGCAGCCAATAGTACCAGGATAGTTCTAAAAACTCTTACTTTTTGAAAGTGCTGTTTTGAAAGAGGTTTTAGCCAATCATATTTATCATGTTCAGTAATCCCTGAAGGCAAGAAAGAAGAAATCTAAGTAGAACGCTATATATAATTTCTTGAACCAGGCAAGAGAGGACTCTAGTGCTATGGTAGATTGGATAATTTGTTATTGTCAAAATATTTGCTGCCCCTTCCCATCTGTTTTTCCTTATAGAACCCCTCTCTTCTAAAGAATTATCCTTCCTGCCCCATTCTTGTAAGTCTGGGACATATGTCTTGCTTTGAACAATGAAACATAAAATAAGTGATGTATTCCATTTCTCAGCAAATTTTTAAGAGACTGAGTGGTTTAGCCAGGAAATCTTCCGGGTCATTCAGTTAGAGTTTGAAGTTTTAGATTCATTTTGTCAATTTCTACAAAGAATTTGGGATTTTGTTTGAGACCATTGCATATATAGGTGAATTTGGAAAATATTTACAGTTTAAAAAATACTGAGTTATCTGACCCAGGAATGTAGTATATTTCTTTATTTATTTAGTTCCTTAAGTTTTCAGCAATGTGTTTTGTAGTTTTCAGTCATAACAAGTCTTTAACATCTTTTTTTTTCAGATTAACCCCTAAATATTCTGTTTTTATGCTATTGTTTTTTTTAAATTTCTAGTTATTTGTTCCCAGCATATAGAAATAAAATTGATTTTTATATTGATAATGAACCTGATAATTTTGTTAAACTCGTTTATTTGTTATAATAGCTTTTTATAGATTCCACTGGATTTTCTACAAAGATATAATGCCATTTTCCTTTCTCATCTAGTTGCTTTGCCTTATTGCACTAGTTAGAACTTCCAGGGCAGTATTGAATAGTAGTAATAAGACTGAATACATTTGTCTTGTTCTTATGTTAAAGGCAAAATATTTAGTTTATTACTAAATATGATATTAGATGTAGGCTTTTCATAGATGCCCTTTATATACTTGAGAAAGTTCCTACTTGCTGAGAGTTTGTCAGGAATGTATGGTTTTTCTTTTTAGTTTGGTATGATGAATTACATTAATTAATTTTCAAAAGTTAAAGCTACCCTTACATTCCCAGTCAAATCCTCACTTGGTCATGCTGTATTATTCTATGCATATGTAATTGGATTCAGTTTGCTAAAATTTTGTTTCCAAATTTGTATCTATATTGATGGAAGGATATTGATGTGGTTTTCTTTGCTCATGAATTTTTCTGATTTTGGTGTTGGGGTATAGCTGGCTTCATAAAATGAGTTTGAGCATTCAATTTTCTTTCAATTTTCTGTATGAGTTTATAAGTAATGGGCATTACTTTTTCCTTGAGAGTTTGGTAGAATTGACCAGTGAAGCCATCTGGGCTTGGAGTGTCATTTGTAGGAAAAGATTTTTCATTTCACATATTGTAATTTTGACTTCTAAAAGTTTGATTGAGTCTTTTTATAACCTTTATGTCTCAGTAAATATGTAATATAGTTGTGAAAACTATTTTAATGCCCTTATACACTAATTCTAACCTTTATATCAGTTCTGAGCCAGTTTCAATTGATTGACTTTTCCTTCTATATTATATGCTACTACTTTAATTGGTACCAGACATTGTGAATTTTACTTTACTGTGTGCTGTATATTTTCTATTTCAGTATTTTTGGCTTTATTCTGGACACAATTAAATTACTCAGAAGCTGTTTAGTCCTTCTGGATCCTATTCCTAACATTTTTTTTTTGGACCACAGCATTGCTCAGCTTACTGTTAATTATTTCCCATTACTGAGACAAAACCTTTTTTTATTTACTCTACCCACTACTCATTGAATCACCTTTTCCAGTTTGGCTACTGGGAACAGGTGCTATTCCAGCTCTGTGTGAGTTGGCCATCATTACCTCTAGTCCTCATGGGCTGTGCTTATCCCAGTCTTGGGTAGTTTCTTTACATTCACAATCATATCATTCTTCAGATAAATACTCGGTAGAGACCCTATACACATCTTCGGAGTTCTTTCTCTTTGCAGCTCTCTCTTTTCCAGTATTCTTGCCTTAGTCTGCCTGAATTTTCAGCTCTATCTCCTCAACTCAGGGAATCCCCAGGATCTGTCTGGGTTCCTTCTCCCCACACTATGGACTACCAACTCTCTGTAGACAATAAGTCAGGTTATACTTAGGACTTATCTCATTGTCATTCATTATTTGATGTTCTATGTCTCGAAAACATTTGTTTCATATATCTTGACTACTGTTGTTTCAGGTAGGAGAGTGAATCTTATCCCTATTACTTTATTTTGACTAGAAACAGAAACAACTAAATTGATTTAGAGATCAATACATAATCTTGGTTCAAGGGGTGATATGTTGTTTCCAAACTGTTGTACATACTGTTATATATCTTAGACACATCATTTACTAGCAAACCTATTCATTTTTAATGAATGGTTGCTTTGCCAACCATTCTTTTTGACCAGCTCCTCTCTATCTAAAAACAACAGTGACAGCAGCAGAAACCATGTTGCCACTTCTATATACATACATAAAGTTCTATTATTTAGGCTCTAATATATGAATAACTTATTTGACCTTTTGTATGAGTCACTCACTTTTATGTAATTTGAATAGTTAACTGCATCTTCCAAATGGAATTCTGGTGACGTTGATAACTATTCAAATAGGTCTTTTTTAAGTTTGCATCAAAGAAAGTTTTATGGAAATGTTTGGCATAATTAAATTTTTTTTCTCTTCTTGCCTTTAAAAAAAATAACATTGCATAATATAAAAAATAGTTGAAGCAGGAAATGTTTGTTTTGGTTGAGTCAGATTGCCTCTATACATGTGTTGGAGAGCAATTTAGTGGCTTTTAGCTTCAATGTGATAAGATGGGGGAAACATACCTTTCCTCAGTGCCCAAGTGATAATGTAGGAATAATTAGGAACTAAGACTATCTACCTTGGAATATATGATAGGATTAAATCTAAACACAAATATTCCCAGAGGTAGATTTGTGTATATATTGACTTAGTCTTGAATCTGGAAAATTTTTATTTCTATAATGCAAAGTATATTTTATATATATTCATTTTTTCTGTTTATTTCTCAAATTATTTTCAATTACATAAGTGCATGAGTAATAATAGTATTATCATTGTAAATAAGTTAAACAATTCAGATAAAATTAATGAAATTCCCCGGTATCACCTCCTTATCTCTCATCTTTTTCCTGACCAAGGAGGGAATCAGTGAAATAAGTTTGATTTGAGTCCCTCCTAATGATGGCGCCAAAATTCCCAACTGTACCCCATACCTGCCGCCTTTGAAGTTTGAATACTTATAAGCAGATCTCTCTCCTTTTGTAAAAAATTACCCGTGCACTATGATTTTCTCTTTCAGTCAATCCTATATGATATCCATCCTACATTGATTTCTCAAAGTTTCTGTCAACAAGGGCACTATTTCTATTGCTTGGATGAGAAAGTGGTACAAAATTAACAGAGACTTTTTAAAACCCTAATTTCAAAAACAGTTTTTGAATTAAGACAAAAGTAAGTATATCATTGGTTAAATTTTCTTGTGTAAATTGAAGCATGAATTTAATTTTCATCTAATTTCAAGATTGTGATTACGTATCAGATTTTAACTAATGTTGTGTTTTATGATGGGTTCCAAAGATAGTGCTATTTGTAGTAGATGAAAGGCTCTGGTTTGCTGTGGATCTCTGGAAAAGTATTAAATCGCTGTATCATTTTCAGAACCTAGTAAATGGGAAGATTGTGATACTTCATTTCTCATAAAGTTTTCAGAGTGCTGCATGCTTTAGCATAATTAAAAGGTGACCCTTAGATAGTCCTTCCCTTGCCTGTAAGAGTCTACATTTCTATCCTAGAAGATTCGAAAATGAATTAATAATAATATCTCGAGCATTTGTTAAACTGAAAGAGAATAAGAAAGCATTTGGAATAGTTATCCTTCTGCATTTTGAAAATTTCTATTTTTTTTCTCTAAATTTTCTGTAGATATTCAAAGGTATTTTAGGTTAAATTATTATGTGTTCAAAGAATTCTAAAGACAATAATTACTAGGAAATTAACTCAAATTGCATAAGAATGTATTCTAGACAAGCTAGGTCTTGCATTGTAGTGGGGAAAATGCAATGATCCATCACAATATTTTAAAATTAGTAATGTATTTTATATACTTGAACACTTTCTTTCATTTCAGGAGCTAGCTTGCTCTTAAATCAGAAAATAAAAGCCAGCTGCCAGAGTGAATGAAGTACTTTAGAAACTAAAAGAGAGGAGAAAATAGTCTTTACTCAGTTGGTAATTCTGTGTGTTCTTTAAATCTGTCAAAATGCTCCTCTTGTCAGTCTTCTGTATAAATTTCAACTCTTTCCTTATGCTCAGAAAGTTCTACAATTCTCCTTTCTCCAAAGTCCTTGAGTCACTTACTCCTCCCTCCCTTGCTGTTTCCTTCTTTCCTTTCTTCTCTCCCTCCCTCCTTCTCTCCCTCTTTTCTTCCTTCTTTTCTTCCTTCCTCTTTCCTTCTTCACCACCTGTGATTTAAATATTAGCTCTACTACTGGACTTTTTTTTAGACATGAGTCGGTAACTTAATTTTTGACTTTTAGTCTTCTGATCTGTGAAATGCAGATGATCCCTATCTGTTTCACAGAATGGTTATGATAATGATTGAGCCACAATGTGAGACGGGCCAGTACTATGCCTTCTCTTACCTCTTCCCAAAGATTCCTTTTTCATCCGTTTTTTTTTTTTTTTTTTGTTCTACTCTACATTTTTTCTTCCTACTGATTTTATGGAAAGGGGACGAGAGATGAATCTATGAGCAGGAGGGAAATAACACCAACAACAATAATGAACTGATAGATCAACATTTGTTGAGTATTTACTATGGCTAGTAGTAGCCATTTTAATCCCTTCATTTGCATAAATTCATTTAGTCTCATTACAATCATATGAAGTAAAGGATATTATTATGTCTATTTTATACTTAAGGAAGCAAGGTCTTGTATTAAGCCAAGATTGCACAGCCAGTATGTAATGGAGTCAAAATGTAGACCTCAACATTTTGGCTTCAGACTCTGCACTGTTAGTTACGCTGGTGTTTGGAGCAGGACTGATAACTACAAAAGGAGAAAGACAAATATTGCATGATATCACATACATGTGGAATCTAAAGAATAAAATCAACAACAAAAAAAGCGGAAATAAACTCATAGATAACAGAATATTTAGGGAGATACTAGATGGGAGCAGGGTTGGGGGAAAATGGCAAAGGGATTAAGAGGTACAAATGGATAGTTGCAGAATAGACACGGAGATGTAGAGTGTAGCATGAGGAAGATGATTAATAATATTGTAATAAATATGTAAGGGGAAAGGGGGTACTAGATTTAGTGCAGTGATCATTTTGTGAGTTATGTGGATCTCTGAAACTGGTATATTATTGTATGCCAACTATAAGTGAAAAAAAAACTCATTGAGTTGTACAATGTAAATATAAGCAGCTAATTGTCCATTGTATTTCAATGAATATGGGTGGAAAAAAGAAAAAAGAAAAGATGAAGTTTTGGTACTGAACAAAAGACTATCTTTTGTGAGATACAGGTTAATTTGATCCATGCATTGACATATGGGCCACCCTACCACAGTCTTTCCCTGATTTTCTAGTTACACCAATGGCAGGTAACATTTAAGAAGGCCCTTAGCCAACTCCATGCCAAAATGTACTCTGGGAAGAAAATCTACCTCCATAAATGGATTTACGGTGGTCTGTTGACCTTGCCCATCAGTATTTCCTTAAGAAGCCCACAAGAAAGAGTGAACTGAGAAAATATCTAGTTATCAATCATTACAAAGTTGGGACACATACAAATTACCCCACACTTTCGGAGAGTAAATTCTCTTTAAATGTTTTAAGCCTGGGACCTGCCTTCACCACAGTACAGAATATAAGCCTCTTATTCAGTCATTCACATTGAACATTTATTATGTGCCAGGAACAATACTAGGTACTGAAGAGAAAAATGCAAATGAAAAGGCAATGTCCCTGCTCTGTTACAGCTTGCATCCTTCAGATGTAACATTCTGTCAGATGCATACAGAAGCAAGGAAGAAAACCTAATAAATATTGATGATAATATCCTACTGTAATAAATATCCTGCATAAAGCAAACCATGAAAATGTAAGAGTGGTGTATGGGAAAGGACTCTATTACTTTGAATAGCATGGTCACAGAAGGCTTTTTGGAAGAAATGACATTTTGCTAAACTGGGAAGATGTGTAAAAATTGCAGAGAGAAAAAAATAGCATGTACAAAGGTACTGAAGTAGGAAAAGTTTGGCTATTGAGACCAATGCAGATCAGTGACATGATTGGTAAAAAAGGCAGGTAAGGTCAGATTAAGAACAACCAGATTCATCTTTTCTTTTTTCTTTTTTCCACCCATATTCATTGAAATACAATGGACAATTAGCTGCTTATATTTACATTGTACAACTCAATGAGTTTTTTTTTCACTTTTTTCCCAGAGCTAGAGGGCAGCTAGACTCTGCCCTCAAATTATCAACAAGTTTCAAAGCCCAGGTAGCTTACGTTTACCTTCAAAACAACTTCTCGGTCAGTTTCGCTGTTTCTCACAAATCAGAAACAGCTTGCCACTAATAATACTAGCTCCTGCAAGCTGTTTTGACATTTCCTTTTACTTCGAGGACTATGCTGGATTGTTCTATGGCTATCAACCTAAGAAGCATCATAAACATAAAGTCTTGATACTCAATATACTGAAGGACTTTCGAGAGCAAAAGAGGGTGATACTAGTCTTTATTAACGTTTTTGGGTACATACCTCTTATATGATTAAAGCTAGAGATTTTTCTTCGACAAATGCACACATTCATATACACTAAACACTTTGCAAACAATTCGGAAAGTTCAGAGTCTCCCCCAAATCCTCTCTTCAATGCCAGGTTCGAAACCCAAGTTCTTAAAGACAACTTCCTGGCTTCGAATCCAAGGTCCACCACTGATTTCCTGTGAATCCCGAGGAAGTTACTTAACCTCTCTGGGCTTTTCATTCACATTCGTAAAATTTATACTAATAGCACTAACCTCAAAGTGCTGTGGTGAGAATTGAGTGAGCCTTCGTGCTCACTTTTATAATGATGTCGAAGGTTAAGTAAGAGATAGTATCCTCATTTTACAGATGGAAGAACCGAGTTGAAGAAGTAAGGAACTTACATAAATAAAACTAGCCTATTTGGGTGGTAGTTCTAGGTCTGAACTAGTTAGGAGATATTAGAAGCATTCCTGACATAAAATTTCAAAGGACTATTATTATTACAGTGAATGTTTTATAGAATATATGTGTGTCTGAGGACTCTGATAAATAATCATACATTACATGTGTTAGCAAATTTAATTGCTTAGAAATGAAGGAAAAAATTATAAAATTTTTATTTAAGCTATGCATTTTATATAGAAGAAAATACTGAAATTTGAAAGTAAACACCAAATCTACATCAATTTTGTGTATAACTACTACCCATACGCTACTAGAAAAATGTTTATAATTTTTTAATTTATTAAATGCATTGTTGAATATTTGAAATACCCATCTGATATTTGTTACTGAACTTTACAATGATATATGAGGATTTAGCGAAATACCATCTGTCCAAAATAATTTTGGAAAGTAATTCGAGAGATAATATTTTGAATATAATTCTGCCAGCAACTATTAAATATGTTTTGAGGAGAAAATTAACCAAATTACCCATCTTATCTTTGGCATTTTCTGAAAAACAAAACAATTTTTTTTTTTTTTAGTTTTTGAAAGCTGCTAACAACGATTACAAGCCAATTAAATATAAAAGATTTAACCATGCACATGACTATAAAATGGATTAATTTGGGGTGCTGGATTATAGTTTTAGATGATTTTATGTAGATCCAAACATTATTTTGACTTACTGACAGTTACAATGATTATCTGTGTGAGTGATTTAAAAAGATTAATAAGATTTTTTTTGAAAAAGATAAAAACAATGTTTTGGATAAATAAAATACAGAAAAATATCTGAACTCCTCATGAATTTTTAAAATCAGTTAATAAATAGTAAACAGACAAGAAGCTTGTTAACTAGAGAAATTTAGCCTTATTTATTAGGGAGTGTTTCTTTTTAATTACTGCATTCATTTGATAGTCTAGTACGTAATATATTTCATAAGTACTTAAGATCTTCATTTGTCTTTTTATGTAATAATGACTTTGAATGTATTTTTTTTAATTTCTTAGTCACTATCTTTTAGAATGGTAATAGAGTCAATAACAAAAATCAATTCTTATAACAAACTAAATGCCAAGAATTGAAATATTCATTTTTATAGCTTATTTTATTTAACCTTCAAAATAATTCTATGAAATAGATTTATTTACTCACTCTATAAGTATTTATTGAGGAACTAGTAAGTGTGAACTCTTCCAAGAACTCGGGGTATGTGATGAAATAAGGTTGTCAAAGGTCCCTACCCTCCTAGCAGTTACATCCTTAAGGGGGGAATCATTCAATAAAGAAGAGAGTGATGCATTAAAAAGGACATATGATGCTGTAATAGTGACCAAACTGTGGACAGTAGGTGAGCTTTTGCTGCACTACAAATTACTGCAAAATTTGGTGACTTAAGACAATCTTTTGTTTAGGCTCATGTTTCAGCATTTGTGATTTGGGCAGGGCTCAGCAGACTTAGCCTGGGTCAGGCTAAGATGATCTCAGATGATCTCAGATGGAGACCTTATAGGAGTGGTCTCAGCTTTCAGATCAGGTGGAGGCTGGCCAAGAATGTCCTCAACTGAGATGGCTTGTGTCTTCTTCACATGGTCTCTCACATTCTGGCAGTCAAATCCAGATTTTTCACATGGTGAGTTCCAAATGCAGCAGGAGTCATCGGGAAAGCAAACACTCTAGCCTTTGCTTCGTTCTTCTGAATATGTGCCATATAAAAATTGGCCAGATTACCCACAAATCTTTCTGTATCACTTGTCAGGGTTGAAACCCCATGAAAAAGTAAAGCTCATTCTGCTGATAGAATGATAATGAGCTTGTCAAAGTCTACCTTCATACCAGGATGTATGTTCATCTAATTTTGAATCAGTATGTGATTTTCATTTTAAAAATAAATGTTTCACTATGATCTCCCTAACTAGTAAGAACTACAGTACCTTAAGAATTTGTGAGATAGTTTAAGTCTATTGTATAAAGTACTTTAAAAGGTGTAACTCTCTTGCATTTGTAATAAGGTAATAGGTATGCTAATTTGCTGCATTCTAAAAATAGAAAATAGAAACATAAAAAATAGAAAAATATAAAGGTAAATATTTATGGAGTCTTCTATTTGATTCACAAAGTTTTTCACTTTAGTGGTATTTTACATTAATTTACTCAACAAATATATATTAAATTCTTATTATGTGCTAGGCACTGTTTCAGGTACTGAGGATACATCAATAAATGAGACTGGTATTGTCCCTCCTCCCCTGAGTTTACAGTCTGTTAGATATTAGGTGGACAAGTTAGTCTTTCCACTTTTTAAGAACAATCTATCAATGATATTTTTAACAAAAATCATAATGTAAGAAATTTACCAAAAATTTAGAAAAGATTACATGACACAGTTGAGCTGGATCCAATATTCCAATGACATTTTATTAGCAGTTTATTAATTTAAGAAAAGGTCACTTATTGGAAAAATCCATAAAATCAGTCCATGAGGTATAAAGAAGCTAAAAAAAAAAAAAAAAAAAAAGCAGAGTCTAAGAAAGTGCATTGAACATTTTAAACCTTTAAATTATCTTTCTTACTATACATATTGGTCCCTTTGTTTGAGAATTCAAATATTTTACAAACAGTACAACAAATGTTTTAGTGTGGGTTCCGTATACTATTCTAGTCTCTAGGATTATAAAGATATTTAAGGTATTTGAGAAACTCGTTCTTCCTAAAATGCTGGCATTTTTGCTGACAATCTAGAGCTTAGCATGATTCATTGTGATATGAGCAAAAATGGTAGGGATCACAAAATGAAAAGGATCACAGAAGACATCTGGGTTTCCTTTGTGCACAAATAGTTCCCATTGTCTTTAAATATTGTTTACTTCTGCTCTTTACGAAAGTAAACCTTTACTAAATCTTTGTTCTTCATCTTTATCATACATCTCTGTTTTTAGTGATTATGAGCCCATGCTAAAATGTCATCTTGCCTCTGTCCAAATCCTGGAGTCACTCTTACTGTTTGCTTTTATAACCTTGGGCAAGTGGCTTAATGTCCTTAAGACTTAGTTTCCTCCTCCTTAACATGGAATTTGTAATGTATGTCCTAACTTGCTGGTAGGGTGATCATGAGGCTTAAATGAGATGTTGCCTGAAACACTTTACAACTGTGCCTGGAGCATCACAGGTGCTCTCAAAATCTTGGCTAATCATATTTCTACTTGTATTTGTATTCATGTTTGCATTAGTTATATTAAATCTGCATAAAATGTATCACTATCTCCTTATGTAGCATGAAAGAATATTAGAGAAAGGTTTTCTCTCTGTTTCCTGCCCTTAGTTCAGACCCAGTAACTCATTCATGATGTGTGTGCTCTTTTTAAGATTTCTGAGATACCGTAACAGTTCACTTCTAGACACCATTGGTACATCTGAGAGTGCTCTGGTGACCCTCCGTCCTTCTCTACCAGCTGCACTACAGAAACTCACTGCGGTAGCATGGACCAACCAGAGAGAGGCTATGGTCTAGGACAGATGATGCCTTATCCGTAACAAAGACCAACCTATGCCAAACCAAAGCTCTTGGCACAATTCTAATCTCGAATTCATTTCTTCACTTATTTGCCTAATCCTCTCCCTCCCTCAAGGGTTGGGACTGCCTGGGAGAGATTGTTGGACAATGCCTTGCACACCAGCATTCCCCAGGCACACAGCAGGCACTCAGTGTGTACTCCTTGAAGAAATGAAGACACAGTTGTGCCTTTTGCATGGGAAGCAGTGGGCTCTATTCTGGTTGCTGCCACTGAGGGCTTGTTAAACTCTGTCTCACCTTCTGAGGCTGCCTCTGGAGAGAAGCTTTTACCAGCTTACTGCAAATCTACCCTGAGAAACTGGACAGCAATGCTGACCCTGCTGGATTTTCAGGCTGGGTAAAGCGAAATGCTAGTCTGTGATAACTTACGTACAATGGGCCATAGGAAACATCCCTGTGCCATGTTCCTGGCCTGCTGCATAATTGCTTCTGTGGAGTCGAGTCTCCCTAAATAAGTGGCGTTTGCTTGGCAGTGTGCAGTCTTAAGGTCATAACACGTATTTACAAATAGTCTCTTTAAAAAAATATATTAAAAAGTGTAGCAGTAGATATGCTGTCATTTTAGGGAAAAAATACACATACTTTGGTTTGTTCGTTTGTTTCTATTATGACTGTGCTTTGTTTTATTTCTCCTAAGATAAGTACTCTCTTGTAAGGCATGAGGAATCCAATTCTAAAATGTAAATAATCAAGCGAATAAAGAAATAAAATCATAGTTAATGGCTTCACTTCATTAGTTGAATGTATTTAACTTATACATCTTTTTTATTACTAAGATCATTTTCCATTTTTAATGTATATAATGGCTGCTGCAGTAAAAATGCTGTTATATAAACTTAAAACTAAAATTAATTGTGGGTAAGCTCTAAAGATAGTGGAACTATTAAAATTATATATTCTTAAAGCATTCCAGAAGGAAAAATACTTGACATGAACTATTCTGACATTTAAATCTTTTCTTATTCTTGTCAGTACTTCTACATGTGATAAATGTGATATTAATAACCATACACTTTTCTGAAAAATAATTTTCTAACATCTTTCAATTAACAAGGCAGATGGACATGTTTATAGTTTGAAATAATTTATTATATTATTTGCAGACTTAATATACATATGTCCTTGTTTAGAGAAAATGTAATGCTTATTTATTTTCTGGCACATTGATTTGTATTTAATTAAGTAAAGTTTTTTCATACTTAAGTGCATTTATCCATTGAACATTCGCATAGAAAAAACATTTCCCAAGTTTTGCTGATTGGCTAATAATATAACTCCATTGTTCTGAGTAGTTTTCCAAGTGCTGGTCTCCAACTCTTGGAGAAAATATTTTGTTCTTTGTGCTTCTTTGCAGAGTTTTTAGACTATTTGCTGGTAGAATAGTTTTATGAAATCCCAATTCCAGACTAAAATGTTGCCAGTTTGCTGATAATTCCTAGAGAGAACAAATTTGAAAAATTAGTTTAATTTTATTTTTTGCTGTGTCTCATATTCTCCCATCTTCTTTCCCCACATCATAGAAAATCCATAAGCCTTGGGCAGATTTCGTCTCCTGTTCTACTCTGTTCCAGTTAATCATCTTTCTTCAGCAACCTTGAGAATGGTTGAACAGAGAGGAAAGTTTGAAATCCTCTCATTGACCAGCTATGTGCTGTGGAATCTTGGCACTTGAGTTTACTATTATCTGGAAAATCACAAAATGATACCAATCTTAAAGGTTAATATGAAGATCAAATTAGTTTACAGAGGAGAATGCACTTTGGATAGAGAAGCACAAAAGCCACCAGTAGTAGTAGAATACTAGGAAGTAATCTTTCTACCTGCCAATCTGATCAAACACACCTCTAACAGTATAACATGTCCAAACTCATTAGAATGACATTCAGATCTCTAACAAGGCTGGCAGCTACTTGGACAGGCTACTTCCTCTATTTCTTAGAGACACTACATTTCCTCCACCCTTCACCCCCCAGGGTGAATTGGCAAGATGCCTCTGTCTTTCTCTTACACAAAATTCAGCATCATCTCCTCCTTGACATTGCCTCTTCCCTCCAACTCTTTCCACTTTCTAACCTGACTGGTTTCCAGGACACCCTCCTATCTGCTACTCGAGTGTATGTGAGCCAAACTTTACAGAGTCAATCTTGAAAAAAATGTTAGTTTTTGTCCCTTCTCTTTTCTTTCTTACTGAACATGGGCAATTTATTGAATGAATATGGAGAGAAAAGAAAGTTATTGTATTTCTTATCTCACAAACTTTTAATCAAGTTCTATTGATTTATTCTTCCCTTTCACTGATAAATCACAATAATTTAGATTATTATCGCATTTACAAATAGTTTCCTTTTAAAAAGATATTTAAAAGCATGATAGCATATATAGTAAGCTACCATTAAAAGAAGATATATATATATTTATATTTATTGTATAGTCATTTATTTTTTAGACATTTATATAGTTTACTTATTTTTAAACTATTTATTTATTTATCTATTCATCTATCTATTTATTTATTTATTTTTGCCATTTAAAATTTTTTCTTCTTCCCCTCTGGTATTGTATAGTCATTTAAAAATTTCCAGAAGCATACATGAGTATATATTTTTAAAAAATGCCACTTAGGAATTGGGGATGAGGACCTGGGCTTATAGCATCAGGGTTTGGTGGGAGACTTTTTGTTGTATACTTTGGTTTTACTTGTTGAATTTTGAATGATGAAAGTGTATTTCTCTTTTAAATATTAAATAACTTAAACATTTAATGTAAAAATTTAAATTCTAGGAAAGTCAGATGTAAGAATTTTATTTACCAACTGATTTGAAAATTACCTTGCATATAAGCTTTCAGGGAAGAAAAGAATGTGGCCAGCTTTGTCACCGTTTCCACCCCTTGTCTTTCTAGTTTTCCTACATTGCTCAATATGATGCTTTTAATATCTCTAAAGTTAGAGCAGGACTAGGGAGAAGAGTCAAGGGGCATAAAGATTTTACAAAAAGGCATAGTTATAATTGTATATTGACAGAAGAGCTTAATATAAGAAGTATATGTCCAAGTCAAGCTCTATTGTACAGAATCCCTTCTTATCCACTGGGAATACGATGCAAGACCCCCAGTGGATGCCAGAAATGGCAAATACTACTCTACCCTATATAGATTATGTTTTTCCTATACATGTATACATATGATAAAGTTTAATCTATAAATTAGGCTCAGTAAGAGATTAACAATAATAACTAATGATAAGATAGAACTATAACCATACTGTAATAAAAGCTATGTGAATGTGTGCCCTCTCTTCAACTCTGAAAACTGATCTGATAACCAAGACAGCTACTAAGTGACTAACAGGCGGGTAGTGTATACAGTGTGGATACACTGAACAAAGGGATGATTCATGTCTGAGACAGGAGAGAGCAGGACAGCATTAAGATTTCATCATGCCACTCAGAACAGCATGCAATTTAAAACTTATGAATTGTTTATTTCTGGAATTTCCTATTTCATATTCTCGGACCAAAGTTGACTGCAAGTAACTTCAACCACAGAAAGTGAAACCATGGATAAGGAGCAGCTACTGTCTCAAGTTCCATTGTAAATTGGCAGGTGTTGTGCTCTCTATTATCTTCACTCTGAGGTCCCTGTGATGGAGCAGCCACCATTTGCTGCATTGCCAATTGCTGTGTCAGAAGGAAAGGGCAAGTGACAAAACATGTCTGATTCTTAGAATGTTCTCCTAGAAGTGACATAGCTGACATTTCTTTGGTCAAAGTGAACCACATGGCCACACCTAAGTTTAAAGTGAGTAGAAATATGCAATGCCCCCGTGTTTCTAGGAATACCAAAATAATGGCAAATACGACTGATAAAGGTTTTCTGAGCAATATAAATCAAGAGTGGGATTCCTTTAATTTAATTACAGTCTGGACCACAAGATGTGTTCGGTGTTACACGTGAAATTCACATAATTAAAATCTGAACAATGGGACTATGCCTCAGCCTCTACCCTTTCTCTCCTCTTTCTTTTTTCCTGTTTTCTTCTGTTTTTCTTACCTTTTCTTCTACCTCACCCTAAAAATACAGTTTTAACCCATAAGTTACCAGAAAATATTTTGTTCCTTGAAAACATTGAAAGCAGAGCACCAATGAATTGTCTAACATTGCCAGGGTGGCACTGAGAAATGGGCAGTTGTGGGTTTTTTTGTAGCCTTTCTCTTAAGGACAACAGTGGGTAGTTCTTACTGTGATGAAGAAACAAGCCTTTTCTCAAGGAGAACCAGTGGCGATTCTTTTTGCCCTGTGCTCCCAAGAACCAGGCCATTGCAGTTTCTTCAGCTATTGTCTCCTCTCTGAGCAGAGAATACTCTTGAGATGCAGCAGCTTGCTGCATGCCAACCTCTTGTGACTAGTATGGAAACACAGAGAATGAATATTGGTTTTAGTTACCCCACTAGAGACATTTTGAATTAATGCAATTGGTGAATACAGCAGCAATCAAATATTTATATCCTCCAATTAGTGGAGGGAAGGAATAGAAAGAATTAGAGAAATGAAGCCTACTAGTCTGGTGTTTGTTTCTAATATAATATAAAAAAGTCTCGCAAATCTTTCCAGTGACAAATACCTTGTTACTATGGTGTCAAGTGAAATTCTCCGTAAAATAAATCCTGTTTTGCTAGATGGGATAGGGACAATTTCATGAAAGTGTCAAATTGCTCAATGAGATGAACTCCTCCAAAAGGCAACTGGAAATTTTAGCACCTAAAAGAGAGAGGAGGGAAAATACAGTTGGCTCAGTTGAGAAGCAATACGTTGCAGCTGGTAATTATGTCACATCTGTTTGGAGAAACTAGTTGGTCTTTAAGGGAGTGAATGGGGGTAACAATTTAATTAAAGGTGGGTTAGATTGCATCCAAATTACTTGCTATTATTATTGGAGGAATCTGTCAAATGGACAACTGGGAAAGCACTGTTTTTCATTTTCCTAGAGGGAATAACTCTTGGCACAGCTGGAGAATTTAACTTGCTATTTTGAAAGTAAGTTTTAACTCTGGTTTTGGATAGACATCACTGCACTGGGCCTGTGCATTTCCCTGGTTTCTCTTTCTTTTTTTCTTACTCAGGTACTGGTCATTCATAACTTGATTTAACACAGGAGACAATGCAGCATTATTTGAATTTTGGTTATCTTTTTTTGGTTTGCGATAATTGTAGAAAAAAATCATTTACCTTTAAAAAAACAAAAAACTTGATTTTGAAAATTAGTAGCATCTGGCTAGTAATTCTAACCTAGTATTTTTAGCTTTGTGGACTTGAACCTAATGCAACTGAACATCCTTATCTAATAATAAATTGTTTTCTCTCTTCAATATTGTCTTTGAGATACTAGAAGATTTTGCTTAAGTAACTCATTTTTTATCAATGTGAAATTGTCTCTACCTTTTTATGATGTTCTCTATATTAAACATGGAAATTTCATATTTTAACGTCAAACAACTAGCAAAGAACTGCTTCATAAATAATGAACTTGAAAATTATACATTTTAATAAGCCAAAGCACATCGTAAGAAAAATCATAGGTTTAAATGAAGCTACAGTTATAGATGTATATTTAAAACCATGACCCATTGTAAATAAATTTCCATGAGCTGGCTCGTTACTTATAAGAGGAACTGCCAATCAAGGTAGAGTTAAAAAATAATCAGTCCATCTAACTAACAACATCTAATTCAAAAATATCTTCTGTAAGCCTAAGGAAGTTATGAAAAGAGTGACCCTTTACCCCATTTTATCTGATGTAATCTCAGATGATATCTGTTGTCCAGTTTATCACTGGCCCAGATTTTTCATTTTTAATAGGATATTATTATTGGAATTTTTTTTAAAGTTTTAATAAAAATATCATATAGATCTAATTATATAATAAAACCAATTTCTTAGTGAAAACCTTTAAGTTTCGCAAGTATCATGATTTTAACAATGTTATAAGGTGGTCATTGGTCACACTATGTTTTATTGATATAAATAAAACAGATAGAAATTTATTGATATCAATAAATTGGAAGTTACTTCATGACTTTTGAGATCTGAGAAAGTAACAGTAACTGAGAAAGAAACTGGGAAGTAACAGTTGCCAAAGATCAGAGGAATCAATAAGTTATAAACCCTTCAGGATAGTGAAAGTTTAAGGAGATGATTTCCCAGATGCCACAATCTGTAGTAAGCAAATATGAAAGTCAAGTTAAAAAGGAAATAACAGAGGTAAGTATTCATCAAGAGGCCAAGAATCCATCAACTTAAAATCCAAGCAAAGAAACAGAATTTCATGGATACCATAGTAATAGTAGATTTGGACTGCAGGGCAATGAAAATTTGCTACAATTAAGTGGTATGCTAGAGTTGCTTCATTGCGATAGACATGGAGGTATTTACTATTTCTTACCAAGGAATAGAATAGAATAGAGAGGTGTCAGAAAGTTGGGAAAAGAAGTTCATGCAGCAGTTATAAAGAGGTTAAGAATGTGGTATTTGAAAATAAATGTTTTAACAATACGCATTGATAAATACAATAGAAAAAGAATGGAATAAGAAATACATTATTATCAAATATTCTTTATTGACTATTGGAATTTTATGTATCTCCCTTTCTAAAGCTAATATTTTGGACTTTATTTTTATTTGTAATTTTGAAGTCTGCATATTAAAATTAGCCTGTTGCAGCAACTAACACCCTTTACCATATAGCTGCTACTCAAGCTTCTGTATTCTTTTACCAACAAGTCATTTCAAAAACAGAGGATTGCAGTTATGCCAGCATCTTTCATTAGCTGTGTGCTGTGGTGTCCAAGATAATTTTAAAGTTTATCAATTAGTTTAACTTAAAATACTGTAAGAAAGAGAATCAATTCAGAAAATCATAGAATTCACAACAAAATTTTCTTTACATAGTTTAAAGACATGACAAATGTTTGGGTACTTGCTACCCAATCTCATTTAGAAAATCATCCCATCTATCAGTGGGGCTAGCCTGGCATGGATGCCTTACCAAGTAATCAGATAATTTTGAGTGTGTTATAAGTAAAACAATATGTGGATTTCATTTTAAATAGCAACTCAAAATACAACAAATATATTCATATATGAACTAAAAGTTTGGCTTTTCTGACAAATGTGTAACACCTTAAAGTTCATACTTTTATTGTTTTAAAGTTGAAACACAGATAAAATACCAAGCAGTCATATCAGTAACAGACTTGAAATGATTCAAGTTCTGTTTCTTCATCTTTACCATCATTGTGCAATCCTTGCTTATGTCTAATCTGCTGTGATGTATGTAATACCACAGAGGCTGAAGCATGGCCTTTGACCAAATTGAGTGAATTCAAACCAAACTGTTACTTGCTTCTTGTCCTGAAAACATGTAGTGTTGAATCTGTATGTGTCAGTCGTATGTCAGGGGTCAACTGAAAGTAGTTCTCCAAATAAACTTCCATGCGGAATGCAATGGTTATTAAAAAATTAAGTAATAAAAGTGTGCTCATTTAAGTTATATATAAGAATACATATAAAGCATATATTTAATTTAAAGAAATAGATTGAAATATATAGAAATAAATATAATTCCAAATAAATATATAAGTGTATATATTAATGAATATTAAATATTAACATATAATATAGTATACAAATGCATAAAAATAAATTATATGTATATATAATTTAAATATATATTTACATATAAATATATTGTAGAGAAAGAATTGTTGTATATATGTATGTGTGTGGGTGTGTGTGTGTGTGTGTGTGTACACATATATCTCCCAGCAATTTATTGTTCAAGAGTAAAAAAAACAAATATTTCCGAGGCAGGGATTTTATTACTGACATTATTACGAATTTCCAGGAAAGGATGTTATAAAAAGCAACCAACTTTTACTTATCATTTTTTTTAGATAATGCATTACCTTGTTGCCTGCACTTGGGACAGACAATTCCCTCTGGCGCACCCTTATATACATTACTACCTAAACAGTTTCGTATTTTAATTATATTTTTTCTTAAAGGCTAACCTTTTCGCAGTAATAGCAATTCAGTACTAAAACTTCACTGGTATCCAGTAATGTTTTGAGTCTTTGTGCTGTGCTGCTGCAGAGAGAAATCACACATGTCCCTTGCCTGTGTCTGGCTAGACAATAGAAAAGACAATAGAAAAGACACCTTGCTTCAAAGTGCTTCCAAAACACATTTCACATGAGGGAGCACTAATCCTTCTAAGACAACTTGGAAATGAAGTCATCATTTTGAATTGAAACAGGGGAGATTGTTGAACATATTTTTCAGATACTCTGGAAATAAACACAAATTGAAATGAAAAATCTTTCAATGAGATCCAGTCTGGGGTAGAAAGCAAAGGTAGTCGAAATTTGTCATTTTGTTTGTATTCTAAATGAAAGCTAGTTAATATTATAGTTCAAACTATATTATTCTTTATACTTATAAAATACAATGAAAAGAAAGTAAAGAGAGAGTAAATATTTCAGTTAATTAACCAAAAGCTATTTTAGCATTTAGACTATGGTGCCCTCTATCTAGTAAAGACATTGGCATGAGAAAAGAAAAATTAAAAAGAGAAATCTATTTAAAAGATATATACATATATGCAGTATTAAGACTGCTGAGGTGACTCAATCTAGGCTTCCTTCTGAAGACTCAGTAATAATGATCATTTTCAAGTGACTGATTTGATATTGCCCCATTAGGCCATTTAAGGACTAATGTAAGCATGAAATAACATTGCTTATGCTTTGTTTCTTGCGTCTTTGCTTATATTTCTGCTTTTTTTAAGGGACTACATTATGGAACACTTTTTCCCCATCATTCCTAGCACTGATTTTAATTTATGACCCACAGTAAAGGTCTGCATAATGCCTTGATTAATTGATTAATGTTGACTTTGTGGGTAACAAGGGGCAAAGAGTCTGAGGAGATTTTCTAGGAATGTAAAATTCATCATTTTGTCTACTATGAATGAGACTCAGAGATCATTGTACTGAAATATTAGATATTAGAGTGAATCAGGTGTCAGATATAATGAGGAGTTTGTTTATTCTGTCAACCAAATATTTCACAACTGGGGACATGTTACTTTCATGTTAGAAATTTTCCACTAGCCAAATCTAACCCTCTATATTCACAACAAAATTAATTGTCTGAGTTATTTTTTAAGAATAATAATGTTCCTTTTTAAACTAATTTAAAAATTTACTGTTCTCACAGAAGTGAATTTATTTTTAATTACTGTTCTACTGAGGCTAATTAAACTTTGACTGGACTATTTCTAAAGCAGAGGGTTTTTACCGTGTATTCATCTAAACATTTTTAGATAGGACAATAATTACTTTACATAGAAGAAGAAAAAAAAGGCTTGCTGTCTAAAATTTCAATCTATATGATTAAAATATTTATTAGATTTGGGACTAAATGATCAGTTCTTTTGGAATTAAAACGATGATAAAATTTTAATCAGAAATCTACAAAGTTGAGTGTGTCAGCATCACTTTTAGTACATTTGCGATTCACTGAGATAGTGAGAATTTATGGGAAAAAAATCTATGTAAAGAAGTTATAAATAAGTCAGTATATCAGTATTGAAAATTGTGATTTATACTTAGATGCTATATTTATAATTCTTAAGTTATTTTAATATGTTTAATATAGTTTAACTATTATAGTTTAAAACATGATAGTTTAAAACATTTATTTTTACTAAGTAGTTTAATACCCTTTTTCTCTGTGATTTGAGGGATGTATTGAAGCTTCGTAAATATAAACCTACTAAAACGTCTCCAAAATATTTTTTAAATGAAGTATTTTTAGATTCTTGGAGAACTTATGTGATATCAGTTATCCTCTCTTAAAAAAAAAAAACTTTGTGGTTTTAGGAGGGAGTTATTTAATGTTTAAACAAAGGGGTTCAATATATAAATCTAGACACAAACAAGTACATACTGTTTTATTCCATGTATATGATGTACAAGAACAGGAAATATTAATCAAAGGGAAGAGACAAGGGGCAGTCTTCAGGGATAGTGTACATATTCTTGAATCTAGGAGGAGGTCACAGGGGTATAGCTGTGAACAAACTCATTAAGCTATGCACTCAGTATAAGAGCTCCTAGCTGTGTATGTGTTATACAGTAATGGATGGCACACATACACACTCACTCATTATGCACAGGAAAAGTAATCTATTATGCGAGACCAGGGTACAGAATGAATACTCTCTTCATGGTAAGTTTCAGTAAGATAAATTACATTTTCTTGCAGTATAAAAAGTTATCTTCATTTAAATGCATCAAGTGTTTAGAATTCATGGGACAATTAAACATGAAGACATATACAATATACACAACAGATGCTGAAACCAAGAGTTACATTCCCATTAAAGCCTTGTAAGAATTCTATTTCCTTTCTGCCAGTTGCTATCATTAAATATCCTCTGATAGAAGATAGTGGTTCCTATAACCTCCTGGGTGAGGATAGGGCCAAAATACTTTTGAAAGAAATGGTAAAGCTCTACCAAGAGCTGAAGAAACAAAAGCATTTGAAACTTTATCATTAAGAAGATTATATATTATAATAAAGCAAGAAGTCCTATCCCTAAACAATATTCTGTCCCATAGAGTAAAAAGCCCTTTCTATTCTCTTATAGTGTTGTTTCTGCCCCAAACAAAAATCACAGCTAAAAGTTAAAGCAATATATTTTATTTCATCTCATGATATATATCCCATATAGGATGCATAAATGAATATTCTTATATTATTGTTTTTTGCTTCATATGTAAAGTAATTGTTTAGAAAGGCTCTTCTAGAGCGGTGCTTCTCAAGCTTTAATATTCGTGCAGGTCACCTGAGGAGCTTGTTAAAACACATTCTCCTACAGTAGTGCAGGAGTGGGCTGAGATCCTGGATTTCTAACAAATACTAGGTGATGCTAAAGCTGCTGGTCCATAAGGCCACACTGTGCATAATAGGACTTCAGTTTAGTTATATAGAAATGACTCCAGGGATTTTCATAGAATTTGGGATATTTGATTATAATATATCTTCTTAATCATATGAAGGAACTATCTTTTACAACAGTGCTTTGCGTATTTTAATGTGCATGTGGATTACCTGTGGAGCTTGCTAAAATCAGATTCTGTTCCTGATTCTGCAAATCTAGGTTGGGGCCTGAGAGTTGACATTTCTAGCAAACTCCCGAGGCTGCTACTGCTGCTGGCCTACAGACTACACTTTGAGTAACAAGGTCTTAGGTTAAATGATATTTAGACTCACTGGCAATGATTAGCTTGTAAAAGTCAGGGCTGGGGAAGAGAATAGAAGACAAAATGTTAGTCAAGGCACAAAGTACTGCTATCTTGAAAATAATAGAAGTTTTGAAATGGTACAGCTCTACGCAGTATTCAGTCCTGGAGGAACAGCCCCAGACTTTTAACAGTACTGCCACTTATTGTTTCTGTCTTAAAGCGACTATAATAATGCCCCTACAATTAGAAAGCAGATGTTTCAGTAATAGCATCTGCTTTATTAGAGCAATGGTTTTATTAAACTAATAACTTAGCATGAATACACCCTTACTTTAAAGTATGTTTGTAATTTTGACACTAAGTATATTCAAGTTTTATACAATTATTAGGAATTTTACCCTGATCATTTACCTCTCCTGCAGCTCTCTTCTTCCACATACTCTGTGAATTTGTGTCAGTATTTACAGAATTATTCATATTGATGCATGGTCTGTTTAGAAACTCGTGTTACCAGATCAGAGAATAGTTAATTAATCTCTGCTTTCTACAGTCTGGATTAGTTCAATGTTTAGTGCTTCAATCAGAAATAATTTGCTGTCTAATAGAGCATGGCTTTGAGGGAGGCACAATATAAAGTTCGTATAAGAAATATACACATTGAATGTTGATGCATAACAAATACCCCCCAAACACAGTGGCTTAAACAAAAACCATTTATTACCACTCCAATTGGGTCAGTTGTGGGTGCTTATCCAGACTCAGCTCAGATGGATGGAATAGGTGAGGTTGCTCTACTCCACATGTATCTCATACACCTTATGAAACATGCTCTCCTCCTAGCACTGGTCCATGCGTATGAGAGCACATTCAACCATGGAAGCACATCTCAAGCCTCTGCTGCATCACATCTTCTAATATTACTTTGGTCAAATCCAGGCACACAGTTGATTTGAGCTCAATGTCTATTCACTGTGCTCATGATGAAGCCAAAGCAAGTGATGGCCAACTCATTTTATATAGAGTAGAGAGGTGTCAGCCTCCCATGGACATGAAGGAGAATGAGTGATCCTTCCAAGAGAACAGTCTAATCTACCAGAGGCCGTTTTCCTGTTATACGTGTAAATACAAGTAATAGCTAAAGCCTGCGAGTTATTTTTAATACAAGAAATAGCCAAAGCTATAGTAAGCTAAATTGGAAACATTAGGATTATTATTATTTTTTTAAGGAATCTCAAGTTTTCATATGAAGTAAGAAATTATGGTTCTGATATCCACGTGTGTGTGTGTGTGTGTGCGTGCGTGCGTGTGTGTGTGTGTGTGTGTGTGTGTGTGTGTGTGTGTGTTTCAGTTTGGTTCTGTGTACTCCTATTCACATGTAAGGGTTTTAAATTCCAAAAAATCTGGTGACTAAAGGTTTAGGTAAGATAAATGTAGTAATTGAGTCATGGTCAAGGTGGCCCAGCATTTTTCAGTCAAAAAAACATTGACCAAAGATTTTTCCTGTGCCCTTTGTTATGGCCCTGAAGATGAATATAGCACAGTGCCAGGCTTTATTCGTTCTTACAAAGTTTGCAGACAAAGTGAATAGGACATTCAATATCAGGTGGTATGTCCTATATTCTATGTGGATGCCACTTCTCACAGGGAGTGCTTTTCACCACCTGGCAGAAAAAGGGGTGCTAGATCTAAATGTTGAGGATGAGAAAAGTTCACCAGGAGGATAGAAGTTAGGCATTTTGCATAGAGAGGTGATATCATGCTCCACTCGGGAAACTGCAAGAAACAGAGTTTGTGTCTAATACCTTATTAGGATGCTAGACCCTGAAGGGACTTCTGTGGTGATCCTAGAGCCTCGTCGAGATACAGGAGCAGCACAGGATGTGGAAAGTAGGTGCTCTGAGAGACATTGCCTACATTTGAAACTGGAACAAAAGCCAGGATGATGATAAACAGGATTATCAGTCAGAACCTGGTGACCAGTGAAATTGTGCCTTTCTGTGAGTGATATTAGTCTGATTCAGGGTGGAGGGAAATGAAGAAAGAGGATTCAGTCCTGTGTGACAGAAACAGTGCTAACAGCTCCAGTGACATTCATGTTCTTTCCCCTTCTCCCTTAGCACACAATAGGCTGCGTTTCTGAACTTACCTTATAGTTAGAGGAGAATATGAGTGAGCTCTGGTCAACAGAATGTGAGTAGGAGTGGAGCACCCCAGCTCTAGTCCCGGCCCATCTACTCATAGAATGCAGATGATTCCAAGCCCTAGGGAAGAGCATAGGGGCACAATGGAAGGAGTCTGTGCCTGTGGATGGCTGTTGGGAAGAGAACCACACTTTTCTCAAGCTACTTGGACTGTAATGTGAGCTTAGAAATTCACTTTTGTGCCTCTGGGTTTGGGACTTGTTTCTTAACATTATTAGCCTACACTGACTAATCAGAAATGCTGAGCTTGATTATAATATCCTCTCAGCTTCAGGAATATTATATGTTTATGGATAAAGAACTTTCTGATAGATCACAAAGGATCTTCTTGGAGGCAAGATTCAGGATAGGACTAAAGAAAGAAACTCAGCTGGGGAGAAACTGCCAATGGGGACTGGGTATCAAGAGGTGGCATTTCTATTCGCTAAAGGAACAGTTAATGTTCTCACAATTTAAGGTCAGAACCTTGTCAGTTTCAGGGAAGTTTCATTAATTCATGATTTATTTATTTATACATTCATTTATCCCTAAGTACCTATTGAGCGTTTAATACAGCATGCCGAGCAATACAGCTGGAGCTGAAGTTGTGCAGTGAGCACAGATCGATACAATTCTTGTCTTCTCAGTAGCTTATAGTTTGCAGAGTAAGAAAGATATTACAACCATGGCAAATACTCCAAAGGAGAAATAGACAATATGTGAGTGATTTAGTATGAAAGAGGGAAAATCCTATGGGAGGGAAAGGAAAGGAAAAGCCCGTCTAAAGAAAGGACTTTGATCTGAGATCTGAAAGAAGAGTAAAAGTAAACTAGATGAGCCAGGATGGGAAAGAGGGAGTAAGAGATACAATATACAAAACAATATAAAATATAAAATATCGTTAATAAGAACAAAGCCCTCTTTCTTTTTTATTAACCTCCACATACCCACTGATGATTAAAAATTTAGAGAAAGGAGTTGCTCCTAGGGATCTGAATATTTTTATATAATTGATTCCATTTTGTATAATTGTCTAGTTTTACTAGAACAAATAAAGGCAGAAGACACACTAGGAGCCAAATATAGAACTCTTTATAGAACCCCAGAACCCCACCAAAATGATATACAAATATTACTATGTTGTCTTACTTTTTTCCAAAGAAAACATGAAAATTAATTTTACCTATCTCTACTCTCATTTTGCTCAATAATTTTAAAGCACTATTAGGACATCACTCATTAAATTCTGGAGATAGTTTAGCTCTCAGATTTCTTGCTGAATATGTCTTGACCTGTAATGTGCACAAGAGCATGGTGTTTGGCAAAAGGCCCACTTTACACATCTCTGTATCGTTAAACAGCTTAATTCAGGTATTTAACATATAGTTTCCTTTTTAAATTGTGAATGCTTTAGAGTTTATGTTTTAGTCAAGAGGAAATTCGAGTTATTTCAAGTCTGGCAGACACAGAGAAAAGCTGCATAGAAAGTGACACTTGGGTGACAGAGTGATAAGAAAAGGCCCTGTAGTGATTATTAGCACTTTGCCTGAAGAAAAACTATGGGTGGATCTTCTTGTCTTTTTATTTCAGAGGCAACACTGTTGAAAAGCTCTTGTTGATTTCAAGACTTAGTGAAGGAGGAGTTTAGTTTGGGATCTCTGTCCCATCACTTAGTACAAACATTATATATTGATTATGTTTGAAACTGCAATAACAATCCACTATTTTTGCAAATTGAATGATAGCCTTAAATTAACTAATGGAATATCCTGAAAATCCTAAAATGAGTTTAGTTTGGTTCTCATTTTAGGATTGGAGTTTGGATAAATCATGTAAACCTATAACACTTTGATCTAATTATTCTCCAATTTTTTTATACTCAACTTTTTTCCCATGTTAACTTACTCTCTAAAGTTGAATCCAAGATCCAGATAACCATAACCTATGAATTTTTTTGCTAATAATACTTTATTAAGGTATAATTTTCCTTCAGTAAAATACACAAAGTTGAGTGTACAGCTCAAAAAGCTTTTACATATGTGCAAACTCTTTTTAAAAATCTCTGAGATCAAGATACAGAACATCGCCCCCATAAGTTTCATCTTGGCTATTCCAGCTAACCACCCCTACCTTTAAAGGCAGCTACCATCTAAATTGTACGGCCATAAATTACTTCTGTCTATTCTTGAACTTCATAACAATAAAATCATATGGTATATAGTCTTATGGGTCTAGCTTCTTTTACTCAAAATCTGTGCATTTTGAAGATTTCTGAATTATTAAGTATATAGCCTGGGTATCTGTGAACATTGTATAGATGCACAACTTTATCTCTCTAAACCTAAGCTAATACAGTTGACCCTTGGACAAGGGGGTTTGGTTTGAGGCACCACCCCACCTCTAGCGCCGTAGAAAATTCATATAAAAACATTACTTCAGTCATCCCTTGGTATCTACAGGGGATTGGTTCTAGGATACACCCCCTTCCTGCAGTACCAAAATCTGGGGATGTTCAAGTCTCTTAAATAAAATGGTACAGAACAATGCATACAGTCAGCACTCTGCATCTGTGGATTCCCAACTGTGGAATCTGTAGATGTGAAACCTGAGGATACAGAGAACCGACTCTATATTTATTTTTAAAAATATATCTGAGTGTAAGTGGACACCTACAGTTCGAACCCATGTTGTTCAAGTGTCAACTGTACTTAACTTGAAAGTTTCTGATTATGATAAAGTATAACTCTAGGCAAGGACTGTGTTAAGTTAGCTGTACAGTATCAAAGAAAATTATCCAGAAACAAATTGAAAGTAGAACTAAAACTGCAGGCAATAGAAGATATGTCTAACCTTCTTATAGATAAGCTCATCCTAAGTACTTTTCACGTGCAAAAAGAAAAGGCCAATTATAAATTATTCTTAAGGGCAAATCCTAGGCATTGCTTCAATAACTTTGTATCAGTTACTTTTTCGTGAATTAAAAAAAAATCATTTTCTCAATAATTTTCATTAATTCCATCAGAAATTTTTATTAATTTAGGTAGGCCCTTCTTATTTTCACAAATTAGCAGAATGCCAATTTATACATGAAATTCTGCAGATTTACCTTAAGACTTAAGAAAGAGAAGGAAGAGAATAAGTAAATGTACTGAGGGCCTACTATGTGCTCATGTTTCAATGTGCTATCTTCTACATTAATAAATTAAATCCTTCTAATAAATTGTGATACAAAGAATGTAATACATCCAATGAAGTACTAGTTCAAATACATTGATACTGAAGCACAGGCTGCATTCTAAAAGTCTGCCTCAAAGTCAGTGTTTTATCATTAAAACACAGATGTAAGTAAGATGACTTTTCTAAAATGGTCTGTATACCCTGTTATGTGCATAATATGCCATATTTTATCAAATCTAAAATGCCAGTGATTATAAAAATCACCCCTATTTATGTAGCCAGTAATAAAGGGGGAAAAATGCCAGTTGTTATGGTATATCACATTTTAATTTCTGAGATATTAAAATGCGAAAAGATATATCTTTGAATTAATCAAACACAGTACTTACATAGAACTGGAATCAAGAATATAGCCAAGAATCAAGAATTGGAGTGGGGAGGAGAATCAAGGGCTCAGAGCAATTAAAATATTTATTCAAGGTCACTTGCTGCAGAATTATGAATATAAAAAGATGCTGGGAGACTCAAGTACCCTGCACCAACAATAACAACAACCAGAAGGAAGAGGAAACACAAAAACCTCCTGTACAGGATGAAATTGTATTTAAAACATGCAGAAACCAAGCAAAGTTCAGGATTGTAAAATAAATCTCTTTTCTTTTTTAACCAAGGACTTCTCCATTGTAGCAAATACAGTTGGTACCCTGTCTAAATAACCCAGCTTCTGTGGGTGCCAGTGCTAAAGCTCAAACTTGCAAACACCTCTGGAAGATTTTTCTTGAGCAATTGGATTCACCTTTTGCCAACTCGATGGGGATTCCTCTACTGTCCCTATGCCTCCTAAATCTTGTAAGCAAAGAATATCTGATCCTGTGGTTTGAAAACCTAGTCCCCTTGCGTTCAGGTAGACAGATTCTGAGATGCAGTTCACACTCCAGAGTTCCCCTTGGGAACACGCTAAGACTATTCAGAATCTGAACCAACATTTTCTCTTGGCTCTTTCTCCACCCCCAGTAAGTTACTTTATAAGGATTCCTATCTCGGGGCTGTTTCTGGGGAGCTCAGCCTAAGAGGCTCATTTTATCTATGCAGTCATCCTCATGCCCTGCTGCTACACCAAGAGACCTGCCTGGAGGGACAAAAGCCATTCTGCATGGACCAATAAAATCCATTAAATAAAATCTATTAAATGGAATGTTGGCCATAGATGGTTCATGGTCTTCAATAGAATAAGCAATTCAGGATGAGAATACTGTAAACTCTCACCATCCTCTGCCAGTGTTAGGTACTGACACCTTACGTGTTTGAGTGCCTGCTCTGTGTCAGGCCCTGGTCTAGACTAGTGGAGAAAAGGATGAATAATGCCCAGGAAGCTTGTGATTTTGTGAGGTTTCAGAAAAAAGATAAGCATGTCCATAAAGCATTAGAATTAGAATCAAGAAGAAGCTTTGTAAATAATCCTAATCCTACTAAAATACGCAGATGAATACCACCCTCCAAAGACAAAAAAAAAAGGGGCAGGAAAATCACATAGTCTTTCACAAACAGAATGGAACAGTATGAGTATTTCATTGAAAGTCTCAGGAAGGTGTGAGACAAAGCAAATATTTGGCTACTGTGATGGTTATCAGTGGACATCATTTACTAAACCACAGTTTTTAGGTTCACTGAAAAGGGAAGAGCAGAAGTTACCCAGAGTCCTCTGGGGGTCAAGATGGCTTTCAGATCAGTGTGGAGTGAGAGGGAAGATGCTTGTGCATTATGAGAATTTGTGGTGAGACCTGGAGATTCTAAGTGCCTGAGAGAGGCTCAGTGATACACAGGGGAAGAGGCTCAGAGGGATCTGAAAACTGTGCTTGAGGCTTCTGCCCAGAGGCCAGCATGTTGAGCAAGTATTATATGGAATAAGGCAGGGCAATGTTAATACTCAAGATTTTACAATCGTTAATGAATAAGTTGTTTAATTAATTTTAAAATACAAAATAAAACTTCCAACATACATTTCAATGTTTAGTTAAAAGTTGAAAAACAAAAATGACAGCAACAGCAACAAAGCACAAATATAAAGCAAAACCAAAACAAATCTCCAAATCTCCATTTTTTTCAGTGGCATGTATTAAAAGCCTTCATACTTCCAAAGTAGAAAGTAGAAATACTCCAGTCACAACTGTAATACTCTATAAGCTAATATTGAAGAAGACATTTAAAGAAAAACAAATATTTAAATTCAACTTTATGAATTCGGTAATTCAGAAATTCAATAAGTCATGATAAAAATTAATCTCTCTGGGTTTTTTGGGAAGGGACAGGAATAATGATTATTTTTAGTTACCCAAGCTACCTGAGCCTGGATCAGTTTTTTTTTTTTTAATAACTCAGTTTTGCTCATCAACAATGACACTTTTTTCCTTCCTAAATGTAAATCAGGATGAGAGTAACATTGTGTGTCTTTGTCTTTTCAAGGTCATGTTTGGCCAAGAGTATCAGCCAAGGTTTCTTTTTCCTTTTTTAAGGAGGCAGCAGTGATCTGATTAAATATTTATAAATCCGGTTGGGTAAAGTTAAATGGAGCAGAAGATGCAATTAAGAAGTAAAACCAAGTGTCACACTGCAGTGTCTACTAAAATAATACAAAATGTTGGAATCGTGAAACTTTTTTAGTGCAGTATGTGTAAGCCACAGTTGGGGCGCATGGCATGAAAAGTGAATAGCGCTTTCCAAGACGTATTAATCAATGCTCAGAGGTCATCTAAAAACACTGTCTGAGTTTTCATACCCTCTCCTTTTTCTCCTGATATCGTTTTATTCTTCCCCGGTGGGGGTGGGATGTTGGAGAGGTAGGTGGTGACAGTGACGTTTTACTGCCAGAGCTGTGAACATCGCGGCACCCGCTTCTAAAGCACCATCATGGGAGGCTTTCGGGCTTGCTGAGAATATTTGGAGAGGCAAGAGCAGAGGCTAAATATTGAACCACTTGCTTTCAGAAAAATGAATGAATGAATGAATGAATAAATAAATAAAACATTTAAAAGAAAATCATGATTAGCAACCAACATCTTTTCAGTTGCTTTTACAAAGCCTTCCAATGTCTGAAATAAAGCTGCTGGCAAAAAAAAAAAAATATATATATATATATATGTTCAAGAAAAAAATGTAATTTTTCAGTCTTAGATTGAAAGCTGGTGGATGGAGAAGGGAACATAAATTCAGTATAAAATATCCTATATAGATAGATGGGAATGAGCCAACTGCAAATCAATTATGGAAAAAGCTTAATCTTGGCAGAAAAGGATGCTATTCAATTATAATTAGTATTATGTATTCATAAACATTTTCAAGGTTTGCATTTATTTTGGGTTGAAATGTCATAAATATTTGCATGGTAATATTCTAGTTAATTTGATTATAATTTTGATAAGGCCAAGTTCAGTTAATCAATCTCAATTAGCCTGATTAATTTCACGCTAAAAACCTAAACCAAGGGGACAGAATCCATTCCAACTCTAACTGATTGTGTTATGTATGCCTTTGGGCACTGGAAGAGCTTGAAAAGCAGACTTCAGGAAAATCATTCCATACAGACACTGGAAAAATTAACTCAATTTTTATGTTTTACCAACAGTCTGTTGTGTTGCTGTCGTTATGTTAAAGAAGTTCAAAGAAAACTCAATTCTGTGTTACCCATTAGTAACACTTGAATTAATGAAGTGAAATTTTTAAAGATCAATAAAAAATAAGGGAAAATTAACTTTTCTTTCTGCTTGAGTACCAGAGGGTATCCAACTTTTCTTTCAGTAACTCTGTGCTGTTAAATTGTTATGACATTTGTTCAACTCCTCAAATGAAAATTAGTATTGGATGACAATTTTTTCATTATTTTCATTTCCTAAAGCTTCGGTATGTTTACTTGCAGTCATGCATTACTGTGGTTACTCTTAAGATGAAAGAGTGGGGTTGTAACAAAGGTGGGGCGTGCGGGTGCCTCCTGGGACACAGTATGTGTCCTATAATGTAGGTGGATGTTACTTGGTGTGTTAACTTTGTGACACTTCATTGATGTATACTTGTGATTCATGTGCATACAATTTTCCCTCTTTTATATTACAAACTTTTAAAAAGGAATTTATAAAAATTCCAGTTGGGTCATTCCTATGAATGAAGTTATTACAAAGACTTAAAATTTATTTAAGTACTGGCTCCATCGTTTTCTTTGATGATGACAATTTCCTGGATATGTGCATTTTATCAAATATATTACAACATCTTTCTTTGATTTGGTTTTAACTTGGACCTTGTTTCTGTAATGCAAAAATCCACTTGTAATTTCCAATCCATTATACAAATTAATATCTTTTCCCCAGCTGGGATTAGGAAATCATTTGGATGAAATGATGCCCTGTGCTTTTAGCTGCCTTCAGATATAAGCCCTGGCTTTGACTTACCTTTCTGTTGTTCTTTCCTGGGCAGTGAACATCATTATTGTCCTCCAGTATGGTAAAATGTTCAGTGTAAGAGTTGTCTTTACTCACAGTGTGCTTTGTGAGTTCATGCTGTTTTTTTAGCATTGGCTACTTCGTTCATTATATTCTATATAATTTTATACACTGATGTCATGGGGGTAATAATTGCATTGTAATGAAAAAATGACCCTGATTAGCAGTAATGTGGCCAGCTGTGGGGTGCAATGTTAGTATACACCTACTGTTTCAGTTTTCTAGTAAAGCTGATAATGACTGAAGAACACGCGGTCGATTCAGAAAATCATGCTTGACAATTGCACCAGTCATCAAGTTAACTTTTGATCCTCATCTCTAGCAGCTTGCCTTTAGCTTTTATTAAAGAATAGAGAAAAGCAGAACCAGTAAAAGCATCCTCCGATACTTGTTTAGATATTTTATCTGACCATTGAGCATTTGCCTCTCTAAAGCACTAGTGTCCAGACATAGGTTAAGCATGGGCCGTGATGTCAGACACAGCTGGGTGATGTCAGACAGACCTCAGTATGCTCTCTTGCTGAGTCACATACTTGCCTTGTGAGATTGGGCAAGTTAATTTCAACTTTTGGCCTCAGATTTATTATTCATAAATTGGGTATAATTATATCTTTCTTGTTTGGTTATTGAAAAGATTAAATAAGATTAAAGGTGTAAATTCTCTAGGTGGCACCTGGTGTGCATTCCAGAGCTCAACGAATGGTGACCATTGTTTTTATTAAATGTTGCTTCTCATTTCCATCAAATCAGAAATTAAGATTGGACTTGAACAATAGCTCTGTTTTGTCTTTTAAACCTTGCATATGAGATTGAAACTGTATGATTCAATTTATCTGAAGTGTAAACACAAATGCAATCATTTTAATGGGGTCAGTGTCAGAATAGTAAGTCCTTTTGTGAGGTGTGATATAATCTGGGAAAGGCATGATGGTTTATAAGGTGCCAAAAATGTTCTATTTCTTGATCTAAGCCATAGCTATTGAATTTTACACATGTGAAAATTCATCAAGTTGTACACTTAATGTCATGCACATTAAAACGCAATAAAAAAATAAAGAAGGAGCTTTAATAGTAATACTTCTCAAATTTGTTGAGGAAGTATAAATTTCCACAGACTTTTGGGAAATTAAGAAGTCATGACAATATTCAGTAACTCTGCCCCTATTTCAAGTAAATACTCCAACAACAGAAATATTCCAATAACAGATAAAAATTATTTGCATGAAGGGGTTCATTTCAGCACTATCTTTTAAAAAGCATCATTGAAACACTATAAATTAAATGTTTAATAATCTGGAAAAATTACATAATTGATGATGTATTAATTCCAGAATTACATAGCCATCAAAATTACTATGCAAAATAGTGCAGCCATTTTAGAGGACTCCTTAGCAGTGTTTTATAAAGCTAAACATACATTAGCGATATAATCCAGCAATTTCACTTCTGGTTTTTTATCCATGACAAATGAAGACTTGTACAACAATGTTCATAGTAGCCTTATTCATAATAGCACCAAACTGGAAAAAATACAAACATCCATCAATAAGGAATAGATGAAGAAATGGTGGTATATTTATAAAATGCAATACTACTCAGCGATTACTACGACATGAATTAATCTCAAAAAATAATAATAATAATGTTGAATGAAAGGAGCCAGAAACAAAAGATTATATAACTGTGTGATTCCATTTATATGAGGTGCTAGAAAAGGCAAAATTAGTCTATGGTCATAGATATTAGAGCAGTGGTGCCTCGAGTAGGAAGGTGAGGAATTGCCTGATGAAAGAAATAGTCTTTATCTCATTTGGCAGCATCAGTAGCATTCATCATGATTTTGAGGTCTGTCCCATAGAACTGTAAAGATATCAGTCTTAAGGTTGTTGAGCTGATGCACCAATGCCAGGAGCCATATATTTTCATACTTCTCATGGAAAAGAAGGTAAAATCCTATTTGTTCAATTGCTGTAGCTGATAGCATCCTGTAAGAGAAGATTCAAAGAAATGCTACTCTAATTTATGTCAGTGTAGAAACGAGTTATTAATGAGGGTTGCAGGAATTTCAGAAGCTTTCTGGCACTCACTCTGGCATTATAGGATGATAGACTTGGAAGGGACATTAGCACCTATACAAAATGGTATTAAAGCCCAGAGAGTTTATGTATCTTGCCCAAGGACACACACAGCCAAGATTAGATCATACATATCCAATTCTCAGCCTCCTTAATGAGAAAAAAGAGGTTAAAGGGTTGTGACAATTCCCAAAGAAATTGAAAGGGTATTGCCTAAACAATGCTAAAGAGCACAAAATATGAGATAAGAAAGCCTAAGGAGAAGCTGCTTATAATGTTTTAACAGTGAAATACAGTTCTACGCAAGCGCCTCCTCACGATTTCTCATGGTGGACATGTAGGTGGTTTGCATTTCCAGTCCCTTCAACATCAGACGTTTATCATTTCTCAAACTCATACATTTGATGCTTTTACTTTTTACTGAATGTTTTTACTTATTTGTCTTCATTCTATCTCAAGAATTGTTGATAAACTGTGAATGTATTCTCATAAAAATTTATAAAATTTATAAAAATCTTTAGTAATTTCATGATCATATTTTTATGGCATTATTCACAGTTTCATCTACCTGTGAGAAAGTTTTAATTTTCTTCCATGGTATTTTAAATGTATTTTATTGCTCCTCCTCTAAGAGGATATGGACAGCATCGCTGTCCCGCATGGCTTCCAATATGCACAGGAACACTTGTAGGGATTTTAAATAGCCCAGACACTTTTTGTGATATGTTTTTACAAATAAGGAAAAGTTCCATTTTTTAAGGAAGTGCCTTTCTGTGGCATTCCACCAGGCATTGACAAATCTTTGGTTCAGTCTCTTGACAAAATCTTAGTGAATGAGAACTGGATGGTTGTGTCATTGATTGTTTTAATGTTATTTTATTTTATCAATAGTTAATATAAACATTGTATCACAGTCCCTAAATTTAAAAGGAACAAAAAATGATGAATGATAAAACCAGTCATCCTTTTCCAGCAATCCTGTTCCCTTCTCCAGAAGTAATATTTTCATTTAGTTCAGCATAGAAAATGTATAAAATTATAGTTTTTTCCCCTCTAACAATGATTTTAATTTTGCATATACTTTAAAATATGTTATTTTGAACTTACATACATATATAAATATATGTTTTTCATCCTAATTTTATACAAACATAGATATATAATACACAATGTTTTAAACCTTTTTTTTTTAACTTATGAATGTGTTCAAGGTCTTTATGTATTGATTCATAAAGAGCTTCAGCAATCCTTTGTATTACCTTCCATTGCATAGAGGAACTATAACTTATTCTACCAATCTCATATTGATAGAATTTAGAATGTTTCCAGGATTTTACTATTACAAATAGATCTGCTGTAATAACCTTGTATACTTATTATACATGTGTGGGGTTATTTTTGCAGTATTATTTCATATAAGGGTATATACTTTGGCAGTTTTAGTAGATATTGTCAACTTGCTCTCTGTAGAGCAATTCTGCGGTAACAAAGGATGTCACCGGAACCCTATACACTCCCTGCAGGCTCTTCCCCAATCCCATTCCTGGCACTCTTCCTATCTCCGACAGAAGTAAACTCTATACTGAATTTTTACTTATGATTCCCTTTTTCTCTTTATGTTTTTTACCACCTCTCTGTATGTACATATTCCTATATAGGACAATTATATATTTATGTACAGATTCCTAAGTAGCATATTATTTTTAATATATGTAAATGGAACCATACCGTATAAAATCTTCTGTAATATGCTTCTTCCTCAGAATATCCTATTTTTGAGATTATTCATGTCGGAGCACAGAACAGTAGTTTTTTTCACTTTCACTTGTATGATGTGCCATTGTAGGAACATGCTGCAATTCATTTATTTATTATAATGATAGACATTTTTGTGCTAATTAATTTTTTTACTGTTTCAAACAATATTCCTATGGATATTCTTGTCAATATCTTCCACTATATGTGAGTTCAAAAGTTCTGTAACTCTTACAGTGTAACCTGGACTCAAATGTCTGCATTGTGCAGTATGGATATTTTCAGCCTAGCTACCTAATGATTAACTTTTCCAAATAAGTAGTCTATTTTATCTTACCATCGGGAGTCGGTGAGAATTATTGTTACTCCATGCTAATATCTAGGGTCAAACTTTTCAATCGAGCAAGTGTTAATCGTATTTCACTATGGTTAAAATGTGCATGTTCTGAATACTAAAAAAATTGATCATCTTTTCAGATGTGTATTTAAGTTTTGCTTCTGTGAATTATTCTTAAAATATTCTGTTCATTCCTTTTATTTCTATTGGATTGTTTGTAATTTTTTCTAATTGATGCGTAAAGTCTCCCTTATACATTTTGGATCTGGGTATTTGTCAGTTATAGTTTTTCAGTCTCTAAATTTGATGCAGCACTCTCTAACTTCAAAACTGTCTTATTCTCTAATTAAATATTTAGACTATTTAACTTCTTTTAAAGTATTCTTTTAACTTCATTTTACAAACTCTGATTCATAGTATCTGTGCTATAATTTATTTTTAATACAGCCTTATTTCCATTATTATTTCTACTTGAATCATAAATTATTTGGAAATATGTTTTTATATTTGTAAGAAGATAGGTTATTTCTTACAATTTTTGATTATTTAAATTGTATTATAGTCAGAGAATGTGTTCAGTGTGATATCAGTACTTCGAAATTTTGTAATGTTAGCTAAATTGTTAAGATGTGGTCGGGTTTTATAAATATCCATGTGTGCTTGAACAAAATTCATATTCTCCACTAAATCAAAATTACTGATTGCACTTTCCAACTGTTCTATGTCTTTACTCTTCAATTCATTGATTATGAAAGTCTTATTTGACTATTATTAATATGACTAATGTTCTCAGTTTTTTAGTTAAGCATTTGATTTGTTCTGGTTTTATTTTACATCAGAAATGTGAGGTAGGGATCCAACTTTTTTTCCCAGATTCCAATTGTAACAATAGCTTTTCTTGATAGTTCATCTTTCTCACTACCTATTTGTTATGTCGCCTTATTATATGCCAAATTATTGTAATGTTGGCTTACTTATGGATTTCTATTGTATTCCATTAATCAGTCTATTCATATAAGGATGGGACTCTTTAATTAGATGACAATCAATAATGAAAGTTAAAACCAGGCCCTGATATAACCATATGCTGAAGGGCCTACATCAGAAAAGTGAAGCAGAGACTTTAGAAAGATAGATAGGGTCATGGTCTTTTTGCCTAAAGAAGAGTGTGCAAATAATGAGTGAAAATGCAAGTTTCAACAGAGAGAAGTGTACATCGTTAGCAGTTATTGAAACCATGTGAAAAAGGACTCTAACTCTTTACTCTGTAAAAGGCATCATATTATGGAGATAAACATCACACTAAATTATACTTGCAGTACTTACTCACATCTCCAGAGAAATGAATGAATGAGTGAGTTGATGCATGTTTTACGGTGTTTTGACTGTAATCAAAACTAACTAGATTAAAGAAATTTACTTTCTGAACAAAAATGGCAAGCCATAATGGTTGCAATTAGAACGTGATGTTGAAGTTAATATGTAAATATATTCTTCATAACTAAAACACTCCCTGCTAGTAAATTAAGCCAATGTTTTATGTTTGTCCTTATAATCTATTCAGCAGGATATATGGTGCTCATACAAATCAATTCTTACAAAATTTTAGCACTTTTTCCACCTCTAGATCTTCCCTCCTTATGCATTTTTTCAAAAATTTAATCCTAACCACCCCAGGAGATTGTGGGTAGAAGGGAAAGAGATAGAAAAAATAGTTTACCAAGATTTTACAGATTTGTCCAGATTGAAAATACATATCTTGAAAATGTTGTGATAATATTACATCAAAAATTGTTACTATTCATCCAAGATTTTAGCACCCATGAATTTGTTAAAGCGAGTTATCTTGTTTTATAACTTTTAGTTTCATTTCATTTGACTATATTTTAAAACCGAGAAGTGAGAAATAATATATACAGCAATGTAGAGGTAATAGTGAGTTTAATACTGAAATCCAATCTACTGGGTTCTGCTTGATCTAATATCCAAAGCCCAAGTAATAAGTAAGTTGGGGTATGGAGAGGCCTATTATTTTTTTGGGACATTAGTATTTTGTATTCTACCTTAGTCTAGAAAGTGCCTTATTTGCCCATTTATTATGTTTTATAAACCAATTCTATCTTGCCTGCATTTTGAAAGTATTTCTATTTAAATAACAAAACAAGTATTTAAGTTAGAAATCTATTGAACTCTTCTGAGCTATTGGTAATATCAGATCTTTCAGCAAGAAAGCTGTTTTTTCAGTTACTAAATACACAGGCACTGCATAATCTTGCCCTTTGAAAGCCAGGTCAGGAACACATTTTGGTTGCTAGGCAGCTAGTAGGGAAGCAGTCCATTTTAGACCTGTGGCCCATGCAGCCTGCATTTCACACCAACCTCCTCCAGCTTCCCAGGGAGTTGCTAAAGAGGTTCTCCTGTTCCTTTTTTTGTTTTTCACTTCCCTGCCATAAGCACTCCATTTGTGTGTCTGCTTTTATGGGGACCTTTCTGGGAAGTAAATATGGCAGATATATGTGTACTAATTCTGAAGACTCACATTAAACAGAAATAGAAAAACCATGAAGGCATTCGTGAATTCGAGAGTGTGGATGAGAATAGATTAAGATTAAAAGACAATTCCTGTTACACTTTCATTTGCATGAAATTTGGTAAAAAAAAAAAAAAAAAAAAAAAAAAAAAAAAAAAAAAAAAAACCATTTTGGAGGCCAAAGGAAAAATGGGACAGTGAGAGGGAAGGAAGAAAGGGAAAAAGAAGACTCAAGGAGGGAGGGAGGGTAAGAAAGTAAAAAAGGAAGGAAGGACGGAAGCAAGGAAGGGAGGGAGGGAAGGAGGAAGGAAGGAAGGAAGGAAGGAAGGAAGGAAGGAAGGAAGGAAGGAAGGAAGGAAGGAAGGAAGGAAGGAAGGAAGGAAGGAAGGAAGGAAAGAAGAGAGAGAGACGGACAGATGAAAGGAAGAAATGCTCCTTTTTAATCACCTTGAGAAATGTTGTATGTGAATGTAAACTCTCGTGGAATATTCCTAGTGTGATAGTAAAAGCTCTTTGGCTACTTGTACTATGTCAATTCCTCCAGCAGGTACAAACCTGCCCCTGTAGTGGTTTAGATCTTTGACCATCACCCAGTGAGCCCGAGTGGAGTAAAGGAAACAGTCCTGTAGGAGGAGCTTGTGAACTCATGAAAAGCAAAACTTGTTAGAGTTGCCAAGAGAGAAATCTGGCCTACTATTTATACATTGTGGCACTGGAGTAAAACAGCGGGAGTCAGTGTTTTCAACCATCTGGGAAAGAGGGACAGGGTTGAGAGCTTTCCCTCAAAGAGAAGGTATCTTCGCAGCAGGCATCAAAGAGAGCAAAAAGCAATTTTTTAGATTATGTTCCTAAAACAAAACTGAGACCTTTATTTACCTTTGGGTTGGGTGGGGAAAGAATAATGAGGCTTTTGCAGTGACAGCAAGGGGAAAAGAGGGCAGCAGTTGACTATTCATCCTGACAGGTGTAGACACAGGCTGGGAAGCCTAGTCCATCTTCTGTCTGTGAAGCAACCAGAGCAGGAGCCTACAGTTTTTCTATTCCAGAAGTCGATGATGTTGGAACAGTTGTACCACTTGCTTTCTCAATTCAAATACAGACTTTTCCCTGTGAAGGGCTAAAGCAAGCAGACAGTGAGAAAAACAGCAAACCGGGGTGGTATCTTCAAGTCTTTTCTGTGAGTTGATTGGAAATAGATCCGTTCTTTTCCAAAATACAATTTTTTAAATTTTAAAATAAAAACAAAAGAGTCAGTTCAGAATTTCTTTGCTAATTATTTTCTATAGGAGGATAGAGTCCATTTACTAACAAAATAAATGGATTTAATTATAAGTCCCTAAATATATTATGTAGTTTGAATATACTATTTTGTTTTGATTAATTCTAATATTTAATTATAATATATTATATCTATAGTAAAATGTGTTGCCCATAATTCAGATAACTGTAAGCCTTTTGAAGAAGGAAATTTGGGAGTATACATCAAAAGCCACATCAGTGCCTTTCTCTTTAACATAATAATTCCATTCCTAAGAGTTTAACTTAAGGCAAAAAGTTAAACATTGAACAAAATCATATTCATGAAAATATGTTTCCATTATAATGATGAAAAAGGAAATTATATAAGTAACCAGAGTAGGAGATTTATTAGGGCAGCAGCTCTCCAGAGGAGGAGCAGTTTCACCCGCTAGGAGTGAGACATTTGGAAAGGCACAGAACAGTCCCCACAACAAAGAATTACGAAGCCCAAAATGTCAGCAGTGCCAAGGTTCAAGCACTCTGCATTACTGCAATTAGAGTACACTGACTCCAAAGAAAAATGCGCAATCTGTAAAGATCATATTATAAAAAATAGGCTTAAAGATGCAAACTTTTTTCGATGTGAGAAAAATAACAGTAAGTGACTCTATATATACATTGTGATCAACAGTCATTTAACATAAGCTAGTGAAACTAACGTTGCAGGGCCTCTTAGAATTTGTAGCAATGTGTTCCACATGGTTATAGACTTGTAAAAATAAAATGATAGAGTAAAATCATTTAAAATTTTTCTTAAACTAAGATTTTTTCCCCCTTAAGTTATATAAGTTTCAGGCATCACTAAACATGATCCACCTTTGATTATACTTTTAATGAAGTGAAATGAAGCACACATGATCAAGAAAAACAAAAACAAAAAAAGCCTGATGGGACATTACCAGATAGCTAACTGCAATAATGTAAGGATGGTAGGGTCACGGGGCATGTTTTTCTCTTCTCTAGTTTCCAAATATTTTTCAAAGCTGTTAGTTTATGATGAAAGAAAGTGTTTTCAAGAGAAAGCAAGTTTGTAGATTTACAAGAAGAAAAAATGTGGAGAAAAACTACCATTTTAAGCCCCTTATGAGTTTTTCTGTGGTTTAAACTATGGTCTTCTCACGTGGCCACTTCTGACTCTGCAGTTCGTCCTGGTCTCACAGCTCTCTGTCATTCATTCAAGTGTTCAACAATTTTACTAAGAGGGCATGTGTTTTAGTTGTCTTTTACTATGTAGCAGACCACCCCACAACTTAAGGAGCTGACTGTGCTTTGTGGGGTATTTCCCATTTTTGGCCTCTCACATAGTTGCAGTGAAATGGTATTTGGAACCGAAATCATCTGAAGACTCAATTGGGCTAGACGTTCCATTCGACCATCACTCACGTGTCTGGTATGTCCGTGTTCTTGACAGCAGAGAGGCTTGGCCTCCCTTTATGGCAACTCAGTACTCCCGGAGGCGAGAAGCAGAAAGTACCAGTCCTCTTTAACAACTAGACCCGGAACTGAGAGAGCATCACTTTAACCATATTATATGTTTAACACAAGTCACAAGCCAGCCTGGATTGTAAAGGGTAGAAGAATAGACACCTTCTCTCCCTGGAGGACTGTCATGTACATACAGAGGGAACAGCTTGAGGGTGGCTATTCTTTGAACACAATAGCACAGCAAGGGGCATTTGATTTCTGGAATTGCCATAAAGTAGGGAAAGGTTTACAATATAGAGTAAGCATCTTCTCTGCAAATATGAGTGTGATTAAAATGCTTACCATATGATTATAACCATATTGCTCATGAACTCTAAATATGTGAAGTTCAAAACTTTCTTAAGTCCAGGGACATTCCTTCAGAAAAACAGGACTAGGAATAACCTCAACACATGTCAGAATTCTATTCTTACTCCTCAATAAATATAGATGGTCTGAATTCTGAACTCTCACTGACTTTAGCAATTCTAAGCATGCCCATTTCTCCTTTCTCAAAGTAAGGCCCTATCACTAGTAAATGACTCCCACAGTTGGTCACAATTTACTCTTCTCATGCCAGCCATATTGATTCTTTTCTTAAGCCCATGTTATACTTTCATCACGTATGAGGAAATCTTTAAAAGTTAATGAATCTATTAGAAAGGAAAATGAGAGTCCGACACAAATGTACAGTCCCTTTCCCCAAGTGTTTATTAACAAAACAGTGTGAGGAATTCTGACTGATGAGTATTGCAGATTCACCTGGGCCTGCAGAGTGACTAACTATATGTGGAATTAAATTGCTTTCTCAAAAAGCAACACCCAGAACTATCCATATCTATAATATGTAGAACTTCTGGATAAATAATCAATATATCTGACAATCAGCTCTAGAAAGAAAAAACTTTTGAGTAGTATTTTGCCAAGTTGAATGTTCTAAAACAGTATTTTCCTGAAACCCTCCAATATAATTTTCTGTTATGGTAATTGATTGCAATAGGGCAGTGACATTTAGCTGAAATTTCCAAATATTTACTAGTAACAGCATTTTTATGTATTTTTTTAAATGGATGGTAACTATGTTTGGATTAGAATTTCTTTTAAAAAGATACAAACTACTTTATACTGAAGAAAGATGTCTCAAGCTATGAAACATGACTGTGGAGTGCTTGATAGAGTAACTAAGGAAGTGAATTAAGTAGAACTCACTAAAGACCACCGGAATCTACATTAAATTTATCAGAATTATTGACTAGTGCCCCTCTTTGCTGGATGACAAAATTCATATTCTGTTTCTAGATATATGAGTAAAAGACCAGAGCTGTTATTTGCATTGCGGAATTGATAGTCCATGGATTCAGTCAGTTTTACTTGTTATTAATAAGCAGATTGTCAAGATAATTAAAATCTATGTCGATGTTATGAAATAAAGAGACATTTGTAGGTAACAACACAGGACAGACTCAATCCCCTTATTAGAAGCATGCTAGTGTACCACAGATTAACCAGCACCCAGCATTATTTTACTTTGTCCCACCTTTCTCTGTTACATGCTACATCTGACATTTTTTCAAAGATATAAACAATCCTATTTCTTGATATCAAAAGTGCAATGCCTCAATTCTGTGACTAGAAAATAAGAATAAATTAAAACTATCTTCCACTTTTAATTGCCATTTTATTTTTACAACCGACTTCTTGACCAACTCTCCCTAAAAAAAATCATCAAATATTTTCACTATACTTTTAAGTTCTCATTTTTAGTTTATCAAAGTAATGGAAATGCCATTTAAGATTAAGAAAGAACAGTTTCTTCAGTCACTTATATGGAAAGTGGAACCATTTGTAAGAGTGTGAGGACCCAATCTCAGGAAGACGCTAAAATGAAGAAATGCTCTGGGGAACATAATTTGAAAGTATTTGTCTCTGATTTGGGATGCATTTCAAACTAGCTTGTCTAATTCGTTTTCCCAGCCTGTAACATGCCCATTTATATTCATTTATTCAAGGACCAAATCAGTCACCCAATCAACACATATTTAGTAGTTATTCTAGGTGCAATGCTGATACTATATAGAATTAAAGATGATTAATAAGTTACAATCTCTCCCTTAGAGGACAGAGAAGGACTTACTTGTCTTGCTTGCAATAGGGAATACTGTTATATCCCTAGTGCCTAAGATTATACTTAGCACAGAGTAGACACACGCGATTATTCTTTCTTCCTTCCTTTTTTCCCCCATTTTCCTTCTTTCCTTCCTTCTCTTCTCTCTTTATTATATTTGTCTTGTTTCTTTTCTGTTCTTTAAATTAGTGACATTTTAAAAACACAGACACTGATGGGAATAACAGAAATAAGAACATAAAAAACTTAACTGACTGGGATTTGACCAAATGGTCTCCCCACATCTTAGCACCTCTCATGAGTTTAGAAGTTATGTAAATTTTATTCTCCACTGAAGCTCCAGTATTAGCCCAGTGACTTGACAATAGAGGTAATCAATTAATGACTGATATAAAAATAAGTGATGCAGTATATTTCCTACAGTGGACAATGTAGTCATTGAAGTTCATAAGAATGATATCAATTTGTCAAGAAAATGTTAAATGATCCTGTTTATACTCTACTCAATAAAACAAGGTTTGCAGCTCTTTTTTTTTTCATTTATTGGAAAATTCATTTATATAGAAGTCCTTATTGAGCTTTGGTAACTACTGAATGAGCTATTGCTTGAAATTCTCTTGCTTTGTCAATAACCATCACATCTAGAAAGCAGGGTGGGACTTCTCATTCTCCAGCTTTCTTGAGGTGGTGAAGCTTCTATCAAACCATGCTCTCTCACTGGTAACACAGGAGCAGTCTGCAGGGGCCCCACAGGTGGATGAAACCTAACCCAGTTGTAAATCACAACATGGAAACAGTCTTGCATATTTTAGCAGACAGAAAGAAAATAGCTTGTCAGCCAACAATCAGAAGCACATTATGTCTCAGAAAGCCTGCCTCTTGAAACTGTCAGGCTGTACGGGTCCTTTCAGAGGAACCTTCTTTCCAATTCATTTGGAGCCTCCATACTACTCCCTCTCTCCTGTGTCTTTCAGATTACCCCCATGAGTCTTAGTTTTTCTTTGAAATGTTTCCAAACCATTGAAGCACACCTCATCACAAACCCTCATCGATGAATTGTACGTTGGAGGTTGTGTCAGATATAACTAATGATCAGAATTATTCCCACCTTCTCCCTGTTGTTGACAGACAGCGAATAAAGGTAATATTATTATGCTTACAATTGATCTATTGATGATAGAACTTGTTTTTGACTACTGAAAATATAACCTTTTTCCAAAGCTGTTCTAAGCCAATGATTTAGAGCCCTGATTTCCTATTTATTTTTAAAATAATTCTCCCACTGTTCATTTAATGAGGCACATTATTATTATTTCAACCACCTGGCTCTGCACAGTGCAAGTGTGTCATACCTACAAACACATGGAAAGAAAAGGCATACAGATCTCACATTACTGTTGAGAAAGAAAGACACATTAATTGTTTTCTACTCTCTTTTTTTTTTTAAGTAGTGGGGATCTTACCTTGGTTAAGCATTTCTGGATTAAGCATTTCTAGATAGATTATGTGAGAGTCTATATAAAGTAAAAATGAGAAATTAAGGCTTTAGAGCCAACCTCATTTGGGTTGGTATTTGGGCTTTACCATTTAGTAGCACTGCAAACCACTAACCTCCCATAAACGTTGAGGAAGACTCTGGGTGCCATTCCAAGATGTTTAGACTTTCTTCCACAGGCAGAAGAGAGCCTTTGAAGGCCATGGAGCAGAGGAGTAACATGGCAGGAGAAAAGCTTCGCGATAACTTGCAAAGGAGAGATGTCAATGGCAAAGAGTCGCTTAGCTCCATCCTCCTGGACACACAGAGGGGTCTATGTCTGGCACTGTTAATTCTCCTAGTCTTATAAACAGTGCTGTAAATGACTGTGGCGATTGAATAACTGACAAAGATGATGAAATGGAGACATATTGACTGATTGATGAGAGTTAAGGACGTTCACTTATCTTTTGAATATATTCATCTTTTGAGTATTGGCTGAATGATATATCTGATTTGCCCCATGCCTCAAATAATGGTTTAATAATCTAGTATTGAATCAACAAGCAATGTCTCAAATATGGAAGCCATGAAGAGTTCTGAGATGTAACTATTTCAAACTTTCCTACCTTTACATTTGCATGAGATTTTGAAATGGCAGTATAGTTAAGATCGAATAAAGAGGAATGAAGTGGCTTCAGCTAGCTGCAGAACACAGACAGATGCAGTTTCATTACCCAGCTGTGAGTAATTTTCATCCCAATCGGAGGTAGAATTTTGAATAGACTGAAAAACATGTTCTGTAGCAGGAACACTGCGCCCAGGATGTTCTGTCAGGATGTCCTGCAAACTCATTTATTTAACTCATATAGTGGCTTCCTCTTCTCTCTGCAAATGACCAGGTAAAGAGGGTAACAGTCCCAGAAATGAATGGTCCCAGGACTCCTGTTTTTCTGTGACCTGTTCTTTCATAGACATGAAATTGGCCATGCAACAATCTCTTCCTGCCCCGGGTATTCCCACTGTCTTTGCCTAATTGGAAAGGGCAAAACATCTTCAACCGCAGCAAGTGAGACACAGAAGCAGTGTCAGTGAGAAGACTGGCAATGGGCTGGTGAGACTGGCAGCCACTTTTGATCATTTCAAGCAGTGTATGTCCCCTCAACATTCTCCAAATTAACAGCTCACTATCGTCGAAAGTCTCGCTGGGTATTGTGTGAGTTTGCTTGAGATTCCTCATAGCTGTGAATATGGTCTGAGTTTTTTCCTTTTTACGAGCCTCAGCAGACAACTGTTCTGAAAACACGCTGGTAGCTCTTGACTAAAGATTGTTGAGAGCAGGGAGAAAGAATAGCACTTAAGAAAAAAAATAGAAGAGCTTCAGTGACATTTGCAAAATTGCTCTTCCTTCCGATTTGGTTGAAAAATTGTTTTTCAGATTCTAGGGAATTGTTTTTTCAAACAATTGCTGAAAAATTCTTTCTCACACACTTCATAGAATAACACTGTTTGTGCCAGAAAGGACCTTAGAGGTGACGTTGTGTCCTTTGTGTGTAGATTAGGAAACTGAGACCCAAAGTTTAGTTTTTCCCCACAATCTTGGCTGCAGAGTCAGTCAAAACAGAAACTCCTTAGCAAGTTATGCCTCATTTCCTTATATTTAACATTTAGTCAGCTACGTATTCATTTGGCTGTTGACTGCTTATTGAGCAGCTGCTACATGGAAGGCACTATCAAGGCACTGAGAATACAGTGGTAAACAAACAACCAGGTCTCTGCCCGTATGTTGGTGATAGATGCCCTAGCTCCTTAGTAGTCAAAATGTGTCAGCATTATCTAGGAGTTTGTTAGAAATGCAGAGTGTCAGGCCTAATTTCAGAACTACAGAACCAGAATATCCATTTAAATGATATCTCTGGGATTTCCTCTGCATATTCAAGTTGAGAAGACATCAAGAAAATAATTCAAAGAAGCGACATAGGAAGTGTTCAGGAAAAGCAGTAGGAAATGAGGTAAGAGGGACATGTGAAGGCAAAGTACCCAGAGCTCTGTGGGCCATTTGAAGGATGTGGTCTTTTGTTCTGAGTGGACAGGGAAGCCCTGAGAGGGCTTTGAGCAGAGGTGTGGTGTGATCAGACTCAGATACAGATATGGAGCACAGCTTTAAATGATTGGCAGATTGAGAGCAAATTAGTGGTGGCTTCACAATGGGGGATGTGCTACAAAGGGGAAGAAAGAACTTTTAAGGATAATAGAAATGTTCTATATCTTGACGATAGTGGGAATATACCAATGTATGCATTTGTCCAACCCCATCTAATGCTCCACTGAGAATGAAGGCATTTTATTATATGCGAAGTGTCTCAAAAAGTTAAAACACACACACACACACACACACACACACATTAGGTACATCATAACCAGGATATAAATTAAATTATGTAAAAGAAAAAAATTAGTTGAAACTAAACTTCTCTCCATACCAAGGGAGAAACAGGAATATATGGCATATACAAGACCATATACTACAAAAGATAATTCTAGGACTCCAAAAAAGTTGGAAGTAGGCAGAATGCAATAGTGGAGAATCCAAAGGGATACTGAAATGAATAAACACGTAGTTAGCATCTAGAAGACAGTTTCTATTTCTGCTTCCACTTCTATTGCTTCCTAGCTTCATGATCTTAGGAAAGCCACTCACCCTTCTTGGGAGGCAATTTTCTTCTCTTTTGATTAGTAATTGGAGCACTTGTTCCCATATTGCTGTTTAAGTGTCAAGTGCAACATAGGAGCTAGGAAGATAGTTTGAAAGTTAGAAGGCAGTATATACATATATCTGGTTGCTAAAACTTCCTTGTTTGAGTTGTATTCATATCAATGAAACCAAGAAACTGGAAAGGACTCCAATTTTTAGGCATAACTGACACTGACACAATTTTAGGGCATAGTCAATCTTTGCTGATGTTCAATGCAAAATACCTGTGCTGATGTGTTCTCAAAACAGGTCCAGTGCACACACTGTGGGTGTATCCTTTAGGTAGAGTCTTCTTGTTAATAAGAGACAAAATTGTAAAAAGCAAAAATGTGTTTTGTAAAGAGAAGGTATATATAACAACACTGAAAGTCACAAAATAAATTTGATAAAGACTTTTACATTTGTGGATCCATTAACATTTTTTCCAGCATCTGACCCTGAACAAGGTATGGAAGGATATACAATGATGAATGAAACAGAGTCTTCATTGTCAAGGAGATAACAATCTGGAAGTAAGGATAATATATGTCTAAAAATAACCTGAATGCAAATGATATATGAAAAATATTACAAGAAAAAAATAGTGCAGTATAGTTAGAAAAGGTGATAAACACGGCCTCTTGGAAGCCTTCATGAAAGAGGTAGTGTTCGAAGTGAGCATTGAGGAATGAATAGGAATATGCTCAGAACAAGAAAGGCATCTCAGGTGGAAGAAAAGATTGAGCCAAGTCATGGAATTGGGAAAATACAAGGCATTTCTGGAATGAGGTACTGGCCAGTTTGGCTGGGGGGGAACTTTGTTTGGAGCGCTGGTATGGAAGACCAGGCTGAAGAAGGTGAATTGAGGACAAAACCATGGAAGATTTTATATGCCAGCCTTTCTTGGCTGGAAATGAAAAACCACTGGAGGTTTCTGAGTAGGACTGTGGTACGACAAATTGTGTCAATAGAAGATAAATTTGGCAGTTCTGTTGTGTACGCACTCATATTGAAAGAGACGAATGCTAGAGAGGCCAATTAGAAAACTAATGCAATGGTCAAGGGGAGAAAAATATAAGAAATTGAACCAGTATATTATTTGTAGAGATAGGAATGTAAGCATCAATACAGGTAACATTGGTATTAAAATTTGGCTGGAGTTTAAAACCTATTGGATTAGGGAGGTGGGAAAGAAGAAAGTATCAAAGAAAAGTCATATTTCTAGCCCAAATGAAAAACCTTGGAAGAACACGTTAGGTGAAAGACAGTGGAGTTTTAAGACATACTGACTTAATGGTACTAATGGAACAGCTAATATTATCGGGTATTTCTCTTGCACTATCCACATTTACATGTATTATCCTATTTAATTTTCAAAATAGTTTTGTGAGAATAAGATCATACCAATTTTGCAGATAGAGAGATTGAAATTCAAGAAGTAAAGTAACCCACTTAAAGTGCCAATATTGCCATTCAAGAAGAAATCTAAATACTGTGTCCTTGTCTAGCTCCATTGCAAAACATCTAGCAGACAGCTGGACATGGAATTTACACAATGGCTTTATCTGAAGGAATTGAGAAAACGAATTTCTTCTCTTCCCTCACATGTTGCAGAGCACTAAATATATATAAAATCTACCCAATATGTCTGCATAAAGTTTTAAATATTAGAAAGTAGGATGATCTCCTGGTCCAGTGATCATTTCTCCTGGATACCAATGAATCATTCCAATGAATGTTTCAATAGTATTTTGCTAACATAGGATACATTCACAAATTAGTTTCTAGGCTGTATTTTGCGAGTGCATCACGATTCAGAATTTTCTTATATTGTCAAGAATGCCGATCTGATTCTGCATGGAAACCCGTATCATACACATAAGATCTGGGAGAAAAGTAACATAATGCAACCTATGTTTCAAAGCTCAACCACTCCCTAAACAAATCTTACTACAAAAATAAGTTTATTCTGAACACAGCCGACAAATCTCAGATCTGTGGCTGAAATGAGCAGCTGATGATATTATAATAAAAAACATTACCATTGCTGTGTTCTGACTGTTTCTTATTCAACTTGTATGTTTGTAGGAAATGACTAGTATCATAAACCTTCCCAACAAAAATTACATTTCTATTTTACAAATAAGAGAGTTTTTAATGCCATAAGAAATGAGTTCTTTTGAATTCAGCTGTGCTTTTCTGAATACTATTTTCTGGCAATGTCTTTGCCTTATCTCTACTCTGCTGTTCCCAGATAACATATTTTGCTATATGTATCTGAAGATTTATAATTGCATCTCCTAGATGGAAATCAAAGGCTGGCATTAATTAACAGTTACTGGTAAAATGGCCCACTAATAAAACAAGTTCATACACTCCTAGAATAATAACTTCGATTCTTCTCTGAAGAATCTGAAGCGGCAGGCTGTCACTTCACAGAACTTTCTTATTTCCCCAAATTTGTGATAAAACCAGCTTATTGTTTCTTCAGGCTACTAAGCATCAAGTAATTTGTTTTCTGTGCTCATTCAGTCTACTCAAGCTTCCTCTTGTGTTTACTGAAGTCCTACAACCTACTCCAGGATTATTTTTTTAAACAAATAATTATGCACTTTTGAATATGGATATTGTCAAAGGAAGGAGCTAATTGCCAACCATAGAGTTGGACCAGACCACTTTATCTTATAAAACCTAAGATTGAGACTCAGGAAATTAGTCCTGCATGGAGACATGTGTCAAATGCATTATAAAAGTATAGCCTCCTTGGTTTAATAGTGTCACCTCATCCATCCAGTTGTACAAGCTGGGAACTTAGGAGTTATTATTTATACTTTCTTCTTCCAACCCATTTTCAACCCACTCTATGTTCTGAAATATCACTTCTGGAATCCATCCTAGAATGTCTTGGATGCAATTCATTTTTCCCTTTTTCAATCTCCCCCATTTAATCAGTCTACCTTGATGTTTTGCAGTAGCCTCCTAACTAATCTCCCCACCATTCACTTGTACTTCTCTCTAGTATTTTCTCCACACTATACTGGAAGTGATAATTTCAGATTAATTAGTACATCAAGTGAGCTTCAGGTTTAAAACCCTTCAATATGTCTCATTGCTCTGGGTGTCAAGACCAAAATCCTTATCATAACCTTGAAGTCTGTGCATGTTCGGGCCCCACTTACTTCTCCAGACAATTTGTAAATTCTCATCTGGGAGGAGAAGAACTCTTCTTCGATACTGCCTCTTCTCTCCCATCTCTTATCTTCATAATTATTTTCCTCCATCTTCATATCACAACACAACTGCTCCTGTCTCAACAAAGCCTTTCGAACCACCCTACCACAACCCTGCCTCCAGGATAAATTTTTGTCTGTCTGTGTATCTATGTATCTATGTATCTCTATCTATCTATCTATCTATCTATCTATCTATCTATCTATCATCTATCATCTATCCATCATCCATCCATCCATCCATCCATCCATCCATCCATCATCTATCTACCATCATCTATCTGTCTGTCTGTCTATCTAATTTATATGTACATATTCAATAGGACCAAATCTCTGTATTTCAGAGCACTTATTTCCTTTTGTAAATTTATATTTACTTGAATCCAGTTTTTACCACTAGTCTATAAACACCATGAGAACAGTGTTGTATCCGGTATTCCTTAAGTTTATATGCTCAACACCTAATTCAATGACTGGCACAGTTGGGTTCTCAGTAAATATTAGTAGAACCAGTTGAAGTGTTTTGCCAAGCTCTGAACGTTGATCAAAAAGTAACCACTGGTAAATATTAGATTCCAAGAAAATGAAGTATTTGAACATTTCTCAGCAAATACTTTTCAGTGAAGCAAGGAAGAAAGGAAGACATAATTCCTCAAGACCAAAATAAATTCAAAGGGAATGAGGAGGCAAATGAAGCACATAAAATGAACCTCTTCCTTCAGCTACTATTATCTGATGTTGGAAACAGATAAAATGGAACCAAAGAAGGTCTAGGCTCAAGTTTCCAGTGCTTGCTTATAAGTTTTTTCATTTTTATAGCCAATTACTAATGAAGCAGCAGAGGATGAATTCAGGCCCATTGGAAAGTCCAGATAGCCAAGAGACTGTACAATATTTGATTCTAATTACTTAACCAAGCCCTAACTCATACTCTTTCCCAAACCTTCCTTCATTTTCTAGGCCATTACAGAACCTTGTGTATATTCTTAGAATTAAACTTTAAACCAGTGCTTTCCTTTTAAGTTTTTTTTTTCTATAATTTCTTGTGCACCTTACATGAAATTCACCATGCATAATGAATTAAAAGAACATCTGTCTGCAGGTAAGTGGTTGGAGAACCCAGCTTATGGCTCATTCTCTTTAACACTCTCTCTCTCTCTCTCTCTCTCTCTCTCTCTCTCTCTCTCTCTCTCTCTCATCTCTATTTCTATTTCTATCTCTATCTCTATCTCTCTGTCTCTGGATAATTAAGTTTTTACTGGGAGTGGATTAAAAGATATACACATCAGTTTGACTATTTAGATTATATAATAAAGAATGACAAGTGGAGTGGGAAAAGAACAGATATTAAGATGTTCTATCGAATAGGGTCTGGAGACAATTTACCTCTGATTAACAAGAATAATTGAATCAAGCGTAATTTCATAAAATATTAGTGACTGCATTTTACTATAAATCTCTCATAAATTTCTCTCTTGCTAAATTGTGGTCTTTCAATTTAGTAAGAATTTTACCTTCAGGTTGGCTATAATCAAAAATATGAAAAATATTCTCTTTCTATTGGAAGCGATCTACTATTAGATCTCTTCCCACTGGAAGATCAGAGCAGTACAGATAGATTGGTTTGAAGAGAGTAAATATCCTCACGCATTTTTCTAATTTATAAGAAATAATTTTTATGTTTATGGGCAGTTATCCTCCTTGGCATCAGCCAAAATATATAGTCAACTTTTCTTTTTAATGGTCATCATTTCTTCTCAAAGCATGACAGGTATTTTATTTGGAGGTGTGACCCTTACCATCTTATGCGCACCTGTTGTCTTCCATCTCCTGTACCTGGATCCTTTTGCCTGATGGCTTTTTCTGGTGAACTGACTGTCCATTCAGGTGCTGGGAAGTGAGCACTCCCAGAAGCAGCCATCAGACAACAATGTACAGGAGTTATTGGATAAACACCCAGCTCCTCATCCCCTAGTGGCTAACTATCCCATTCCCAGAGGACTCCTGAATGATGAAACCCAATTTGCTCACAGTAGTAACTGCTCTGCAGCATAGCCTTTCTGTCTCCCTTCCATTCTCTTCCCTTTCTTACTGCTCCATTCCTCTACAAGTGTTTTCTGAGATCACCTCCCAAATAAACTACTTATGCTAGAATCCTTGTTGCAGAGTTTAGATTTTTCTGTAAAAGAGAATTATTTTGGATCTCTGTTAAAGGGTTTGCTCCCGTGGGCGAGAGTAGGGGACCCAAACTAAGAGGGAGAGCCTTGGTATTTATCAAAGGCCATAGTTAAAATGAGATTTGATGCTTAAAGCCAGGTTAGTAAGACTATTATGTCTAACTAATTATTAAAATATTGAAATGTTTTTATGCCAGTTAGTAAATAGCTACTTTCCCAAACTCTCTGGAGGGCATGACCACTGCCCTGGTCACCAGTCCCTCTCCATGATTCAGCGATTAATGGTTAAAACTTGTCATAACGGGGAGCTTGAAGACTCATCTCATGTTATAGGCACCAGCTTTTCTGAATGATTAGTCTGCTTGCTATGTGAGCTATTTAATGTTTTAAATATTATTTGTGGTTAATTTGGCAACTTTGATTTAAAGTAGAGCTCTCTCTTTGATTATGGTATAGAGAAGACCTTGAAGTTCTATTCTCTGCATAGATATCTTTCAGCTCTTGATATCCAGCTGATACATGCTAGATTTTTAGGGAAGTGGTTAAGTTAAAGAGGTAGAGAAGCAAGACTGGAGAGATCAATATCGGATGAAATACTGGTAAGTTGTGTCAGGATTTCAATTTGAGCTGGTCCTACAAACAGAGCATTTCCTTTGTGTGGTAGCCGCACTGCCATTACAAACAATGAAATGCTTACTAAAGCTCAATGGATTGTATCTCTTCCTGAGATTATATTACATTCCTGCATTTGCTTTTCTTCTTTATTGAAAATGTTCACAAGGAAATAAATATAAGACCAAACCTCTCTCTCTCTCTCTCTTCTCTCTCTCTCTCTCTCTCTCTCTCTCTCTCCCTCTCTCTCTCTCACACACACACACACACACACACACACACACACACACACACACACACACTTTCATGGAGATATTTCCTATTTTGCCAGATATGTGTGGTGGATTAAATTCCAGGTCCAGAGCCAGAAGCCAGAGCTACTACCCACATTGCCATCCCTGGGCATCAGACATTTAACATCTGGTCTTTCATTCCCAGCTCCCCATCTAGGTTGTAAGTTTTATTGCTGGAAAAGCATTTTCACACTATTTCATGGTGATTGCATATTAATCAGCTTGGTAGATATTCAGAATTTAGGATAAACTTAGATTAGGGAGCAAGGAGGATGTGTCCAAACGATAGTTAGTTCTGAGCTACATCCTTCACAGATTTAATGACCCCTGAAAACAGCCCAATTTACATCCATAACTGCCTTCTAAGGAGTAGGGCTAACGCTTCAGAATCTGTTTTGTCTCAACATGCCATTGAATAAGCCACAGATAAATCAGTTATCAGAATCAGGGTGATTTTATAGTCTGCATGCATTTTATAGTTTCTTGTAACACAGAAATCACAAAATTCAAAAGGCAGACTCTTAAAGTGTGAAGAAGGCTACTTCAGGGTTGCTTTTGGTTTCTGCTATTGCAAGGCAAGATTTAGATATAGTTTCTCATTATTAAGATTTGCTATTGAAATTTTAATCGAATGAAAAAATTTCAAAAGTGTCACTAAGTGATTTTTGCATGACTCTAAGTTCAAGATGGAATACTTTCTTGAAATAAAGCAATAATTTGGTGCCCAGAAATCTTGTTTTAAGATCCACAAATTTCTTGGCCCTTGAAGATTCTTTATTTTTAAAAAGCAGGTTCTTATATATGTAAGATACAACTTTTCTTCTATGTGCCTGTTTTTGATATTTGTACACAAACAGTGAAGATTATTATTTAAAATTTTTTTTTTGTTCTTGTCTCTAGCTGCTGATAGTATTTGGGGTGTGGAGATGTTTTAAAAATCAGAAAATCAAGTAAACACAAATTCAAGCAAATGAATACAGAAAGACGAAATAAGAGCCTTATTTACACCCCCCAAAAGCTATTCTATAGCTATATACTCACTAAAATGGCTAATTAAAAAAAAATACTAATAAGCCCAAGTATTTACAACAATGTAGAATACCTGAACTCTTATGCAGTAGTGATGTAAAATGGTAACACTACTTTGAAAAACATTTTGGAAGTTTCTAATAATGTTAATTCTATATTTAACTATCCTTAGACCCAACAATTCTATTCCTAGGTATTTATCAAAAAGAAATAAAACGTATATTCACGTAATGAATATAAAGAATATTCATAGCTACTTTATTCATAATAGTCCTGAACTGGAAGCAACCAAAATGCCCATCAAATTATAGTATATCATATAATAGAATACTACTCAGATATAAATAGGAATGAATACTATTGATACATCTCACAAAATGGGACATTATGTTTTTCAAGACTGTTGAAGAGACATAAAAAAGAACATACTCACAGTTCCATTAATATTAACTTCAAAGACAGGCAAAGTACTCTACAGTGGCGGGAACCAAATGGCACGGTTGACTCTGGAGTGCAGGGGAATCGATTGGAAAGGAAGATGGAGAGATGAAATGCTTTATACCTTGGTCTGGGCAATGATTATATGATCACATAAAATTGCCAAATTAAGGTTTGCATTATCTGTATATAAAATGATACCGCAATAAGGTGTTGTTAATATTAACAAATGCTTTCATTCAGTTTCTGAGTTCTTGTTTGACAATATTGATATTCTCTATTGTTTTTCTGTATTAGCTCGTAAGCTAAATTGAAATCCATTATCTGAAGGTATTTCATTCATATTAAATCACTGGAATGTGCACTGTTTCATTTAAGGAAACTCTCTGGGAAATTGAAACTTTCCCCTTCAAAAGACAAGCCTGAAAAAAAAAAGTTAAGCACTATTTTTGGCAAAGTCTTGTGATTACCTCTTTCTTTTGCTAGGGTCTCATATTAGCCATCTTTTCATGTGGCACTGACAAATATTTTCCCCACATATTTAATCTTCTTTCAGAGTAGCTTGACAAGTATTTTTTAAACACTAGGCTATTTAATACTTTAGACAGATTTTCATTGTGTGGAATGTACCACAATTCTCTTTGCTTATATCAACCAATAGATAGAATTCTTTGGGATTTGGGTAAGGCAAAATAATTAAACCAAGGGAAGAGATACATGTGATCACAGAGTTAGGTTGAGGAGAGCTGAAAGAATTTTCTAAACCTGACATTAATCTAGGTGTTTTGATTATTACTAGATAGATCTTGATCATGCAAAGATGGGCTGCCCAGTACATCAACAGACATTCATTGTCACTTATTAAATTTCTTTCCATTTAGAAATCGTTCTTATGACTCACTGTCTCTTTCATGCAATTTTAGTCAGGTCTAGAAATCATTTTAAATTTTTTTCTGAAAATCTATGCTTATTTTAATGGAATAGAGAAAACTGGCTTCGTCTTTATCATTAAGAATTGTCTAAGTTGTCAGTGACTGATTATTTGGGGCAGATGTGGAAATTATAGTCTATTCCCATCCAACTCAAGCAATTTTCTGATGCTTTTGATGAAGCTCTGATACCCAAATAGTTCCTGTTACATTTATGATATAAGCATATACCATATTTTACCCTGACATACATGTTGGGCCCTATTTTATCATTAGAACAAAATGTTTGCACTTGCTTTTTATATGTCACAATTGAAAGAAACACTTAATAATAATTGGGAGAAAGCTACAGATTTACAGAAAGTGCAAATACATGACCTTTCCAGAGACGACTTAACACCAGCCAAGAGGGAGAAAAGATGCCTTTAGAGGAGCTTAAATCATAAAAGCTGCCCCTAGAAGCCCAAGCCAAGATTCCATGTTGACTGAGGTGCAGCATTCTGGGTTGTAGTGGATGGTCTTCATCTGTGAGTTCATGTTTTCCTCATGTTTCTGGATTATATTATATGAGTGTAAGAGGGATGGGAAGGAGAAAGGGAATATGTGTCCAGGTTGTATCAGAACTGCCTTGTTCACTTCAAAGCTCACTGTGCTGGCTTGGCATCATGATCCTTTGCTTCCCCACTTTGAATCCCATTCAACCCTGTTAAGGATATAAGATTAAGAGTATAAGGTGAAATTAAAAAAAAAAAAATGGTGGAGCAGGGTGGTCTAGGATCTATTTCTCTGTAAAAAAAAAAATGATAAAAGCAAAACCTGTCAACTCTAGTCAACTTTATCAGAAATCTGGAAAATAACCAAAGGTTTAAAGCAACCAAGGAAATTCTGAATTGAGAAAAAGGTGACTTAAACATTTTAAGAGAGCTTTAAAGCATTGTAACTTAGCTTGCCACATACCCTCCTCAATGTGGTAGCAGTAATGAAGATGGCAGCCCATATTCTCAATGCTTCATTCTAGAAGGAACATAATGGATCTTGTTATCATGGAATTGTATTTGTCTGCTTTGATCTGTCTTGAGGTTCCTTGAAGGAATGACACAAGGTGCCTGCCTTTCTTGTGCTTAACTTGGAGTTCTCTAAGGGCAACAAAGAAATTATGCAGAGGGCATTTCTCAAAAACATTGAAAGACAAATAAATTGACAAGCTGCTACTACCAGGGACAAAAGATTGAAGTTGAGGCAAACAATAGACATACATAAGCCTAGGAGAAAAAGCTAGAGAGAGAGTTACTTTGGGAAATAAGGTTTAGAAAATATACCAACATAATAAAGAGCCTAAAATATTATGCGCATGCCAAGGGTAGGATGCATGCTTAGAAAAGTTTTGAGAAGACCCTGAACTTTCACCTCCAGGTGATCTTGAGGCTCCATGCCAACAGAAAGTGAAAGTTAAGGCAGAGTTGTAAACAGCCTTACTAAATATTGATAGTACCCATACAGAGCCAGTCTCCAAATCCAAGAGAGATTCTGTTTGTTTGTTTTGTTTGTTTTGTTTTTATTTTGCTCTAGACAGTTAAAGAAATCTCTGTCAAACTACTAGCTACCCGCAAGCTAAAAGAAATGATATTCAGAAACCACACACAACAATTAGCTTTTAAAATTGTTTAGAAATATGGACAAAGAACTTGAATAGAAATTTCTCCAAAGAAGTATTAAAATGGCCAAAAAGCACATTAAAAGACCCTCGACATCACTAATCATTAGGGAAATACAAGTCAAAACCACAACGTGATACAACTTAACACCCATTAAGATGGCTACTATTAAAAAGAAGATAGACAATAACAAGTGTTGATGATGGTAAGGAGAAATGAAAACCCTATATGCATTGCTGGTGGGATGTAAAATGGTACTTTAGAAAACAGTATGATGGGTCTTGAAAAAGTTAAACATAGATTTACATAGGATCTACCTGAAACCAGGGACTTGAACAGATGTCTGTACACTTATGTTCATAACAGCACTATTCATAACAGCTCAAAGGTGAAAGCAACCCAAGTGCCCACTGATGAATGAATGAATAAACAAAATGTGGTATGTACGTACAAGAGAATATTATTCAGCCTTAAACAAAGGAAATTCTGACATGCCACAGCATGGATAAACTTTGAAGACAATGTGCTAATTGAAATAAGCCAAACACAAAGAGACAAATATTTGTATACTTCCACTTATATAAGACACCTAGAGTAGTCGAATTCATAGAGACAGAAAGTAGAATAGCAGTTGCCATGAATCGGTAGGATAAGAGAATGAGGAGTTATTTTTTAAGGAGTGCAGACTTTCAGGTTGGGAAGATGAAAAAGTTCTGGAGATGGATGGTGAAGTTGGTAGCACAGTGCAACAATTTGAGTGAATGCCACTGAACTGTACATTTGAAAATAGTTAAAATGGTAAATTTTATTCAAGAATATTATGTAATAAAAACAGTTAATAAAATTTACTAAACAAACCTCTATCCCATGACAAGCATCAACAACAAACACTGATTTCCAGAGTTACCACATCATGATATTTAAATATCCAGTTTCAACAGAGAATGATGAGGCATGCAAAGAAACAAAGTTTTAATCATCCACAGGAAAAAAATAACAAACTTCCTGAAGAAACATAAACCTTGAATATACTACACTAAGACTTTAAAATCAGCTCTTAAATGTTAAAAAGATAAAGGGAACCATGAGCAAAGAACTAAAGAAAAGCAGGAGGACAATGTCTTGATAACTATAGAATATCAATAAAGAGATAGAAGTTATAAAAAGATACCCAAATAGGAAAATTCTGGAGCTTTGAGCAGACAGAAAAAAGAATCAATAAAATTGATAGGTCAATTGAAATTATTTAATCTGAGTAGAAAAAAAGAAAAAGAATCAAAATGAACAGAGCCTAAGAAACCTGTGGGACACTATCATCAAACATACCAACAGATGAGAGTCCCAGAAAGAAGGGAGAGAGAACAGGGCAGAATATTTAAAGAAATAATAACTGAAAGGTTCTCAAGAAGCTTGATTAATTCCAAGCAGGATAAATGCAAAGAGATGCACACTGAGACACGTTGTAATTAAACTGTTTAAAATACAAAAACAGATGTTTTGAAAGCAGCAAAAGAGAAGTGGTTTATCACATACAAGGGATCCTTGGTAAGATTAACAGCTTATTTCTCATCAGAAAACATGGAGTTAAGATAGCAGTAGAATGACATATCTAAATGCTGAAGGAAAATGCCATCTAATAAAAATCCTATATGTGGCAAAATTGTCCTGCAAAGCTTAAAAAGAAATTAAGTTATTCCCATATAAATGAAAGATTATAGAGTTCATTGCTAACAGATCTGCCCTGCAATAAAAGGACTCCTTCAGAATGAAATTGAAGGACACTAAACAGTAACTTGAAGCCGTACCATAAAACAAAACAACAACAAAACCCACAATGGTAAAGGCAAATATATAAGTAAGTATAAAAGCCAGTTTTATTGTAATTTTGGTTTTTAACTCCTCTTTTTTCTATGTGATTGGGCACACAATATATAAAGATGTAGTCTGTGACAGTAAAAATATAAAAGAGGAGGAAAGGAAAAGTATATGAGCAGAATGTTTATATACTATTGAAGCTCAGTATGAATTCGAACCAGGTAATTGTAAATTTAGAATGTTAATTGTAATTCCAAGGGTATCCACTAAGAAAATAACTTAAAAATATACAGATAAAAAATGAAAGGGGAATCAAAAAGACACACCCCAAAATCAAACACAAAAGAAGACAGTAATGGAGGAATTAAGGAACAGAAAAAGATATGAGATATATAGGAAACATTTTGTTCATTCTTTCTCATCCGTGATTACTTTAATTAAACTTGCCAGTTAAAAGATATAAAAGATAGAAATTGGCAGAATATATATATATGTATATGTATATGTATATGTATGTATGTAATTTTAAAAAGAACCTGACTGTGTGTTGTCTATTAAAAGAGTCACTTTAGATCCAAAGATACAAATAGGTTGAAAGCGAAAAGACCAAAAAGATATTCTATGCAAATTCCAGTCAACATCAAGGTCATCAGTGTAATTGAGTGGAATCCTTTAAAGAAAGCCAAACCTACAGATAATATAATTTTTTTTATAATTAAGAACACTCACTACAATCAATGTTTATACACTAATAAGTCTAGATCCCTCCAGCACATCACTTGAAATTATAGAGCTAGGTCAATTTGATAGTCTTGCAACCAGAAATTTTCCCTGGCATGAGATGGAACAAAGTCTAATTAAGTTTGCTTGCCTTTTTCCTTTTAGCATATCTTCCCTTGGGAGAAGAAAGATAGAGTGGAAAGATGGGTCTTTGTTTAGCTCACTCTTAGTCTGCTTAGCTACATTCCTTCAGAGCTAAGTACAGAAAGTCTGCCTGTGTGGGGAAGCAGAGGTTAAGACTCACTCCTACCCTCATATCTTAAGTCTCATCTCTTTATAGCAGTGGTTCTCATTCATGGCTACACATTGGAATCAGCCTTAAAAAATCTAATGTCTAGGCCCCACTCTAAATTCTTATGAACTTGGGCTGGGGTGCAATCCAGGCACTGGCAATTGAAAAGTTGCCCAGCGACCTAAATGTTTGGCCGCCTTTGAGAGCCACTGCTTTACAGGAAGCAATGCTTTATGTGTAGCCTGGTAAAGCAAAGATGTATCTGGGGACTTTGGGAACAGGAAGAAGCTTGCCTCAATAAGAGCCAAAAAGCAAGCTAAGTGTCCCTTGCTCGTCGAGATATTTCTCCCTCTTGTTGCATATTTAAATAGTAACTGTGCCAAAGCAATCTCATTTGCTCTGGCCACATGCTAAATAATGTTTGCTTGAAGCCAGCCCACCTAATAGAATGGTGTGCAGTCTTTTTGCCAAGCAGTACACTGACTCCTCTGTGGACTGGAAATTACTCTTTCAAAAAATGGAGAACATTTTTAATAAGCATAACCTCAATTTAAATATAACCAATTGAAATTCTAAGCAAGTAAGCAATGTGGCTTCAAAAGGGGGTAATCTCAATGTTAATAATACCTAAAATGAAGTAATTTCTAGAATATTTCTAATATCAGATTCCTACCTTTGGTAACATTTCGGGTGATACATATTTTTACTAACTAAAATAAATTCTAAACTAGGAAAAGTACATAATTGGGATCTGGCTTTATGAAATGAACGGTCTTTTATCTTTATGAGATACATGTTGCTGACCAATCTGTGGGCTTTTAACAGCATTACCTCTACTGCTTCCATGAAGCTGTACTTTCTTAGTGGCTTATACTGTATAAACCAAAGAGACCTATGAGACTGATGGCAGAAAAAGAAAAGAAGAAAGAAAGAAAGAAAGAAAAAAGAAAGAAAGAAAGAAAGAAAAGAAAGAAAGAAGAAAGGAAGGAAGGAAGGAAGGAAGGAAGGAAGGAAGGAAGGAAGGAAGGAAGGAAGGAAGGAAGGAAGGAAGGAAGGAAGGAAGGAAGGAAGGAAGGAAGGGAGAGAAAGAAAAGAAAAAAATGGAGTGCACATGCTATGTTAAATCACAGAGAAGGAAGGTAGCCAGTTTATAAATAATTCTCAGTTGGCGTAGTCTTTATGTGAATTTAGTACATAAGATTTGCATTCATACAAGAAATTGAAAAGTTTGCTTAAGAATTAGAAGCAATTCTAATTTTCTTAAAGTGATGTAGAGGAGTAATAAGTAGCATAGCCCTATCAAGAAGAAAAACAAGTCAAGTTGGAAAGTAATTTAGTTCCTATCAACAAGGGATCTGGCCTGAGCCAGGGCAGGAGGAATAAAGGCCCCATAATTTCCCTCTTCCTACCTTTCAGTCTTCTGTTTGTTTGTCTCATTGTCCAACCTCAGAAGGGAGCTGGAGGGTAAAGGATGACTGATGCACTTTACAGCAGTCTGTTCCCTGAGACATAGAACAGGGTGCGGAAGGTGGGAAACCAGATAGGAATGGGAACATAGAAATATATAGTATATTTTCTTCATCAAGACCTTTTCCTTCAGTAACATACCCATTTTTATTTGTGATGGCAATGTAATCAGCTAAAAGACTGGGCTTGGTGATGTGGCTCATTTCTAACCAACGTAATATAAGCAGAAGTTGTAAAGTGGAACTTTAAGGAAGATTTTTTGAAGAAAGTATAGATAGTTGGGGCTTGCCTTTTATCTTCCCTCCCTGTCTCCCTTCCGATGCCTGTAATGCAGAGGCGAATGTTGAAGCTCCAACTACCATTTTGGACCATGAAGCAACATCGCACTTAGAAGTTGTTGCTAAGCATGATAGAGCAGAAATTTACAAAAGGCTTGGGTTTCCAGTGATTGACGTCATCACACCAGCCCTGGATCCCTATTCTGGGCTTGTTCTATAAGAAGGAAAATTAATCCTTATGTCTTAAAAAAAAAAAAAAAAGTTCAAAAGTTTCATCTTATTATTTTTGCTATCATTTATATAATTAAAATATGATGTAGATATTTTTAAATCATTATTTCTTAATATTAAAATTAGTTTTAAGCCCCCCACCTGTTTGTAATTTTAGAGTACAGTTGACTCTCTTATAATAGGCCACTGTCTGCTTATGAACTGTATTTACTTTAGATGAAGCTTGTGCCTTATCAATGGATGAGACATCACTGAATACAAAAAATGTCTTAATGTATCAAGTGAATGGCTAAACAAAGCACCCCAACTTTTCTTAGTTTTTCAGCATACGAACTAAGTGCACACTCCATCAAAAGGTTGCTGGTTTCCAATAAACATGAAAACAGATACCTCTGCACCTTCAAAGTCATACGGGGGTTAAGAAATGATGCGGGACTTGTCTTGGAAATGTGGAGGAAACATTTCTTAGAAATCACATGAATGAGATGATGATCACTATGTAAATATCATCAAATAAACAACATTTCCATTGGATGCCTTTTAAGCAGTTGGATATTCCATGGAATATATTTTAGCTTTGTTTTGCTTTGTTGGTAATTATAGCACTGAATTTAATAAATAGATGTTATTAAATTTTCTTTGAATGTTCCTGGTGATGTAACACAAATTTAGTGCACAATTGGCTATGATACATGAATACCTATCTTAAGTACATAAGGGTGATAAAGCTTGTTTTAGATTTTTTGAACCTCACTTACCTAGCTTGAGCTACCTTGAGAACATAAATCACTTCTGAGTTTTAAAAACCACACATTCATGAAATATAACATCTATATACAAGAATCTTTCTTTGATTATATATATATTTTCTAGAATATATTGATACTACAATTTTACTAGTGTCATTTGTATTTGGGGTAGGGGGACTCCTCAGATTGGTATGTAATAGACAATTACTGTAGAATTTCTAGGTGGAGAGGAAAAAAAACAAAAACAAAAACAAAAAACAGAACTTGCCATTCTGGCCCTGTACCAGTAAGCTGAATAACTTGATCAGATCACATTTAGTTTTTCTCGATGAGGGTACTCTTGGCATTTGGGGCCATTATGTGATATTGACCTGAACATTGGTCTCATAAACACTAGAGAGGAGTAGCGCTTTCAGTCAACTGAAGTGCTAGTGACTTCCAGGGTAGCCTCTTGATTTGTGTGTTCTTAACCTTGAGCTCCGGGAGGATGGGTCAAGTCTGGGAGTTTGAGCAAAGTATTACAGTTAAAGTAAAAGAGGAAGGCTGCTGAAATGGTGGCCGTGATATAGGTGGCAATTTAATTTTATCTCTCCACCTCTCTTGAATACTTTCACTCAATTACATTAATGGCCTTTAGCCTAAATTATCCAGACACCCTTAATTTTGCCCTTGTGGATAACCTGAGTAGGACATAACGTTTATAAATTGAATATTCTACAATAACATCAAGATCTTGGTGGAAGGTCTCTCTAAATTGTAATGGCAAAATCTTCCTTCCAAATTCCAAATGTTTTGAATGTATATCATGATGCCCATAAAACTGTAACATCACTGGTATACATAAACTATTTTGTGTTACTTTGATTTAAAATAGTTGAAGCAATAATCATTATTAGTAGGTGGTGTAAGCTCCTACTCTGCTCAAAAGCCACTAATTCCCATTTGAAGTTGTTAATATGTTTTTAAAGATATTATTTAAAAGTTGTGACTTGGCAGCTAAGGCTGTGTCTTTGAAGTAAGTTTATACTTTAAGGGGAATTTATGATCAGTTCAGTTTCACATCCTATACACATATTGGAAATCTGAAGTTAGAAGTTCTAAAATACAATGTTTGGATAAGACATGCATGTATAGCTGTGATATTGTCTTAGCAATAGAATTCCTTTTAAAAGAAGAATTCTTACATTATCGACCCTTAAAAGGGAGGTTATATATACTGGGAAAACAGGCCGCTCATGCAATCTATAAAAACCATCTAAACTCCAAGTGAACTTCAAACAGCCCAAACCAAATATATGCTGGATAAATTGTGTTTTGGTTGTTGGAAAATTTTAAAATATGAAAAGTTCCCATTACTCTTATATTTTACCTCTGAGAATTTTCTAGCCAAAGATGTGTTTGAACTGAGGTCAAAAATCCATTACTGTGTGGGCTTTTCTTAAGGGATAAATTTAATGAAAGGGCCTAGTTATTGCAACATATGCTGCCGTCATTTCAAAAGATTTCCTTAAAGCATGATGATTAAAACCTAGAGGGAAATAAATTTGTACTTTTCAAAATCTCTAACAAGTATCCACACACAAAAAAACCCTAAGTCTCGAAGCCACACGTATAACAAATAAATACTCCTTTTAGCTTAAAAATCATAACAAATCATTACTTATTTTTGCTCCTTTCTCTTGAAAGTGATTTAAGAATTTTAAAAGGTTGGCGTACATTGTACAAAATACTTTATTTCCAAAGGAAAGTGAGCTGCTTTATTTTGATTTTTTTTTTTAATAGGGTAGGGAAGATTTCAAATGTTCATAAAGCCTAAGTCATTACACTATAGCTAAATCTCATATGATGGGTCTTAAGTTGGATTCTCTAGAGATGAGCCTGAGGTAATGTTTTGGGTACAAAAGGTGATGTCAACATGTAGCAGTATAGGAGTGGGGACTGATACAGGGAATGAAGAGCAGCCAATAAATGTGAGTCATCAAGCAAATTGCCACTGTGGACAACTGGAACTTAAGCTCACTGGGGTGCTCTGGGCAAGAATGTAGAACACAGGCTTTAGTGTTACCCCACATGAGGTGCAAGGGAGCTGAGGTATTTATACACCAACTCCTATCAGTCTTTGATTGATGGATGCTTCTGTGTGTGAGGATGGCATTTGACTCAACCACTTCCTGCTAATCCCATGCTTGGGCCGAGCGTACACCAGCAACGGAGCCCTAACGCAGAGCACTTCAATTATTTGCTGTGAAAATCATTGGTCTGAGTACATAGGAATGATGGGAACCCAGAAGATATTGCTAGGACGCTGACAGCTCTGCCACAACAAGCTGGCTGCAAATTCCGACTACAAAGTAACAGATGTTCCCAGAAGAATAAATATGTGTGGTAAAATACATATCAGATATTATGTAACCCTTCAGTGAACAGAGCTGCAAATTAAAAAAATTATTGGTGTATTTAGTTGTTAAATTTTTGTAAAAGTAAAATTGTGATAAAATCTAATATAGGCAGTATACTGATGATATTAAAAACATTAAACTCATTTTTAAAAAGCAATTTGGCATTGTGTTTTAGGAGGTAAAGCAATTTCCATACACTTTGACCTAATAATTAAATTCCTGAGAAATAAGTATTAAAAAAAATTAAAACACGAGAAGAGTGATAAAATACCCTATGTGCCTAAAAAATAGGGAAATGGTTAAGTAATTTATAGTATATGCAATCAATAGATATTTATATAATCAAGATTATAGTTGTGAAAATAAGAATTAGCATGAAAATGCATACTTATACAGTAACAATAAGTAAAAAAAATACACAAAAGTATATATGTTTTCCAATTACAACTATCTTATCTTTTTAACAGAGTTAAAAATTTCTGGAAGGAAATACACCCAAGATGTTAACGTGATTAGAATTTAATCCAGTGTCAATTTTAATGTTTTATTTGCAAGTAACAGAAAATTCAGCTTACGGACTTGAGTAATGAATAAATTTATTGCCTTGTGTAAATGAAAGGCCCAGAGGCCAGGATTCAGGTTTGGTCCAGTCGCTCAGCCGTCATTAAGCATCCACTTGGTTTCCTTCTCTTCACTCTGCCTTCTGTAATGTCCGCTTCATGTTCGAGCAGGCTCTCCTCTTGGTTGTCACTTTGATGCCAGAAACTGGAACTAGATACTGCCCTGGTCACACTGAGGGTCAGAATAAGGGCTTCTCTTCCTCAAACACTGAACAAAATCCCAGAGTTCTGGGTTATATGCCCATCACTTAACCAAAAACATGACCAGTAGAAAAGGTTGGCTTTAAGCCAATTAGGGACCCTTCTGCCACTTTGGTTGGTAAGTTCCATTTTAAATCCATGGCTGCTATACAGTGAGGAAGGCATAGTATGCGGGCTGAGGAAGTAATGCCAGTGTCTGCTATGGTATATACATATATGTATCTATGTCTTCATATATGTGGGTACATATATGCACAGATTTTACATATACACACACACACACACACACACACATATATATGGTTATATATAAGGTTATATAAACATTATATATAATATTTTATATTATTATATAAAATATTTTATATATATACACATGCCCCATCTATAGGGGAAACATGACTGAACTACCAAGCTGATTAATTTACTCATTTGCTCCTTTAGTCAACACCTATTTACTAAGTACCTACCTCGTTCCAGATACTTTTCTAGGCACTGCAGACACAAATGAAATAGATGAGGTTCCCAGTCTCAGGGAGCTGACATTTCAGTGGGGAATACTAGCAATAAACAAATCATGAATAAACAAGGAAAATTATGAAGGAATCAAAGCAAAATGCCTGTTGGAATAACAAGGTGGCTTTTGGGGGGAAAGGGGATGATGGTTAAGAAAGAACTCTTTGAGGATTAAAATTTAAACTGATAGCTGTATGAAAAGGAGAGATGCCCAGGCAAGGATCTGGGTAAAGAGCATGCCAAGAAGAAGACCTATTAGTACAAAAGGCCTAAAGGTGCAGACAATCCTGGAATTCTGAAGAAACCACAAGAAGCCTTCTGAGGCAGATATGGGGCATGAAAAACACAGTGACTTAAGACGAGTCTGGAGTGGTGCATAAATATCAGATCATGTAGAAGTTTGGAAACCATGGTAGGAATGTGAGTTTCATACAAAAAAACAATGAGACACATTGGAATATATTTAGTAGGGAAGGGAAAATATCTTTGCCTTTAAAAGATCTCTTTATGGGCTATTTTAAAAATGCCTTGTGGAGAGATAACAGGAATTCTGTTAAGAAGCAGCTATTCTAGTCCAGGCAAGAAATAGTAGTGATTTGAACTAAAAAAGATAACGGTAGATGGAGAGAAGTGGACAGAATGACTTGTGGAGGTAATGCTATATATTGTACTGATGGAGAAAAGAGTCATAAAGGCTACCTATATATTTTTTACTTGAGCTACTGGTGGATTTATGGGCTGCGACTAAGATGAGAAAGACTAGGAAAGGAGATCTGTAAAGGAAGGGAACGGGAACTAAAAATACTTCATGAAAATGTAAAGCTTGAGATGTCTATTAGTCATTCATGCAGGTCAGTTACGTATTTGCAGACCCAGCACAAAAACGAAAATTAGGGCTCCTCGTTCAAAAAGCGGGGAAAGAAGTTCTATTATTAAAAGCACTAAAATATAAAGCCTTTTTTCTTTCTTCTATGGTCTCTCTTTAATTCGCTGTGGGATTTTTTATTTGCTACTTAAGGTCATTCTAAGTAAAGAAAAATTAAAATTTTATATTATTAGCATGAATTTTACCATTCGTCTTTATGTTGTGCAATGCCCTTTTAAAAGCAAATATAAGAGAGTTTAACTAACATACAGAGTCACCGAAATTATACTATTTATATTTAATAACTCATCTATGCATATGTATTTTGTTTGCCCTATCTTTCCTATTTTTTTTATTCATCATTTTCAGTGTAGTGGTTGGCTAATATAGTGAAAAGACACCCGTGAGATAGGGCTTCTTGGTCATTTATGTTTCTTAAAGTGCTGTTGTCTTCTTTCTGCATTTGAAGCAAGTTCTGATTCTAAAGGAAAGTGTACCTTCTCATGGCTGTCAGTGCCTCCAGATAAAACATTTGTTCTCACTTTGAGTCTCACTGAACTTTCATGCATTGTGGAACCACAATTCTGTGCTTGTGGGCATTGCAAATGCTATATGTGATTGGGGCAATAAGGAAGAACAGACATGCATATTACACATGTCTCCTTTGCTCATGAAAATTCTTCATTGTCCCATTGCACTTCAGTTACAAAACACATGTTTAATGATAAAATGATGAAGAATTTCAGGATGGTGACTGTAGAACATTTAACCAAGCATGAACCTTTCTAAATGCATTTGCACAGGACCCCACACCCAAGCTGGTCCTACATTCATACGGAAATATCTAGGAAGTAGATATTTGATCCTGGCATTGTGGGGAAAGGTCATTGTTGAAGATGTAGACTTAGGAATCATTAGGATTTATGTGTTAAATATTTAAGGCTATAGACAGGCTGAGACCACACAGAGAAGTGTGGAGAAAATGACTCAGGAAAGATTCCTAGACACTCCAGGAACGTAAAAGTGGATGGACCAGCACAGTATATTGAGAAGAAATGTCCCTTAAAGTAGAAGGAAAAAAAGAGACTGTAAATCCTAAAAATCATCAGAAAATAATATTTAAAAGTTGATGAGCATGGTCACTTATATTGAAAGCTGCTGAGCAAGCTAAGCAAAGATAAGAACAGAAATGTCATCATTAGATTTTGGCAACATGGAGTTCATCAGTGATCTTTATGGAAGCAATCTCTTTGGTGTAGTGGGGACAACTGTTCAACTGAACATTCATGAGAAAAGAGACAGGAATGGAAAATAACAGAGAAATTAAGCTGCGTTGCAAAGGGTGAGGTATCAAGGGAGTGATATTGATATGTATGGCTAAAGTTCATTTTAATGCTATGTATTATTCCATTCTATGAACCTATTGAAAATTTTATGTATCCTTTTAAAATTATTGGATATTTGGACTATTTGTAAACATTTTGTAAAACAATACTTTTACAAATGTTCATATATACATCTATTTTTCAAAGCGGTTATACCAATTTACACTCCCATCAACAGAGAAAAGAATTCACAATTATTCACATCCTAATTCATGAGTGTGAAACTCTGGCCTAATAATCCTTCCTACCCTTCTGTAAAAAGCCCCAATTCTGCATATTCTCACTTTGAGTTTCACTTTGATCTCTGCTAATCAAGCTTTAATCTCTGCTAATCAAGCTTTACTCTAAATTCCCAAAGGCATAAAGGGCTTTTTAAATTTGTTTGTTGTTTCTCTCTGAGCAAGACAGAAGTATCAATGGGTGATTAGAGCCATAGTTTCCTTCCTGGCTTTTAGGGCATGATCAAGTGAAAACAAAACAAAGGCCAAGAATTCCATGCCTCTTTAAGCCTGTTATTCCAGGGTGAGTGAGCATTATATCTCGCAGTCTGGAGTTGATGAACATCATTTCATTGACAAAAGAGGAATAAGATAAACTTAGATCTTTTTGGAACTTCCTCTAAGACTTTGTTTTTAAAGTCTGATTCACGTTTGAAGCATATAGATTAGTTCTCAAAAGTTTCCAGCAATCAGTTTGTATAGCAAAAGAGAAGAAATCAAGTGCCAGAGAGAGCTGTGTTAAAAACGCTAAGGTTAAAACTAGGGAATCCTAAGATCATAGAATTTTAGAGTTATTAGAAAAAACAATGAATATTTATGATTCTTAATCATTTTTCACCACTAAACACTTAGTAGTGGGAGATGTCTTACTTTGGCTTACCCAGATGCAAGTCTTAAGTCAAGGATTTGAATGAAAGATGTTTATTTTGAAGGATGTTCCAGGAAATAGAATTAAAAGTGTGGGGAAATTAGAGATTTGGGGAAGTGAGACATGGGAGGGATATAGTCAACAAAAGATGTTTATCAAGCCAGTTAACTGTAGGTAACTAGATATAGCCACTGGAAAGTGGGAGACAGTGTTCAATAAAGCCTCAGGGCATTTCCATCTGCGATGCAAGGGAGCTGCAGTATTTATCCACCAATTCCTTAAGTCATTGGACTGTTTCAAGGGACATTTATCTGTGACACTTCCAGCCTGCAAGGCACTAAGCAGGGTCTGGCCACAGAAAAATCATTCCAGCTCAAAAGATCCTGAGGCTGGTAGTTGGAAGTCAAGTTCAAGTGCAATAAAATGGGCGGGGGTGGGAGGGACATGAGCTGGACACCAACAGAGGTTTGGGTTGTGGAGACACAGTAGTTACAGAAAGTTCCTTCAATACTCGTTTCTGATACTACTCCGAATAGGAGCCTCCCACAAGCCCTTTGGAAATCAGCCATCGAGTCTAACGCATAGATTGACGTATGAGGACATGGAAGCTCAGTGGCATTTCAAGTGACTCACTTAAAGATGTACAGATGCAATAGAGAAATCAACATCTTGTATTTTTGTATTAATATATGTATCTGATAAATATCAGCAAATTGTGTGTGTTCAGATATTTAGACGGAGAAGAAGAAAATAGCTGTCTTGGACATTCAAGTGAAGCATTTCAAAATGGAAATGTTTAGCTTATACTTAGCCCCAACCAGATTCGGCAACAGACAAGGATACTGGACAAGACCCAGGATCCCAACAAGAGTTCTCCTTTTGCCAAGGAGGCTGGCTGTATATGCACCCACAAAATATGTCTGTGGGTAGACAGAGTCCATGACTCCCATGTTTTCTTTCTTGATTCAGATATAAATTTGGCAAAGGAAAGTCACGGAAAGTGGGCAGAACATTCTTTTTGTGCTTTGAACTAGACCAGGATTAAACAGTGATCCCAATTTAGCACTTCATCTGAAGATAAATTCTCCTGTTCTGGGGTTTTGGTCATCCATTTGTTAGACAGGTTTTATTCACCAAAAGTGGAAAAAGTCTTCCCTGTTTCTCTACTCGCTCAAAGGCACTAATAGAGTCGATTCATGTTGATCTGACTTGTTTACATGGTAAGGCTGGATCAAACTTCAAAGTGGAATTCCAACCTGTAATCATCTTGATTTGATTTTCCTTTGGCCCAATAAGAATTAATATCCACTTTACCTCCAGAGATTGTGGTTTTGCTACCTGTTTCTGTCTCTTTATTTTATACAAATAGCAAGCTTAGAGGTGCACATCTGTGACGATTTGAAACTGATTGATCAAATTAAGGAAGAAAGAAACCCTCTGCTCACGAAAATACCCAGTCTTCAAACATTTGCATATTAAGTCCTAAGTATAATACACTAATTTGTACAAACAATAAAAAACCCCAGTTAAAGTCACACATACTCACATATATCCAGGTACAGTATGCTTTAAAAAAATTATTTAGAAATGTAATTTCTTCTTTAATTTTATACTATATGCCTGATCAAATTAATATTTGAAAAACATTTGATAATTGGGGGCCATTTCTGCCTAATTTTCATTAAAAGCAGTAATTTAGCCTGTCCTCTTGAAGCACTTTACTTGATTTCATATCTTAATAAAAGAATGCTATTTAAGAGTTCAGAGACTGAGCTATGCTGTGCCAGGCATTCTGAAGAGCCCATTTTTTTGTTGTTATTGATGAAATCCTTCCAGTCTGGGATGAACAAAGTATAAAGCAATAAATGAAAAACCAAGGAGAATAAAAGAACTCTCTCGGACTAGACATTACTAATTCTAAATATAGTCTGAGAATCTCTCTTTTCAGTTTTAGCAAAAGGTTTGGAGATGACACTTAACAGTGACATACTTCCAGATAATATTTCTAGACAATAATTTAAATTTATTGTTTTCCAATTTTTTAGTATAAATATATATATATATATACACATATGTGTGTGTGTGTACATGCCTATGTGTATATATGCTTAAATCATGAAAGTTGATTTTAGAAATATTTGGGGAAAATGTATCTATGAAGAATCAGAAAATAATTCATTACTCATCTCTCCTAATAGTATATTTAAGCATTCATTTGATTTTTTTTTAATTTTACATAGCTAAAGTTAAATGTGGGCTGTATTTTCTGCTGTTTTTGTTTTAATTTTTTTAAGTTGTAGCCATCAATGAATAACTACATAATAATCCATATGTTATAAATTTCTGAGATTTTAAAATCTATGTGGTGGTGAATGAGACTTATAGTTAAGGTGAGGAACAAACAGAGTGCACTGTGGTAAAGTAGTATTGAAGAACTGACTTTAATTCTACAGAGCCAAGTCATGGAAAGGAAATGGAAAACTCTAACGAGGAGCTGGGGTGAAAGAAGGAAAGTCAATAATAAATATTGTTAAGAAATTACAAAAACAATCAAATCATGTATTATTTGTATGTATCAAAGATAAATATTTTTCAGAGTCTTGAAAACAATCATATTGAGTCATAAGATAGCTTCACATATTCTTTGAGACTGTCTAATAATCTCAACCCGGCAAAGGAAAAAAGAATTAAAAATTCCCTCACGATATAGTGGCCTAGTTTAGTTTATAAGCCTTAGAATCAAAGGAGTCTGATAAAAACTGACATTTAAATTTTTAAGAATAAATCTAAAAGGCTAAAAGTAAATGTATGACAATAAACCATACTAATTCTCTTCTCTTAACTAATCCATATTATCGATTACTTTTAGCTTTTTTCTCTTCACTATCTTCCATTTGATTCTGTTTTCAAAGTTAAAATGCCAAGGAGCTCATTACTGCTTACTGTTTTGGTTGTCCTGTGAAAACCATGTGTGCTTTTATGTATACCAGGCTCTCATTATAACTGGGTCTGTGCAGTGGGGCTCTGGGGCCTCTGCCTTTGTGAACATGTCTTAAAAAATTGCCCAGTAACTAATAAACCTAACCCCTTCAGCCCATAGGGATCTCTTTCATTTCTGTATTCTAATAAAACTTACTAACAATTAACTCATAATTTTAACCTTTGTAAGATTTTGCAATTTATTTTTGGTATACTCATTTCTTTGTCTTCACTGATTAATAGATTAGGTAGGGCAAGGACAATGCAAATGTGTGTGTGTGTGTGTGTGTGTGTGTGTGTGTGTGTGTGTCTGTGCACGTGCGCACGTGCACACATATGTTTTCTAGACATCATTCCAGTGCTTGTCACATATTATATCTGCCATTAGTAATTTTCTTGAATGAACCAACTTTCTTTGGATGGTATAAGATAGCCACTTATATATAATAAATTTTCTTTCAATGAGAATTAAAGTGATATGTTTCAGTGTGTGAAGTTATAAATGATCAGATCTGAGCAGTTCTTGATCTGCTGAAGAACATTGAGTGAAAGGAACAAACCCGTTGACCCCAAAAATGAATTAATAAAAGAATGATGTCTCCTAAATAAGAAATGGAATACAAAGGAAATGTTGATTGGTCACAAGAGCCACAGTTGGAAGTTATTGGTAAGAGGAGGAAATACAGTACATACGAAAGTTCTATGCAAAGATTGTTTCTCTAATACTGTTTAAAGGACTTTGCAGAATATAGAAATTAGGTTAAAGTCTTAGGAGAAATTGCCCTTCCTTGTTCCCAGTTATTTTTCTGGGTTTCTTTTTTAAAGTCATTACTCTTTTCTTCTTTGTCCATTACCACTCAGAATTATCAAAAAAGAAATCAACCATAACCTGAATTCTGAGAAATAAATCACACTTTTTATCATTTTCCAATATAACTTGAAGTAATGATTTAAACTTCTCTTTAAGCGTATCCTATGTAATTACAAATAAGTAGATCAATAGTATGCATATTCATATACAGATCTGAGGAAATTTCTTATAGCAATCATATCATAATAGGAATAAATATTAGTTCAATGGAAATAATAAATATGCAACTGGGTTTGCAAACATTATGACAAATGATAGGATATGATTCTAGTTTGTTTTCAGAACACATGTTCCTTTGGGTGTATTTGCTGGTATTTTCTTTGTTAGAAGAGTGATTACATTATTGGCATCAATTCTTCACCACCACCGCCTCCGGTAACTATGCCCTTAGACAGGTAACTTTGTTATTGCCTCCTACTCTGACTTTGGGCTCAGCAGTGTGACTCATATTGGCAAATGAGATGTTAGCAAATGGAACATTCATGAAGACATAAATTTACAGTGCAACTGAGCTTGTTCTTAGAGTTGCCTTTTGACACTGCCATGAAAAGGATATGCCCAGGTAACCTGCCAGAAGAGGAGACACATAGAACAGAACTGAGTAAAAACAGTTGTCTCAGCCAAGGCCATCCTAGGTCAGCCAGGAGCACGTCTCCCTGCATGCATGTGAGCAAGCTTAGTCAAGACTAGCAGAACCATAAAACAATACATGGAAGTGTAAGTTAAATAGCTACCTATTTATTTTAAGTCATTATGTGTTGCTGAAGTATTGTTACACAGCATTAATATGACAATACCTAACACACCTTGATTTCTCAATATTCAAATATGTGATTAATCATTTATTGTTAATCATATGTACAGGAGTGTATGAATAATGAATAATGATACCTTGAATTTGTTCATGATTTTATTCTAAGGATATGGTATCAAATTAAATGTAAAGTACAATGGACTTTTCCCTACAAAATTATGAGAAAGTTCAAATTATGATCTCTTCATTTTTTCCCATAACAAATAATTGAGCAACTGCAGAGGAATCCAGCTGGCCTGTATCTTGTGTTCTCTAAATTATATAAAAACTCACCAAGCGATAATATGACAATAGTCTTTAGTAACTCTCTGGAAGGCAGCCCCTCAGCTGCATGAAACAGAATGGAGCAATAAATGTTTATTGTGTCTCACTATTTTGTGGGTTGACTAGGCAGATCTGGTCTGGGGTGGCTCAGTAGCAGCTTAACAGCCAAGGATGGCCTTGATCACATGTCTGGGCCTCAGTTAGAATAACTTGTTCAAGTGGTAGCAGAAGGGTTCCCAGCAGCAAGAGAAGGTAAGCCCTAGTGGCAAACCTTTTATAACCTCTGCTGGCATCATGCTTACTGTTTTTCCTTTGGTTATATCCAGAGTCAGGTATCGGTGGGGGGGGGGGGAGGGGATTGGGGGAGGGGAGGTGAGGCAGGAGCCTTGCAAGGGCATCATTACGAGGAGCAGAATTATGACAGCTATTTTGTAAATGGTCTACTCTTATGTCATGCTTTTATCTTCTTAATGGGGGACAAGAACCCTTACATGTCTATTTCTCCAAGCTATTTAATAAACCTTATACCCTGGCCCATAGAAACATTTCACCTCTGTTTTAAAATGTATATTTTATTATATTTAAATATATTGACCAAAAGAGCTAGAGATGATAGTCATTGAAAAAATAGCTGTTACTCAGTTCCCAAGAAGAAGGGCCCACCACGCCATTGGGGGCCATAGCAGGAAGACACCAGTCAGGAGATAGAGGGAGCAAGGGGGACATCGACAAGAGCATTTAGTGTGGTTTCTACTGGAAAGAATGAGCAAGACAGGGTAAGCCAGCTTAGGATTGGTTAGTTTGAATAATTTCAGTGGCCTCTGGTGTATAGGGACTGGTCCTGGATGATCAGTGGAGGGGAGCGTTAGAGTCAACAGAGGAAGTGGGGAGATGTGCTGAGTTCTGGATTGGTTGGTTTACATATGAACCTCTAGCTTGAGTTGTTTACTATTCAAGGAATTAGCTAGCCCTGGGAGGGGAAGTCCCTCCAACCTCAGCAAGGCCCCATATGTCCAAGCATCAGAAAAACAGAAAATAAAAAGGCATGGTTAATATACCCCACTTCAAAATTATATTTCTGAAGCAATAATATATTACTGTTCTAAATTCAGGGAGTAATTTGGGCCTGCTGATGATATGATGACTACAACATTCTCAAACTATTTTAAAAGAATTTGTCAGTTCTGTCTGATGTTTACAGAATTAACCTCTTGCTCTCCTGTCCCCTCTCTAGGATTTTCTTTCCAGTGTTCGACATTAACACAGGATCATCTTACTATTCTGCTAAGTGCCCACTCTAAATGTGTGTGAAAAATATGGCATGTTCTCTGAATGCATGACATTTTTCAGGGGAAGCAATATGAGCTAAATAGTAAGGGTATCAACTTAACGCCATTAACAGTGATTAATTGGGGACCTACTATGTTCCAGGCAATATATAATTGTTGAGAGAGTTTCATCAAATACCATTTATGTTCTCAAGGAGCTCATAGTTTAGTGAGCATAAAGGATAGGAAAACAAATGATAGAACTCTTTTGAAATGAGTTACAGACAACTTCAAAGAGATCTTCAAGATAAGACTTCAAGGATGAGTTTGACACATGGCTGTAGGTAGCATTTCAGGCAAAGGGAACAATATGTGCAAAGGCAGAGAGGTCAAAATTAAGATGTCACAAGGAACTGCAAACATTTTCCATGTGGCCAGACCTGGGATGGCTGTGGAAGAGTGGTGAGAAATTAGTCTAAGCAGGGAGTAGGTCATGATCAAGGGGACTTTTAAGTGTTATATGAAGGAGTTGGGACTTTACCCCGCCAAGGGTGGGAACAGTTTGAGTTTTAAGCAAAGAAATAATATGAACAACCTGTATTTGTAAAAAGTTATTCAGGCTCTTCTGTGGAGGACTGTAACTCTCCTTGGGGTTGAGATCTTCTCCCCCACTCCTAAACCCAGAGCAAATTGTTAAACAGATTCCAGCACACCACTACCAGAAGCCGAGCTGAAAAGGTTTGGCAGACATTGCATTGTGGGGCATGCCCAGTGTAAATTCAGTGGTGCCTTACTCCATCCCTTTACCCCAGATGCTGTGTGTGTTGGCTACAAACAACTCAGAGTTACTTCTTTTTTTCTGAGACTTGTCCTCAGCTGGTAGGTGCTGCCTTGCCTGGAAATGCCAGGAGGTAATAATATGCTATACCTAGGGATGACCTGTAGCCAGTGACTGCCTCATAGAGTGGTACCAGAGTTACCTTTGATACACTTTACCTCAAGTCGGGAATACTGTGGTACTGTCCATACTACAGAACTCTAGTTGGGATTCAGCTGAGGCTAGTCTTCAGCTGAAACCACGTCCTTGCTCACCTGTTTCCCCTTCCCCATCTTGCTTCACTTATTCCCACATATATTCCCCTGGAAGCCTCCCTCAATAATTCACTGGCTTTAAGAGTCACCAATTTAGGTTCTGTTTCTAGGAGACGGGACCTAACAAACCCAAGCCAGGAGAATTTCCATGGTATAAACATATGATCTCTAGTACACCTCGCATACTAAACTAACAAACTGTTTAGAGAACTTTAATAATCTTTGTACTTCCTTTGAACAAAGAGCATCCTTTCTATTCTGGAGCTTGCTGGAATATTATAATGTAATTTTCCCTCACTTCCTACTGTATCTCTAGTAGTAACCTCAAAATGCTTTGAAGGGGAGTTTTTAATTTTGCATTTTGAATTTTAGATCCTTCTTTATATTAACTAAGTTGAGAGATAGAGAAACAAAATTCCAGTGTATTAACATGACATTTAAGGTAGAGAAATTTACTGAGACTAGGCAATCATGTAGAGCAGCCACTTATGGCTGAATTATACCATTTATAGCTACTTAACATGCTAAACCATTCCTCTCTGTCTGGAAAAATCATAAAAAAGGGGTCTGTCAGCACTCTGAGTCATTGCTAAGAAGCTTATGCATCCTCACACCTGCATTTAAATGAGTGTTTCCGGGGCACAAATATAAGGACCTTAGAAAAAAAATGAAGCACTCTAGCAGAAAAAAAAAACAATATTGGTTTCCCTCTGCATTTGTAAATTGACTGCAGGAAGAAGCCTTCTGGAATTTATTAATAATCATTTTAAATAACTTTTTTACTTCATGTTTTTTAAGCCAAGGAAAGATCATATAAAAAAGGATTATAATTGAGTGGAAAAATTAGATGATATCCAAAATGTGAAGTAAAAGCAACTCATTTGGTCCCTTGTGCCACGTATGAATTCTGCAAATATGTGGTGAATTCACAAATCATGTCCACAATAGAAATCAGAATCAGGACTTGTGAATACCTCATATTTATTTTTTTCTTTCTTAAATTTTGCTTTTTATTTAGGTATAACTTTCATAGAGTGAGCACATCTTAGTTCTACGTCTTAATGGATTTGTAGACACACACACACACACACACACACACACACATACACAAACACATACACACAGAATCACTGCACATATTGAGATAGATCATTTCCAGTACCCTGGAAAAAGCTTCCTCAGTTACCGCTCCACCAAAAGGTAACCACAGTTCTGACCTCACACCATAGATCTTCCCAGGTTTTCATGTTTCAGTGGAAGAATTGTTTCCCCAAATGGCAGCAGGATTAATCTAGTCATAGCACCCCTTGTTGCCTATTTCGAACATCTCTTTAGCCCACCATGATCCCAAGAAATCAGCAGCCTTTTCCTACTTATACTCAGAACTCACCCTCCCATTGCCCCCACTGGGTACTCTTACCCATGCTATGGCCATGTTTTCAGTGTGATCCTTTGGGCTTTTGCTCACTTTCTGTGGGCAAAATGCTTCTAGAGCTCTCAGTGCTTCTGTTCCAGGTGCATATTTAGGTGCATACTCCAGCACCTGTATCTAGATCCTTTCAGATATCTCTCACGTGCCAGAAATAAGACTCTCTGTGCACATCCTGAAGCCAGTGCTGCTGTGCCGTCGCATGAGCTAGGAATGTATAACAAGGACAGATTTCATTGTCAAATTTCCAACTTACTGCCCCATAAATGTACACTTAGGCTTATGCTTAGAGTAGCTTGAACTGTAGGACAAGATGGAGCTGGGAAGTACTACAATCTCTTGGCATGATGCTATACACACATTTCACTCCATTAATACCAAATGGTTTCTAGTTCCCAGTGTACCACGCTGGTTTATATTTCCCTTCCTTTGATCATATTATTTCTTCTGAGGGTATCAAGTTTTTGCCTTTTTTTGACCTGTGTACTTTTTCTTTTTTCCTCAAATCTCAGCTAAATTGTTATATTCCCCAAATCTAAGTTCAGCTAAGTTCCTCTCCTCTGAGTCCCCATGCTAATATGTTCTGAAGAAGCTCATTGCTTCCACTGTTTCCTAAATTTGAGGTGGCCCCTGCTCCTTACAAACTCCGAGTGTCCAAATGCTGTTCATTTTGTTGTTGTTGTTCTTTCCCCTTTTATTGTTCACTCTCTTTAAATTCAAATGTGACATTATCTCCATGAACCCTTTCCAGCTCCTTTAAAATGAAGCTTGGGTGCTTCCTCTCTACTAAATTTGACAGCTTGTAAATACCTCTTTATGATTTTCACATTTTATCTTTCCTGCCATTTTGTAAAAACTCCTTGAGAAGAGGAACCATGTCTTATTCAACACTGGATTCCAGCCCTCTCCAACGCTCAGCTCAGTTCCTCAGATTTAATAACTGCTTGCTGAATGAATGCATGCAAACCTGAGTGAATGAGCAAGCCTCATTGATGAAGCACATCAGTTAAACTGGGTCAAAGACATTTTATTATATCGGTTCTATTATCTGACTTTCGGAAAGACAATATGACCTATGGAGTTGACATGCCCTTGATATCACAAAAGCTGTCTCAAGAATCATTTTTCTGGATCACTTCTCCAGTTCTAGACCTTAGTTTTCTTTCCAGATATATATATATATATATATATTTTTACAAAGAAACAAAGTTGTTTAGTGATAGTAGCATATTTTTCATCAACATGGTAAGTAGAGAAAAGCAAATTTGCATTTAAAAGCAGATCCTGGGCTGTGGCTGGGCCAGCCTTGCTAATTGCCTCACTCCCTTATTGACCTTGCAAAGTTTGATAGTCACAGTGATAAATCCCAAAGTGTCATAGGCCGCAGTGGCCATTCACAAATAGGGAAAGCTTAGAATATTAAATTTTCAACTTCAGAGGGTATCCTTTGCACATTTTCTGTAAAATTCATTTTGTGTGTAAGTGAGATTCAGGACAATTTAAGATTCCCATTGATGTATACCATAGTCTGTAAATGCAATGCTACTCTGGACCCCTCCACATTTTTGTGTTGGGGTTCACAAATTTTAATTTCAAAATCCAGGACTGTGATATTAACTTAAAAGTTGGAGCTTTAAAACCTGGGAACTTGGTATAAATACACTGTGGAATCTTTGAACTATAGATTCCCAGCATCAGTGGGTATGTCTTAATTTAGGAGCCTGTGAAAGGGTAGAGGATGAGCTTTTGCTATAAGTTATATAACAATGATATTTTTATTAAATTTGCAGGCCTAAAAATATCTTTCAATAGATGAAAGTATTTTTACTTACCAGAAGTGTTATTTAGTTTGTAAAATTGTGGCAAAATTTTAAGAACAAAAAATGATCTGCTTTCTTTGTGATTGTAGCGGACTAATGCCAGAGCTATCAAATATAAAAACAGTTTAGAACTCAAAGGGGGATGATGTAGGATCTACTTAGCTTTGAGCAGAAGCAATAGAGAATTCTCCCAGGGCTTATACTAAATGAGTTGGGTTATTATTAATTAGTAAGGATTAAAACAATTATCAGATCATGTACAGCACTGTTCTGAATGTAGCCTGCTTTAGGGACCCTCTTAGGAGGGTGTGTGGCAATTTGACTCTTTGCTTTCTTATATAATAATATCATAATGACCCAAGCAAGAGAGAAATTCCAACAAGAATATATTCCAGCTCATATCCATAAGAAGGTTCTATGGAATTCCAACGAGTTAAGGAAAAACAGGAAAGTGACGTGAAAGCAGAGCCATTCCTTATTGAAGACATCATGAATATTTTGTATTTTCTATTTTTTCCTATTTTCAAGAGTACTTATATTCATGCCTGCAAGGTTGCATAGAGAAGAAATAACTCAGCTGTGCATTTGTGGTCATTGTGACCGAGCTTATAACTCTCTTACGTGAGACTATACAGTTTTCAAATTAGTGGTATATTAATATACAGTTGTTCATACTGGCATTCATATAGCATAATTAATGAGGTCCAAGAGACAAATAACATATGAAGTCAAGGGGTCCTGGGTTCTAGTTTTTCCGAGTTAAGTGGCCATGGACTAGTTATTAAACATTTCTGGATGTTCTAGTACTCTACTATAATATAGAGATGTTGTGTGAGGTGACCACTCAGACCACTTCCAATTATGAAACTGTAAGATTTCATTTTATTTCCCTTAACCTCCATAATAATAATAATTGGAAATTAGTTTGCACCAAGCTATCCTGTATTGAAAATGTCCCTTTGGTGTTGGAGTGAACAGCCATAACTATCAGTAAAAAAATCATTGAGACTTACATAAGACATGATTCAATATGTGATTATTGAGTATGTTCATGCAAGACTCTGCACTGGGAATTGTAGAGAAGTTCAGATATTTTTATAACATAGCTTCTGGTATGGTACCCGGTCTGAAGAGTCCTCCAGGGGCATGGGGAGGTGAAAGAAATAGTTACCAGAATTATTTTGAGGAGTGGTGGAATAGGTCACCATAGTAGTGATCTATCTTTCTACCAGATGATGCTTATAAATTGCTTTGTTTTTTGTTAATACTTGATTATTTTTAGATTAAGTGTGGAAGCATGGCTCATGTTTTATTACTTACATACCTGATGATATACATCGAACTGTGTTTCCTAGGAATTTTTATGTTGAAGCCCTACCCCCAATGTAACTGTATTGTGAGATTGGGCCTTTAAAGAGGTAATTAAGGTTAAATGAGGTCAAAGGGGTAGGGCCCTAATCCAATAGGGCTGTGTCCTTATAAGAAGAAGAGATATCAGGCATGTGTGTGCACAGAGAAAAGGCCGTGTGAGGACACAGCAAGAAGGCAACCGTCTGTAAGCCAAGGAGAGAGGCCTCAGGAGAAACCAAATCTGCTGATACCTTTATTTAGACTCCCTGACTCCAGAACTGTGAAAAGACACATTTCTGTTGTTTAAGCCACCAAGTGTGGTATTTTATTATGGTATCCCTAACTAATACAGTCAATTTCATGAACTTCCTTGTTTTCAGTACTATCGTGATTCTGAAGTTTAAAATTCCCCACCCCTGTCCAGTCGAGAAACTGGAACATGTATTCGGAGAAAGGACACTTGTCCTTCCTTACCTCTTGTCTCCCAGCACAAACACTCTGATACATAAATCTACAAAACAACCCACATTTGATAAGCATCTTTTGAGCAACATCAGGTTTCATGATAGGTGAGCAAGGGGCAACCACTGGGCATCTAGAGTGGTCAGGGCCAGCTCTAAGGACATCTGAGCTGCATCAGGTGAACTTCTGTCACCATTTTTGCCTTTGGGCTTGGTTATATTCTCCTCGCCACGTTATTAAGGGAGAGATAATGGAGTATGACTGGAACACCAGAGATGGACTAAAGTTAAAAAAAGAGATTCCTGTAGATCAGGCCTTTTCAAACATTCATGTGGGTATGAGTCAACTGAGGTTCTTATTAAAATGCAGATCCTGATTGAGTAGGTCAGGGATGGGCCTGAAATTCTGCATTCCCACCTGCATTTTAGGGGATGCAATGCTGTTAGTCCACAGACTGCACTTTGAGTCTCAGCTTGGTGCCTGCTAACTAATACAAGCTTTCTGAAAGTACTATTGACTCTCTGCTCCTTGTAGTATCCTTTTAGTATGGTGATTTGCAAGAATCTTTTAATATGTCTTTGAGGAAATGAAAAAAAAAATAGCTTTTAGCAAACAACATCAATAAGAGCTCAGGGCGTTAAATGAATTTTGTAATTAGAACAGCAAATAAATGAAGACTTTTAGAAATAAAACATTTAACCAACTGTATCTTGTATCCATTAAACATAAAGCCTGTGTCTGATTCATTTTTAGAAAACAGAGCTCCTCACCCAAATTTGTTCTTAAAAACATTTTTTATAGGAATGAATTTTAATCTTAATCTTTGATTTGCTTTAAAGGTGGGTCTTGCATTTTATATCCTATATTCTAGCACCTAAGTATTTTTTTTAGGATGTGTCTATGACTTTTCATTCAAGCATATGTATCAACTTCTTTGGTGAAAAATATAAACAGATTTTTTTTAAATAAGCAATTAATAAACCTGTGCAAAATATTAGGAGGAAAACAAAACTTTTAATGAGACTAAAACGAACCTAAACATGCCAAACAAGTAAAGAGACAATAGAGGAAACTGACTTGGTTTTTAATTCATTTCCCAGAGTTGTTATGCACAACATGAAAATGTATATCAATTACAGATGTTAAAATAATAATGACAATAGCAGCAATGTTAAAGAAATCAGAGCCAATAGACATTAAAGTGATAGCAAATTTTATTAAGGAACTATCACAGTACTAGAAAGGAGAGTTCAGTGCAGAACTGGGCTTAATTCTGAATATAGCAAGGACAAGTGAGGATTTATACCCAAGGAGTAGGATCAGGGCCAGTGGATGGAAAATCGCTAGGAGGAAACATCAGGGGTAAGGAGGAATGGTGGCTAAACTGATTTGAAATAATTCTTGCTGAAGGCAGGCCAGGATGATTAGATGCCAAGGGTAGAGGATGAGGAATTTGATCAGATCTTGAAGGTGATGGGCTATTAAGGTGTGAGGAGTTCTCTCTAAACCGATTTAGCAAAATCCTTGCTACAACTAGGTGAGACAGACTTGACAAGACGACACCAGAGTCAAGGCCCAGAGGGCTTAGAGGAGCATGACTAGAGTTTGGTCAAGGAGGGTGTCTTGTCAAAAGCAGTGTTAAAAACTAACGTTTATTGAGCACTTCCTTTGTGCTCATAAGACTAATCTCTACCCTAAGCGATCAGCCTCTCTGACCCCTTGTCCAGATGAGGAAATGGAGAAGTTGAATAACCACCCCACTTACATGGCTAGAACTAACAAAGCCCGACTCACCCAGGTTGTTCATCCCTACACTAGAATGCCTCTGAGCAAGTTTTCTTTGTCCCTGAGTAAGGTGGAGGGATTCTTCTTAGCTGAAGAGCTTTTAGACATTGATGGAGAGCCAATTGAAACAACGATTCATCTAAACCTCCTAATGTTAACTGGCCTGACCTCCCCCCCACCCCCGCCGCCGCTTGCTTTGAGACTAGGCTTGTTCTGGAAGTGTAATAGCTGCTTACTTTCATGGTTCTGTGTATCTCTCTTACCCTCCTTCCCTCTTCCCAACACCACCACCTCCACCACCGCCACCGTTTTATCTCCCAGGACTGTATATACATTCCAGGCTTAAGGATACCTAATATCATTGAATGTCACTTAACACATTTTTACACAGGGCTTATATCAGATAAGAATTAAAATTCTCTGATGAGACTAGTTTGAAAGCTGATCACAAGAGACAAAGTATAGTTTTCTAATATTCATAAGAATATGTAAAGAAGAGTGATTGACACTATGGGGTTTTTTTTTTTTTCCTTTTTTCCTTTTTTTTTTTTTTTTTTTTTTAATCAATCAAAGACAAAGTTGACTTTTGGAAATCCCAGAAGAGGGGCTCTTATGACAGACCTTAAACTGCCTCAATTTAAAGCAGGCATATAAAATGGAAAATAGTATTTAAAGAAGTGTAGAGATATTAATTAAAATGGACTTACTGAAATGCCAGAGATATCATGACTTCTGAAAATTGAATTAAACAGTGAATGTCAATGATGAATTAACATGAACAGAATTATCTATCTCTGTCCAAACATATTTTATCTACAAAATATGTAATATACCACAATTAACCAGAGATGATAGATTCTAGCTGAAACCTAATCAAATTTTTCAGACTTCTAATAGAAGAATACATTAAGGTCAAAGAATATTAACCAAAAAGCTTCCATCACTAAAGGGGCAAGCAGACTGAGTTTATAAAAGAAGGATTTGAATGTATGCTAATTGTTCTCTTCTTGCTCTATTGTTCTTAACAATTTATAAAACCTGCGTGCTACAAGTTAAACTACTTTAATTGCAGTCATGTCAAATATGTAGGCCTTTCTTTTAAAAAAAAAGTTTAATTTCTGTGGCTCATAAAAGTTAGAGAAACTGAAAGCACAGTTAAAGATCTTAGCTGAGAACTTTTCCTGTTCCTTCCAAGCAATAGAATTTTTCTAAATGCTTGCCAGGTGGAGCTGGGGTCCAAAGGCTTGAAGCTCTTCTGTTAGGCAGTATCCAGCATTATTGTTATCGTGTCCTCAGCACACCTTGCTTTCAAAAAGTCCCAGATACATAAGACTCATTGTTAAAGTACTATATTGTTTGTATAGCAGGATCATTTGCACGATGTGACGGACTCTGAAACGATATAGAATGAAAGATCTATTGTCTATAAAAAATAGGATAAATGCTCTAGCAAAAATTAATTTGATTTTCACTCAAGGTTTTACCCCTTAATGCACTTGTTAATTAAAGAAATGAAATGCTCTAAATGTTTGTTATTTTCTTTCTTTTTGCTCATTGACTTTACCTCACTGTGAATCAAGTGCCCTTCTTTTATGTACATCCCTCTAAATCTATAGCTAAACCCAATGATTAAGGTTTTTGAAATGGCTTTAATCCAAAAGCAGGTTAACATTTGCACTTTCCCTGAACTGGGATTCTGAAATGTAGTTCAAACAACATTTTGGATAATCCTTTCTGGTGGGTTTTATTATCACCAGCTGGCTCCAAATGGGCATTTGCTCTTTCTACATTAAGCACAGGGTCTTAAATACAGAATCAAATCTTGTCAATTCAGCTGTCAATTCAGAGATCAGCGGTTACCAAGGTATGTTTCCCTTGACCAGCAACATCAGCATCCCCTGGGAACTTGTTAGAAATGCAAATTCTCAGGTCCCCCTGCTGAGTCAACACCTCTGCGGTAGGGCCCAGCAATGTGTGCTTAACAAGCCCTACAGGTGGCACTGAAACACATTAAAATTTGAGAACCGCTTTTGTAGATGTTTGTTTCAACCTAACACTAACCAATAATTCCACCATTTAGAATTAGCAGCTTTCATTTTTATGATCATTTACATTGGTTGGACAAAAGTGAACAATTTCAATTGCTTAGGGCACCAGGTTTTATTTTGGGATGTTGAAATATTTTGGAACTAGATGGAGGTGTTGGTTGTAGAATTGTGAACATACGAAAGGACACTAAATTCTTCACTTTAAAAAAATGGTTAATTTTATGTTATGTGAATTTTACCACAATTAAAAAATATATATAATGTAAATGAAAGCATTTTGAAACTCAAATGCTTTAGGCATGCCAATCTAAGATGATAAACCTACAGATTAAAAAATTCTCTAACCCTTAAACATTTGATTTTGAGTACATACTAATTTTTATTTTTTCTAGACACACAGGATAATATGATATATTTTAATTACAGTTACTAAACTGTGATTTGAGTGCTAATCATGGAAAGTTTCTCATTAAAATTTCTTGGCGAGTCAAACAATAGTTTTAACTGCCAACAGAGCCAGGGAAATCATTATTTGTTGCCTATCATTGTTAGAGTGAGGACTATAAAAGAGGCAGAAAGAATAAAAACCAGGCTTTTAAAATTAAGTATCAGGAAATGTCTTATTACACCCCAACCCTTAGCTGTACGACTTAAGAAAGCCCATTTATATATATTCCATAAGTGGAGTTTTACTTCTTTGGAATATATTATAGAATTTTATATTTATGATGTGGTCTAAGGGTGCCCCCTGGAATTGTGCAAAACAATGGTCATGGGTATTATGCTTTATTGGCAGATTTCTTAGCTACTGAACATATTTATGATAAATTATGTCAGGGAATGTTTTTTAGTAAATATATCAAAAAGAAAAAGATTCTATGAAGATTCACTAAATGTGGAAAACAACAACTGATTAAGGCTTAAAATAACAATTTTTTTTTATATAACTTTATAAATCCCCCTCTTATTATAGACATAATATATTACAATATACAATATTGGAAAGTATTTACAATATATATTTTTTAAAAAAACTATTTCTCCAAATCCTTACAACTGAGAAATAACATCGTTTGTATCTTGTGAGCATATGTCTATATGTATGAACACAGATCACACATTTGTGCATAGACTACTATCAATAACACAGTATATTCCATTTTGAAACCTCTTTTTCCCTTTAACACATCATATTTCCCTTGGTAAAGAGTGCTTTTCTACAATATCAATACTGTTTTAAGGGCTGCATGCTATTCCTACCTATGAACTTAATTTATTTGATTAATTGATTTTCTCTAATCGAATACAGTAACTCCTCACTTAACCTGGTTAATATGTTCTGTGACTTTAAGTGAAATGATGTATAATGAAACCAGTTTTTCTATAGGCTAATTGATATAAACTAGAGTTTAATTCCTTCAGCTTCTCATCAACTTTATAACAAAAACATGTTATTCAAGGACCAGTTGTTTTTTGTTTTTCATTAAGGTTAACATCACAGCAACTAACATCCTGGCATCTGTATTTTTGTGCTTTTGCCAATTATTTTTCCATTATATTGATTTGTAAGATCTTTGTTTATACTAAAAACATATTTTCCCCAGTTTGTCATATTATTTTTTATTTGGTTGTAATGCCTATTTTATGTTCAAAACTTTCTTTCATGGTATTGTCTTGTTATCTTAATATTATCTAAAAATATACTTGTAGTTTTATCATCATGGTTTTGTTGTATACATTTAACTCTTAATTTGAACATCAGTATGATCTGTGATATGTTAAAAGATATAAATCAATTATTCCAAATAGTTAAAAAATATTTTATCACAATCAACAAAAATTATTTTATAAACGCAATGCTTTCTCCACAAATTTGAAAAGTAAGTTTACCAGACTGGGTATGTAAACTAGAGCAAATTATTTAACTTCTGTGTGCCTTAGTTTCCTCTTCTGAAAAAATGAAGATACAGTACCTCCCTCAAAGAGCTAACATATGAAAATGTTTAAAAAGCACCTGACACAGAATAAACACTTGATCAGAATCAGGTTACTATTGCCACCCATGTTCTCCAACTCAATGTGCTGCTATTCTTTTTAAGGTATTTAAATTTATAATCATAGATGAGATGGTCCATGTTCCTTGTGCTGATGTTAACTTTGTCAGACATTTAATGAAAGAATTGATAATTTCATAAAATAAAAAATTCTACACCTCATTATTTCTATATTATTAAATGTAAAATATATCTTCACCATGATAAATTAACAGAATTTCTTCCAAGCATTTGTGAGCCCTGAAATCTATCTTTAAGATAGATTTCCTTGACTTTTGATCTGTTAAAAATATCCTCTTCTTATGGATCAGTTTTTATAAGTGAAAATTTCTAGAATGAATTGTCGGGAACATGCCCGAAGGTAGACACCAGTATGGAAACTGTTTTAACAGTCTATTCAGGAGGTGATGGTCCCCAATCCTAAATTCATTTCTTTCCCAGTATTCTCAGGTTCAATAAATGGCAGTACCACCCTCCCTGTTGGTAAAGTGAAAACTTGGGCGTCTTCCTTAATTCCTGCCTTTTCTTCAGCACCACCTACCACTATCCCCACATCCCATCCCTCAACAAGGCTTATTGCTTCCAAGTCCAAATTACATCCAAAATGTACCCACTTCTCTCTGTCTCCATTGATTGCACATTTGTCCAGCCACTCCACCTCTAGTTTTGCACATGGCACACAAAGTGAAATTTCAAAACTATAAATCAAATCATGTCACTGCCCTGAATTAAACCGAATGATCTTTCCTCTGTGTTTCAAATAGAAATCCAAGCTCCTCTACAACCACCTAGTAATTTAGCCCTGCATTGGCCTCTCCATCACCTCATCACAGATCACTGTCCCTGTCTCTTCCTGTGTTCCAGTCTTCTCTGGTTTTTATGTTCCATGAGCAAGTCCATGCATTCCCACCTCAGGGCAGTAGCGCTGCCTAAAACTTTCTTCTTAAAACTTTTGTGTGTGGCTCCTCCTGTTATCTGAGTTATGTTTTATAGGTCCCTCCCTCACCGCACCTACTTCCTACCCATTCACTATTTCATCTTCTCTCACTTTATTTTCTTCATTGACTTACAACTTTATGAAATTTTCTTGTTTGTTGTTTATTGCTCTTCTATAATGTAAACATTGTAAGTGTTGTTCACATTGAACATGTATCAAATGAGTGATTGAATGAATGAATGCAGGATGATAAAAAATGGATGGATTTGAGAGATTGAAGAATGAGAATTTCTAAAAGTTAGATATAAAAATGACTAGACTATATGGATTTCAATCTGTACACTTAAAATTCATGCATTCTGTGTTTTTTAATGCATGTATATTATCTTTTAATGAAATAAATCTCTAAATATATGTTTAAAATAGCTTGAGAGAGCACAAAGCTTAAATAATATGCCTAAGTCAGAAACTATCATTTTTACTTAGGCTATGACCTACTATCACATACAAATTAAAACTTTCTTTGAGAATAGACTTTGGGATTTTGTGAAGATTTGGGGCTCTACTGCATGGTTGATAAATAATATTGCTCTCTTTACTCAAGGTAGTGAGTGGACCTCAGAACAAGCTGGTAATCATCTCTGGCTTAAAAGAAAAGGGTTTACCCACAGGACAAGCTTGTTTCAGCTCAAAAAACACTATCGTGCTCACCTGAATTAGATAGCTTTACATTACCATGTAATGTTTGTTAAATATTCAAATAAAAAATATTACCCAATGTTTAGAAAATGATACTTAGATTTACAGAGTGGTTTCTTGCATAAGACACTAATACCTTTCATTAAAGTTTTCATTAACATATTTTATAAATATGAGTCAGTTGGCATAGTGACATGCACAATGTAGAAACCCAAATGTTTTCTGAATAAATAAATGAACCAAAGAGGGTAAAAAATAAAAATATTAGAGGTAACTTTTTAGGTTTCCAAAAATAGTTTTATTTTATTCACAGATTCTGATATTTGAATGGATTCCATTTTTGTCTATTATAACTAGAAGATTGCAATAATTATCAATTGTGCAATAGTGATGGGTTGTATAATTTAGTACTATTAGCTCCTAAAATGTTTTGAGACATGTAAATATAGACACTCTAATATTTTAGGTGTACCTGAAAAAACTGGCCACAGCATTCCCAAGACTTTTGAGTCAGGGGAAGTTACATGCCTTTCTTTTATTTCCTGACAAAATAACAAAAATTTTATTGTTTCGAGAGTGTTATTTTCCTCCAACTTGTTTCCCGCTCATTTTCACTCATTCACACAGTAGGCAGGTTAGTAGAGCTAAAACAGTGTTGGCTACTGGGGATTAGGTTACTGATTTCAGATAGACTTATACTGTAGCTATACAATTCCCAAAGAAGCTAGACCTGGTTAAAGTATTTATATTTGTGGCTTAGAGCATATGATTGAGAAGGTTAAAAGTTTGGAAACTCTCCAGCATTTGGAAGTGGGAATGGTGAGGCGCACCCAAAGAGAGTTAAGAATTAAAAGTCATGGCATCAGGGTTAATGCATCCTTGAAAAGCCGTGCATATTATAAATATTGGCTCCAATGCATCTGCCTGGTCAGCCTCTGCTGTATTAAGCATCTTTTTTTTCTGTTCAGTTCACCGCCTATCATTAGGCCAAGAAAACTCAATCACCCACCAGGAATAAAAATATTTTGAAGTTTTCTCCCAAAACACTGAATTCCATAATTTCCACAAGTCTTCCATCTGAGACAAGAGTAACTTCTTTCACAGTGTGACGAGGGCTCACTGATACTTTAGGGGATGCATGGATGAACATCCATATTCACACACCAATAAATTAACCCCTCCAAATCATATAGTTCAGTGGGTTTTAGTATATTCATAGTCATACAATGGCCACATTATAATTTTAGAATATTTTCATCAATTTAAAAATAAATATATTCATTAACAATCATTCTCCTTCTTATCTCCCCCAGAGGCTGGTAACCATTACTCTACCTTTGTGACAATAAATTTGACTATCCGAGACATTTCATGTAAATGGACTCATATTAGTGACTGGCTTCTAAGTACAACATTTCCAAGATTCATCCATGTTGTAGCATGTAACAGTACTTCATTGTTCTTAACTGCCATATAATATCCCATTGTGGAGATTATACCATGTTTTATTTATAAATTCACCAGTTGATGGATATTTAGCTTGTTTCTACTTTTTGGCTGTTTTGAATGATGCTGTTATAACCTTCCATGTACAAGTTTTTGCTTGGACATGTTTTCATTCACTTGGGTATCTACCTAGAAGTGAAATTACTGAATCATATGGTAACTCTATGTTGAACATATTAAGAAACTGAAAAAATGTTTTCCAAAGTGGCTCTACCTTTTTACATTCCACCAGTAGTGTATCTTTTAAATTATTTATCAGATAGAATTTACAAATATTTTTTCTCATTCTTTTGGCTGCCTTTTTACTTTCTTGATAGTATCTTTTGAAGCACAAAATTCTTAGTTTTGGTGAAGTCTAATATATCTATTTTTTCCTTTGTTGTTTATGCTCTTGGTATCTAAAAAACCGTTGCCTTACCTAAGATCACAAAAAGTGATACCTGCTTTTCTTCTAAGATCTTTGTAACTTTAGCTTTTATATTTAGGTCCTGATCTATTTTGAGTTTGTATTTTTAGATAGTGTGAGGTTTGGGTGCAAAATTATTAGATTGTGATAAGAAGTTTCATTTGAAGTAAATACATTTTAATTTAAGAAAATTGTCAGTTTAAAGAAAAAACTTAAATGCTTAATTATAAGCATCTATGAAATGTGCCATAATTTTTTGAAGATTTCTAAGAAAGTCAATGCCAGGTTCCACATTGCTGAGGAAATTTAGACCTAAAATTTTACTTTTGTTTATTTTTATTTTAATGTATAGATAATAAGGATGGAATACAGAAGTTTGATAAGGTTGGCACCCATATGCCTATATGAGGCAAGCTTTATGTGCATTTAAATTTTTACTTTAAAATAAAAGCCCTAGTGTTTTCAAGGTTGAGAAAATATGTATGCAGGATGAGCCCATTAGATTCTTAGTTATGAAATACAGGGAAATACTTTGGTTTTGATAAGATTAAGGCTTGATGTAAAAAAAATCTTATATAAGGTGAAAATTTAAAATATATCAGTATCTTTAACAAAAGGATCACCAAGAAAGGTTTCTACTATAGTCAGTCCATTCACATCAGATTATCTAGTTGTCAGTCAGCCCTGACTATCTGAAAATGTTCGAAACCTCTATTAAGTAAAAGAAAAATGCGAGTCTCTTAATCCCTGAAAACATGATTTCCATATGTTTTTCATTTCTAGAACCTGTAGAAACAACTTCATAAGAACTAGGATTACGAGGAGGGCTAATAACATGGACCAAAAAAATCTTTATTGGCCAAATATAGTTTATGGGATTTTATTGGCTGAGTGGGCAGGAAAACCTTAATGACTCTTGGATCAATTCTTCTAGTGTTTCCACAGGTATTTTGAGAACATTTCCTTTGCACTACTCATGTGTCTTCAAACTCTTAAGAGGTATAGTTGCTTCAAGATTTCTCTGTTGAAAAATCAACCAGCTTTATAGCTCACCCCGTCTAACTTTCTCAAACACAATTAGGCGGCCTTCTTCTATGCTCCAAAAGCTATTATTCCATTTTTCTCAAAGGATCTATATATTTTTCTCCTCTACCAGTATATTAGAATCTCATACAAAGACTAGTCTTCATATATAAACTTAACCTTTGCACAGAAAATGGAAATAAAAGCATAGTATGTTGAATTAAAAAAAGCTGCAAATGAAAGAACACATGAGAGAAGTATTTATTTCTCCAAAGGAAAAACAAGACATTTAAGGGCTCTTCAAGCAGTGTCTAATACTGTCCAATACTATTCTGAATTTGTAATTTCTCCTATGCATTACAGAGCTGTGTGCCACACAGATAGCCGGAAAAGCAATCATGTAAAATGACACCAATGACCACCATTAATTATGGCATTTTTATTCAGGTGTTAGAGCATAACTATTGCAGAGCCATTTCAAGGTCTTCTAGAAGTGATAAGTTCAATAATGAACATTTGGATGCTGACTTCATGGACATTAGCTTTGCCCATTAAGCATACCTTTCAGTTTTGTAATAACCTCATGAGGGAAATTCAGAACGTGGGCTGGTAGCTGCCCCACCTCAGTGCCAGTATGCAACCTTCAGTCAATATCATAAGAGTCTCTTATAAAGTGTAGCATTTGTAAACCCTCATGTAGGACTGAAAAAATTATTAGCACATATTCCAATTTAAAAAATAAAAACTTGATTCTTATGTTTTTTTTTAAATGATTACTTTCTGTATTTTTCTACACATTACAATAATGTGCATGGTTTTTTAACCTTTGCAAAGTACACAAAGGATGAAGAGAAGTTCTTATAAACTGAATATTTTTGTAATGTCAAAATAAAAGCTTTTCCACACATGACAAAATAACAGAAAAAAAAATGATTTAAAAGATTGGTAGATTTCAATATTAAAATTTTTAAATTTTCCGTAGGGGAAAATATATCATGACAAGTATTAAGACAAATGATACATTTGGGGGAAAAAATTGCAACATATTTTCCAGGCAAAGGGTCAATAATACAAATTCTTCATGAATCAATAAAAAAAGAGAAATATCCTACTGGAATAGGGGGATAATGACCTGAACAAACAGTTTATACTATAAAAAACATGTGAATACCAGTGAAGAAGAAGAGATACTTACCATCTCTAGTAATTTTTAAAACACAAATAAAAATTTTTTTTTCATTAGACTGTCAAAGATGAAAAAACCCGTCAAGTAAGTCATGTTTGTGACCTCATGTGGTATCTGTGGAGCTGTAAACTAGTAAAGATTCTTTAGAGCCCATTGGCAATATGTTCCAGAAGTTATATATGAATACCTTGACCCTGCAGTGACAAGACTAGGAGTTTATCCCAAGTAGATCATCAGTCAAGTACATGTAAGTACATGATCATATATACACAAAGATGTTCATTGAAGTATTGTTAGTCATAGTAAACCCTGTTCAGTAACAAGAACTATGTTAATACAGTATACTTGAAACTAATATAAAATAAAATTTTTAAAAAATGATGGTACATCCATATAATGGAATACTGCAGAATCAATTAAAAGAGCAATATATGTTATTGTTTATAAACATCAGCATATCGATAAGTGGGTAAATTACAATATGTGTAGTTTGATACTATTTGTATGAAGTTTTTTGTGTGCGTGTGTTGTGTGTGTGTGATGTAGAGAAACGTTTATAACTACACACTTCAATTGCTAGCCACGGCCTCTTGTGGCTATTTAAATTTAAATGAATTTTGAATGAAAATTTAGTTCCCAGTGGCAATAACCACATTGCAAATATTAAGTAGCCACTTGTGGCCGTGGCTGCCATATCAGATAGCACAGATGTGGAACAGTTCCATCATCACAAAAAGATCTATTAGACAACACTGGTCTAGAAAGATATTCTCTAACATGTAAGTGGTTCCTTATGGCTAGTGGAATTTTCGGGTTAATTTCATTTAATTTTACTTTTCTAAATTACTTGAATTGTTTGAAAAGAGCATGCAACATCTTCATATTCAGAATTTTTTCCATCTGAAAAAACACACCTATCATCCCACCATATAGAAGTAAGCACTGCTAATATTATTTTATTTTCTTGTAGTCTGCTTTCTGTACACACAGTTGCATGGAAGTAACACCATATGTACAAGTGTTTAGTGTTGCTTTTACAGCTAATAGTATATCATAAACATTGTACCTTATTCTTTAAAATTCCTCATTAACATCATTTTTAAAAGCTGTATACTATTCCGTCCTGTGTGGTTAAATGATTTTTGGTTTATATTTGCCCTGAAAATGCTACTAAAATATTTAAGAATTTTGCAAATCACTTCGATTGGGGGAAATTAAATTCATAAGGAAGACAGTGATTCATAGTTCTTTTGTTATATGTAGAAAAACGTCTAATATATCACACTTTGAAAATGCTTTTTTTCATTCCAAATCACTGTTCAAAACCACCCTTATAAACATAATAGCCTTAGATATCAGTTTTTGATAAAGCGCCTTTATAATTTAAGTGCCTTCTTCCACTACTGAATGTAACAATACACAGAAATCTTTGCTAACATCTGTCTTCTGTGGAGATTTATCCAAAATGTGTCACTTTCCATTAAGCCCCTTTAGAAGTGTTCTTTAAATGTACATACTTTATTTCACTTTCTTTGGCTACATTTGGTAAATATACAGTGATTTTAACATGGAAATCAGTGGGAAAAAATATTGGAGGAATTAAAGAACAATGACCTGAAGTCATGGAAGAGGAGAAAGTGTAACAAATCTACTTGACATCTTGCTCTGCAGGTTTTTTTGCTGTATTTAGAGTTCTTTCCAGAATAAAACTTCATTTTCTTCATTTTCTGTAGCTATTCCCTACTAAGTAAGACCTTTGCTATTGGATTTATGATTGCAAAGTAGGAATTATCTCAGAGGCACGTCAGACTTAGTATATTAAAAACCAAACTAATCATCAAACTATCTACTCCCCGCAAACCTGTTTCTTCTCTGGATGTCCCTGTCTCCTTTGGCTAGACCATTGTCTCATTTGTTCAGAACCTGGGATTATTACTGACACTTCCATCTCTTCAACCCCAATACCCAATCCAACATCAGGCTAAGCTGATATTAGCTCCTCCACGTATCTTAAATCTATCTGGCTGCATCACTATGCCCCTGTTTCATGCTTCTAGCCTCTCCCACCTGAAATGCTGCAGATGCCTCCCCATCAATGTCTTCCACATTCTAGCAAAAAACATCCTGTCCTTCCTTTGCTTGAATACATTCAGTGATTCTGCCTTGCTTGAGGGCTTAAAACTCCTTAACAAGGAGAGACCATGCTTCCTAGCCTACCTATAGCACAGGTGCATTTCCCGCAAGTTCCTTCAATAACTTAACTTCCTCAGGCTTGCTCCTCTTTGTCCTCCCACAGAGCATTTGAATATGCTAGTCCTTTGCCTGAAGTACTTTGTACTATTTCTCCTTTACTTTATTAAGACTCTTCCACATTTTTCAAATTTCAGTTCATTAATACTTCTTCAGGGAAGCCCTCCTTTGTTCCATTAACTATTTTAGGTTCCCTTCCTGAGCTCCGTTACATTTATTTAGAGACTCTTTGATTAATTTAATGCTTTTCTCCTCACCAGATTATAAGCACCACTGGGTATATAATATCTGTTTCATTCACCAGTTTAGCTCCATGAATTAGCACAATACCAGATAAACGGTACGTGCTTGATAAACATTCCCTCACCGGATAAACAAAGAACATGAGGCAGGTGCCCTCCAATACCAGGAAATCTCTGAATGCCCTTCCTCAAAGGAGCCTTTGGAGCATCATTCAATAGAAGAGTGCCCCTAGAAAAGCAGACTCTTTAACAGGAGAAAACCATTGCATCTGTATAGGGAAATATTACATAATAGAATGCTCCTGTTTATCTCTCTCCTCCCAAATTGTGATGTCACTTCAGTAGCTGAAAATTGCCTGTGGTGGAAGTATTTATACAGTTAAAATCAGTAAATGCTATAATTCAGGACTATGTGTATGTGTTGGGGTTTGCTTGAGCTTTGAGTTTTTGCCAATTTTATTTCCCTGAAAGCCTTGAAATATACCAGCACACCATGAAAAGCAACCTATTTATAGTTCAATGTAATCCACTCTTTTGTACTTAATTGTTGAAATTACCCAACAATGCTAGGAAATCACTAGATTGAAATAAAACTGAGAACCATTCTTCCAATAGCTTCTAAATTATATTCCATGAAGAGATATTGAGTGGGAATCATTAAAGAAAAAAAATGAAAGTATGTGTATCCTCTTACTCCCACTTTATATACTGTTCATTTCTTGAGTACCTAAGACTGTTTGCTTTAAATTATTCATAAAATAAATATTTTAATGAATTAATTAGAGAATGCAAGAAGTAATTTGAGCTAGTCCTGACAAGAGGATGATTTGAGTTCCCTTGATATCAAACTGGGTGGGAGACATTACGATTCATCCTAAAACATTTCATGCATTGAACGTTGTCTTCTTAGGATGATGTAAAAGTTTGATTTGCCAGGTTCTCAAGGATTTACAAAATACTGTAGGGAAAGCTTTGGTAGGGGAGAGAAAAGATGACTGTGAAAAGTAGAAGGAGGGAAAAGGTGAAAGAGGGTAATGATATTTGAGAACAAAGATAAAAACAATAGCCTAAAAATTAATTAGGGCAGGTTGACAAGTAAATGTGAAGAAATGGCTAATAATGTCCTGGGACTATTTACTGTTTTCTGTACAATTTTTGTAAAATTAAGACAGCTTCAAATTCTTTGAGTTCCTTTTTCGTTCCTGTTTAGAACTGTGCTAACAATTTCAGTGATAGTGTTATGGCATGGGGATATTATTAACTTACCTAATCTTATTGAAGAGACACATTCATGTAACTCTCAAGATAAATTTTTCTTGTTGAAAGTTGAGGTCTTAAAGATGACAACTTCAGTATAATGTTGGATTATTTTGATCGATGGATTATTTTGATCGATGTATAACAAAGCATTTTAGAAGACATTTTTCTTACTTTCACAGAGAAGCACACACATTAAAAAAACATATTTAAGACAGAGCTTATTTAGATGCACTAGTTATTTCTTTGAAAAGTAACCATCAGACTTTGAATTATAAAGAGCTTTATATTCCTGTGTTTCTAAAGGAATAATACATTATCAATCTTTATGCATTATAGAATAGAGTTAACTCATTTATCTAGAGTAATGGAAAAGAAAGAGATGTAAATAGAACAAGAAGATAAATCTGAAAATCAAATATATTTAATCTTGAAATATTTCTAGTCCTTAGTAAACACTATTTACATCTATATTCATATACTTATAAATTAATCATCCATTTACTTCAAATACCTTCAGGTATCTAGAGCAAATTGACTGGAAAATTTCTCTCATTTAAACTCCTGCAACCCTTTATAATTTAATAAGAAAAACATAAACAACTAGCAATTTTTTTCATAGCAGTTTTTCATGTCATTTAAAATAATATCAGTCAGCACAAAAATATGTGAATTATTTCTGTAGATGTGACAGTACAGTTGCAGATTTAATTTTGCTCACCACACTAATACTTTAAGGTGGCAGACATTATCATCCACCTTGTGTGGAAACTACACTAAAGCTCAGAGAAAATAAGTTGCTAATTTTCAAAGCTAGTTAAATTCAGGAGCAAGAAACAAAAGTTCTAGAAATTATTTATCCTTTAGCACTCCTTAAATTTTGCTCCCATGATATAATGAATTAAAGAAAATATAAAATTAAAATGCATATGTTTAGAAAATAGCCAAATATACAGGAACCATATACACATAATGGATATAAAATGTATGTCTTGCTTGACAAGTAACTAAATAAATATAAAAAAATATACATATATATATATTTACTTGACAAGTAACAAAGTAAGTAAATATATATATAGTAATCTGGTACCTATAAGAGATTAATTTATTCAGTAAATGCTCCCATATTGTCTTTCATTTTCAAGCTATTGATTTACTTTTCAAGTACTTACAGCTCGTTATGTGCTGCCTTGAGCACTTAATATATAATTATTCATTTATTCCCATAATCTCTTTAAGAGCATACGACTATTATTCTTACCCAACAGATGAAGAAACTGAGGCATGACAGGTCATATTGCTTTTAACTGGCAGGCCAAAACTTGAAAGAAGGATGCAATTTCTACTGTCTCTCACTCAATGTCAGAAGCCCTTATCGTAGACACATGATTTTCCAGAGACTGCAAAGGGACCAATGTTTGTGTTTGTCATTGTTAAAGAATTGTTGGGCCTTTTTTGACATGCTTATTTTAACTTATCTGAGGTACCAGAAGCCCCTTCAGTACTATCTAAATGTATCAAATTGCCATGCAAGGAGGCAGACACCACGACAAAATGAGGGCGGAGGGTAGAAATCTCCCCAATGAAGGACTCACAGAACAGGGAGAACTTAGTAAATGTGTCTGCATTCTTTAAAGAAACACGCCTCATTAATCTTCTAAAACTTAGGTGCAGGATTTTTTTTTTTTTTTTTGAAACCTTACCTGGAAGCACTGACCGCCTAAAAGTTGAAGGGGAACGGAATGCATTTCACCCTCGTTGTTGGGGGTTTTAAACAGGAATGATTTTAAAACATCACCCGGTCCTGTGGATTTTAATGCACTGAGGGACTGGCCACATGTAAATTTTGCTGCAGTTTGGTGGCTGCATGTGTCAAAGAAGGCTGGAGAGACAGTTACAGCCTGAGTGACAAGCTATCTATACTTTAGAATTTTTGAGTATGACAGATACTGAGACTGACTAGATGATAATGAGGAAGCTAACTAGTTTTTCCGTTGACCTTTTTTTTTTTTAACGCCTATGTATTCACCTTTACTTTCAGTTAAGGATGATGTGCAAGCGATTAGACTTCACCATTTAGCTACCATTGTTTCCTAAGAAGGCAAGTGGTGCCATTAGACCACGTTTCTTATCTATTTTTATTTTACATTTGGATTACTTTATATTTTAATGAAGTGCCTAAAATAAGGAGATGCCTTCAGTCGATGCTGATTTATTTAAGTTTATGCTGCCAGCTGAAATATTTGCACTATTTTTAAATAAATTCCATCAAATTGGATATGCTGTGTAACACAATATGACATGGAGAGGGCTTAGACTTTACAATCAGATGTACTTGGAGTCAATTGTCCCTTCCTTCTATTTTATAAAATTGGGTAAATTACCTCCTCAAACCTCAGAGCTCTTATTTGCAAATTGGAGGAAAAACCCCAGCTATTTCTATGTTAGTTTGCAGATTAAATGGAGGAGAAAAATAACAAACAGCTAGGACGGTGCTTGACACAGAGTTACTAATTAGAAGCACTTATTCTAGTTATATTTACAATTTTTATAGAGAACTGAGCCGTTAGGAATCTAAATCTCTTTGCCACCCTGGTGAAATTTCTTCAAGTGTGGATCCCATAAAATACATGAAGGTTAATCAATAATCAGGAAAATGTTCTTATTTCTGATGGTCACTTCTTCAACTCTGTAACAGACATTTTCAATGCACTCACAGTCCACTGACCCCCACCCCCACCCTCACCCCAAGGTTGCCTGCATAGAGTTCCCATATAGTCCTGGAAATGTGTTCTGGTCATGGGAATACAAGGGAGTTGGCGTCCCAGGAGAGACTCTCTACCAATGACAGATGGGGGTTGACAGATCAATATTTTAACTTCCAGGCTCCTTGGGGTAAATTCTAAGGTGTGTTCCTTACAGTATCCTTGAGTGGCCCTGGTTGGATTGAGCCTCAGTTGTCCAAAGTGGTAAACCACTCATTAACACACTATATATCGGCTTCCTTTCCTCCTTGTCTCACTTTCCCACTTCCACCTGGTGCTTTCTGTGATCACCTGCAAAATAACCTACTTGCCCCCAGATCTTGGACTCAGATCAGCTTCTGGAGCATCAAGACAAATATTCTGTAAGACAGGCATGTGTACGCCACCTAGAAGCCATACTCATATAATGCAGCTTCTCGAAAGAGACAGCATTAGCATTTATGTAGCTCTGAAAGTTTCTTTCCTGTGGACATCTCCACGTCCTGGGACGAACTTGCTTGTTCCCAGAAATCTGAGCACTTAATTTCAACCCCCTTTTTCTGCTTCTTCTGTCAGCTCATGTGAATGCCTCCAGGATCCCTTCTTTCAGTCTAGCTTTTGAAAACAGACTAAATCACACCCTGAGCTTGTTCCCGGAGAAGAGGAAAACCTCAAGCAGTTAAATTTTTAATTAACCACTAGAATGCTATTTAGAGACTCTCCTTAAATTTTATTTATCTCTTGTCTATAGCCATTTCCAAGGATTTTTAGCTGCATAGATATGCCTGTGGTCAAGGGGAATCTTTTTCAGGATCGTTGTCTTTACATTTCTAACAAACATTTTTCCCCTTTAGATTTGAATAGTGTGTTAGCTTTAGCTAAACAACTCATGCTTGGTATTTTCAGGCCATTTTATTTTGGTTAGAAATGCATAGCCAGGTCAACTGCGTTTTCTCTTCTCCACCAATAGATTTCTTTACTTATACACGAGGGCTCCCTGTGAATATAATGGAGTCTGACTATACAAACTCATCACCACTCTATCTGAAACAAATGTGAAAGATCGTTTTACAATACTATACTGTGAGATATGAAGGACAGCACTCTGCCGGCTCTTTCTTTTCCCTGTTATTTGCCCATAATCTGTCCTCCCACATTCACTCCCTCCATCTAAAGAAATAGCTGAAGAAAATTCAAGTCTCTCATCTCAATCTGTCATTTACAGAAAAAAAAAAAAAAAAACCAAAACAGCATCCTCCTAGTCTTCCCCTTTATGCAGGAGAATGTTCATGGCACCGTATTTCAGTGTCATAGTCAATGAAAGTAGATTGTGTTTATCTTTAAAAATCTTTCTCACTGTGTGACCTGCCCAAGCTACTGCTACATCCTGAAGAATAGAATGGTATTCCTCATCACATTAATAAAAAAGAGAGAAATATTTTAAATTGAAAGGTGTTAGGGTAGGTATTGATCCCAAGGGAATTTGTTAATCTATTTTTTTTTTTATTTTTTGAGAGGCAATTATTAAATTCAAGTGTCTGATCATACTGGACATACGTTTTTATCTTTTCTTTACAACAAAATTTGAATAAAAGCATTTAAAAAGTTTGTCCTGCCTTCAAAGAAGAGGTATCTTCATCCCTGCAAAGCTCAAGCATATAAATGTCACTTAAGTATAATAAGGAATCCATCTCTTACATTTCCAACTTTGTACTGACTCTGGAAAGACTTTCATGTACCTGATCCTTTATATGAATGATGGATTAAAGTTGCATCCATATAACTGTAAATCAGATTGAGAATATTGCATTAGGTGCCGGGAATAAAATTAACCTGAAAGACAAGTTGCTCAACAAGCCTAAAATCCAGTAAAGATATATTTTATGGGGATGAAAATTAAGTAAGGCATGTTTTCTGCACCAAAAATGAAATCTAGAGATCGTGAAAGGGTTTTTTTTAAATATATCTGGCATACAAATAAAATAGTTTTTCTTAAAAGTCATAAAGGTTGAAACTGGCATTTAATTCTTTTAAAAATCATCCCTTAGCTTGCGTTTATTCCTTCCCTTAATTCCTAATATTTTGATGAAGTAATTATAATAACAGCCTGTAATGGAGCCCTTGTGTCTCCAGTGTAGAGCAGACTTTACTTTCTTCAGTGGCCTGTTACCTGGAAATGGGAATCATTAACTTGATCAACTTGACTTTCTTTGCAACAGACATGAAGTTTAGTCACAAATCCTGGTGATCGAGAGAAAGTGAGCTTATTTAGTCAGAAAATCTCTATTCTGTAACTATTGTTACAGATGATCTAGAACTTAATGTTAAAAGTGCAGTTAAATTATAGCTGCCAGGATTCTTAGTAGTCCAGTTAATTCCAACTGTGGAGACAACTAGAATATTCTCTGGGGAAGTAGGCCTTGAGTGACAAGTTAGTGAAAATTGAAATTCCAAGTTTACCTCACCTCTTATTTTTCCTGAGCTATATTCTTTAGTGTTTTCCTATAGAGAATTTGAATATTTTTACATAGTTGTGCAGATAGCTCATATTCTTTATAAAAGTTTCCAAGAATTTATATCAATTGCAGAGACTAAGAAATGTGCTTGAATCTGGTAGTAACCTGAGTAAGAAAATCCTTCTCTGAAAAGGATCAGGAGGTTCAATCAATGAGAAATATTCAAATATAAATTCCTTAGTAGAATAGGCTTTTAGAGGAAGTGGTTTTCATGCAAACCACTTGTCTGTGGTGGATTTTTGTCGTTCTTACTATTTTATTTTATTTGTTTGATTTTTAAGTGCAACCACTTATATCCTCAGACCCGAAAGTAACCATTTCATTAGACATCTCTTTCCATTAATTTCCTTCTCCCATAAAGTCCTCCCAAAACTTGACGCCTTTACAGTTTATCCTTCTAGATAACTCCCCCTTTGCTTAGTCTCTGAGGAGCTCCTCTGCCGAAAATGTCATTTGAAAGTACAACTTTTGTCAATTTGAAGGACAAATATCTTTTTCAGTAGACCCCTCAGATATCAATGTGCTCAATAATGAGAAATAAGGTTCAAAGCTACCAGGTCAGCTTGGGATGTTGTGCTCAAAATGAGAAAAGTTAAAAGTACAGGTAAAAAGAAAAGTGAAGTCATATCTAAAGGTAGAGAATTCTAATATAACCAAATGTGGTATTGTTAAATAGTAAATAGATGAAGGAAAGATATAGTTTTAAAGAAAAATAAAATGATTAATGGTGGGAGAGAAAATTAGTATGATCCATCACCAAAAAAAGGACATTAGTAAGGAACTTGCTAATGATATACTTTAAAGGATTTCTCTGTTTACTTCCAGAACTACATAATTTTAAAATATTATGGTTTCTATTGAAAAAATATTTCTCAAACTGTTCCTCTACTTCAAGCTCAATAATCCTTTATTATTATTTATTGTGTAAATATTAACCATATCAGATGTAGAGAAACTTTTATAATGAATCCTCAAATACCTACCCCTTGGATTTATTCTTTATCATCATCATCATCATCATCATCATCATCATCATCATCATCATCATTTTGGTAGCATTATTCTCCCAATTTCAAACATCACCTCTAACTACTTCATTAAAAATTTTAATTATAGACAATTCAATAGTTTTAAAATATATATAAACCATTAGTTGGAAAATTTTAACAGACATGCCACAAAGAGTTGGTCATATTTCTCATAAATTCCTGATGATGGTACCTACAATATTGTTAGGGACAGTAAGAATCTCAGAAGCTCATTTCCAGAATTATTTTCTATTCTGACCACCTCCTCTGCCTTGACCACCTCTCTATTTGCCTTGAGTTCCTGTAGCTTATGGATAATTCGAGTGAATTCCCTGAGCCCCACACCTAGCCCCTGTACTTCTGAGTACTCTTTAATCAATCAACTATTTAATAAGTGAACAAAAGTGTTTTGAATAGACATGACAATTAGGTAGCAAAGACTGATCAGAAAAATGCTTGGGAGAGAAGACAACCAGAAAGTGAGTCAAATAGCTCTCAATAATAGGAAAGAAAGGGTCTAAAGTGTAGAAGCCATTCATTCCCAAATATTTTCCCATTAAATGTTATAGATGTAAAGATATTGATGGACTCTGTAATCAATTATTTAAAAGTTATGATTTATAATTATATGTTTCAGGTAGTTTCTGATAAATTTTTTTCTCTTCCAAATATACAAAAAAGTTTTTAAAATACCAATCAAATATATTTTATTTTCTAACTTTGCCTCAACAATGTTTAAACACTGTGATACAATTAGTTATTTCACAGAGCAGCTGGTATCATTCTTTAATTAGCCTTCACAAAAAGTCCATTCTTCTTCAACATTCTCTTTTAATATTTTGTTAATGCTAGAATGCTAAAAATGTTCCTTTTTTGCTATTATTATTTATGTATTTATTTAATAATTTTTTTACTGTATTCCCCTCCTTTTCTAGGTTATGCAAATTAAAGTTTTGTGATAGCATTTGATCTTCCTAAGAGGCCTGATATGTGATAAGTTTTCAACTTGTTAGTCAACTGGAAGTTTCAGTTAGATTGGACACAGCTTTGAAATGGGATTTTCTCTCTTCATAACTTACCTGAAAATATTCCTCTTCATGCAGCCAAAATGAGAAGAAAGTTTTTTATTAACTAAAGAGAGAATTACTGGCACCAAATCAAAAAACTCAACTGGAAAGGTTTTGTTTGTTTTCTTTCTTGCCTTTTTTTTTTAAGACCACTCTTTCTTTATAAGGATGCTCTATGTAAAAACCTCAGAAGGGTTTTTATCAGCATAACCAGCCTAAGTAATCCAGCCCTGTTGCCCTAGCATTTAGCTAAATAAATAAGAATGTAAATTAATCCATTGTTCAGATGCTGGCTGCAAATTTCCTAAGTGATTGATCTGATGCTAATTGTCTTCATGAACCTCTCATTTTCTTCAATTCCTGGCCTATGAAAGGAAAATAAATTCAGCCTAGCTGATTGAGCCCTATTGCAGATCAAACTTTGAATTTGGAAGGTTTGTAAATTTCCTTTTTTCAGCAGGACTATAAGTCCAAGGAATCCTCACTTAGGATGTCCCAAAGAATGCAACTTGCTCTGAAAAGACAGCAGAAGTTTTCTCTCTCCAAATCCCAGTATTTTCTGATGATAGAATTGAAATTTGCATATTCATGGCATGTGCTGCCATTTTGCTCGCACTAACAGCCTATTTCTTTACAAAGGTACCACATGTTGGAGAAGGTCCATGCTGGCATTGTCATGTTTTGATTCTATCTCCTTTGAGAACCACCTTTTTCACATGAATGTGTCCACGAATTGAGGAAAGGGATGTGATTTTCCATTTCGATACATGATTTATGGGCAATTGGAGGAAATTAAGGGAGAACTGTGCACATAAAAATGTTATGGAATGATAGTATGACAGAAAGAGATCTTGACTGAAGACCCTAGGTCTTTTTTTTCCCAGCTTTATTGATATATAATTGACATATGGCTTTGTGTCATTTTAGGTGTACAATGTGTTGATTTGATACGCTTACATATTGCAAAATAGTTATTACCATAGCCTTAGCTAACACCTTCATGACATCACATAATTTCTACTTTTTCTTTGTGGTGACAATATTTAAGATCTACTCTCAGCATCTTTCAATTATATGATACAGTATTATTAACTATAATCAACATAATCACCTTGTTGTACATTAGATCCCCAGAACTTATTCATCTTCTATCTGGGAATTTGTACTCTTTGACCAACATTTCCCCATTTCCACCCCCCAACAGCTTCTGGTAACCACCATTCTACTTTGTTTCTATGAGTTCAGCTTTTTAAGATTCCTCATATAAGTGATATCATATAGTATTTGTCTTTCTTTGCCTGACTTATTGTACTTAGCATAATGGCATGAGAGCCAGAAGTCACAAGTCAGAAACTCTCTCTGGAACCTTTGGGGAAATTACTTCAGCTCTCTGATCATATTGGGGGCTGAGGAACTTCAACGACTCATACCATTTTCTAGGAAGAATAAAAGGCAACTTTTCTTTGAAGGCATTCTAGCTCTAATTCTTTTGAAATTATGCTACCATGTTGTAATCTCTAGTTATAAACTAACTTTTTTCAACATTTCTTTCTAGGACCCCAAATTACGTGAACTTTTGGATGTGGGGAATATTGGACGCCTAGAACATCGCATGATAACCGTGGTGTACGGGGCTGACTTAGTTAACATTTCCTATTTGAATCTTGTGGCTTTCCAAGAAGAAGTGGCCAAGGTATGGTGGATAAAAATATCTGAAGCTTATCACCATCTAAATCCTTATGATACTGTACTGATGCCTGTGAAAGACTTTGAGTTTTTGTCATATTTAACGTGTTAAAATTCGTCTGAAAATAATTCAGCTGCCAAGTAGAAGGGTAATTCAAACACTTTCAAGTAATGACACCTTACTTAGAATTTGGAGACTTTTTCATTAGGAATAAGGCATTTAATATAACTTTGCAAAAGAAAATATAGGTGAAACCACATTTCGTTTTACCTAAACATCATATCACAATTCATTCTCTCATCTCATGCCACTGCCAACCCTACTTCCTTTCTAACCTCTCTTTGAGAGCAGATATCTTCAGTACCTTGACCCTGTGTAGCCCTAGCCCAAGACCATGCACATAGTAACTGCTCAATTAATATGAAGAAGAAGAAAATAAAATTTTAAATAAAAATTTATAATTATAAAAATATTTATTCAGCTATGGGCTAGAAGGATGAATTAGACATGGTCTCTCCATTAAGGAGTTGCTGATCTGATCTGTTAAAGTAGTGAGCCTTTCCAAATGCATACAGAAATAACTAGAATACAGCAAAGATATATCAAACAAGAAGTTGAGAACTTCTGAGAACCCTCACTCAAGTTTGATGCTTTTTCTAAAAATATCTAATTGCCACTAAAAGAACGCTGAAATGAACATATTGAATGAAGAGTTTTCTTTATCACGTTAATAGGATACTAGCGATGATTTTTACCCTGTATACAATTTCCTTCAAGAGTTAAGAATGTGAATCCAAGAATATTTTGAAGTGTGCGAAGACATTATGCCCTCATAGAGCTTCTTACATCATGGATCACAACTATGGGGTCATGTCAAAACAGTGTTCATTGTTCGGACATTAATATCTATAAATTTTTAACCCTCAGAATTCTGACAGTTTTCTGAGCTACACCAGATGTACTGACCTGCCTTCTGATTCTTTGGTGATTATGGTAGAAGTTTATTCAACATTTACATAACATTGAGTCTTATAATGGAATGAATAAAATGCCCACCAGTTTTAATACTCCGAGGTATTTATAAACTACTCTCTAAGACTATGTTACAAACCTAATCTGTTTTCTCTCTTTAAGAATCAAAACACCTATTTGTTCTATATTATAATTTACACTTAGAGAGACTTCAGTTCAATGAAACATTGTCTGTGTGACAGCATTGCACTTGCCTTGCAATAGTTCTTATCTGGCATCTTGTTAGTTACATGTTGAGTTGTATATAGTTTTCTCAGTATATGATAAGATGGTTGGTTGTATGATGGATGGATGGATATATAAACAAATATTAAGTATTTACAAATATTTTAAAAATATCTTTCCCCAAATGCAACCATATTTCATTTTAAAAATGACCAATTCATGAGATTCACTAACTCTCAATTTAAAACATTCAGTAAGTGACAGAGAGGCCCTTACTAAGAGTGAATATAGAATTTATATTACAAACTAATCTACATATCTTATGTTGCATTAAACCTTATACAGTTATGCTTAAAACAATTTTCTCTTCTCTGTGGGTTCCTACTCACTAATTTTCTATAGGGGTTTTGATTTCTGAGCCATATAATATTTCTCATTAAGACTATATCTATAGACATTTTTCTAGTAGCTACTTGATGTTACTAGTATAATTAATTAATCTACGGAATATGTTTTGCCTTCTGTAAATGTGATATTCTCTAAGATACTTTCCTGCCACTGAAATAGCTCAGCCAGAAGGTTAAGATTTGCAAGCACCATTTTATTCTGAAACTGTATTTTCCGTCTTTCTAATTGTATTGTTTCATAACATCACACCTTTATTCTCTAAGGCCAATATATATGGTACTTTGTACGGTGTCTGGAGCAAAGAAAATAGTTTCTCTCATTATGTAGAATGCCTGACAGAAACCTAAGTTTTTTTGAAAGTCAGGTGTTTCCAGAAGAAATTGTTTATAAAGAGATTCCGACTCACTCATTCATTCAGCACATTTGTTGTGTGCCTTCTCTGTGCTAGCCACAATTCCAGAGTTAAGGATACAATACTCTAGAATACTGAAAGCCAGCATTCTAGAGGAAACACTTACGGTTAGGGTTAGGAAAAATTTTTTTAAATAATATGAATAAATAAAAAATAAGAGAAACACAGATATGCTGAAGTAAACATATCATATAGGTCAGATGGAGATCTGTGAGGAAAATCTGTGAGGAAATTTAAAGCAGGAGGAGAGGGAGAATGAGGGTGGGAAATGGAAATTAATTCTTTATGGAGTGCTCTGAGAAAACTAAAATCTGAAGTAAATTGTTCAATTGCAACAATTTTGTAGATTTCTGAAAAACCTCAGTGCAATTAAAAATTTTAATCAGAACCAGGACTTAAACTTTCATAAAGATTTTATTCCAGATTTGAATGCTATCTTACATAAATCACTTGAAATTGCATATTTTATATATACTTTTAGGACAAGTGACTCCTTTAAAAAAATGGACTTGGGGAGAAAAAATTATGTCTTTCTGTTTTCCCCTCTGTAGCTGAACTAAAACTATGGTATCTCTTCTAATTAAACAACAATCATACTTTTTGTTACACAGCATGATTTGCCACCCCTCTGTACCCTAAGAATCAGCTTTCTCTACTTTTGGGGGCATCTCCCCTTAATGTACCTGGAAAATAAGCGGTTTGTTTCACATTTGCCCTCTGTGTGAGAGAGAAGAGAGTAATCAATGGAGTTAATCTTGCTCATGGGTTAAGTAAGATGAAGACCAAGAATTAACCATTGGATTTAATAATGTAAAAGTGATTGGTGACCTTGATTAGAGCAACCTCAGAGGAGCGGTGGGGTCAAAAGCTACTGGAATAGGCTTTGGGGAATATTGGATTAGGCTCTGGGGAATATTGGTATAGACAAATTAAAAAGACAAAAGTGAACTCTTTTGAGGATTTTTCTTAATCCTCAAAAGAATTTAAAAAGGCAAGTAAAGGGCAGCTGATAAATAAGAAGACTGCTGAAAGGGGAAGTGAGATCAAGAGATGGTTTTTAAAATGGGAGAAATTACAATATACAAATGCGCTGGTGGGAATGAACTGTAGAGGGGAAACAACGTGCTGATGTAGGAGAGCAGGAGAATTGCTGGAGCTTGAAAGGTAAGAGCAGTAGGATCTAGTGCAGGGCTCAGTAAACTATATCCTGGAGGCCAAGTCCAACTGACTACCTTCTTTTATAAATAAAGTTTTATTGGAACACAGCGACACCCATTCCATTACATATTACCTATGGCTACTTTCACTAGAGATGAGAAGTTATTACATAGACCAAATGTTAACTATCTGGTCCTTAATAAAACAAAAATTTGTTGACTCTGCCCTAGTTTACAAATAGAGGAGCTGGGTTCCGACAGGAGCAAGGGTTTTTCATCAATAAGGGGAGAAAAAGTGAGTACATTAGGAGAGATGCTGGTAAGAGGTACACACAATGGAGAAAGTTACCTCTGTTTTATCAGTGACGAAGGAGACATAAATCAGTAAGCAGCTGAGAGTAAGGACCATTTGAATTTTCAAGCCTTTTTCAGGACTAGTTTGTGAATTACTTAAAAGATCTGACTGGTATGGTTAAGATGGACTACAAGTGACAGACCCTTTACATCAACCCCAAAAATAGTGCAAGTTAACTGATTTAACAGATCAGTACAGTTTTTTTTGTTGTTGTTGATCAAGGAATCTGAAGATAAAAATAATTCTCTTCTCCCTGCCCAATTCTAGCCCCTGTTTCCATATTCTGTTTTTTCTTCGAGGCTGGGGACTAGATAGAGACGTCTAGTTATGTGTACTGCTTCCTGCAGTCATGCAGTCTAAACAGCACTGTGTAGGTTGGAAAACAGATTGCTCTGAGGCAAAGACAGGAATTCACAGGATTGCCATATGCTAGTGTTTACTTACCTTCAGGTCTAAGGGATCCTGTGTAACTGATAGGAGACCACTTCATCTAGAGAATCAGCAAGAATGAAATGTTTCATGATTAACAAAGAGAAATACCAGTATCAAAGGCAGCAAAGCCAAAGCCTTCCCTGTTTAGTTTTAGAAAATTAAAATAATTTTCAGCATGTATTCCCTCTGGATTCTGGTCCATGGCTAGGTCCCTAGGTCCCCTCACCCATCCACCTTCAGCCCCTATCCCTAATCCTTATTCAATGCAATATATTACTGAGGTGACCTCTCACTCTGAGAAACAGGATTTGACATTCAGTCTCTGATATTCAGTCCTACATAGTTTGACACTCTGACCAGCTCCCTGGGTAGAAACATTGTTAACTACTGCCCAGTTTGGCGAATTTCAGCCCAGATGTTGCTCCAGTGTGTTAAGATGCAGCAAATGAGACATCAGGGATCCAGTGGGTTAAGACTGAGATGCCTAATGGCAGAGTCATGCAGAGGAAATTTTGCATTCACTTCTGCGCACAAAGATTGACAGATGCCATTGCTTTTACTCCTTAATTCTACACATACTTAATTCTCTTAAGCATTTATAAATTGGAAAAACAAAATAAACAAATTCATTTTTCTTATTTAGCCATGCAATTAGCAGGAGCTTAGCCAGATTTTTAATATTTTTTGACTGAAATATAATATACACAGAAAAATGTACAAATCCTAACTATATAACTTATTGGCTTTTGAAAAGAGAACACACCCATATAAATAGCACACATCAAAAACAGAGCATCACCAGCACACTAGATGTTTACCTTACCAACACACCCTTATTTGGCCTCTGAATTTATAGATTAGTTTTACCTGCTTTTAAATTTTCTGTAAATGGAATCATTAAGATCTGACATCTATGACTCAAATTATATACATGATATTCTTCTATATTTTTCATGTGGTTATAATTCATTTATTCTCTTTGCTAAATAGTATACAGCCGTCCCCCCTCATCCACGGTTTGGCTTTCTGTGGTTTTAGTTAGTGAACTAAACCTCAGTCAACCACGATCCAAAATTATTAAATGGAAAATTTCAGAAATAAACAACTTATAAGTTTTAAATTACACATCGTTCTGAGAAGCATGATGAAATCTTGTGCCATCCAGATCACGTCCAGTTTTGGCTGGAAGGGAGAGATGAGTCAGAGAGGTGGGGGGAGGGGTGATGGGTGACCCAAATAGTGATAGATGGCCACTATAAGAATTTGGATTTACTCCCAATGACAAGTAGCTATTGCATTGTTTTGAGCAAAAGATTGATTTGTTGTGACATATTTTAATAGAATTGCCCTGGCTACACTGTTGAAAAGCCATAGAAGTGGGTTTAGAAACAGAAACACAGAGACGAGAAAGTTTGGGGTAGAGATAGTGAGAAATGGTTGATTCTGGATATATTTTGACTGTAAAGGCAAAAGATTTGCTATGGATGAGATACATGGCATGAGAGAAAGGGCTGCTAAGGATGCTCTCAGGGCTTTTTGAAATTGCATTTATTGAGATGGAGAGCCAGTTAGTAAGGAAAAAACAGAAATTGGATTTGGACATAAAATTGAAAATAATATTTTCCCAAGTAGCAGAATGAGCAAAGGCGTGACTTTTTGTCTCTCTTGAGATGCTATGAAAATGAAGGTAAAGGAACATAAATACCCAATGATAAAGAGAATGAGAGAGGTCCATAGGAGATGACGTGTTTCAATAAGCTTGCAGAAGAAGACAATGAAGAGAGACGTGTGAAGGCCTGATGAAGTGGAGAAAACCACAACCTAAAATACATGGAGAGCTACAGCCAAGGAAGTCACTGGCTTGCTCGGAGGTCATTGAGAGAGCCTCCAAACCTGAGTATTACCAGCCCAGCAGATCAAGGAGTAAGTACTGGGAGTGAAGACAATGTCAAGGAATCGAAGGAATAAAGACAAAACCATCAGACCCTTTACTCCCTCCTTCTGCTCCACATGTAGAATAATTGATAACCAGTTACTTCTCAGGTCAAAAAAGTGAGCATTGGTGTTCTATGGAATTGAGCAAACTATTTGAAAGGAATTATTGTGGAAAGCATTTGAGTTATGGATCCAGAGCAAAGCTCTTCTTGTTCTAGCATTTATGGATACCAAGCCGTAGTGGCTGGCACTCATGCTTACTCTAAAGAGAAGTCTGCAACCAATAAATCCCATTGACATACTCAGAGCTCCCTAGTCTAAAATATGAACTAAAACCAAAATATCCACAGGTTTTTGAGAAAGACTACAGCATTGAATTGTAAGCAGGCCAAGAAGAACAAAAAGAGAAGTGATAACAGAAGACACAATGCTAATTCAAGAAACAAATAATTGTTAAAAAATGAATCGTCAGAGAGAGTTTTTCAGTATATTCTATAAGAACAAGATGCTATGAAAAATAGGTAACAAAAATGAAAATCAAAATTCTACAGAACTACTGTAAGAGTAGATAAAGGAAATCTCCCAGAATGTGGAGCCAAATGACTGCAATAGCAATAAAGATAGCAAACAAATAACCAAGAGTAGAAAGGACAAAAAGATGACAATAAGACAGAAAAAATACAAACACAATAAATCAGAGATTGCAGTAGCCAATGAAAAGGAGAAAACAGGAGAGGAAAATATAAAAAACACAATATAAGAAACTAAGTGAAAGCTAAAGAAAGGTCTTGAAGTTGAAACAGCAAGAATAGGATTGGAATCAGGCAATTCAAGTAGGAAACTGGAAGATATTAGGTTAATGGGGGAAAAAAAGGCTTAAATTTCTCCCCCCACAATATTGAGGTAGGGATCAATGCATAAGAAATGTATTGTACTAACATACGCCATGCTAAAGCACGTGAGATTTTCAACAACTGGAGGAGTAGCCAGAAAAGATCCATATTATCTTGGCATTAGGAATGTCCCCTTTTGAAAGCCATGCGGTTCATGTGTTGGAAGTATAGCAAGTAAGATAACCATAGCCTAATATATGGCCCTGCAGAAAATGATATTTAGATTTTTGTAATCATGTAAAATTTTATTTTATTGGTTTTAAACATTTGAATCGATTTATATGCAAATAATTGAAGTCAATTATGAATACTGGGCAAGATAAAAAAACATTTCAACTTTGACAATTTCAAAAGTAAATTTAAGCTAACAAGAATTAGAGGTAAAAGGTTTGGGCAGATAAATGTTCTTTCACAAAGAGAGAAGCAAGTGATATATTATCTTTAATTAGTGGATCAAGAAATGGTTTAAGTAAGTGTTTGAGGTTGTAGAGGTGACTGGGGAGAAAAAAGAATACTAGAGACACAATTCTGTTAGAAGGAAGGAGAAAGGGCAGTAGAAAATGGGATGACAGGTTTAAAGACTCATCAATCAGAGCTGAATAGCAATAGTTAAATTCTAAAAACAGTCAAGAAAAAGCAGTACAAATATATTATTTAGAAACATGAAAGTACTCACAGGAATTGAAAAATAGAAACCTAGAAAATAGTTGTCAAGAAGCAAAACTAGGATGAGAGTAACATAAGCAATCGTTGCTTTTTATTATAACCCTTGAGTCAAAGTTTTAAAATTATGTATGTGTTTTTTGATAAATAGTTTTTTTTTTTTTTTGATTGCTACCATTTACCAAGAATCTGTAGTGGCTGTCACTGGTTGAAGAATTTAACATGAATTATCTCACTTAATTCTCAAAATAACTTTATGAAATAAGTCCTCTTATTAGCTTTAATTTATAAGCAAACTAATTTTGGACAGGTTAAGAAAAACTCCAGGAGATTCTATCAGGGAGGGGTTATATTTGGCCTAGAGTAATAGAAAATCACATCGAATAATAGCTTAAACAAATTAAAAAATCTTTAAAAAATTTTTTAATTTGTTTGCATTTTTTTTTTCATGCAGCAGGAATCTGGGAAGTAGGTGGTTATTTATGGCATAGATTCTGTGGTTCAAGGATAGCAAGGTTGAGACCCTGTGATTCTCATGGACTTTTTCTCGTCGATCAAGATGCTTCTGCAGCTCCAGGCCTTCCATTTGTGTTCCAAACAGCAAAAAGAAAGGAGCACTCACATCAGGAAACCACATTTTCCTAGAGCCTTCCAGCAGACTTCTAACATGTAATTTACCATGTGTCACATTGCCACCCCAGCTGCTGGGGAAGTTGGAAAATGTAGATTTTTTAGTTGGATATATTGCTGGCCTGAATAACGTCAGACTTCTGTTAGGAAAGAAGGATAAAATGGATATTAGCTAGCATTTAGCAGTGGGTCCCACAACTAGAGAGTGGCTGAGTGGGGTTCTGAAATTTAGTAAAGTATATTTTTAAATGAACAGCGAAGCTATCAATAATAGAAGGGTCAGTAAGAAACATTAAATAAAAGTGATTCCGGTATTTTAGTTTTAAATTAGAAGACAAGCACATATTGTGTTTAAGATTTACCCCTCCATAGCCTACATAAGCCGTGAGGATTGACCAAAGTTGAATCAATTAGAGCCAAGGCAAAGAATAGTTCTCATAGTAGAGGAAGGACTAGAGGATAAAGTCACTTACCAAAGACCAAATACCTATTTGTATAAAGGGGAAGAATGTAGCTTGCAAACAGTTTTAAAATAAAGATGGAGGCATAATTAACATAATTTAAAACCAATTTATTTCCACATGAGAAAATTATATTTTAGCAGAATTCCATATGTTAAGTTACGAGTTAATGAAGACGTACCTGTGTGTAGTTTACTAATTGATTTTCAATAAAAGTAGTTTTAATTTTGTCAGGCACATTTTATTTAACAGATAAGCAGCACCATTTAACTCCCAAGAAATTGTGATTGCTCTCTTTTCACTTGACGTACACCTTACTGAAGAAATTAGCTGTTTTTTCTTTAATTTTTTTATCTGATCTCCTCAAAAAGAATTACTTTTTAAAAATAAACAGTGGTATCAATTATAATTGCAGCCCCTGCTTACATACATTTGTTGTCTATAGTACACAGCACTTGGGCAAATTCAACCAAAGTAATAATTAGCATTGATACTGCTAGGCTCAGAAGACATAATAACAAGTGTTTTCATAAAAGTGACATGAGGCTTTTGGAAAGAACCATTTCAAGAATACGAAGGGTTGACATGAAAACCATAGAAACGAAGCTTTAGAGAGTTCGTATGTGGGCATTTGATTAACATTTCCCAGCTGTACAAATGAGCAGTGACTCAGGAAACTAGCTGGAGGGGAAGGAGGGTATCTCCTCAGCTGATGCTCAAAATACATCTCTAGACTCACAATGATATAGCTCATAACCTCTCATCGTGAAAACTTAGCCAAAGCAAATATCTTTCTCATTTCCTTCACTCTGTGCCATTTTTGTTGTTCTTTTTTGGGGGAGGAGGGGGTGGTGGTGGTGGTGGTGATTTTTTCCTTTTGAAGAATTCTCTTAACATTCATTTTACCTTTGTGTGACCACATTAAACTTTTCCCATTGGGCAGGGGAATGTCAAGGGGTATTGGAAGAAGGCTAGGGATATACTAGACCTGACACCTTTCAAAATTAACTCAAAATGTGGATCCTTCTACATTCTAAGATCCACATTTTCTATACTACACATGCAGGTGTGTGAACACTTCCTTAGACTGTCAGGGTACCATCTAGCACAGCAGTACTTCACTTATCTGGGGAAAGGCAGTCAGACAACAGTTCTTCAGAATACAGTCCAAAGCAAAACAAAGCATAAAGCGTTTCTGTGTAGCTGATATAACTGAGCTAAGCCCTGATATTAGAGCTTCGGTACTTTATTAATTGGAGAGCCCCCTCTTAGCCTCATGTTGTACACAGTATTCCAAGAGATTGCATAACAGAGTTCAGCATAGTTTAAATTACAATAGGAAATGTAAAGCCATTATCCTAAGTCCTGTAACCAAGAATGATGATTGAATACTTATAGTAGCAAATGGAGAACACAGGAAAAATAATTTCAAAAGGCATAAACTGTAAAGCATGAATGTAATTCTCTTTCCTTTACACATTCATTCATACAGTCAAATCAACAAGTATGGATTTATTGCCTATTTTATAAAAAGAATGGGACACAGAACTATGAGATCCCACACAAGTTACAGAATGACATACATCCATTCTCTTATCTGCTTTTCCACAGTACTCCTCTGGATGGATATATTTGGTTTTTATATACTCTTTCACCCTTCTGCTCACTGCTTCTTCCCCAGTTTCAGTGATCTGGTTTTTATGGACACTATTAAGTTCTTATCTGAGTTGATTATTCTAGAGATGATATGCCAATCAGACATCTTTTCCAGGATTTTTCATACTGGAAATGAGAAATCAGCCAGACTGTCTTCAGTGGTGGGTGGTGCCATATGTTACATCTTTTGGTGCAGTTACTAGCCATGGGAAAGAAGTTAGTCGTGGGAAAAATATGGCATTAGGAAGAGAGCAGTGAAAAAGCAATGAAGAAATTTCTGGCAATCAGGCCCCAAGTTTCCAACGACCTTGTACTATAAGTGCAATCCTTATACTGCAGTTTGTTCAATTTTTCCTTCAGTTACAAGAAATAACCCAGTGTCCTCAACAGATTCTCCTGTTTCTTAAGCTAGTGGTTTAGACAACTCTAGCCTGAAGACATTTGAGTCTCAGGGTCTGAAAATAATTATGCACCTTTCCTTGATATTACACTATTTGAATTTTGTGATTTTCTACTCCCAATAATAATATTGGGTCCTAATATGCTTTCTGGTTTTCATTTTGTTTGAGTAATTATATTATGTTTGACAACCATTTCTCTTTGAGTATGAGATAAAGATGAGAACATTTTGACTATGAAATAGAAGACCTTCACCACCACCTAACACAGAGAAGGCGTACCAGAATTTTTACCAAAATTTTAAGTGTTATAAATAGTATCATAAATGCAGTGACTTCTCAAACAGTCTTTTCTGATTTTAATGAAAGTCTTTATAAGCTCATATACCATTTTTTCTCCATGAAAAAAATGCTTTCCTGTTCCATTAAGATGAATGCTCAGCAAAATGAATTCTGATGCATTTCAGTAGGTGAGAGAAATGTCCTCAGCCAGACACAGCAACTCTGAATGAGCCACAGAAGGTTCCTTCTCACCCAAATCCAAAACTGCGACTGAGCAGAGGTAATGGGAGTGACACCATTATCACTGATGGCAACAAGGGTTTGCCAATAAATGAAAAATAAATAGAAAGCTATTTAAAATTTCTAGCACCTTCATATGTCTCACAAATATGAAAATACATTGTTATAAATTATTATTCATTAGATAGCTTGTTGTAAATTATCCTTTGTTCTAGGAACTTGTTAAAAATTAATTAAATGCAGCAAATTGAGACTTCCAAATCAAGCACTTTGGAAATAACCTGCTTTTAGATTATTGTCATTTGTCACTCTTTTAACTTCATTTGGGTAACCATTGACATAATTATTGACATAATTATATATTATAATTATAATCTTTACATATGTATATATAGAGGGAGAGAGACACAGAGAGGTTCAGTATTCCTTTTAGAAATCTCTGAATGAATACATGTTTTGAGAGCAGAGGTTACTCACTGTCTTTTCTTTGTAACTCCAGCTACATAGTGTCAGGTCACAGGCACAGCTTGGGTACCTTGCATGACATGATGCCACGGGTGCCATTTACAACACACAGCCACCGTATGGCACTTTGTTTCTACCAATAGGCTAATAATGACCACTGGCCTGTTTCTGAGCTCACACCTTAAACAAACAAACTAAAAACTTTCTGTTTTTAAAGACAATGAGCACAAATACCCTAAAAATAAAATGGGTTAAGAATGTGAACAGGATATTTTCAGAAAAGGAAAAATGAAACAACCCAACATACATAAAATGATACTTAACTCTGCTGATAGACCAGGGATGCCGGTTAAGACCTCTGCAAGGGCCCATATTACATCCATCAGCTTTGCAAAAATTTTATGAAAGTCTGATAATAGCAAGTGTTTTTGAGATCATGGGAAAATAAAAGTTCACTGCCTTAAGGCACGTGGACTGTCCTTGCCACTTTAATGAGCAAGTAGCAGCATTTGTTACTGAGGAATTCTAAGGGTTCTAAGAATTCATCTTGATATTCATCCTCGAGAAACTCTTGGATGTGACCTAAGGCAACAGGAAGTATGTTTTTGCAAACAATAAATGTCCATCAATAAAAATATGGATTAATAAATAGTAAAATAGTATAGTAGTTAACATTAGTTGACTACATCTACATGCAGACGCAAGGACACATTTTAAAGACATAATGTTGGTTGCAAATAGCCATTGGCCAAAAGGATTACATACAGCATGATATAATTTATGTACTATTTTAAATATACAAGAAGTCCATATGAGGGAACAGCAAACTTTTCTGTAAAGGGCCATGTAGTAAATATTTTGTGGTTTTGGAGTCTCTGTTGTAACTACTCAACTCTGCCATTGTAGCATGGAACTAGCCATAGGTAATATATAAATGAACATGTGTGACTGTATTCCAGTAAAGCTTTATTTACAAAAATAGGCAGCAAGGTGGATTTAGCCCTCAGGCTTTAGTTTGCTGAACCCTGACCTATACCATTTTCTTTAGAAAATAGATGATACTGATATCTAACTTTCAAAAAAGAACTTGCCTCTAGGGAGAGGGAGAAGAATGGGATCAAAGAGAAGCAAAGTTACATTTCACTGCAAAGTTAAGTGTGTGTGTGTGTGTGTGTGTGTGTGTGTGTGTGTGTGCGTGCGCGCACGCGTGCATACTCTTTTATTTTTATTTTTTTAGAGTTACATTTATTTGTTTCTGTTTGTAATCTATTTTTTCTCCCTGTTTTTGTTGATTTTATTTGTTCTATCTAGCTCTATCAATAATCTATCTATATCTATCTACCTACCTATCTATTGAGTTATTTACTCATTATATCCTTATAATTACAAAATTCTCCTCTTTATCCCATTCTTGCTCTTCCCCCTTATTTTTCCTTTAGGTTTTCTTTGATAGGTAAAACTTTGTCCAGTCTTTTCTTTTCAACATTTTCAAGTTATTTTGCTTTGTAACATAGAGTTGTTTTTTTAATTCAACTATAAAAGGTCTTTGTATTTTAGTGCATAACTTTATCTCATTTACATTTATTTGTAGGCAGGTATTTTTAATCTTAATTATATCCTTTTTTTAACTTTTGGGAGATGTTTACTATGTTCTTTTTTTAATAACTTAAAATTATTTTCAGTTACAATTGACATACAATATTAAAAAGTATGAAGCCAAACATGGCAAAATATCTACATTTGTTTAATTTGTATCTGTGTTAGTTACACTATTCTCTGTTTTTATGTGTAATACTAAAAAAAAAGGTAAAGTCAATACATTAAAATATTTAAAATAATGTGAACCAGAACAATGAGAAACAGAAACATCTGCAAGAATGATACTTCTTCCAGAAGATCCCGTGCTTGTTTGTATACCTCTTGCAGTCATAAGTTAGGCCAAAACCTTAAGAGGTGTGAATTGCAAATGGAGAAACTTTTCTCTGTTCTCAGAACTAAAAATAGTTGTCAAACTGCTGCATGATGGGAATGTGGACTCAGGGCAACTGTGAATCATGTTATGATTGAATCTCTCTCTTTAAAATCATTAAAGCAAGTTTGAATTGAATTTGTGACCTACCTCTATTAAAGCTGAAAATTTCAGACCTGCATTTTGCAACTGGCTTCACCTCTCTGTACATCTCATCATCTCCCCTGTCATTTCTCCTCTACCATGTTTACTTCATCATTATAGCATCACGATAAGATGTTCAGATACTAGAGGCAAACTTCCTGGGTTCAAATATCAGGTGTGCCGATAATGAGCTCTGTCACCTTATGCCAGTTACTGAATATGTGCCTCAACTTTCTCATTTGCAAAATGGATGTGGGAATAATAGAATATATCTGACAGGGTTAAATGAGTTAATTATTTACAAAATATTTAGAATAGTGCCTAGCCCATAGTAAGTGTTAAATTAAGTGTTTTATTGAAAATACAATTTAGTGGATTTATCTTGTTATCTTGTTGAATTATATATATCAGCAACTCTAAAATTGTCTAGGACAAAATGACTAAGAGCACAGTATTTAAGAGTACACATTTTAGAGCCCAAGAAACCAGTGATCTAATCCCTAACTTTGACTTTTATTAGCTCTGAGGACATAAATCTTCATCTGTAAAACGAGGCTAATAACATTGTTGTGAGACTTATGTTATTAGATGCAAAGAACTCAGCTCAGTAATAAATGCTCAAACAATACCTATGAGAGAATTGAGAATTGTGAAACAATTATTAGTAGTATTAAGCAAACATGTAAATCCTGTGTCAAGAATGATGGAACTTAAATAGCTTTAGAAATAAAACTACATTAACTTTGTGACATGGTAGGAAAAGTATCTCTAATGGTGAAGAGACTAACATCTCATTAACTGCACTGGAACCTAGGGTTAGGGAACTGCAGAAGTAATCTTGCAGATACAATACACAAACATGCACACTTAAACTCCAGTTGAAACTCTAAAGAAGCTGATCTCATATCCATTTTCTCTAGTTCAGTTCTGTTATCCCTATTATGAGAAGAGATTGATCATAAGGCATAAAATATCACTTAAGAAGCTTCAAGGTTTAAATAGCAAGCGCCAAACAAAGCTTAGTGACAATTATCAGAGCTTTGTCTCTGAAAGTAGAAAACGAATCCTCCAGATCAAACAAGAAGCTGTCCTTCCAATGTCAAACTAACTAGAGCCCAGCACTGGATTGATGAGAATACTGCCAGGGCTGGCTCTGTCTACCCTGCAGCAAAGTGTGTCATAATCCCATTATGCGCAGAGAATCCTTTCAGATACTCTGGCCATATCTCTTTGGCCATGTTTTCTTAATATAACTGTAAAGCCTTTCAGTTATTCTAAAACTAATAACTAAAATAATTTCTTTAGTTGCTTGGGAAGTGAGTAGACAAAGATTAGAATAAGGCTTCCTAGAACACTTTGTTACTCAATGTGCTGTCACTTGCCCAGCAGTATGCTCAAACTTTAATAGGCATAAAAAATATAAGAGTTTCTGAGTCAGACGGTCCGGTGTTGAGCCTAAAGTCCTACACTTCTAACAAGCTTTCAGTCAGTGCTGCAAGCCCACTCTAGAACTTTGCTACTCCATGGCATGGTCCAGCATAGACCTCACTTGTGAGCTTAGGAAATATGAATTCTCTGTCCCCTTCTCAGATATCTTGAATCAGCATCTACATTTCAACAAGACGCCCAGTCATTTAGATGCACATGAAAGTTTGAGAAGCACTGCTCTAGAACAATTTTCCCAAGGCTTTGATTGAACATTTCCTATTTACATAATGTAGCTACTACGGGTATCCAAAAGTCTTGAAATATCTTATTCTGCTATAGCAGGTTCTAGCAGTGCTCTGTCCATATCTCCTCTGATCCTTTTGCCATTTTCACACACATCGCCCTGGTGGGCCTTTACTCACAACTATCACTGGTGTTTCTTTGTTGGTGGCTTCTTCTGGATGCTGGGACCCTTTTTGCCTGCTATCAAGGAAAGCAGAAAGTGCCTGGGGATTTCCACCCCCTTCAGCAGCATTTAACCAAGACTAACAGGCATAGAGATCACCATACTCCAGGTCCATTGATCCTGATTAGAAAACCCAACTTTGGGGTATAGTCTACATAGAAAGGAATTAAGCCAAAGTTACCATCTGCCTGAGTTTGCCTGGTACCCCACCCTTCCCAGT